>CAWUFW010011421.1:0-616485 GCA_963921515.1 Calotriton arnoldi | reverse complement strand
ACACATTTTCATCACATTTCTGTCATAGAAACTTCTGGAATCTGCGTGGATCCTCAAACTTTCACCCGAAATGCATTCCCCACAGTCTCCAGATAAAGATGGTATCTCACTTGTGTGGGTAGACCTAGTGCTTGCCACAGGATATGGCACGGAACACAACATGAACACATCACATTGTTGCAATGAAAACTGACCCTTTTTTGCAATATGGATAGCTGTGGATGTTGAACCCTAGCTCAGCCGGGACCTAGGTTAACCTAGCAAAACTATAAAAAATTTAAAACTAGACATCGAGGGGAATCCAGGATGGGGGCCTTGTGTGGTTTTCACCAGTTTCTGTTACCCAGAATCCCTTGCAAACCTCATATTTTGAATTAAAACACATTTTCATCACATTTCTGTCATAGAAACTTCTGGAATCTGCGTGGATCCTCAAACTTTCACCCGAAATGCATTCCCCACAGTCTCCAGATAAAGATGGTATCTCACTTGTGTGGGTAGACCTAGTGCTTGCCACAGGATATGGCACGGAACACAACATGAACACATCACATTGTTGCAATGAAAACTGACCCTTTTTTGCAATATGCCTAGCTGTGGATGTTGAACACTAGCTCAGCCGGGACCTAGGTTAACCTAGCAAAACTATACATTTTTTAAAACTAGACATCAAGGGGAATCCAGGATGGGGGCCTTGTGTGGTTTTCACCAGGTTCTGTTACCCAGAATCCCTTGCAAACCTCAGATTTTGAAAAAACACATTTTCCTCACATTTCTGTGATAGAAACTTCTGGAATCTGCGTGGATCCTCAAACTTTCACCCACCCTGCATTCCCCATAGTCTCCCGATAAAGATGGCATCCCACTTGTGTGGGTAGGCCAAGTGCCCTCCACAGGAAATGGCACGGAACACAACATGGACACATTACATTTTTGCAATGAAAACTGACCCTTTTTTGCAATATGCCTATCTGTGGATGTTGAACCCTAGCTCAGCCGGGACCTAGGTTAACCTAGTAATCCTATACATTTTTTAAAACTAGACATCGAGGGGAATCCAGTATAGGGAGACTTGTGTGGTTTTCACCAGGTTCTGTTACCCAGAATCCCTTGCAAACCTCAAATTCTGAAAAAAAACACATTTTCCTCACATTTCTGTGATAGAAACTTCTGGAATCTGCGTGGATCCTCAAACTTTCACCCACCCTGCATTCCCCATAGTCTCCCAATAAAGATGGTATCCCACTTGTGTGGTTGGGCCTAGTGGCCTCCACAGGAAATGGCACGGAACACAACATGGACACATCACATTTTTGCAATGAAAACTGACCCTTTTTTGCAATATGCCTAGCAGTGGATGTTGAACCTTAGCTCAGCCGGGACCTAGGTTAACCTAGCAAAACTATACATTTTTTAAAACTAGACATCGAGGGGAATCCAGGATGGGGGGCCTTGTGTGGTTTTCACCAGGTTCTGCTACCCAGAATCCCTTGCAAACCTCAAATTTTGAAAAAAAACACATTTTCCTCACATTTCTGTCATAGAAACTACTGGAATCTGTGTGGATCCTCAAACTTTCACCCACCCTGCATTTCCCATAGTCTCCCGATAAAGATGGTATCCCACTTGTGTGGGTGGGCCTAGTGCCCTCCACAGGAAATGGCACGGAACACAACATGGACACATTTCATTTTTGCAATGAAAACCGACCATTTTTTGCAATATGCCTATCTGTGGATTTTGAACCCTAGCTCAGCCGGGACCTAGGTTAACCTAGCAAAACTATACGGGGCATATTCTCAAGGAGCCATCGCCGAGCTAACGGCACTTTATCGCAGCCAAAGTTGCGATAAATCCATCGCCCCATTCACAAGCTGGTGAAAACAGCCCATAACACCAGTTTACCCGCGATAGGAGCCGCAAAAAACTTCGCCACAGATGACCCCCGCAACTATTGCTAATGAGATGCAGAGTAGGCGTTCCCGTGCAAAAAGCCGCGACAACACCACTCCTCAACATTCTCAACGACCAGCCAGATCCGCGATAAGATCAAAAACATGCGATAAGGCGCGTTGAAATGAATGAAATGAAATGAAATTTGTACTTGTAAAGCGCACCCATACCCCCAAAGGGGTGTCCAGGCGCTGTACGCATACCGCTGTGGAACCCTTCCTGGCTTTTCCCTGTGAAATGTCCACTCCTGGGCACCCCCAGGGTGAAGCCAGGCATCCCAGCGCTGTTGGGGCCGTTGTGGAGATTAAGCAAGCTATTGCCAAGAGTTGCAGAGTGGGACCCATGATTAGAATAGGCACCGAGGCGAGAATTATCAGGTCCGAGGAAATTGAGCTCCAAGACCCGCCGAGGCGGGAATTGAACCCTGGTCCCGGGCCAGATCTCTGCATCAGGGTCTGCCGCTCTAACCATTGAGCCACACTTCTCCACTTAGCAGCAGGAAACTAACACCTGCTCCGACCTGGTGCAAAGTCGGACGACAGCCTGCACCAGAAAAGAGAGCCCAGCCCAGAGCCACACCTGAATCAAACAGATGTCATGGAGCCACTGAACATACGTGCCGTACACCCAAGAGGGCCACAACACCCACTGCCACGACCACCAGGACCACACCCGCCCCCTCGGGCCCCCCCCGGGCACCCCCACCTCCCCCGGACCAAGACACAGCACATCAACTGCACGAAAACATTAACAAAAGCACTCGCCTGATGTCGCACAATTGCAACAATCAACATACATGTGAGCACTGAAATCCTGATGCATACATACACCATTGAAAGACCAAACAAAATGTCACATTCAAATTTGTCACCAAACAACTATTTTGAAGAGCCATGGCGGGACATCCCTGGACAATCTGTGACTCACAGCCTGCAAGACAAAATCCAAGATAAGAAGGTGTGTCAGGCACTCATCAAAGGACAGGGAGAGAGAGAAAGAGAGAGAGAGAGAAAGAAAGAGAGAGACTGAACAAGGAGCGCAAGGCCAACCGGGCCCTTGGCTCATGCAAACATGCCAACAGCTGCGTGTGTCTCGTAATCTGTGCACCCCAAATCACAGGCCTGGCATCAAAGTCAGCGCGAAGGCCACATCACAATTAAGACATGCAAGCAGTAGTCAGACTAAAATCAGGAATGAAAGCTCCTCTGTCTCAACACACAAGGCCGAAGGCCAACAAAACCCCCGACCTTGGTCCTGAATGCGGCTGGCACACCCTGCGTGAGATACCATACCAGCCTCCGACGACTCCCACACCACGAACTGCGCTAATGAAACACCAACGTGCCCACACCCCACACACACTTGGCCCTGCACGACCTACACCAGCAAGGGATGCCCTTGACACATTGGTTAAAAACTACCCATACGTCCAAACGTTGCACACACATACGACTCATTGCCCAGAGCTGTGGCATATCGTCCACCGAACTTCCGCCGGTCTGAGGAGTGCCGGTGCCACGAGACCAACAAACGCAATGGCAGGCATTCCCGGGCACATGCACAACCCCTGTCACGTGGAACTGTACCGTGCACGAGTGCTGCATCTGTTGGGATCACTGCCAATGGCAGTGTTGCGAATCAGTTTCCGTCTGAGTTTCCGTCTTGCCTATATCACCTGCGTCCAGCCCTGGTTCCACTGTCATGCACATTCGAGTGGCCCATGGAGGTCTGCCTATCCAACGCAACGGTAGCTGAATTTGATTATGACCTGACAGTGCGCCCCCTGTTGGCCCACGAACAGGAGTGTCACCTGGATAGCCGTGCATGGGATGCACTGATCCTTGGCGTATGTGCTGGCAGTTGCGCATGGGAGATTGCACAACTCCTCGTGTGCAGTGACCACATTGAGGCGCTCCCCTATTGGGCTGTGTTGCGGATTGGGGAATCGGCGTGGACTGAGCACATCTGCCCGGGCCAGTTAATGGATTGGCTCACCATGGTGTTCCTTGAACCCGACAACGACGTACTATTGGAACACATTGCACTTGAAGCTGCGCTGGCATTCATGGATGAGTAACTACGTTCCTACAGCCACATCGGACTGTCACCCACAGCACAGGTCCCAACACCTTGTTGCATCATGGGGAATGCTCACATATCCCACCACAACAGAGGACATGTCTGCCTTCGTCTGGACTCTGAATGCATGTGCGTGGAACTACGCGTGTGTGCACACACCTGTGCAAGGTGATGAAGTTCCATGGTCAGAGCAGCACAGCGTCGTTTGGCAACGTTACTAATTCGGACACACTGCTGGGGGGAGAGTACCCACATGGCAATGTAGCACAACATGTGAACTTGTCGGACCCTTTCACCTGATCACTGTCAGCAGAGCAGACAGTCGGCGCAGTCGGGTGGCAGAGCACTATGCAGACCCCATGGGCTGTGAGTCGTGCCCCCTCACAGGGGGCAATGGGTAGACACCAAACAACACATGACTCATCCAGCAAGGCAAGGTGGGCTGAGACCGTTGCCATCCGTGATGATTGGTGTTCATTTTTGCCTCCCCATTTCCTGCACCTCAACATGTTCCCATGCTGCGCGTAAGTGTCTTGAGCATGTCCCTGCCTGTTGTGGCCGTTGCCTTGTCCGTACTGACACGCACATGCCAATAAAGTCTACGCAACACCACTGGTGTCTAACTGTGATGAGTGTTGATTAGATTGACCACTTGTGTGCCACAATGAGCATCGTCCCTACACAGGGAGGAACTGACTGACGCATGTACAATGGGGGTGGGTCCCTTTTGACAGCTCCACCTCTGTGAGCCAGACATTGTTTTGGGATAGTTGCTGGCCGACCTGTGCTCTTACGTGTCTTCAGCAATGTGAGTATGGTGTCCAACCTCTGACCATGTTGAGCAATGTTACAAATCATAACAGAATGTGTCCACACAGATGTGTGTGAGTAGGTATGCGACATGAAGTTCTGTTGTCACATGTGATGTAGGACACCACTTCTGGCCTGCTACCGATTTGGTCATTCCTACACACAGCCCTATTCAATACATGGACTTGTGCCTGCGTTGGGGGGTTGTGAGATTGTTGTTAATGTGCAATGGGGACACAGCTAGTACTCACCTTCACAGTCATCCAATTGGCCAGGTGTCTCGGGGATAAACATGCGCATTGATGTCATTTACCAGGGTGTACCTTCTTGTGCAATCATTGTCCCTACATCCAGCCCAGCTTCCATACGTGAGTGAACATAGTCATGACACAACTGTATGATTTCAAATGTTTTATTCACATTCTGATGAATAACAGAGAGGGAGCTGTACATGGCCATCCAAGCCCACATAACATGGAAGCCCAGTGGTGGGCCAACCAGAGTCCTTTGGGATTGGAAAATAATTTGGAAGAGGGGGAGTGCAGTCCGCAGCAGGATTGCTGTGTAATTGTCAAGCAGTGGAGATATGGCAGTCCGTGTCGGGGTCCGGGTGAATGCCGCAGGGTGTTCCTGGGGTCAGTGGAAGGTGTTTTCCCAGGGCATGATGCATAGGGCGGAGCCAGGCAGGGAGAGGCCATATGGAGGTGATGGACGCTACTGCCTCCTTCCTCACACAGTAATTACCATCCACATCTTACTCCTCTGATACTTCTTCTGTGTCGGGTGTGTCCGGTGTGTGTGGCGGTGTAATGGCTGCATCACTGTGTGCCACTGACACATCAGGGTGCGGGGGTGATGGGGCTGCATCACTGTGTGCCACTGACACATCAGGGGTCGGAGATGTGTGTGTCGAGGTTCCTGCAGCAGTCATCTGGAACAGGCTCAGTGGCAGCAATGGCAAGATGTGGATCTGCATGGCATGGAAGATTGCAGCTACATCTCGCTGGTGTTCAGCAGTGGCAGCCATACTTCCAGACTGCATCGGCTCCATGGTCTCCATTGTCCTCCGCATCTGTGCCAACTCTGTGCTGTCATCGCTGGAGCCTGTCTGCCTAGACAGTTCTTGTATCCGAGTAATGGACCCAGCGATGTCAGCCAAGGATTGTTGGTGAGCATGGTGCGGACAGTGGGTATCCGTTAGGGACTGTAGGTGCTCCCTGATGGGACTCAGGCACCCACGGATGGCATCGAGTTTGGCTGCCATGAGCTTGAACCCAGCCACAGCTGATCTGCCATCTTCTCCTGGCACCCTAACACACGGCGTTTGAAATCCATGTGTTGGTCGTGGGGGTCCTGGGAGGCAGCCGTGGTGGTGTGTGCTTCCTGCTGTGTGGTCTGTGCAGGGTGTGGGCTCACGCGATGCAGCTGGGCTGCCCTGCTCCTGGAGGTGGGGTGTGGAGGCTGTCCACGAGCCGTTGGAGTGTGTCTGGGCAAATGGGCAGGGTGTCCTCTTCATCATCACTGAAGAGATGTGTGGTCTGCTCTGCAGGAGGAGTTGATTGTCCCTCTGCAATGTAAAGGGGAAATGCAGGTTAACAGTGTGTTCCATGTATGTTGACGCATTGTAGATGTTTACATTCAGACTGCATGACGATGTACATTGTGACTGTTTTGGTGAAGCTGGCAATTTGATGGGAGTCAGTGGACATTTCGACTACATGACGGATGTGTGGTTGTACTCGTACATTATCATCTCACAGTGTCATGCATTGCCAGATGTGATTGGCCAGTTTCTACGCACGAGCGGCACCAGTTGTGTCCTCTGTCCTGTGGTGTAGGGGTTGCACTCTGTCCCACATTGTCATCAATGTTGATGTACTGTGATTGCTATGTGTGTGTGCTGCATTGTTGGCGATTCTCCCCTGCAGCTCTGCATTGGCGGACCCTTCTCCCTTTGAGTCGGTGTGCATTTGACTTGTGTGCTTTTCGGGTGCTGGGATGTTTGTGACTTGGGTCATTTGTGCTACTGGAGATATTTGGTACTCTTGTGCATTGTTTGTCTGCAGATGTGTTTTTGACGTCATGGGTCATAGGTGGATGTGTCAGAGTGTGACCTGCTCCTTTACGGATGTGGTCCACACTCAGCCACCTCAGTGTCGTCTCGTGCACCATGTCATGTATTGTGACTTCAGCCATGCTATCTGTCATGCAGTGTCACTTGCATTGTCAGTGTGGCTCACAGAGCCACTGCTTTTCTGGATTCAGCACATGTGCATGGGTTGGTTTTGCTATGTTCGCCCTAAGTTGGCAGGGTATGCCCAGACGTGGGTCCCTTGCTCACTTTGCCACTGGACTCAAGATAGCCTGGCTGATGATGGCTGTAAGCCAGAAACCGGTCCCAGGATGCTTGTTTCCGGTCCAGGGAAGACATGGCTTGGCAGTTCGGGCTGGACTGTTCCCATGAGGCACAGGGTCAGACTGATTTGCATATGGCCATGTCTGAACTGGGGTGGCGGAGTGAGCTAAAGAATGATGATGGATTAAACCCAGATCAGTTGACTGGGGGTGAGTGCTTGCAATGTTCAACACTCCGTCCATCATTCCCTTTGGTTTTGCCATGGGTAGGTTGTGGCATTGGTGATATGGAGGGGGGCCCATTTGTGCACATTGTGGATGGGGGTCTACTTGGTGTTTCTATGTGTGCTGCAGTGTGCCAAGGGTATCAGGGACATGTTCCACACTCATTGTGGGTATGCAGTGTGCTACACATGATTGTGCATGTGTGCCATTGTGCCCATATGCCCCCGTACCCCCAGTCCCTGGTTGTTACTCACCCTGTTGCTGTTGGGTCAGGTCATATCGGGCTGTGTCCAGACCCCCAACTCCTTGCACCATCTCCACACTGATGACTGTGGCCACCATTTCCTCCAGCTCATCCAGCTCCTCCTGTGGCGCAGGACTCCCACCTCCAGTCGCCTTTGCTGCCTTCATGTTGGCAGCGAGTTTTTGTTTGGTTTGGCTGTGCACTTCATGCCAGCGCCTCTTGACCTCCTCCATTGACCTCCTAGACACTCCGACTGCATTCACTTTGGTGACGATGGACTGCCATATTTCCGTTTATGTTGCCAATGACGCAGTGGAGGTGGCGAACAGTTGTTGGTAGTGTTCTGTCACCTCCGTGACGGTGATCCGGTCTTCCTGCGGACTGAACCTAGTCTTCCTCTTCCTCTTCCTCTTCTCCTTGCCCTCCCCCGGACACGGGGTTCCATGCTGGTCCTCCGTGGGGCTTGTGGAGTTCGGCTTGTCCTCTGCACTCGGTCCGGGTGCATCCATGGTGCTGCGCAGTTTGGATTGGTTTTGGGGTTTCTTTTCTTTTGCTTTTATAGTGCATTTTCACGCACGACGCGTGGGAATTGCAGGCCTGTCGCTGGTTTTAGCTGATTTTGGTATCGCGCTTTGTGGCTTCGCAACTTTTTGGGCGTTCGTGTTTCGCATTTTTTGTTTGTCGCGTTGTTTTCTACGCGGTCATTTGGCGCATTCTCATGCTGCTATCGCATGGTGCCGCGGGGTTGGGAATTGGACGTTAAGACGGTGTTATTTTCTTGCGATGGACTGCGATATGCAAAGTTGCGTTAAGCTACTTTTGCGATGGTTATCACACGTTCTTGAGAATATGCCCCTGCATTTTTTAAAACTAGACATCGAGGGGAATCCAGAATGGGGGGCCTTGTGCGGTTTTCACCAGGTTCTCTTACCCAGAATCCCTTGCAAACCTCAAATTTTGAAAAAAAACACATTTTCCTCATATTTCTGTGATAGAAGCTTCTGGAATCTGCGTGGATCCTCAAACTTTCACCCACCTTGCTTTCCCCATAGTCTCCCGATAAAGATGGTATCCCACTTGTGTGGGTAGGCCTACTGCCCTCCACAGGAATTGGCACGGAACACAACATGGACACATCACATTTTTGCAAAGAAAACTGACCCTTTTTTGCAACATGCCTAGCTGTGGATTTTGAACCCTAGCTCAGCCGGGACCTAGGATAACCTAGCAAACCTATAAATTTTTGAAAACTAGACATCGAGGGGAATCCAGGATAGGGGGACTGGTGTGGTTTTCACCAGGTTCTGTTACCCAGAATCCCTTGCAAACCTCAAATTTTGAAAAAAAACACATTTTCATTACATTTCTGTCATAGAAACTTCTGGAATCTGCGTGGATCCTCAAACTTTCACCCAAAATGCATTCCCCATAGTCTCCAGATAAAGATGGTATCCCACTTGTGTGGGTAGGCCTAGTGCCCTCCACAGGAAATGGCACAGAACACAACATGGACACATCACATTTTTGCTATGAAAACTGACACTTTTTTGCAATATGCCTAGCTGTACATGTTGAACCCTAGCTCAGCCGGGACCTAGGTTAACCTAGCAAAACTATACATTTTTTAAAACTAGACATCGAGGGGAATCCAGGATGGGGGGCCTTGTGTGGTTTTCACCAGGTTCTGTTATCCAGAATCCCTTGCAAACCTTAAATTTTGAAAAAAACACATTGTCCTCAAAATTCTGTGATAGAAACTTCTGGAATCTGCGTGGATCCTAAACTTTCACCCACCCTGCATTCTACATAGTCTCCCAATAAAGCTGGTATCCCACTTGTGTGGGTAGGCCTAGTGCCCTCCACAGTAAATGGCACGGAACACGACATGGACACACCACATTTTTGCAATGAAAACTGACCCTTTTTGCAATATGCCTAGCTGTGGATGTTGAACCCTAGCTCAGCCTGGACCTAGGTTAACCTAGCAAACCTATACATTTTTGAAAACTAGACATTGAGGGGAATCCAGGATATGGGGACTTGTGTGGTTTACACCAGGTTCTGTTACCCAGAATCCCTAGCAAACCTCAAATTTAAAAAACAAAACACATTTTCATCACATTTCTGTCATAGAAACCTCTGGAATCTGCGTGGATCCTCAAACTTTCACCCGAAATGCATTCCCCATAAGTCTCCAGATAAAGATGGTATCTCACTTGTGTGGGTAGACCTAGTGCCCACCACAGGATATGGCACGGAACACAACATGGACACATCACATTTTTGCAATGAAAACTGACCCATTTTTGCAATATGTCTAGTTGTGGATGTTGAACCCTAGCTCAGCCGGGACCTAGGTCAACCTAGCAAAACTATACATTTTTTAAAACTAGACATCGAGACAAATCCAGGATGGGGGGACTTGTGTGGTTTTCACCAGGTTCTGTTACCCAGAATCCCTTGCAAACCTCAAATTGTGAAAAAAAAAAACATTTTCCTCACATTTCTGTGATAGAATCTCCTGGAATCTGTGTGGATCCTCAAACCTTCACCCACCCTGCATTCCCCATAGTCTCCCGATAAAGATGGTATCCCACTTGTGTGGGTAGGCCTAGTGCCCTCCACAGGAAATGGCACGGAACACAACATGGACACATCACATTTTTGCAGTCAAAACTGACCCTTTTTTGCAAAATGCCTAGCTGTGGATGTTGAACCCTAGCTCAGCCGGGACCTAGGTTCACCGAGCAAAACTATACATTTTTTAAAACTAGACATCGAGACGAATCCAGGATGGGGGAACTTGTATGGGTTTCACCAAGTTCTCTTACCCAGAATCCCTTGCAAACCTCAAATTTTGAAAAAAAACACATTTTCCTCTCATGTCTGTGATAGAAATTTCTGGATTCTGCGTGGATCCTCAAACTTTCACCCACCCTGCATTCCCCATAGTCTCCCGATAAAGATGGTATCCCACTTGTGTGGTTAGGCCTAGTGCCCTCCACAGGAAATGGCACGGAACACAACATGGACACATCACATTTTTGCAATGAAAACTGACCCTTTTTTGCAATATGCCTAGCTGTGGATGTTGAACCCTAGCTCAGCCGGGACCTAGATTAACCTAGCAAAACTATACATTTTTTAAAATTAGACATCGAGGGGAATCCAGGATGGGGGGCCTCGTGTGGTTTTCACCAGGTTCTGTTACCCAGAATCCCTTGCAAACCGCAAATTTTGAAAAAAAAACACATTTTCATCACATTTCTGTCATAGAAACTGATAGAATCTGCGTGGATCCTCAAACTTTCACCCAAAATGCATTCCCCATAGTCTCCAGAAAAAGATGGTATCCCACTTGTGTGGGTAGGCCTGGTGCCCTCCACAGGAAATGGCACGGAACACAACACTGGAGACTTCACATTTTTTAAATGAAAACTGACCCTTTTTTGAAATATGCCTAGCTGTGGATGTTGAACCATAGCTCAGCCGGGACTTAGGTTAACCTAGCAAAACTATACATTTTTTAAAACTAGACATCGAGACAAATCCAGGATGGGGGGACTTGTGTGGTTTTCACCAGGGTCTGTTACCCAGAGTCCCTTGCAAACCTCAAATGTTGAAAAAAACACATTTTCCTCAAATGTCTATGATAGAAACTTCTGGAATCTGCGTGGATCCTCAAACTTTCACCCATCCTGCATTCTCCATAGTCTCCCAATAAAGATGGTATGCCATTTGTGTGGATAGGCCTAGTGCCCTCCACAGGAAATGGCACGGAACACGACATGGACACATCACATTTTTGCAATGAAAACTGACCCTTTTTTGTAATATGCCTAGCTGTGGATGTTGAACCCTAGCTCAGCCTGGACCTAGGTTAACCTAGCAAACCTATACATTTTTTAAAACTAGACATCGAGGGGAATCTAGGATAGGGGGACTTGTGTGGTTTTCACCAGGTTCTGTTACCCAGAATCCCTTGCAAACTTCAAATTTTGAAAAAAACATATTTTCATCACATTTCTGTCATAGAAACCTCTGGAATCTGCGTGGATCCTCAAACTTTCACCCGAAATGCATTCCCCATAGTCTCCAGATAAATAATGTATCTCACTTGTGTGGGTAGACCTAGTGCCCGCCACAGGATATGGCATGGAACACAACATGGACACATCACATTTTTGCAATGAAACCTGACCCTTTTTTGCAATATGCCTAGTTGTGGATGTTGAACCCTAGCTCAGCCGGGACCTAGGTTAAGCTAGCAAAACTATACATTTTTTAAAACTAGACATCGAGACAAATCCAGGATGGGGGGACTTGTGTGGTGTTCACCAGGTTCTCTTACCCAGAATCCCTTGTAAACCTCAAATTTTGAAAAAAACACATTTTCCTCAAATTTCTGTGATAGAAACTTCTTGAAACTGCGTGGATCCTCAAACTTTCACCCACCCTGCATTCCCCATAGTCTCCCGATAAAGATGGTATCCCACTTGTGTGGGTACGCCTACTGCCCTCCACAGGAAATGGCACGGAACACAACATGGACACTTCACATTTTTGCAATGAAAACTGACCCTTTTTTGCAATATGCCTAGCTGTGGATGTTGAACCCTAGCTCAGACAGGACAGGTTAACCTAGCAAAAATATACATTTTTTAAAACTAGACATCGAGGGGAATCCAGGATGGGGGCCTTGTGTGGTTTTCACCAAGTTCTGTTACCCAGAATCCCTTGCACACCTCAAATTTTGAAAAAAACACATTTTCCTCATATTTCTGTGATAGAAACTTCTGGAATCTGCGTGGATCCTCAAACTTTCACCCACCCTGCATTCCCCATAGTCTCCCGATAAAGATGGTATCCCACTTGTGTGGGTAGGCCTTGTGCCCTCCACAGGAAATGACACGGAACACAACATGGACACATCACATTTTTGCAATGAAAACCGACCATTTTTTGCAATATATCTAGCTGTGGATGTTGAACCCTAGCTCAGCCGGGACCTAGGTTAACCTAGCAAAACTATACATTTTTTAAAACTAGACATCGAGGGGAATCCAGGATGGGGGGCCTTGTGTGGTTTTCACCAGGTTCTGTTACCCAGAATCCTTTGCAAACCTCAAATTTTGAAAAAAACACATTTTCCTCGCATTTCTGTGATAGAAACTGCTGGAATCTGCGTGGATCCTCAAACTTTCACCCACCCTGCATTCCCCATAGTCTCCCGATAAAGATGGTATCCCACTATAGTGGGTAGGCCAAGTGCCCGCCAAAGGAAATGGCATGGAACACAACATGGACACATCACATTCTTACAATGAAAACTGACCCTTTTTTGCAATATGCCTAGCTGTGGATGTTGAACCCTAGCTCAGCCGGGATCTAGGTTAACCTAGCAAACCTATACATTTTTGAAAAATAGACATAGAGGGGAATCCGGGATGGGGGGACTTGTGTGGTTTTCACCAGGTTCTGTTACCCAGAATCCCTTGCACACCTCAAATTTAAAAAAAACAAATTTTCATCACATTTCTGTCATAGAAACTTCTGGAATCTGCGTGGATCCTCAAACTTTCCCCCACCCTGCATTCCCCATATTCTCCCGATAAAGATGGTGTCTCACTTGTGTGGGTAGACCTAGTGCCCCCCACAGGATATGGCACGGAACACAACATGGACACATCACATTTTTGCAATGAAAACTGACCCATTTTTGCAATATGCCTAGCTGTGGATGTTGAACCCTAGCTCAGCCGGGACCTAGGTTAACCTAGCAAAACTATACATTTTTTAAAACTAGGCATCGAGACAAATCCAGGATGGGGGGACTTGTGTGGTTTTCACCAGGTTCTGTTACCCAGAATCCCTTGCAAACCTCAAATTTTGAAAAAAAACACATTTTCCTCGCATTTCTGTGATAGAAACTTCTGGAATCTGCGTGGATCCTCAAACTTTCACCCACCCTGCATTCCCCATAGTCTCCCGATAAAGATGGCATCCCACTATAGTGGGTAGGCCAAGTGCCCGCCAAAAGAAATGGCATGGAACACAACATGGACACATCACATTCTTACAATGAACACTGACCCTTTTTTGCAATATGCCTAGCTGTGGATGTTGAACCCTAGCTCAGCCGGGACCTAGGTTAACCTAGCAAACCTATACATTTTTGAAAAATAGACATAGAGGGGAATCCGGGATGGGGGAACTTGTGTGGTTTTCACCAGGTTCTGTTACCCAGAATCCCTTGCACACCTCAAATTAAAAAAAAAAAGATTTTCATCACATTTCTGTCATAGAAACTTCTGGAATCTGCGTGGATCCTCAAACTTTCCCCCACCCTGCATTCCCCATATTCTCCCGATAAAGATGGTGTCTCACTTGTGTGGGTAGACCTAGTGCCCGCCACAGGATATGGCACGGAACACAACATGGACACATCACATTTTTGCAATGAAAACCGACCATTTTTGCAATATACCTAGCTGTGGATGTTGAACCCTAGCTCAGCCGGGACCTAGGTTAACCTAGCAAACCTATACATTTTTGAAAACTAGACATAGAGGGGAATCCGGGATGGGGGGCCTTGTGTGGTTTTAACCAGGTTCTGTTACCCAGAATCCCTTGCAAACCTCAAATTTTGAGGAAAAAAACACATTTTCCTCACATTTCTGTGATAGAAACTTCTAGAAACTGCGTGGATCCTCAAACTTTCACCCACCCTGCATTCCCCATAGTATCCCGATAAAGATGGTATCCCACTTGTGTGGATATGCCTACTGCCCTCCACAGGAAATGGCACGGAACACAACATGGACACTTCACATTTTTGCAATGAAAACTGACCCTTTTTTCGCAATATGCCTAGCTGTGGATGTTGAACCCTAGCTCAGACAGGACAGGTTAACCTAGCAAAAATATACATTTTTTAAAACTAGACATCGAGGGGAATCCAGGATGGGGGGCCTTGTGTGGTTTTCACCAGGTTCTGTTACCCAGAATCCCTTGCAAACCTCAAATTTTGAAAAAACCCACATTTTCCTCATATTTCTGTGATAGAAACTTCTGGAATCTGCGTGGATCCTCAAACTTTCACCCACCCTGCATTCCCCATAGTCTCCCGATAAAGATGGTATCCCACTTGTGTGGGTAGGCCTAGTGCCCTCCACAGGAAATGGCACTGAACACAACATGGACACATCACATTTTTGCAATGAAAACCGACCCTTTTTTGCAATATGCCTAGCTGTGGATGTTGAACCCTAGCTCAGCAGGGACCTAGGTTAACCTAGCAAAACTATACATTTTTTAAAACTAGACATCGAGGGTAATCCAGGATGGGGGCCCTTGTGTGGTTTTCACCAGGTTCTGTTACCCAGAATCCCTTGCAAACCTCAAATTTTGAAAAAAACACATTTTCCTCGCATTTCTGTGATAGAAACTTCTGGAATCTGCGTGGATCCTCAAACTTTCACCCACCCTGCATTCCCCATAGTCTCCCGATAAAGATGGTATCCCACTATAGTGGGTAGGCCAAGTGCCCGCCAAAGGAAATGGCATGGAACACAACATGGACACATCACATTCTTACAATGAAAACTGACCCTTTTTGCAATATGCCTAGCTGTGGATGTTGAACCCTAGCTCAGCCGGGACCTAGGTTAACCTAGCAAACCTATAAATTTTTGAAAAATAGACATAGAGGGGAATCCGGGATGGGGGGACTTGTGTGGTTTTCACCAGGTTCTGTTACCCAGAATCCCTTGCACATCTCAAATTTTGAAAAAAAAACAAATTTTCATCACATTTCTGTCATAGAAACTTCTGGATTCTGCGTGGATCCTCAAACTTTCCCCCACCCTGCATTCCCCATATTCTCCCGATAAAGATGGTGTCTCACTTGTGTGGGTAGACCTAGTGCCCCCCACAGGATATGGCACGGAACACAACATGGACACATCACATTTTTGCAATGAAAACTGACCCATTTTTGCAATATGCCTAGCTGTGGATGTTGAACCCTAGCTCAGCCGGGACCTAGGTTAACCTAGCAAAACTATACATTTTTAAAACTAGGCATCGAGACAAATCCAGGATGGGGGACTTGTGTGGTTTTCACCAGGTTCTGTTACCCAGAATCCCTTGCAAACCTCAAATTCTGGGGAAAAAAACATTTTCCTAACATTTCTGTGATAGAAACTTCTGGAATCTGCGTGGATCCTCAAACTTTCACCCACCCTGCATTTCCCATAGTCTCCCGATAAAGATGGTATCCCACTTATGTGGGTAGGCCTAGTGCCCTCCACAGGAAATGGCATGGAACACAACATGGACACATCACATTTTTGCAATGAAAACCGACCATTTTTTGCAATATACCTAGCTGTGGATGTTGAACCCTAGCTCAGTCGGGACCTAGGTTAACCTAGCAAACCTATACATTTTTGAAAACTAGACATAGAGGGGAATCCGGGATGGGGGGACTTGTGTGGTTTTAACCAGGTTCTGTTACCCAGAATCCCTTGCACACCTCAAATTTTGAAAAAAACCCACATTTTCATCACATTTCTGTCATAGAAACTTCTGGAATCTGCGTGGATCCTCAAACTTTCACCCACCCTGCATTCCCCATATTCTCCCGATAAAGTAGGTGTCTCACTTGTGTGGGTAGACCTAGTGCCCGCCACAGGATATGGCACGGAACACAACATGGACACATCACATTTTTGCAATGAAAACTGACCCTTTTGTGCAATATGCCTAGCTGTGGATGTTGAACCCTAGCTCAGCCGGGACCTAGGTTAACCTAGCAAACCTATACATTTTTGAAAACTAGACATCGAGGGAAATCCAGGATAGGGGGACTTGTGTGGTTTTCCCCAGGTTCTGTTACCCAGAATCCCTTGCAAATCTCACATTTTGAGAAAAAAAACACATTTTCATCACATTTCTGTCATAGAAACCTCTGGAATCTGCGTGGATCCTCAAACTTTCACCCGAAATGCATTCCCCATAGTCTCCAGATAAAGATGGTGTCTGTTGGACTTGGCCCTTTTGGCCGGTTCACCCCTAAACTTTTTGCCTTGTGTGTCAGTAGTTTTAAGTCTCTGGGCACTTTAGCACTGTGGGCCAGTGTAAAGTGCGTGCGCGCTGAGTGCGTGTGGTGAGATTGGCCTGCCCTCCCATAGGAATGCATGGGGGATATGTGTGTCCATGGTAATTCCTGGTGTGAGAGGAGTGCAGGGGCGAGTTTAGTATGTGCGAACTCGTGAGAATAAATGCTGCGCAATGGTGTGCGCAGATTTATTATAACTAGTGTAGAAATGCCACTTCTAGAAGTTGGCATTTCTGTGTGCTCTGTGTCTGCCTGCCTGATGTGAATGGCTTTGTGAGTGACAGGGGCTGGGAGGTGTGTGTGGCTCCAGGACGGGCAGGGTGAGTCAGCGCAGGGCTGAATAGGGAGATCTGCATCTAGATGGGAGGGAGGAGTTGCACCTGGGGCCTGAATAGGGCTGTGCCTTCCCTCCACAATGCTGGCTCCACCCCCTGTGGTGCGTCTGATGTCCCTAGCCTGTCCTGTGAAAGGAGAGAGGAGCTGAGCAAAACAAAGTGCTCCAAAGCTCCCCCAAACCAGTTGCGTCTGGTTTTTCCCCAACCCTGTGCTGTGACACAAAGGGGATTTTGTGGATAAAAGAAGGTGCTGTGACCCCATGAAAGTTGTTCAGTTCCTGTTCCTGAATCCGGCCGGGCGTGCTGCTGCTGGGGCCCAGGGGGCTGCCATGAGGGCTTGCCTCCCTGGGCCCCGCGTTGCCCTTGATCCCTAAGGACCTGGAAGACTTCTTTACTACTGGAGCTGGGGCTCCTAGGCGCCTCGTGAGCGCTATATTTGACTTTTGCCTCTAGCGCCTGGGAGCGCTATCTTTTAATGGCCCCAGCTGATAAGGAGCGTGGGCTTCGCAGCGCGTAGCTGCAGCCCTTTTAGAGGGAATCCCCAGCGTAGGGATTCCCCCGCATTGTGCCTTTAGCGGGAGCCCACCCCGCGTTTCTGCCGATTATTTTACTTGTAAAGGCTTGCGGGTGCCCACCCCGCTGGTGTGCTCACTAGCGGGTGCCCACCCCGCTGAGGAATCACCGCCGCGGCCGGGAGGAAGTCAGGCAACGTGGTGCCTGACGGCGGGCGGGACTTCCGGTTTTGCGAGGGAAGCCCCGCGCACGCCCCCGCTGCAGAGAGGAGCAGGCCGAGCGATGTCCTGCGGCTGCCCGGGGCTTCCGTGAGCTGTTGGGAGCCCCGGTGACCAAATGGTGAGGGAGTCCCCGAGGAGTGGGGGCTCTCCTGATGATTGCCGCGATTGGGAGACAACGGCGGAGGGGGACACGAGGCACGTTGTCGGTGCCTGCCCCCGCCGCGTTTGAAGAGGCGAGTTCCCCCTGCCATCGAGGAGACCAGCCGGGGGGGCAGCCACAGTGTGACCGGGTGAAGAGAGAGTCCGGTGAGTGGAACCTGGTGGGGAGGGGGGTGTGAGTCGAGGCACGCTATCGGTGCCTACCCCCAGAGCTATTCCCCTGAGGCACAGAGGTGCCAGTACCTATTTGCCATGAGCGGACCCGCCGTTGCGGGCCGCTCCGATGTGGGGGCACAGTTGTTTAAAGCGCACCAGTGGGGCCCCGAGGGCACAGATGTGCCAGGGCCCCTTCCCTGTTTATCTCAGCTGCCCCGCTTGCAGAGGGCAGCTGCACCGATGGGGGCACTATTATTTAAGAGAGCCCCAGTGAGGCCACGAAGGCACAGATGTGCCAGGGCCCCGTTACCTGATTCCCAGCTGCGCCGCACCAGCGCGGGCAGCTACAGCGAGATGGGCATATGTGTTAGAGTCCTAGTGGGGACTCCAGAGGGCACAGTGAGTGCCAGGCCTTCTTTGCATTACAGCTGCACGGCAAGTAGCGTCAGCTGCAACGTTTAGGCCACAGTTCTTTGGGGGCATTTTGTGTGAGACAGGAGTGAGATGCACTCCTCTGCCCCAGTACTTTCACAGCTGCACGGCAATTAGCGTCAGCTGCCACGTTTAGGTATGCGCAATTGCGCACTTACGAACTCCGCTGCATTGGCAGCGCGCCCTGACATTTTGGACACAGGGCATTTGAGCCCCTTTGGGAAGGCCAGTTGGCCAGGGGGACGGTTAGGTTTATAGGGCGCCAGGCCCTAATGTGATTTATGTGGTGCTAGGAAATGTGATTCATGTACTATCATTTACGCACCCTGATTTATGCCTCTAACTGTGGTTTATGTATGAGGTTATTTGCATACTGTGGTTTATGCTAGTGAGATTATTCTCTACTGTGAGTTATGCCCCTAATGTGAGTTATGCTTAGGAGGTTATTGTCTAATGCGTTTAGACTTATGAGATGATTGCATAATGTGTTTATGTTGGTGAGGTTGGCGCAGAATGTAATTCGCGCCTGATGTGATACTGTGCATAATGTAGTTTATGTTACAGGCTGATGCTAAGTACAGTGGTTACCAGTGATTACTGGTTGTACGTTCATGATGTGTTCTACATTTATTATAAGTACTACCTATACTAAGTTCGCTTTGTGCTGGTTCTGACAGTGGTCCAGTTGGCCCTGTCAGGTGTAAATAATTCCCTTGTAAATATGACCCCGTGCCAGGTGGCACGATGTATATTATGTGAGTACTATTCTAATGTGTTTTATGATAATACAAAGGCTATTTTTATATATAACCTTGTGTGGAGTTCCTTTTGTGGTGTGCCTAGTATGTTGTTGCTGTGGGGGTGTTGCGCAAACACTTTACACATTGCCTCCGGGATAGGCCTGACTGCTCGTGCCAAGCTACCAAGGGGGTGAGCAGGGGTTATCTTTGGCGTGTAACTCCCTTGCCCTGACTAGAGTGGTGGTCTCTGCCTGGCTTTGGCGCAAGCCTTAGCCAACCAGAGATCCCATTTCTAACAGTGTCTCACTTGTGTGGGTAGACCTAGTGCCCCCTACAGGATATGGCACGGAACACAACATGGACACATCACATTTTTACAATGAAAACTGACCTCTTTTTGCAATATGCCTAGTTGTGGATGTTGAACCCTAGCTCAGCCGGGACCTAGGTTAACCTAGCAAAACTATTCATTTTTTAAAACTAGACATCGAGACAAATCCAGGATGGGGGACTTGTGTGGTTTTCACCAGGTTCTGTTACCCAGAATCCCTTGCAAACCTCAAATTTTGAGGAAAAAAACACATTTTCCTCACATTTCTGTGATAGAAACTTCTAGAAACTGCGTGGATCCTCAAACTTTCACCCACCCTGCATTCCCCATAGTATCCCGATAAAGATGGTATCCCACTTGTGTGGGTACGCCTACTGCCCTCCACAGGAAATGGCACGGAACACAACATGGACACGTCACATTTTTGCAATGAAAACTGACCCTTTTTGCAATATGCCTAGCTGTGGATGTTGAACCCTAGCTCAGACAGGACAGGTTAACCTAGCAAAAATATACATTTTTTAAAACTAGACATCGAGGGGAATCCAGGATGGGGGCCTTGTGTGGTTTTCACCAGGTTCTGTTACCCAGAATCCCTTGCACACCTCAAATTTTGAAAAAAAACACATTTTCCTCATATTTCTGTGATAGAAACTTCTGGAATCTGCGTGGATCCTCAAACTTTCACCCACCCTGCATTCCCCATAGTCTCCCGATAAAGATGGTATCCCACTTGTGTGGGTAGGCCTAGTGCCCTCCACAGGAAATGGCACGGAACACAACATGGACACATCACATTTTTGCAATGAAAACCGACCATTTTTTGTAATATACCTAGCTGTGGATGTTGAACCCTAGCTCAGCCGGGACCTAGGTTAACCTAGCAAAACTATACATTTTTAAAACTAGACATCGAGGGGAATACAGGATGGGGGCCCTTGTGTGGTTTTCACCAGGTTCTGTTACCCAGAATCCCTTGCAAACCTCAAATTTTGAAAAAAAACACATTTTCCTCGCATTTCTGTGATAGAAACTTCTGGAATCTGCGTGGATCCTCAAACTTTCACCCACCCTGCATTCCCCATAGTCTCCCGATAAAGATGGTATCCCACTATAGTGGGTAGGCCAAGTGCCCGCCAAAAGAAATGGCATGGAACACAACATGGACACATCACATTCTTACAATGAAAACTGACCCTTTTTTGCAATATGCCTAGCTGTGGATGTTGAACCCTAGCTCAGCCGGGACCTAGGTTAACCTAGCAAACCTATACATTTTTGAAAAATAGACATAGAGGGGAATCCGGGATGGGGGACTTGTGTGGTTTTCACCAGGTTCTGTTACCCAAAATCCCTTGCACACCTCAAATTTAAAAAAAAAGATTTTCATCACATTTCTGTCATAGAAACTTCTGGAATCTGCGTGGATCCTCAAACTTTCCCCCACCCTGCATTCCCCATATTCTCCCGATAAAGATGGTGTCTCACTTGTGTGGGTAGACCTAGTGCCCGCCACAGGATATGGCACGGAACACAACATGGACACATCACATTTTTGCAATGAAAACCGACCATTTTTTGGAATATACCTAGCTGTGGATGTTGAACCCTAGCTCAGCCGGGACCTATGTTAACCTAGCAAACCTATACATTTTTGAAAACTAGACATAGAGGGGAATCCGGGATGGGGGGACTTGTGTGGTTTTAACCAGGTTCTGTTACCCAGAATCCCTTGCAAACCTCAAATTTTGAGGAAAAAAACACATTTTCCTCACATTTCTGTGATAGAAACTTCTAGAAACTGCGTGGATCCTCAAACTTTCACCCACCCTGCATTCCCCATAGTATCCCAATAAAGATGGTATCCCACTTGTGTGGATAGGCCTACTGCCCTCCACAGGAAATGGCACGGAACACAACATGGACACTTCACATTTTTGCAATGAAAACTGACCCTTTTTTGCAATATGCCTAGCTGTGGATGTTGAACCCTAGCTCAGACAGGACAGGTTAACCTAGCAAAAATATACATTTTTTAAAACTAGACATCGAGGGGAATCCAGGATGGGGGGCCTTGTGTGGTTTTCACCAGGTTCTGTTACCCAGAATCCCTTGCACACCTCAAATTTTGAAAAAAAACACATTTTCCTCATATTTCTGTGATAGAAACTTCTGGAATCTGCGTGGATCCTCAAACTTTCACCCACCCTGCATTCCCCATAGTCTCCCGATAAAGATGGTATCCCACTTGTGTGGGTAGGCCTAGTGCCCTCCACAGGAAATGGCACGGAACACAACATGGACACATCACATTTTTGCAATGAAAACCGACCATTTTTTGCAATATACCTAGCTGTGGATGTTGAACCCTAGCTCAGCCGGGACCTAGGTTAACCTAGCAAAACTATACATTTTTAAAACTAGACATCGAGGGGAATCCAGGATGGGGGCCCTTGTGTGGTTTTCACCAGGTTCTGTTACCCAGAATCCCTTGCAAACCTCAAATTTTGAAAAAAAAACATTTTCTTCGCATTTCTGTGATAGAAACTTCTGGAATCTGCGTGGATCCTCAAACTTTCACCCACCCTGCATTCCCCATAGTCTCCCGATAAAGATGGTATCCCACTATAGTGGGTAGGCCAAGTGCCCGCCAAAGGAAATGGCATGGAACACAACATGGACACATCACATTCTTACAATGAAAACTGACCCTTTTTTGCAATATGCCTAGCTGTGGATGTTGAACCCTAGCTCAGCCGGGACCTAGGTTAACCTAGCAAACCTATACATTTTTGAAAAATAGACATCGAGGGGAATCCGGGATGGGGGAGACTTGTGTGGCTTTCACCAGGTTCTGTTACCCAGAATCCCTTGCACACCTCAAATTTTGGGAAAAAAACACATTTTCCTCACATTTCTGTCATAGAAACTTCTGGAATCTGCGTGGATCCTCAAACTTTCACCCACCCTGCATTCCCCATATTCTCCCGATAAAGATGGTGTCTCACTTATGTGGGTAGACCTAGTGCCTGCCACAGAATATGGCACGGAACACAACATGGACACATCACATTTTTGCAATGAAAACTGACCCTTTTTTGCAATATGCCTAGCTGTGGATGTTGAACCCTAGCTCAGCCGGGACCTAGGTTAACCTAGCAAAACTATACATTTTTTAAAACTAGGCATCGAGACAAATCCAGGATGGGGGACTTGTGTGGTTTTCACCAGGTTCTGTTACCCAGAATCCCTTGCAAACCTCAAATTCTGGAGAAAAAAAAAAACATTTTCCTAACATTTCTGTGATAGAAACTTCTGGAATCTGCGTGGATCCTCAAACTTTCACCCACCCTGCATTCCCCATAGTCTCCCGATAAAGATGGTATCCCACTTATGTGGGTAGGCCTAGTGCCCTCCACAGGAAATGGCATGGAACACAACATGGACACATCACATTTTTGCAATGAAAACCGACCATTTTTTGCAATATACCTAGCTGTGGATGTTGAACCCTAGCTCAGCCGGGACCTAGGTTAACCTAGCAAACCTATACATTTTTGAAAACTAGACATAGAGGGGAATCCGGGATGGGGGGACTTGTGTGGTTTTCACCAGGTTCTGTTACCCAGAATCCCTTGCACATCTCAAATTTTGAAACAAAAACACATTTTCATCACATTTCTGTCATAGAAACTTCTGGATTCTGCGTGGATCCTCAAACTTTCACCCACCCTGCATTCCCCATATGCTCCCGATAAAGATGGTATCTCACTTATGTGGGTAGACCTAGTGCCCGCCACAGGATATGGCACGGAACACAACATGGACACATCACATTTTTGCAATGAAAACTGACCCTTTTGTGCAATATGCCTAGCTGTGGATGTTGAACCCTAGCTCAGCCGGGACCTAGGTTAACCTAGCAAACCTATACATTTTTGAAAACTAGACATCGAGGGAAATCCAGGATAGGGGGACTTGTGTGGTTTTCCCCAGGTTCTGTTACCCAGAATCCCTTGCAAATCTCACATTTTGAGAAAAAAAACACATTTTCATCACATTTCTGTCATAGAAACCTCTGGAATCTGCGTGGATCCTCAAACTTTCACCCGAAATGCATTCCCCATAGTCTCCAGATAAAGATGGTGTCTGTTGGACTTGGCCCTTTTGGCCGGTTCACCCCTAAACTTTTTGCCTTGTGTGTCAGTAGTTTTAAGTCTCTGGGCACTTTAGCACTGTGGGCCAGTGTAAAGTGCGTGCGCGCTGAGTGCGTGTGGTGAGATTGGCCTGCCCTCCCATAGGAATGCATGGGGGATATGTGTGTCCATGGTAATTCCTGGTGTGAGAGGAGTGCAGGGGCGAGTTTAGTATGTGCGAACTCGTGAGAATAAATGCTGCGCAATGGTGTGCGCAGATTTATTATAACTAGTGTAGAAATGCCACTTCTAGAAGTTGGCATTTCTGTGTGCTCTGTGTCTGCCTGCCTGATGTGAATTGCATGTCTGGCTTTGTGAGTGACAGGGGCTGGGAGGTGTGTGTGGCTCCAGGAGGGGCAGGGTGAGTCAGCGCAGGGCTGAATAGGGAGATCTGCATCTAGATGGGAGGGAGGAGTTGCACCTGGGGCCTGAATAGGGCTGTGCCTTCCCTCCACAATGCTGGCTCCACCCCTGTGGTGCGTCTGATGTCCCTAGCCTGTCCTGTGAAAGGAGAGAGGAGCTGAGCAAAACAAAGTGCTCCAAAGCTCCCCCAAACCAGTTGCGTCTGGTTTTCCCCAACCCTGTGCTGTGACACAAAGGGGATTTTGTGGATAAAAGAAGGTGCTGTGACCCCATGAAAGTTGTTCAGTTCCTGTTCCTGAATCCGGCCGGGGCGTGCTGCTGCTGGGGCCCAGGGGGGGCTGCCATGAGGGCTTGCCTCCCTGGGCCCCGCGTTGCCCTTGATCCCTAAGGACCTGGAAGACTTCTTTACTACTGGAGCTGGGGCTCCTAGGCGCCTCGTGAGCGCTATGTTGACTTTTGCCTCTAGCGCCTGGGAGCGCTATCTTTTAATTGCCCCAGCTGATAAGGAGCGTGGGCTTCGCAGCGCGTAGCTGCAGCCCTTTTAGAGGGAATCCCCAGCGTAGGGATTCCCCGCATTGTGCCTTTAGCGGGAGCCCACCCCGCGTTTCTGCCGATTATTTTACTTGTAGAGGCTTGCGGGTGCCCACCCCGCTGGTGTGCTCACTAGCGGGTGCCCACCCCGCTGAGGAATCACCGCCGCGGCCGGGAGGAAGTCAGGCAACGTGGTGCCTGACGGCGGGCGGGACTTCAGGTTTTGCGAGGGAAGCCCCGCGCACGCCCCCGCTGCAGAGAGGAGCAGGCCGAGCGATGTCCTGTGGCTGCCCGGGGCTTCCGTGAGCTGTTGGGAGCCCCGGTGACCAAATGGTGAGGGAGTCCCCGAGGAGTGGGGGCTCTCCTGATGATTGCCGCGATTGGGAGACAACGGCGGAGGGGGACACGAGGCACGTTGTCGTGCCTGCCCCCGCCGCGTTTGAAGAGGCGGAGTTCCCCTGCCATCGAGGAGACCAGCCGGGGGCAGCCACAGTGTGACCGGGTGAAGAGAGAGTCCGGTGAGTGGAACCTGGTGGGGAGGGGGTGTGAGTCGAGGCACGCTATCGGTGCCTACCCCAGAGCTATTCCCCTGAGGCACAGAGGTGCCAGTACCTATTTGCCATGAGCGGACCCGCCGTTGCGGGCCGCTCCGATGTGGGGGCACAGTTGTTTAAAGCGCACCAGTGGGGCCCCGAGGGCACAGATGTGCCAGGGCCCCTTCCCTGTTTATCTCAGCTGCCCCGCTTGCAGAGGGCAGCTGCACCGATGGGGGCACTATTATTTAAGAGAGCCCCAGTGAGGCCCCGAAGGCACAGATGTGCCAGGGCCCCGTTACCTGATTCCCAGCTGCGCCGCACCAGCGCGGGCAGCTACAGCGAGATGGGCATATGTGTTAGAGTCCTAGTGGGGACTCCAGAGGGCACAGTGAGTGCCAGGCCTTCTTTGCATTACAGCTGCACGGCAAGTAGCGTCAGCTGCAACGTTTAGGCCACAGTTCTTTGGGGGCATTTTGGTGTGAGACAGGAGTGAGATGCACTCCTCTGCCCCAGTACTTTCACAGCTGCACGGCAATTAGCGTCAGCTGCCACGTTTAGGTATGCGCAATTGCGCACTTGCGAACTCCGCTGCATTGGCAGCGCGCCCTGACATTTTGGACACAGGGCATTTGAGCCCCTTTGGGAAGGCCAGTTGGCCAGGGGGACGGTTAGGTTTATAGGGCGCCAGGCCCTAATGTGATTTATGTGGTGCTAGGAAATGTGATTCATGTACTATCATTTACGCACCCTGATTTATGCCTCTAACTGTGGTTTATGTATGAGGTTATTTGCATACTGTGGTTTATGCTAGTGAGATTATTCTCTACTGTGAGTTATGCCCCTAATGTGAGTTATGCTTAGGAGGTTATTGTCTAATGCGTTTAGACTTATGAGATGATTGCATAATGTGTTTATGCTGGTGAGGTTGGCGCAGAATGTAATTCGCGCCTGATGTGATACTGTGCATAATGTAGTTTATGTTACAGGCTGATGCTAAGTACAGTGGTTACCAGTGATTACTGGTTGTACGTTCATGATGTGTTCTACATTTATTATAAGTACTACCTATACTAAGTTCGCTTTGTGCTGGTTCTGACAGTGGTCCAGTTGGCCCTGTCAGGTGTAAATAATTCCCTTGTAAATATGACCCCGTGCCAGGTGGCACGATGTATATTATGTGAGTACTATTCTAATGTGTTTTATGATAATACAAAGGCTATTTTTATATATAACCTTGTGTGGAGTTCCTTTTTGTGGTGTGCCTAGTATGTTGTTGCTGTGGGGGTGTTGCGCAAACACTTTACACATTGCCTCCGGGATAGGCCTGACTGCTCGTGCCAAGCTACCAAGGGGGTGAGCAGGGGTTATCTTTGGCGTGTAACTCCCTTGCCCTGACTAGAGTGGTGGTCTCTGCCTGGCTTTGGCGCAAGCCTTAGCCAACCAGAGATCCCATTTCTAACAGTGTCTCACTTGTGTGGGTAGACCTAGTGCCCCCTACAGGATATGGCACGGAACACAACATGGACACATCACATTTTTACAATGAAAACTGACCCTTTTTTGCAATATGCCTAGTTGTGGATGTTGAACCCTAGCTCAGCCGGGACCTAGGTTAACCTAGCAAAACTATACATTTTTTAAAACTAGAAATCGAGACAAATCCAGGATGGGGGGACTTGTGTGGTTTTCACCAGGTTCTGTTACCCAGAATCCCTTGCAAACCTCAAATTTTGGGAAAAAAACACATTTTCCTCACATTTCTGTGATAGAAACTTCTAGAAACTGCGTGGATCCTCAAACTTTCACCCACCCTGCATTCCCCATAGTATCCCGATAAAGATGGTATCCCACTTGTGTGGGTACGCCTACTGCCCTCCACAGGAAATGGCACGGAACACAACATGGACACTTCACATTTTTGCAATGAAAACTGACCCTTTTTTGCAATATGCCTAGCTGTGGATGTTGAACCCTAGCTCAGACAGGACAGGTTAACCTAGCAAAAATATACATTTTTTAAAACTAGACATCGAGGGGAATCCAGGATGGGGGCCTTGTGTGGTTTTCACCAGGTTCTGTTACCCAGAATCCCTTGCACACCTCAAATTTTGAAAAAAAACACATTTTCCTCATATTTCTGTGATAGAAACTTCTGGAATCTGCGTGGATCCTCAAACTTTCACCCACCCTGCATTCCCCATAGTCTCCCGATAAAGATGGTATCCCACTTGTGTGGGTAGGCCTAGTGCCCTCCACAGGAAATGGCACGGAACACAACATGGACACATCACATTTTTGCAATGAAAACCGACCATTTTTTGCAATATACCTAGCTGTGGATGTTGAACCCTAGCTCAGCCGGGACCTAGGTTAACCTAGCAAAACTATACATTTTTTAAAACTAGACATCGAGGGGAATCCAGGATGGGGGCCCTTGTGTGGTTTTCACCAGGTTCTGTTACCCAGAATCCCTTGCAAACCTCAAATTTTGAAAAAAAACACATTTTCCTCGCATTTCTGTGATAGAAACTTCTGGAATCTGCGTGGATCCTCAAACTTTCACCCACCCTGCATTCCCCATAGTCTCCCGATAAAGATGGTATCCCACTATAGTGGGTAGGCCAAGTGCCCGCCAAAGGAAATGGCATGGAACACAACATGGACACATCACATTCTTACAATGAAAACTGACCCTTTTTTGCAATATGCCTAGCTGTGGATGTTGAACCCTAGCTCAGCCGGGACCTAGGTTAACCTAGCAAACCTATACATTTTTGAAAAATAGACATAGAGGGGAATCCGGGATGGGGGACTTGTGTGGTTTTCACCAGGTTCTGTTACCCAGAATCCCTTGCACACCTCAAATTTAAAAAAAAGATTTTCATCACATTTCTGTCATAGAAACTTCTGGAATCTGCGTGGATCCTCAAACTTTCCCCCACCCTGCATTCCCCATATTCTCCTGATAAAGATGGTGTCTCACTTGTGTGGGTAGACCTAGTGCCCGCCACAGGATATGGCACGGAACACAACATGGACACATCACATTTTTGCAATGAAAACCGACCATTTTTTGCAATATACCTAGCTGTGGATGTTGAACCCTAGCTCAGCCGGGACCTAAGTTAACCTAGCAAACCTATACATTTTTGAAAACTAGACATAGAGGGGAATCCGGGATGGGGGACTTGTGTGGTTTTAACCAGGTTCTGTTACCCAGAATCCCCTGCAAACCTCAAATTTTGAGGGAAAAAACACATTTTCCTCACATTTCTGTGATAGAAACTTCTAGAAACTGCGTGGATCCTCAAACTTTCACCCACCCTGCATTCCCCATAGTATCCCGATAAAGGTGGTATCCCACTTGTGTGGGTACGCCTACTGCCCTCCACAGGAAATGGCACGGAACACAACATGGACACTTCACATTTTTGCAATGAAAACTGACCCTTTTTTGCAATATGCCTAGCTGTGGATGTTGAACCCTAGCTTAGACAGGACAGGTTAACCTAGCAAAAATATACATTTTTTAAAACTAGACATCGAGGGGAATCCAGGATGGGGGCCTTGTGTGGTTTTCACCAGGTTCTGTTACCCAGAATCCCTTGCACACCTCAAATTTTGAAAAAAAACACATTTTCCTCATATTTCTGTGATAGAAACTTCTGGAATCTGCGTGGATCCTCAAACTTTCACCCACCCTGCATTCCCCATAGTCTCCCGATAAAGATGGTATCCCACTTGTGTGGGTGGCCTAGTGCCCTCCACAGGAAATGGCACGGAACACAACATGGACACATCACATTTTTATAATGAAAACCGACCATTTTTTGCAATATGCCTAGCTGTGGATGTTGAACCCTACCTCAGCCGGGACCTAGGTTAACCTAGCAAAACTATATATTTTTGAAAACTAGACATCGAGGGGAATCCAGGATGGGGGCCCTTGTGTGGTTTTCACCAGGTTCTGTTACCCAGAATCCCTTGCAAACCTCAAATTTTGAAAAAAAACACATTTTCCTCGCATTTCTGTGATAGAAACTTCTGGAATCTGCGTGGATCCTCAAACTTTCACCCACTCTGCATTCCCCATAGTCTCCCGATAAAGATGGTATCCCACTATAGTGGGTAGGCCAAGTGCCCGCCAAAGGAAATGGCATGGAACACAACATGGACACATCACATTCTTACAATGAAAACTGACCCTTTTTTGCAATATGCCTAACTGTGGATGTTGAACCCTAGCTCAGCCGAGACCTAGGTTAACCTAGCAAACCTATACATTTTTGAAAAATAGACATAGAGGGGAATCCGGGATGGGGGGACTTGTGTGGTTTTCACCAGGTTCTGTTACCCAGAATCCCTTGCACACCTCAAATTTAAAAAAAAAAGATTTTCATCACATTTCTGTCATAGAAACTTCTGGAATCTGCGTGGATCCTCAAACTTTCCCCCACCCTGCATTCCCCATATTCTCCCAATAAAGATGGTGTCTCACTTGTGTGGGTAGACCTAGTGCCCGCCACAGGATATGGCACGGAACACAACATGGACACATCACATTTTTGCAATGAAAACCGACCATTTTTTGCAATATACCTAGCTGTGGATGTTGAACCCTAGCTCAGCCGGGACCTAGGTTAACCTAGCAAACCTATACATTTTTGAAAACTAGACATAGAGGGGAATCCGGGATGGGGGACTTGTGTGGTTTTAACCAGGTTCTGTTACTCAGAATCCCTTGCAAACCTCAAATTTTGAGGGAAAAAACACATTTTCCTCACATTTCTGTGATAGAAACTTCTAGAAACTGCGTGGATCCTCAAACTTTCACCCACCCTGCATTCCCCATAGTATCCCGATAAAGGTGGTATCCCACTTGTGTGGGTACGCTGTAGGAAAGTGGGTTTCTGTTGCAGTAACCCCCCCACTTTTTGCCTGATAACTGATGCACTTTTCCTTGGTGTGCCCTGGATCCCTGCCAATCAGGTACCCAGGGCCTGTGTTCCTTCCCTAAAAACTGTACTCAGCCTAAACCCAATTGGCATCTCTGGCCACAGGTAAGCCCCTGGTAAATGGTACCCTAGGTACCCAGGGCACTGTGACCAGAGAAGACCCCTAAGGGCTGCAGCACTTATTGTGCCACCCTTAGAGGCCCTGTACCCTGACACACACACACTGCCCTTGCAGGCTGAGTGTCTTGGTGCAGAACAAAACAGAGAGTCGACATGGCACACATCCCTGTGTGCCATGCCCACAAACACACTGCCCTGGCATACCTCAGTCACCCCTCTAGCTGGGTGCCCTATGCCAGTGGTGAGGGCACAGGTGCATGAGCCCTGTGCCCCTACAGTACCCAGGCCCATTCCTGGGCACTGTAAGTGCAGGGCTGCCATTCCGAGTATATGGTGCTGGGAGGTCGTCAGCACGTACTCCACAGCACCATGATGGCTGCACTGAAGACTGAGAAGTTTGGTATCAAACTCCTCAGCACAGTAAACCCACACTGATGCCAGTGTGGGATTTACTGTAAAATGCACGTCAGAGGGCAACTTAGAGTTACCCCCTGAACCTAACCTACAATCCACGTCTTGTCTGAGGGGCTGCCTAGGCTGCCACACAGCAGACATGTTGCTGGACCCCTGGGTAGAGAGCCATCCGCTCTCCCGGGCCTGCAACAATGCACGTCCTGGGTGAGGTGCTAGGCCCCTCCCCCAGGATGGGCAGGGGGAAGCTTCAAAGGCATTCCGCCTTTGTGAGCTTCCCCAGACCACTTGCTGTACTCCGCAACTGGTCCCCACCGGTTCCTCCCCCATCCTGGTGGGAAGACTGGAGGGAAACACCAAGGGAGGAAAGGGGTGTGCCACCCTCTGCCAACCCCACCCCTCAGGTGGGGGAGGCGAGGTGAAGCACATCTCCGGGCTCTCGCCATCTTGAAGATGGGGAGCCCTGCCCAATCAGGACTAGGCTCCTGCCCCCTCCCACAGGAGAGTGGCAGGATAGGGGTGTGACCCACCCCAGGGCAGGGACCCATTGGTCCCTGCCCTTTACCTACCTGTAACGCCCCTAAATCTAGTATTTAGGGGCACCCTGAACCTTCCTTCCTTAGATTCCCGCAACCTAAGAAGAAAAAGGACGAAAGAAGACGCCCAGCAGAGGAGACTGCAGAGAACAACTGACTTGGCCCCAGCCCTACCGGCCCGTCTGCAGTTTCCAGAGATCCTGCGCCAAAAATAGTCTTGTCCTGCAGCCAGCGACCTCCAGAACCCCAGGGAGGACTGACTGCCTTCAACAAAGACCGGATCTCCTGTGAACAGCAGCTCTGTTCAAAAGAAACACCAAACAAAGACTCCGAGCCTGCTGAGGAGAAAGAAACCCGACGCCTGGAACCACCACTGCACCCGTCGCCTACAGCCCGAGTTCAAGTGGCCCACCGGTCCCAGCGAGGTCCCCCAGCTCTCCAGAGTCCGAGTCCACCGTGGGTTGACCCCTCCAGGACTCCCCGACGTCGCCTGCAGCCTCTGCACGGAGAACCCCCAACCGCGAGTGGCCCGGTAAGGTGAAATCCGACCTCAAAAGACACCCCTGCATCCAGACGCCCTGCGCCCTGGAGAAAGGAACCCGAGGTGCACCTACGTCCCCGAGCCCTCCAACTTACCTGCCCAGCTGTTGGTTCCTCCTGGAAGTCTTCCTGGACCGAGCCTGCAGCTGAAAACCAAAACCGAAAATTTCCATTGAAATCAACAGGGCACCCGACCTCAAAACAGCACTCTGCACCCGGCCGCCCTAGTGCCGCTGAGGGTGCCTCTTTGGTGCTAACTTGGTCCCCAACGTGCCCTGATCTTAACCCTAGGAGCTTTGCTCCCACAACCCCGTGGCCTGCTTGCCAGCCGCCACCAACCGGAGTCCCCCTATCCTCCATAGGATAACATTGGGCCTCAACACTCTGCACCCGGCCGCCCTAGTGCCGCTGAGGGTGCAACAACAGTGCATCACTGACCCTGGGAGACCCCTGAGTCTAACCCCAGAACCCTAACTCAAAAGACCGATTACTTACCTCGAGACCGATAACTCATTTTTCCTCATAGGATAACATGGACACTTTTTCTTCCAAAAAGTTTCTAAGTGTCGACTTTTGAAAACAAGAATATTCTTTAAAAATCGTACAGACTACCAAAACGTAATTACTTACCTGTTTTAAGTAAATGTCCCAGGGCTGAACCTAGGAGTCCAGCACTGGATTACAAAAGTAACGTTAAAAGTAACTTACCGGCGAATTGAATTTTCTTACATAGGGATCCATTGACTGGTTTTCTGTGAAATTTCTTCTAAGTGTCCACTTTTGAAATACCAAAATATTGCTTAAAAATCACAACAGTAACGAATTCCGAATTACTCACCTACTATCAGGAGAGACCTCAGTACTGCATCTTTTAGTCCAGTACCGACCATGAAAAGTAATTTTTACCGTACTTACCAGTAACTGGAAATTCCTCTCATAGGATATCATTGCCTGCTTTTTGTTGAAAAAGTTTCTAAGTGTCGATTTCTGAATCATACAAATATTCTTTAAAAATCGTACAAACTACAAAAACGTAATTACTTACCTGTTTTAAGTAAATGTCCCAGTGCTGAACCTAGGAGTCCAGCACTGGATTACAAAAGTAACGTAAACGTACTTTGCTTGCAAACTGTATTTCCTTCCCTAGGATAACATTGGTAATTTTACCCAGAAAAGTTTCTAAGTGTCAACTTTTGAAATACAGTAATATTCCTCAAAAATCACTACCATAACCAAAACGCTTTTTCTCACCTGTTTACAGGAAGTGTCCCAGGACTGAATCCAAGATCCAGTCCCGTGGTTAGAAAAGTAATCCAAAAGTAATCTTTTGCATTTAACCAGAAATTTCCATTGAGCTCAATGTATAATTGTGTTTAAAATTGTGTTGCATATTGCAACAACTGTAACTATTGCATTCAAAAGTCTATTGCCAATTGAACAGTAGTTAACTAAAGCATCTCATTCTGAGAAAGTATATTTTGACACCCATTGTTGGTTCTAAAATAAAACAACTATATTTTTATATACAAACCATTGGCCTAGAGTTCAGTTCTTGAGTGTGTGGCTTCATTTGCTGACTGAGTGTGTACAACAAATGCTTTACACTGTCCTCTGATACTGCCTTACTGCTCGACCAAGCTACCACTTTAGAGAGTAAGGTTATATCTAACTTTAGCCTCTGCCAAACCTCTGGGGACTGTGGACTCTGTGCACACTGAACCTTACTTTGGTGCAGTATATACAGAGCCACTTTCTTACATACGCCTACTGCCCTCCACAGGAAATGGCACGGAACACAACATGGACACTTCACATTTTTGCAATGAAAACTGACCCTTTTTTGCAATATGCCTAGCTGTGGATGTTGAACCCTAGCTCAGACAGGACAGGTTAACCTAGCAAAAATATACATTTTTTAAAACTAGACATCGAGGGGAATCCAGGATGGGGGGCCTTGTGTGGTTTTCACCAGGTTCTGTTACCCAGAATCCCTTGCAAACCTCAAATTTTGAAAAAAAAACACATTTTCCTCATATTTCTGTGATAGAAACTTCTGGAATCTGCGTGGATCCTCAAACTTTCACCCACCCTGCATTCCCCATAGTCTCCCGATAAATATGGTATCCCACTTGCGTGGGTAGGCCTAGTGCCCTCCACAGGAAATGGCACGGAACACAACATGGACACATCACATTTTTGCAATGAAAACCGACCCATTTTTGCAATATACCTAGCTGTGGATGTTGAACCCTACCTCAGCCGGGACCTAGGTTAACCTAGCAAAACTATACATTTTTTAAAACTAGACATCGAGGGGAATCCAGGATGGGGACCCTTGTGTGGTTTTCACCAGGTTCTGTTACCCAGAATCCCTTGCAAACCTCAAATTTTGAAAAAAACACATTTTCCTCGCATTTCTGTGATAGAAACTTCTGGAATCTGCGTGGATCCTCAAACTTTCACCCACCCTGCATTCCCCATAGTCTCCCGATAAAGATGGTATCCCACTATAGTGGGTAGGCCAAGTGCCCGCCAAAGGAAATGGCATGGAACACAACATGGACACATCACATTCTTACAATGAAAACTGACCCTTTTTTGCAATATGCCTAACTGTGGATGTTGAACCCTAGCTCAGCCGGGACCTAGGTTAACCTAGCAAACCTATACATTTTTGAAAAATAGACATAGAGGGGAATCCGGGATGGGGGACTTGTGTGGTTTTCACCAGGTTCTGTTACCCAGAATCCCTTGCACACCTCAAATTTAAAAAAAAAACATTTCATCACATTTCTGTCATAGAAACTTCTGGAATCTGCGTGGATCCTCAAACTTTCCCCTACCCTGCATTCCCCATATTCTCCCGATAAAGATGGTGTCTCACTTGTGTGGGTAGACCTAGTGCCCGCCACAGGATATGGCACGGAACACAACATGGACACATCACATTTTTGCAATGAAAACTGACCCATTTTTGCAATATGCCTAGCTGTGGATGTTGAACCCTAGCTCAGCCGGGACCTAGGTTAACCTAGCAAAACTATACATTTTTTAAAACTAGACATCGAGACAAATCCAGGATGGGGGAACTTGTGTGGTTTTCACCAGGTTCTGTTACCCAGAATCCCTTGCAAACCTCAAATTTTGGAGAAAAAAAAACATTTTCCTCACATTTCTGTGATAGAAACTTCTGGAATCTGCGTGGATCCTCAAACTTTCACCCACCCTGCATTCCCCATAGTCTCCCGATAAAGATGGTATCCCACTTGTGTGGGTAGGCCTAGTGCCCTCCACAGGAAATGGCACGGAACACAACATGGACACATCACATTTTTGCAATGAAAACTGACCCTTTTTTGCAAAATGCCTAGCTGTGGATGTTGAACTCTAGCTCAGCCGGGACCTAGGTTAACCTAGCAAAACTATACATTTTTTAAAGCTAGACATCGAGACGAATCCAGAATGAGGGGACTTGCGTGTTTTACACCAGGTTCTGTTACCCAAAATCCCTTGCAAACCTCAAATTTTGAAAAAAAACACATTTTCATTATATTTCTGTGATAGAAACTTCTGGAATCTGCGTGGATCCTCAAACTTTCACACACCCTGCATTCCCCATAGTCTCCCGATAAAGATGATATCCCACTTGTGTGGGTAGGCCGAGTGCCCTCCACAGGAAATGGCACGGAACACAACATGGACACATCACATTTTTGCAATGAAAACTGACCCTTTTTTGCAATATGCCTAGCTGTGGATGTTGAACCCTAGCTCAGCAGGGACCTAGGTTAACATAGCAAAACTATACATTTTTTAAAAGTAGACATTGAGGGGAATCCAGGATGGGGGGCCTTGTGTGGTTTTCACCAGCTTCTTTTACCCAGAATCCCTTGCAAACCTCAAATTTTGAAAAAAAACACATTTTCCTCACATTTCTGTCATAGAAACTTCTGGAATATGCGTGGATCCTCAAACTTTCACCCACCCTGCATTCTCCATAGTCTTCCGATAAAGATGGTATCCTACTTGTGTGGGTGGGCCTAGTGCCCTCCACAGGAAATGGCACGGAACACAACATGGACACATCACATTTGTGCAATAAAAACGGACCCTTTTTTGCAATATGCCTAGTTGTGGATGTTGAACCCTAGCTCAGCCGGGACCTAGGTTAACCTAGCAAACCTATATATTTTTTAATACTAGACATCGAGGGGAATCCAGGATGGGAGGATTTGTGTGGTTTTCCCCAGGTTCTGTTACCCAGAATCCCTTGCAAACCTCAAATTTTGGGAAAAAAAACATTTTCCTCACATTTCTGTGATAGAAACTTCTGGAATCTGCATGGATCCTCAAACTTTCACCCACCCTGCATTCCCCATAGTCTCCAGATAAAGATCATATCTCACTTGTGTGGGTAGACCTAGTGCCCGCCACAGGATATGGCACGGAACACAACATGGACACATCACATTTTTGCAATGAAAACTGACCCTCTTTTGCAATATGCCTAGTTGTGGATGTTGGACCCTAGCTCAGCCGGGACCTAGGTTAACCTAGCAAAACTATACATTTTTTAAAACTGAACATCGAGTGGAATCCAGGATGGGGGGACTTGTGTGGTTTTCACCAGGTTCTGTTACCCAGAATCCCTTGCAAACCTCAAATTTTGAAAACAAAAACACATTTTCCTCACATATCTGTGATAGATACTTCTGGGATCTGCGTGGATCCTCAAACTTTCACCCACCCTACATTCCCCATAGTCTCCCGATAAATATGGTATCCCACTTGTGTGGGTAGGCCTAGTGCCCTCCACAGGAAATGGCACGGAACACAACATGGACACATCACATTTTTGCAATGAAAACTGACCCTTTTTTGCAATATGCCTAGCTGTGGTTGTTGAACCCTAGCTCAGCCGGGACCTAGATTAACCTAGCAAAACTATACATTTTTTTAAATTAGACATCGAGGGGAATCCAGGATGGGGGGCCTCGTGTGGTTTTCACCAGGTTCTGTTACCCAGAATCCCTTGCAAACCGCAAATTTTGAAAAAAAAACACATTTTCATCACATTTCTTTCATAGAAACTGATAGAATCTGCGTGGATCCTCAAACTTTCACCCAAAATGCATTCCCCATAGTCTCCAGAAAAAGATGGTATCCCACTTGTGTGGGTAGGCCTGGTGCCCTCCACAGGAAATGGCACGGAACACAACACTGGAGACTTCACATTTTTTAAATGAAAACTGACCCTTTTTTGAAATATGCCTAGCTGTGGATGTTGAACCCTAGCTCAGCCGGGACTTAGGTTAACCTAGCAAAACTATACATTTTTTTAAACTAGACATCGAGACAAATCCAGGATGGGGGGACTTGTGTGGTTTTCACCAGGGTCTGTTACCCAGAGTCCCTTGCAAACCTCAAATGTTGAAAAAAACACATTTCCTCAAATGTCTGTGATAGAAACTTCTAGAATCTGCGTGGATCCTCAAACTTTCACCCATCCTGCATTCTCCATAGTCTCCCAATAAAGATGGTATGCCACTTGTGTGGATAGGCCTAGTGCCCTCCACAGGAAATGGCACGGAACACGACATGGACACATCACATTTTTGCAATGAAAACTGACCCTTTTTTGTAATATGCCTAGCTGTGGATGTTGAACCCTAGCGCAGCCTGGACCTAGGTTAACCTAGCAAACCTATACATTTTTTAAAACTAGACATCGAGGGGAATCCAGGATAGGGGGACTTGTGTGGTTTTCACCAGGTTCTGTTACCCAGAATCCCTTGCAAACCTCAAATTTTGAAAAAAAACATATTTTCATCACATTTCTGTCATAGAAACCTCTGGAATCTGCGTGGATCCTCAAACTTTCACCCGAAATGCATTCCCCATAGTCTCCAGATAAATAATGTATCTCACTTGTGTGGGTAGACCTAGTGCCCGCCACAGGATATGGCATGGAACACAACATGGACACATCACATTTTTGCAATGAAACCTGACCCTTTTTTGCAATATGCCTAGTTGTGGATGTTGAACCCTAGCTCAGCCGGGACCTAGGTTAAGCTAGCAAAACTATACATTTTTAAAACTAGACATCGAGACAAATCCAGGATGGGGGGACTTGTGTGGTGTTCACCAGGTTCTCTTACCCAGAATCCCTTGTAAACCTCAAATTTTGAAAAAAACAAATTTTCCTCAAATGTCTGTGATAGAAACTTCTGGAAACTGCGTGGATCCTCAAACTTTCACCCACCCTGTATTCCCCATAGTCTCCCAATAAATATGGTATCCCACTTGTGTGGGTAGGCCTACTGCCCTCCACAGGAAATGGCACAGAACACAACATGGACACTTCCATTTTTGCAATGAAAACTGACCCTTTTTTGCAATATGCCTAGCTGTGGTTGTTGAACCCTAGCTCAGCCGGGACCTAGATTAACCTAGCAAAACTATACATTTTTTAAAATTAGACATCGAGGGGAATCCAGGATGGGGGGCCTCGTGTGGTTTTCACCAGGGTCTGTTACCCAGAGTCCCTTGCAAACCACAAATGTTGAAAAAAAAACATTTTCCTCAAATGTCTGTGATAGAAACTTCTGGAATCTGCGTGGATCCTCAAACTTTCACCCATCCTGCATTCTCCATAGTCTCCCAATAAAGATGGTATGCCACTTGTGTGGATAGGCCTAGTGCCCTCCACAGGAAATGGCACGGAACACGACATGGACACATCACATTTTTGAAATGCAAAACTGACCCTTTTTTGTAATATGCCTAGCTGTGGATGTTGAACCCTAGCGCAGCCTGGACCTAGGTTAACCTAGCAAACCTATACATTTTTTAAAACTAGACATCGAGGGGAATCCAGGATAGGGGGACTTGTGTGGTTTTCACCAGGTTCTGTTACCCAGAATCCCTTGCAAACCTCAAATTTTGGAAAAAAAACACATTTTCATCACATTTCTGTCATAGAAACCTCTGGAATCTGCGTGGATCCTCAAACTTTCACCCGAAATGCATTCCCCATAGTCTCCAGATAAATGATGTATCTCACTTGTGTGGGTAGACCTAGTGCCCGCCACAGGATATGGCATGGAATACAACATGGACACATCACATTTTTGCAATGAAACCTGACCCTTTTTTGCAATATGCCTAGTTGTGGATGTTGAACCCTAGCTCAGCCGGGACCTAGGTTAAGCTAGCAAAACTATACATTTTTTAAAACTAGACATCGAGACAAATCCAGGATGGGGGGACTTGTGTGGTGTTCACCAGGTTCTCTTACCCAGAATCCCTTGTAAACCTCAAATTTTGAAAAAAACACATTTTCCTCAAATGTCTGTGATAGAAACTTCTGGAAACTGCGTGGATCCTCAAACTTTCACCCACCCTGTATTCCCCATAATCTCCCAATAAATATGGTATCCCACTTGTGTGGGTAGGCCTACTGCCCTCCACAGGAAATGGCACAGAACACAACATGGACACTTCCATTTTTGCAATGAAAACTGACCCTTTTTTCAATATGCCTAACTGTGGATGTTGAACCCTAGCTCAGCCGGGACAGGTTAACCTAGCAAAACTATACATTTTTTATAACTCGACATCGAGGGGAATCCAGGATGGGGGCCTTGTGTGGTTTTCACCAGGTTCTGTTACCCAGAATCCCTTGCAAACCTCAAAATTTGAAAAAAACCCATTTTCCTCACATTTCTCTGATAGAAACTTTTGGAATCTGCGTGGATCCTCAAACTTTCACCCACCCTGCATTCCCCATAGTCTCCCTATAAAGATGGTATCCCACTATAGTGGGTAGGCCAAGTGCCCGCCAAAGGAAATGGCATGGAACACAACATGGACACATCACATTCTTACAATGAAAACAGACCCTTTTTTGCAATATGCCTAGCTGTGGATGTTGAACCCTAGCTCAGCCGGGACCTAGGTTAACTAGCAAACCTATACATTTTTTAAAACTAGACATCGAGGGGAATCCGGGATTGGGGACTTGTGTGGTTTTTACCAGGTTCTGTTACCCAGAATCACTTGCACAACTCAAATTTTGAAAACAAAACACATTTTCATCACATTTCTGTCATAGAAACTTCTGGAATCTGCGTGGATCCTCAAACTTTCACCCACCCTGCATTCCCCATATTCTCTCGATAAAGTAGGTGTCTCACTTGTGTGGGTAGACCTAGTGCCCGCCACAGGATATGGCACGGAACACAACATGGACACATCACATTTTTGCAATGAAAACTGACCCTTTTGTGCAATATGCCTAGCTGTGGATGTTGAACCCTAGCTCAGCCGGGACCTAGGTTAACCTAGCAAACCTATACATTTTTGAAAACTAGACATCGAGGGAAATCCCCGATAGGGGGACTTGTGTGGTTTTCCCCAGGTTCTGTTACCCAGAATCCCTTGCAAATCTCACATTTTGAAAAAAAAACACATTTTCATCACATTTCTGTCATAGAAACCTCTGGAATCTGCGTGGATCCTCAAACTTTCACCCGAAATGCATTCCCCATAAGTCTCCAGATAAAGATGGTATCTCACTTGTGTGGGTAGACCGAGTGCCCGCTACAGGATATGGCACGGAACACAACATGGACACATCACATTTTTGCAATGAAAACTGACCCTTTTTTGCAATATGCCTAGTTGTGGATGTTGAACCCTAGCTCAGCCGGGACCTAGGTTAACCTAGCAAAACTATACATTTTTTAAAACTAGACATCGAGACAAATCCAGGATGGGGGGACTTGTGTGGTTTTCACCAGGTTCTGTTACCCAGAATCCCTTGCAAACCTCAAATTTTGAAAAAAAACACATTTTCCTCACATTTCTGTGATAGAAACTTCTAGAAACTGCGTGGATCCTCAAACTTTCACCCACCCTGCATTCCCCATAGTCTCCCGATAAAGATGGTATCCCACTTGTGTGGGTACGCCTACTGCCCTCCACAGGAAATGGCACGGAACACAACATGGACACTTCACATTTTTGCAATGAAAACTGACCCTTTTTTGCAATCTGCCTAGCTGTGGATGTTGAACCCTAGCTCAGACAGGACAGGTTAACCTAGCAAAAATATACATTTTTTAAAACTAGACATCGAGGGGAATCGAGGATGGGGGGCCTTGTCTGGTTTTCACCAGGTTCTGTTACCCAGAATCCCTTGCACACCTCAAATTTTGAAAAAAAACAAATTTTCCTCATATTTCTGTGATAGAAACTTCTGGAATCTGCGTGGATCCTCAAACTTTCACCCACCCTGCATTCCCCATAGTCTCCCGATAAAGATGGTATCCCACTTGTGTGGGTAGGCCTAGTGCCCTCCACAGGAAATGGCACGGAACACAACATGGACACATCACATTTTTGCAATGAAAACCGACCATTTTTTGCAATATGCCTAGCTGTGGATGTTGAACCCTAGCTCAGCCGGGACCTAGGTTAACCTAGCAAAACTATACATTTTTTAAAACTAGACATCGAGGGGAATCCAGGATGGGGGCCCTTGTGTGGTTTTCACCAGGTTCTGTTACCCAGAATCCCTTGCAAACCTCAAATTTTGAAAAAAACACATTTTCCTCGCATTTCTGTGATAGAAACTTCTGGAATTTGCGTGGATCCTCAAACTTTCACCCACCCTGCATTCCCCATAGTCTCCCGATAAAGATGGTATCCCACTATAGTGGGTAGGCCAAGTGCCCGCCAAAGGAAATGGCATGGAACACAACATGGACACATCACATTCTTACAATGAAAACTGACCCTTTTTGCAATATGCCTAGCTGTGGATGTTGAACCCTAGCTCAGCCGGGACCTAGGTTAACCTAGCAAACCTATACATTTTTGAAAAATAGACATAGAGGGGAATCCGGGATGGGGGGACTTGTGTGGTTTTCACCAGGTTCTGTTACCCAAAATCCCTTGCACACCTCAAATTTTAAAAAAAACAAATTTTCATCACATTTCTGTCGTAGAAACTTCTGGAATCTGCGTGGATCCTCAAACTTTCCCCCACCCTGCAATCCCCATATTCTCCCGATAAAGATGGTGTCTCACTTGTGTGGGTAGACCTAGTGCCCGCCACAGGATATGGCACGGAACACAACATGGACACATCACATTTTTGCAATGAAAACTGACCCTTTTTTGCAATATGCCTAGCTGTGGATGTTGAACCCTAGCTCAGCCGGGACCTAGGTTAACCTAGCAAAACTATACATTTTTTAAAACTAGAAATCGAGACAAATCCAGGATGGGGGGACTTGTGTGGTTTTCACCAGGTTCTGTTACCCAGAATCCCTTGCAAACCTCAAATTCTGGAGAAAAAAAAAACATTTTCCTAACATTTCTGTGATAGAAACTTCTGGAATCTGCGTGGATCCTCAAACTTTGACCCACCCTGCATTCCCCATAGTCTCCCGATAAATATGGTATCCCACTTATGTGGGTAGGCCTAGTGCCCTCCACAGGAAATGGCACGGAACACAACATGGACACATCACATTTTTGCAATGAAAACCGACCATTTTTTTGCAATATACCTAGCTGTGGATGTTGAACCCTAGCTCAGCCGGGACCTAGGTTAACCTAGCAAAACTATACATTTTTTAAAACTAGACATCGAGGGGAATCCAGGATGGGGGGGCCTTGTGTGGTTTTCACCAGGTTCTGTTACCCAGAATCCCTTGCAAACATCAAATTTTGAAGAAAAAAAATATTTTCCTCACATTTCTGTGATAGAAACTTCTGGAATCTGCGTGGATCCTCAAACTTTCACCCACCCTGCATTCGCCATAGTCTCCCGATAAAGATGGTATCCCACTATAGTGGGTAGGCCAAGTGCCCACCACAGGAAATGGCACGGAACACAAAATGGACACATCACATTTTTGCAATGAAAACTGACCCTTTTTTTAAATATGCCTAGTTGTGGATGTTGAACCCTAGCTCAGCCGGGACCTAGGTTAACCTAGCAAAACTATACATTTTTCAAAACTAGACATCGAGACAAATCCAGGACGGGGGGACTTCTGTGGTGCACCAGGTTCTGTTACCCAGAATCCCTTGCAAACCTCACATTTTGAAAAAAAAAACATATTTTCCTCACATTTCTGTGATAGAAACTTCTGGAATCTGCATGGATCCTCATACTTTCACCCACCCTGCATTCCCCATAGTCTCCCGATAAAGATGGTATCCCACTTGTGTGGGTAGGCCTACTGCCCTCCACAGGAAATGGCATGGAACACAACATGGACACATCACATTTTTGCAATGATAACTGACCCTTTTTTGACATATGCCTAGCTGTGGATGTTGAACTCTAGCTCAGCCGGGACCTAGGTTAACCTAGCAAACCTATACATTTTTGAAAACTAAACATCTAGGGGAATCCAGGATAGGGGGACTTGTGTGGTTTTCACCAGGTTCTGTTACCCAGAATCCCTTGCAAACCTCAAATTTTGAAAAATAACACATTTTCATCACATTTCTGTCATAGAAACTTCTGGAATATGCGTGGATCCTCAAACTTTCACATAAAATGCATTCCCCATAGTCTCCATATAAAGATCGTTTCTCACTTGTGTGGGTAGACCTAGTGTCCGCCACAGGATATGGCACGGAACACAACATGGACACATCACATTTTTGTAATGAAAACTGACCCTTTTTTGCAATATGCCTAGCTGTGGATGTTGAACCCTAGCTCAGCCGGCACCTAGGTTAACCTAGCAAAACTATACATTTTTTAAAACTAGACATCGAAACAAATCCAGGATGGGGGGCTTGTGTGGTTTTCACCAAGTTCTGTGACCCAGAATCCCTTGCAAACCTTAAATTTAAAAAAAAAAACATTTTCCTATCATTTCTGTGATAGAAACTTCTGGAATCTGCGTGGATCCTCAAACTTTCACCCACCCTGCATTCTCCATAGTCTCCCGATAAAGATGGTATCCCACTTGTGTGGGTAGGCCTAGTGCCCTCCACAGGAAATGGCACGGAACACAACATGTTCACATCTCATTTTTGCAATGAAAACTGACCCTTTTTGCAATATGCCTAGCTGTGGATGTTAACCCTAGCTCAGCCGGGACATAGGTTAGCCTAGAAAACCTATACATTTTTAAAAACTAGACATCGAGACAGATCCAGGATGGGGGGACTTGTGTGGTTTTCACCAGGTTCTGTTACCCAGAATCCCTTGCAAACCTCAAATTTTGAAAAAAAACCACATTTTGCTCACATTTCTGTGATAGAAACTTCTGGAATCTGCGTGGATCCTCAAACTTTCACCCACCCTGCATTCCACATAGTCTCCCCATAAAGATGGTATCCCACTTGTGTGGGTAGGCCTACTGCCCACCACAGGAAATGGTACGGAACACAACATGGACACATCCCATTTTTGCAATGAAAACTGACTCTTTTTTGCAAAATGCCTAGCTGTGGATGTTGAACCCTAGCTCAACCGGGACCTAGGTTAACCTAGCAAAACTATACATTTTTTAAAACTAGACATCGAGGGGAATCCAGGATGGGGGGCCTTGTGTGGTTTTCACCAGGTTCTGTTACCCAGAATCCCTTGCAAACCTCAAATTTTGAAAAAAAACCACATTTTCATCACATTTCTGTCATAGAAACTTCTGGAATTTGCGTGGATCCTCAAACTTTCACCCACCCTGCATTCCTCATAGTCTCCCTATAAAGATGGTATCCCACTTGTGTGGGTAGGCCTAGTGCACTCCACAGAAAATGGCACGGAACACAACATGGACACATCACATTTTTGCAATGAAAACTGACCCTTTTTTGCAATATGCCTAGCTGTGTATGTTGAACCCTAGCTCAGCTGGGACCTAGGTTAACCGAGCAAATCTATACATTTTTTAAAACTAGACATCTAGGGGAATCCAGGATAGGGGGACTTGTGTGGTTTTCACCAGGTTCTGTTACCCAGAATCCCTTGCAAACCTCACATTTTGAAAAAAAACACATTTTCATCACATTTCTGTCATAGAAACTTCTGGAATATGCGTGGATCCTCAAACTTTCACCCACCCTGCATTCTCCATAGTCTCCCGATAAAGATGGTATCCTACTTGTGTGGGTGGGCCTAGTGCCCTCCACAGGAAATGGCACGGAACACAACATGGACACATCACATTTGTGCAATAAAAACTGACCCTTTTTTGCAATATGCCTAGTTGTGGATGTTGAACCCTAGCTCAGCCGGGACCTAGGTTAACCTAGCAAACCTATATATTTTTTAATACTAGACATCGAGGGGAATTCAGGATGGGAGGACTTGTGTGGTTTTCCCCAGGTTCTGTTACCCAGAATCCCTTGCAAACCTCAAATTTTGGGAAAAAAAACATTTTCCTCACATTTCTGTGATAGAAACTTCTGGAATCTGCATGGATCCTCAAACTTTCACCCACCCTGCATTCCCCATAGTCTCCAGATAAAGATCGTATCTCACTTGTGTGGGTAGACCTAGTGCCCGCCACAGGATATGGCACGGAACACAACATGGACACATCACATTTTTGCAATGAAAACTGACCCTCTTTTGCAATATGCCTAGTTGTGGATGTTGGACCCTAGCTCAGCCGGGACCTAGGTTAACCTAGCAAAACTATACATTTTTTAAAACTAAACATCGAGTGGAATCCAGGATGGGGGACTTGTGTGGTTTTCACCAGGTTCTGTTACCCAGAATCCCTTGCAAACCTCAAATTTTGAAAAAAAACCACATTTTCCTCACATGTCTGTGATAGATACTTCTGGGATCTGCGTGGATCCTCAAACTTTCACCCACTCTGCATTCCCCATAGTCTCCTGATAACAATGGTATCCCACTTGTGTGGGTAGGCCTAGTGCCCTCCACAGGAAATGGCATGGAACACAACATGGACACATCACATTTTTGCAATGAAAACTGACCCTTTTTTACAATATGCCTAGTTGGGGATGTTGAACCTTAGCTCAGCCGGGACCTAGGTTAATCTAGCAAAACTATACATTTTTTAAAACTAGACATCGAGACGAATCCAGGATGGGGGCTTGTTTGGTTTTCACCAGGTTCTGCTAGCCAGAATCCCTTGCAAACCTCAAATTTTGAAAAAAACACAATTTCCTCACATTTCTGTGATAGAAACTTCTGGAATCTGCGTGGATCCTCAAACTTTCACCAACCCTGCATTCCCCATAGTCTCCCAATAAAGATGGTATCCCACTTGTGTGGATGGGCCTAGTGCCCTCCACAGGAAATGGCACGGAACACAACATGGACACATCACATGTTTGCAATAAAAACTGACCCTTTTTTGCAATATGCCTAGTTGTGGATGTTGAACCCTAGCTCAGCCGGGACCTAGGTTAACCTAGCAAACCTAATCATTTTTTAATACTAGACATTGAGGGGAATCCAGGATGGGGGACTTGTGTGGTTTTCCCAGGTTCTGTTACCCAGAATCCCTTGCAAACCTCAAATTTTGAAAAATAACACATTTTCATCACATTTCTGTCATAGAAACTTCTGGAATCTGCGTGAATCCTGAAACGTTCACCCAAAATGCAAAAAACACATTTTCCTCACATTTCTGTGATAGAAACTTTTGGAATCTGCGTGGATCCTCAAATTTTCATGCACTCTGCATTCCCCATAGTCTCTCGATTAAGATGGTATCTCACTTGTGTGGGTAGACCTAGTGCCCGCCACAGGATATGGAACGGAACACAACATGGACACATCACATTTTTGCAATGGAAACTGACCCTTTTTTGCAATATGCCTAGCTGTGGATGTGGAACACTAGCTCAGCCGGGACAGGTTAACCCAGCAAAACTATACATTTTTTAAAACTAGACATCGAGTGGAATCCAGGATGGGGGGGGCTTGTGTGGTTTTCACCAGGTTCTGTTACCCAGAATCCCTTGCAAACCTCAAATTTTGAGGAAAAAACCACATTTTCCTCACATTTCTGTGATAGAAACTTCTGGAATCTGCGTGGATCCTCAAACTTTCACCCACCCTGCATTCCCCATAGTCTCCCTATAAAGATGGTATCCCACTATAGTGGGTAGGCCAAGTGCCCGCAAAAGGAAATGGCATGGAACACAACATGGACACATCACATTCTTACAATGAAAACAGACTCTTTTTGCAATATGCCTAGCTGTGGATGTTGAACCCTAGCTCAGCTGGGACCTAGGTTAACCTAGCAAACCTATACATTTTTGAAAACTAGACATAGAGGGAATCCGGGATGGGGGACTTGTGTGGTTTTAACCAGGTTCTGTTACCCAGAATCCCTTGCACACCTCAAATTTTGAAAAAAACACATTTTCCTCACATTTCTGTCATAGAAACTTCTGGAATCTGCGTGGATCCTCAAACTTTCACCCACCCTGCATTCCCCATATTCTCCTGATAAAGAAGGTGTCTCACTTGTGTGGGTAGACCTAGTGCCCGCCACAGGATATGGCACGGAACACAACATGGACACTTCACATTTTTGCAATGAAAACTGACCATTTTGTGCAATATGCCTAGCTGTGGATGTTGAACCCTAGCTCAGCCGTGACCTAGGTTAACCTAGCAAACCTATACATTTTTGAAAACTAGACATCGAGGGAAATCCAGGATAGGGGGACTTGTGTGGTTTTCACCAGGTTCTGTTACCCAGAATCCCTTGCAAATCTCAAATTTTGAAAAAAACACATTTTCCTCACATTTCTGTGATAGAAACTTCTGGAATCTGCGTGGATCCTCAAACTTTCACCCACCCTGCATTCCCCATAGTCTCCCGATAAAGATGGTATCCCACTATGAGTGGGTAGGCCAAGTGCCCGCCAAAGGAAATGGCATGGAACACAACATGGACACATCACATTCTTACAATGAAAACTGTCCCTTTTTTGCAATATGCCTAGCTGTGGATGTTGAACCCTAGCTCAGCCGGGACCTAGGTTAACCTAGCAAACCTATACATTTTTTTAAACTAGACATAGAGGGGAATCCGGGATGGGGGGGACTTGTGTGGTTTTCACCAGGTTCTGCTAGCCAGAATCCCTTGCAAACCTCAAATTTTGAAAAAAAAACACAATTTCCTCACATTTCTGTGATAGAAACTTCTGGAATCTGCGTGGATCCTCAAACTTTCACCAACCCTGCATTCCCCATAGTCTCCCAATAAAGATGGTATCCCACTTGTGTGGATGGGCCTAGTGCCCTCCACAGGAAATGGCACGGAACACAACATGGACACATCACATGTTTGCAATAAAAACTGACCCTTTTTTGCAATATGCCTAGTTGTGGATGTTGAACCCTAGCTCAGCCGGGACCTAGGTTAACCTAGCAAACCTAATCATTTTTTAATACTAGACATTGAGGGGAATCCAGGATGGGGGGACTTGTGTGGTTTTCCCCAGGTTCTGTTACCCAGAATCCCTTGCAAACCTCAAATTTTGAAAAATAACACATTTTCATCACATTTCTGTCATAGAAACTTCTGGAATCTGCGTGAATCCTGAAACGTTCACCCAAAATGCAAAAACACATTTTCCTCACATTTCTGTGATAGAAACTTTTGGAATCTGCGTGGATCCTCAAATTTTCATGCACTCTGCATTCCCCATAGTCTCTCGATTAAGATGGTATCTCACTTGTGTGGGTAGACCTAGTGCCCGCCACAGGATATGGAACGGAACACAACATGGACACATCACATTTTTGCAATGGAAACTGACCCTTTTTTGCAATATGCCTAGCTGTGGATGTGGAACACTAGCTCAGCCGGGACAGGTTAACCCAGCAAAACTATACATTTTTTAAACTAGACATCGAGTGGAATCCAGGATGGGGGGGGCTTGTGTGGTTTTCACCAGGTTCTGTTACCCAGAATCCCTTGCAAACCTCAAATGTTGGAGAAAAACCACATTTTCCTCACATTTCTGTGATAGAAACTTCTGGAATCTGCGTGGATCCACAAACTTTCACCCACCCTGCATTCCCCATAGTCTCCCTATAAAGATGGTATCCCACTATAGTGGGTAGGCCAAGTGCCCGCAAAAGGAAATGGCATGGAACACAACATGGACACATCACATTCTTACAATGAAAACAGACTCTTTTTTGCAATATGCCTAGCTGTGGATGTTGAACCCTAGCTCAGCTGGGACCTAGGTTAACCTAGCAAACCTATACATTTTTGAAAACTAGACATAGAGGGGAATCCGGGATGGGGGACTTGTGTGGTTTTAACCAGGTTCTGTTACCCAGAATCCCTTGCACACCTCAAATTTTGAAAAAAAACACATTTTCCTCACATTTCTGTCATAGAAACTTCTGGAATCTGCGTGGATCCTCAAACTTTCACCCACCCTGCATTCCCCATATTCTCCTGATAAAGAAGGTGTCTCACTTGTGTGGGTAGACCTAGTGCCCGCCACAGGATATGGCACGGAACACAACATGGACACTTCACATTTTTGCAATGAAAACTGACCATTTTGTGCAATATGCCTAGCTGTGGATGTTGAACCCTAGCTCAGCCGTGACCTAAGTTAACCTAGCAAACCTATACATTTTTGAAAACTAGACATCGAGGGAAATCCAGGATAGGGGGACTTGTGTGGTTTTCACCAGGTTCTGTTACCCAGAATCCCTTGCAAACCTCAAATTTTGAAAAAAAACACATTTTCCTCACATTTCTGTGATAGAAACTTCTGGAATCTGCGTGGATCCTCAAACTTTCACCCACCCTGCATTCCCCATAGTCTCCCGATAAAGATGGTATCCCACTATAGTGGGTAGGCCAAGTGCCCGCCAAAGGAAATGGCATGGAACACAACATGGACACATCACATTCTTACAATGAAAACTGTCCCTTTTTTGCAATATGCCTAGCTGTGGATGTTGAACCCTAGCTCAGCCGGGACCTAGGTTAACCTAGCAAACCTATACATTTTTTTAAACTAGACATCGAGGGGAATCCGGGATGGGGGGACTTGTGTGGTTTTCACCAGGTTCTGTTACCCAGAATCCCTTGCACACCTCAAATTTAAAAAAAAAAAAATTTTCATCACATTTCTGTCATAAAAACTTCTAGAATCTGCGTGGATGCTCAAACTTTCACCCACCCTGCATTCCCCATATTCTCCCGATAAAGATGGTGTCTCACTTGTGTGGGTAGACCTAGTGCCCGCCACAGGATATGGCATGGAACACAACATGGACACATCACATTTTTGCAATGAAAACTGACCCATTTTTGCAATATGCCTAGCTGTGGATGTTGAACCCTAGCTTTGCCGGGACCTAGGTTAACCTAGCAAAACTATATATTTTTTAAAACTAGGCCTCGAGACAAATCCAGGATGGGGGGACTTGTGTGGTTTTCACCAGGTTCTGTTACCCAGAATCCCTTGCAAACCTCAAATTCTGGAGGAAAAAAAATCATTTTCCTCACATTTCTGTGATAGAAACTTCTGGAATCTGCGTGGATCCTCAAACTTTCACCGACCCTGCATTTCCCATAGTCTCCCGATAAAGATGGTATCCCACTTATGTGGGTAGGCCTAGTGCCCTCCACAGGAAATGGCATGGAACACAACATGGACACATCACATTTTTGCAATGAAAACCGACCATTTTTTGCAATATACCTAGCTGTGGATGTTGAACCCTAGCTCAGCCGGGACCTAGGTTAACCTAGCAAAACTATACATTTTGTAAAACTAGACATCGAGGGAAATCCAGTATGGGGGGCCTTGTGTGGTTTTCACCAGGTTCTGTTACCCAGAATCCCTTGCACACCTCAAATTCTGGAGGAAAAAAAAACATTTCCCTCACATTTCTGTGATAGAAACTTCTGGAATCTGCGTGGATCCTCAAACTTTCACCCACCCTGCATTCCCCATAGTCTCCTGATAAAGATGGTATCCCACTATAGTGGGTAGGCCAAGTGCCCGCCAAAAGAAATGGCATGGAACACAATATGAACACATCACATTTTTACAATGAAAACTGACCCTTTTTTGCAATATGCCTAGCTGTGGATGATGAACCCTAGCTCAGCCGGTGTGGAAAACTAGCTGAAATGGTTGTTAGCATCAGGTGAAGCCATTTTGTTTTTGGCAGCCATTTTAGTTAGCCATGTGCTCGCCATGTGCTTTCTCCCTCTTCACTGTTGCCTGCTCTTGTATTTCACTTGAGTCAGGAACTATAATTAACTCCTTCAGTACTGAGCCAGAGCACTGCACATGCTCATAAAGGTCTAGCTGGTAGAATGCACCTGCTCTTAGAGTAACTGTCAGGCTATTTTAACTAATATTAGCAATATTGTAAACCCTCCCACTCTGTTGACTAAGCAATTCTTATGTATCCTTATATGTAACTAGCTATTCATGTGCACACTTGTACCGCCTCTTTTAGAGTCTACATGCTAACTCAGCTATAAACTGGGCATACAAGACCCAGAGTGTTTGTACTCCATAGACAGTCTCCTACAGTGGCCTGCGGGTACTGTATTGACACAGTTTCCCTCATGTGAGGTTAATAAAGTTGTTATTTTGATATTTCAGCTTCCGTGCCAATCTCTTCTTTGTTGGTTTAAGGACCAGGTGCATCAGTGAACCCCTAGAAAGGTTTTTTCTTCTACACCGGGACCTAGGTTAACCTAGCAAACCTATACATTTTTGAAAACTAGACATAGAGGGGAATCCGGGATGGGGGGACTTGTGTGGTTTTCACCAGGTTCTGATACCCAGAATCCCTTGCAAACCTCAAATTTTGAAAACAAACAAACATTTTCCTCACATTTTTGTGATAGAAACTTCTGGAATCTGCGTGGATCCTCAAACTTTCACCCACCCTGCATTCCCCATAGTCTCCCGATAAAGATGGTATCCCACTTGTGTGGGTAGGCCTAGTGCCCTCCACAGGAAATAGCACGGAACACAACATGGACACATCACATTTTTGCAATGAAAACTGACCCTTTTTTGCAATATGCCTAGCTGAGGATGTTGTACCCTAGCTCAGCCAGGACCAAGGTTAACCTAGCAAAACTATACATTTTTTAAAACTAGACATCGAGGGGAATACAGGATGGGGGGACTTGCATGGTTTTCACCAGGTTCTGTTACCCAGAATCCCTTGCAAACCTCACATTTTGAAAAAAAATACATTTTCATTATATTTCTGTGATAGAAACTTCTGGAATCTGCGTGGATCCTCAAACTTTCACACACCCTGCATTCCCCATAGTCTCCCGATAAAGATGATATCCCACTTGTGTGGGTAGGCCTAGTGCCCTCCAAAGGAAATGGCACGGAACACAACATGGACACATCACATTTTTGCAATGAAAACTGACCCTTTTTTGCAAAATGCCTAGCTGTGGATGTTGAACCCTAGCTCAGCAGGGACCTAGGTTAACATAGCAAAACTATACATTTTTTAAAAGTAGACATTGAGGGGAATCCAGGATGGGGGGCCTTGTGTGGTTTTCACCAGCTTCTGTTACCCAGAATCCCTTGCAAACCTCACATTTTGAAAAAAAACACATTTTCCTCACATTTCTGTGATAGAAACTTCTGGAATCTGCGTGGATCCTCAAACTTTCACCCACCCTGCATTCCCCATAGACTCCCCATAAAGATGGTATCCCACTTGTGTGGGTAGGCCTACTGCCCACCACAGGAAATGGTACGGAACACAACATGGACACATCACATTTTTGCAATGAAAACTGACCCTTTTTTGCAATATGCCTAGCTGTGGATGTTGAACCCTAGCTCAGCCGGGACCTAGGTTAACCTAGCAAAACTATACATTTTTTAAAATTAGACATCGAGGGGAATCCAGGATTGGGGGCCTTGTGTGGTTTTCACCAGGTTCTGTTACCCAGAATCCCTTGCAAACCTCAAATTTTGAAAAACCCCCACATTTTCATCACATTTCTGTCATAGAAACTTCTGGAATTTGCGTGGATCCTCAAACTTTCACCCACCCTGCATTCCTCATAGTCTCCCTATAAAGATGGTATCCCACTTGTGTGGGTAGGCCTAGTGCCCTCCACAGGAAATGGCACGGAACACAACATGGACACATCACATTTTTGCAATGAAAACTGACCCTTTTTTGCAATATGCCTAGCTGTGTATGTTGAACCCTAGCTCAGCTGGGACCTAGGTTAACCTAGCAAACCTATATATTTTTTAATACTAGACATCGAGGGAAATCCAGGATGGGAGGACTTGTGTGGTTTTCCCCAGGTTCTGTTACCCAGAATCCCTTTCAAACCTCAAATTTTGAAAACAACAACATTTTCCTCACATTTCTGTGATAGAAACTTCTAGAATCTGCATGGATCCTCAAACTTTCGCCCACCCTGCATTCCCCATAGTCTCCAGATAAAGATCGTATCTCACTTGTTTGGGTAGACCTAGTGCCCGCCACAGGATATGGCACGGAACACAACATGGACACATCACATTTTTGCAATGAAAACTGACCCTTTTTTGCAATATGCCTAGTTGTGGATGTTGAACCCTCGCTGAGCCGGGACCTAGGTTAACCTAGCAAAACTATACATTTTTTAAGACTAAACATCGAGTGGAATCCAGGATGGGGGGACTTGTGTGGTTTTCACCAGGTTCTGTTGCACAGAATCCCTTGCAAACCTCAAATTTTGAAAAAAAAAAACATTTTCCTCACATGTCTGTGATAGATACTTCTGGGATCTGCGTGGATCCTCAAACTTTCACCCACCCTGCATTCCCCATAGTCTCCTGATAACAATGGTATCCCACTTGTGTGGGTAGGCCTAGTGCCCTCCACAGGAAATGGCACGGAACACAACATTGACACATCACATTTTTGCAATTAAAACTGACCCTTTTTTGCAATATGCCTAGTTGGGGATGTTGAACCTTAGCTCAGCCGGGACCTAGGTTAACCTAGCAAAACTATACATTTTTTAAAACTAGACATCAAGACAAATCCAGGATGGGGGGGCTTGTTTGGTTTTCACCAGGTTCTGCTAGCCAGAATCCCTTGCAAACCTCAAATTTTGAAAAAAAAACACAATTTCCTCACATTTCTGTGATAGAAACTTCTGGAATCTGCGTGGATCCTCAAACTTTCACCAACCCTGCATTCCCCATAGTCTCCCAATAAAGATGGTATCCCACTTGTGTGGGTGGGCCTAGTGCCCTCCACAGGAAATGGCACGGAACACAACATGGACACATCACATGTTTGCAATAAAAACTGACCCTTTTTGCAATATGCCTAGTTGTGGATGTTGAAACCTAGCTCAGCCGGGACCTAGGTTAACCTAGCAAACCTAATCATTTTTTAATACTAGACATTGAGGGGAATCCAGGATGGGGGGACTTGTGTGGTTTTCCCCAGGTTCTGTTACCCAGAATCCCTTGCAAACCTCAAATTTTGAAAAATAACACATTTTCATCACATTTCTGTCATAGAAACTTCTGGAATCTGCGTGAATCCTGAAACGTTCACCCAAAATGCAAAAACACATTTTCCTCACATTTCTGTGATAGAAACTTTTGGAATCTGCGTGGATCCTCAAATTTTCATGCACTCTGCATTCCCCATAGTCTCTCGATTAAGATGGTATCTCACTTGTGTGGGTAGACCTAGTGCCCGCCACAGGATATGGCACGGAACACAACATGGACACATCACATTTTTGCAATGGAAACTGACCCTTTTTGCAATATGCCTAGCTGTGGATGTGGAACACTAGTTCAGCCGGGACAGGTTAACCCAGCAAAACTATACATTTTTTAAAACTAGACATCGAGTGGAATCCAGGATGGGGGGCTTGTGTGGTTTTCACCAGGTTCTGTTACCCAGAATCCCTTGCAAACCTCAAATTTTGAGGAAAAAACCACATTTTCCTCACATTTCTGTGATTGAAACTTCTGGAATCTGCGTGGATCCTCAAACTTTCACCCACCCTGCATTCCCCATAGTCTCCCTATAAAGATGGTATCCCACTATAGTGGGTAGGCCAAGTGCCCGCCAAAGGAAATGGCATGGAACACAACATGGACACATCACATTCTTACAATGAAAACAGACCCTTTTTTGCAATATGCCTAGCTGTGGATGTTGAACCCTAGCTCAGCTGGGACCTAGGTTAACCTAGCAAACCTATACATTTTTGAAAACTAGACATAGAGGGGAATCCGGGATGGGGGACTTGTGTGGTTTTAACCAGGTTCTGTTACCCAGAATCCCTTGCACACCTCAAATTTTGAAAAAAACACATTTTCCTCACATTTCTGTCATAGAAACTTCTGGAATCTGCGGTGATCCTCAAACTTTCACCCACCCTGCATTCCCCATATTCTCCTGATAAAGTAGGTGTCTCCATTGTGTGGGTAGACCTAGTGCCCGCCACAGGATATGGCACGGAACACAACATGGACACTTCACATTTTTGCAATGAAAACTGACCATTTTGTGCAATATGCCTAGCTGTGGATGTTGAACCCTAGCTCAGCCGTGACCTAGGTTAACCTAGCAAACCTATACATTTTTGAAAACTAGACATCGAGGGAAATCCAGGATAGGGGGACTTGTGTGGTTTTCACCAGGTTCTGTTACCCAGAATCCCTTGCAAACCTCAAATTTTGAAAAAAAAACACATTTTCCTCACATGTCTGTGATAGATACTTCTGGGATCTGCGTGGATCCTCAAACTTTCACCCACCCTGCATTCCCCATACTCTCCTGATAACAATGGTATCCCACTTGTGTGGGTAGGCCTAGTGCCCTCCACAGGAAATGGCACGGAACACAACATTGACACATCACATTTTTGCAATTAAAACTGACCCTTTTTTGCAATATGCCTAGTTGGGGATGTTGAACCTTAGCTCAGCCGGGACCTAGGTTAACCTAGCAAAACTATACATTTTTAAAACTAGACATCAAGACAAATCCAGGATAGGGGGCCTTGTGTGGTTTTCACCAGCTCCTGTTACCCATAATCCCTTGCAAACCTCAAATTTTGGGAAAAAACACATTTTCATCACATTTCTGTCATAGAAACTTCTGGAATATGCGTGGATCCTCAAACTTTCACTCACCCTGCATTCCCCATAGTCTCCCAAAAAAGATGGTATCCCACTTGTGTAGGTGGGCCTAGTGCCCTCCACAGGAAATGGCATGGAACACAACATGGACACATCACATTTTTGCAATGAAAACTGACCCTTTTTTGCAATATGCCTAGTTGTGGATGTTGAACCCTAGCTCAGCCGGGACCTAGGTTAACCTAGCAAAACTATACATTTTTGAAAACTAAATATCGAGTGGAATTCAGGATGGGGGGACTTGTGTGGTTTTCACCAGGTTCTGTTACCCAGAATCCCTTGCAAACCTCAAATTTTGGAAAAAAACCACATTTTCCTCACATGTCTGTGATAGATACTTCTGGAATCTGCGTGGATCCTCAAACTTTCACCCAACCTGCATTCCCCATAGTCTCCTGATAACAATGGTATCCCACTTGTGTGGGTAGGCCTAGTGCCCTCCACAGGAAATGGCACGGAACACAACATGGACACATCACATTTTTGCAATGAAAACTGACCCTTTTTTGCAATTTGCCTAGTTGTGGATGTTGAACCCTAGCTCAGCCGGGACCTAGGTTAACCTAGCAAACCTATTCATTTTTTATACTAGACATCGAGGGGAATCCAGGATGGGGGGACTTGTGTGGTTTTCCCCAGGTTCTGTTACCCAGAATTCCTTGCAAACCTCAAATTTTGAAACAAAACACATTTACATCACATTTCTGTCATACAAACTTCTGGAATATGCATGGATCCTCAAACGTTCACCCAAAATGCATTCCCCATAGTCTCCAGATAAAGATCGTATCTCACTTGTGTGGGTAGACATAGTGCCCGCCACAGGATATGGCACGCAACACAACATGGACGCATCACATTTTTAGAATGAAAACTGACCCTTTTTTGCAATATGCCTAGTTGTGGATGTTGAACCCTAGCTCAGCCGGGACCAAGGTTAACCTAGCAAAACTATACATTTTTTAAAACTAAACATCGAGGGGAATCCAGGATGGGGGGGACTTGTGTGGTTTTCCCCAGGTTCTGTTCACATTTTCCTCACATTTCTGTGATAGATACTTCTGGAATCTGCGTGGATCCTCAAACTTTCACCCACCCTGCATTCCCCATAGTCTCCTGATAACAGTGGTATCCCACTTGTGTGGGTAGGCCTAGTGCCCTCCACAGGAAATGGCACGGAACACAACATGGACACATCACATTTTTGCATTGAAAACTGACCCTTTTTTACAATATGCCTAGTTGGGGGTGTTGAACCTTAGCTCAGCCGGGACCTAGGTTAATCTAGCAAAACTATACATTTTTTAAAACTAGACATCGAGACGAATCCAGGATGGGGGGGCTTGTTTGGTTTTCACCAGGTTCTGCTAGCCAGAATCCCTTGCAAACCTCAAATTTTGAAAAAAAAGACACAATTTCCTCACATTTCTGTGATAGAAACTTCTGGAATCTGCGTGGATCCTCAAACTTTCACCAACCCTGCATTCCCCATAGTCTCCCAATAAAGATGGTATCCCACTTGTGTGGGTGGGCCTAGTGCCCTCCACAGGAAATGGCACGGAACACAACATGGACACATCACATGTTTGCAATAAAAACTGACCCTTTTTTGCAATATGCCTAGTTGTGGATGTTGAAACCTAGCTCAGCCGGGACCTAGGTTAACCTAGCAAACCTAATCATTTTTTAATACTAGACATTGAGGGGAATCCAGGATGGGGGACTTGTGTGGTTTTCCCCAGGTTCTGTTACCCAGAATCCCTTGCAAACCTAAAATTTTGAAAAATAACACATTTTCATCACATTTCTGTCATAGAAACTTCTGGAATCTGCGTGAATCCTGAAACGTTCACCCAAAATGCAAAAAACACATTTTCCTCACATTTCTGTGATAGAAACTTTTGGAATCTGCGTGGATCCTCAAATTTTCATGCACTCTGCATTCCCCATAGTCTCTCGATTAAGATGGTATCTCACTTGTGTGGGTAGACCTAGTGCCCGCCACAGGATATGGCACGGAACACAACATGGACACATCACATTTTTGCAATGGAAACTGACCCTTTTTTGCAATATGCCTAGCTGTGGATGTGGAACACTAGCTCAGCCGGGACAGGTTAACCCAGCAAAACTATACATTTTTTAAAACTAGACATCGAGTGGAATCCAGGATGGGGGGGGCTTGTTTGGTTTTCACCAGGTTCTGCTAGCCAGAATCCCTTGCAAACCTCAAATTTTGAAAAAAAAACACATTTTCCTCACATTTCTGTGATAGAAACTTCTGGAATCTGCGTGGATCCTCAAACTTTCACCAACCCTGCATTCCCCATAGTCTCCCAATAAAGATGGTATCCCACTTGTGTGGGTGGGCCTAGTGCCCTCCACAGGAAATGGCACGGAACACAACATGGACACATCACATGTTTGCAATAAAAACTGACCCTTTTTTGCAATATGCCTAGTTGTGGATGTTGAAACCTAGCTCAGCCGGGACCTAGGTTAACCTAGCAAACCTAATCATTTTTTAATACTAGACATTGAGGGGAATCCAGGATGGGGGGACTTGTGTGGTTTTCCCCAGGTTCTGTTACCCAGAATCCCTTGCAAACCTAAAATTTTGAAAAATAACACATTTTCATCACATTTCTGTCATAGAAACTTCTGGAATCTGCGTGAATCCTGAAACGTTCACCCAAAATGCAAAAACCACATTTTCCTCACATGTCTGTGATAGATACTTCTGGGATCTGCGTGGATCCTCAAACTTTTACCCACCCTGCATTCCCCATACTCTCCTGATAACAATGGTATCCCACTTGTGTGGGTAGGCCTAGTGCCCTCCACAGGAAATGGCATGGAACACAACATGGACACATCACATTCTTACAATGAAAACAGACCCTTTTTTGCAATATGCCTAGCTGTGGATGTTGAACCCTAGCTCAGCTGGGACCTAGGTTAACCAAGCAAACCTATACATTTTTGAAAACTAGACATAGAGGGGAATCCGGGATGGGGGACTTGTGTGGTTTTCACCAGGTTCTGTTGCCCAGAATCCCTTGCAAACCTCAAATTTTGAAAAAAAACACATTTTCCTCACATGTCTGTGATAGATACTTCTGGGATCTGCGTGGATCCTCAAACTTTCACCCACCCTGCATTCCCCATACTCTCCTGATAACAATGGTATCCCACTTGTGTGGGTAGGCCTAGTGCCCTCCACAGGAAATGGCACGGAACACAACATTGACACATCACATTTTTGCAATTAAAACTGACCCTTTTTTGCAATATGCCTAGTTGGGGATGTTGAACCTTAGCTCAGCCGGGACCTAGGTTAACCTAGCAAAACTATACATTTTTTAAAACTAGACATCAAGACAAATCCAGGATAGGGGGCCTTGTGTGGTTTTCACCAGCTCCTGTTACCCATAATCCCTTGCAAACCTCAAATTTTGGAAAAAAACACATTTTCATCACATTTCTGTCATAGAAACTTCTGGAATATGCGTGGATCCTCAAACTTTCACTCACCCTGCATTCCCCATAGTCTCCCAATAAAGATGGTATCCCACTTGTGTAGGTGGGCCTAGTGCCCTCCACAGGAAATGGCATGGAACACAACATGGACACATCACATTTTTGCAATGAAAACTGACCCTTTTTTGCAATATGCCTAGTTGTGGATGTTGAACCCTAGCTCAGCCGGGACCTAGGTTAACCTAGCAAAACTATACATTTTTTAAGACTAAATATCGAGTGGAATTCAGGATGGGGGGACTTGTGTGGTTTTCACCAGGTTCTGTTACCCAGAATCCCTTGCAAACCTCAAATTTTGGAGAAAAAAACACATTTTCCTCACATGTCTGTGATAGATACTTCTGGAATCTGCGTGGATCCTCAAACTTTCACCCACCCTGCATTCCCCATAGTGTCCTGATAACAATGGTATCCCACTTGTGTGGGTAGGCCTAGTGCCCTCTACAGGAAATGGCACGGAACACAACATGGACACATCACATTTTTGCAATAAAAACTGACCCTTTTTTGCAATATGCCTAGTTGGGGATGTTGAACCTTAGCTCAGCCGGGACCTAGGTTAATCTAGCAAAACTATACATTTTTTAAAACTAGACATCGAGACGAATCCAGGATGGGGGGGCTTGTTTGGTTTTCACCAGGTTCTGCTAGCCAGAATCCCTTGCAAAACTCAAATTTTGGAAAAAAAACACAATTTCCTCACATTTCTGTGATAGAAACTTCTGGAATCTGCGTGGATCCTCAAACTTACACCCACCCTGCATTCCCCAAAGTCTCCCGATAAAGATGGTATCCCACTTGTGTGGGTGGGCCTAGTGCCCTCCACAGGAAATGGCACGGAACACAACATGGACACATCACATTTTTGCAATGAAAACTGACCCTTTTTGCAATATGCCTAGTTGTGGATGTTGAACCCTAGCTCAGCCGGGACCTAGGTTAACCTAGCAAACCTATTCATTTTTTAGATACTAGACATCGAGGGGAATCCAGGATGGGGGGACTTGTGTGGTTTTCCCCAGGTTCCGTTACCTAGAATCCCTTGCAAACCTCAAATTTTGAAAAAAAAAACATTTTCATCACATTTCTATCATAGAAACTTCTGGAATCTGCGGGGATCCTGAAACGTTCACCCAAAATGCAAAAAAACACATTTTCCTCACATTTCTGTGATAGAAACTTCTGGAATCTGCGTGGATCCTCAAATTTTCATGCACTCTGTATTCCCCATAGTCTCCCGATTAAGATGGTATCTCACTTGTGTGGGTAGACCTAGTGCCCGCCACAGGATATGGCACGGAACACAACATGGACACATCACATTTTTGCAATGGAAACTGACCCTTTTTTACAATATGCGTAGTTGTGGATGTTGAACCCTAGCTCGGCCGGGACATAGCTTAACCTAGCAAAACTATACATTTTTTAAAACTAGACATCGAGGGGAATCCAGGATGGGGGGACTTTTGTGGTTTTCACCAGGTTCTGTTACCCAGAATCCCTTGCACACCTCAAATTTAAAGTAAAACACATTTTCCTCACATTTCTGTGATAGAAACTTCTGGAATCTGCGTGGATCCTCAAACTTTCACCCACCCTGCATTCCCCATATTCTCCCGATAAAGATGGTATCTCACTTATGTGGGTAGACCTAGTGCCCGCCACAGGATATGGCACGGAACACAACATGGACACATCACATTTTTGCAATGAAAACTGACCCTTTTTTGCAATATGCCTAGTTGTGGATGTTGAACCCTAGCTCAGCCGGGACCTAGGTTAACCTAGCAAAACTATACATTTTTTAAAACTAGACATCGAGGGGAATCCAGGATCGGGAGACTTGTGTGGTTTTCCCCAGGTTCTGTTACCCAGAATCCCTTACAAACCTCAAATTTTGAAAATAAAAACACATTTTCCTCACATTTCTATGATAGATACTTCAGGAATCTGTGTGGATCCTCAAACTTTCACCCACCCTGCATTCACCATAGTCTCCTGATAACAGTGGTATCCCACTTGTGTGGGTAGGCCCAGTGCCCTCCACAGGAAATGGCACGGAACACAACATGGACACATCACATTTTTACAATGAAAACTGACCCTTTTTTGCAATATGCCTAGCTGTGGATGTTGAACCCTAGCTCAGCCGGGACCTAGGTTAACCTAGCAAACATATACATTTTTGAAAACTAAACATCGAGGGGAATCCAGGATAGGGGGACTTGTGTGGTTTTCACCAGGTTCCGTTACCCAGAATCCCTTGCAAACCTCAAATTTTGAAAAAAACCCACAATTTCCTCATATTTCTGTGATAGAAACTTCTGGAATCTGCATGGATCCTCATACTTTCACCCACCCTACATTCCCCATAGTCTCCTGATAAAGATGGTATCCCACTTGTGTGGGTGGGCCTAGTGCCCTCCACAGGAAATGGCATGGAACACAACATGGACACATCACATTTTTGCAATGAAAACTGACCCTTTTTTGCAATATGCCTAGTTGTGGATGTTGAACCCTAGCTCAGCCGGGACCTAGGTTAACCTAGCAAAACTATACATTTTTTAAAACTAGACATCGAGACAAATCCAGGATGGGGGACTTGTGTGGTTTTCACCAGGTTCTGCTACCCAGAATCCATTGCAAACCTCAAATTTTGAAAAGAAAACACACTTTCCTCACATTTCTGTGATAGAAACTTCTGGAATCTACGTGGATACTCAAACTTTCACCCACCCTGCATTCCTCATAGTCTCCCGATATAGATGATATAGATGGTATCCCACTTGTGTGGGTAGGCCTAGTGCCCTCCACAGGAAATGGCACGGAACACAACATGGACACATCACATTTTTGGAATGAAAACCAACAATTTTTTGCAATATGCCTAGTTGTGGATGTTGAACCCTAGCTCAGCCGGGACCTAGGTTAACCTAGCAAAACTATACATTTTTTAAAACTAGACATCGAGACGAATCCAGGATGGGGGGGCTTGTTTGGTTTTCACCAGGTTCTGCTAGCCAGAATCCCTTGCAAACCTCAAATTTTGAAAAAAACCCACAATTTCCTCACATTTCTGTGATAGAAACTTCTGGAATCTGTGTGGATCCTCAAACTTTCACCCACCCTGCATTCCCCATAGTCTCCCGATAAAGATGGTATCCCACTTGTGTGGGTGGGCCTAGTGCCCTCCACAGGAAATGGCACGGAACACAACATGGACACATCACATTTTTGCAATAAAAACGGACCCTTTTTTGCAATATGCCTAGTTGTGGATGTTGAACCCTAGCTCAGCCGAGACCTAGGTTAACCTAACAAACCTATTCATTTTTTAATACTAGACATCGAGGGGAATCCAGGATGGGGGTACTTGTGTGGTTTTCCCCAGGTTCTGTTACCCAGAATCCTTTGCAAACCTCAAATTTTGAAAAAAAAACACATTTTCATCACATTTCTGTCATAGAAACTTCTGGAATCTGCGTGGATCCTGAAACGTTCACCCAAAATGCAAAAAACACATTTTCCTCACATTTCTGTGATAGAAACTTCTGGAATCTACGTGGATCCTCAAATTTTCATGCACTCTGCATTCCCCATAGTCTCCCGATTAAGATGGTATCTCACTTGTGTGGGTAGACCTAGTGTCCGCCACAGGATATGGCACGGAACAGAACATGGACACATCACATTTTTGCAATGGAAACTGACCCTTTTTTGCAATATGCCTAGTTGTGGATGTTGAACCCTAGCTCAGCCGGGACATAGCTTAACCTAGCAAAACTATACATTTTTTAAAACTAGACATCGAGGGAATCCAGGATGGGGGACTTTTGTGGTTTTCACCAGGTTCTGTTACCCAGAATCCCTTGCACACCTCAAATTTAAAGAAAAACACATTTTCCTCACATTTCTGTGATAGAAACTTCTGGAATTTGCGTGGATCCTCAAACTTTCACACACCCTGCATTCCCCATAGTCTCCCGATTAAGATGGTATCTCACTTGTGTGGGTAGACCTAGTGCCCGCCACAGGATATGGCACGGAACACAACATGGACACATCACATTTTTGCAATGGAAACTGACCCTTTTTTGCAACATGCCTAGTTGTGGATGTTGAACCCTAGCTCAGCCGGGACCTAGATTAACCTAGCAAAACTATACATTTTTTAAGACTAAATATCGAGTGGAATTCAGGATGAGGGGCCTTGTGTGGTTTCCACCAGGTTCTGTTACCCAGAATCCCTTGCAATCCTCAAATTTTGAAAAAAACACACATTTTCATCACATTTCTGTCACAGAAACTTCTGGAATATGCGTGGATCCTCAAACTTTCACTCACCCTGCATTCCCCATAGTCTCCCAATAAAGATGGTATCCCACTTGTGTAGGTGGGTCTAGTGCCCTCCACAGGAAATGGCATGGAACACAACATGGACACATCACATTTTTGCAATGAAAACTGACCCTTTTTTGCAATATGCCTAGTTGTGGATGTTGAACCCTAGCTCAGCCGGGACCTAGGTTAACCTAGCAAAACTATACATTTTTGAAGACTAAATATCGAGTGGAATTCAGGATGGGGGGACTTGTGTGGTTTTCACCAGGTTCTGTTACCCAGAATCCCTTGCAAACCTCAAATTTGAAAAAAAAACACATTTTCCTCACATGTCTGTGATAGATACTTCTGGAATCTGCGTGGATCCTCAAACTTTCACCCACCCTGCATTCCCCATAGTCTCCTGATAACAATGGTATCCTACTTGTGTGGGTAGGCCTAGTGCCCTCCACAGGAAATGGCACGGAACACAACATGGACACATCACATTTTTGCAATGAAAACTGACCCTTTTTTGCAATATGCCTAGTTGGGGATGTTGAACCTTAGCTCAGCCGGGACCTAGGTTAATCTAGCAAAACTATACATTTTTTAAAACTAGACATCGAGACGAATCCAGGATGGGGGGGCTTGTTTGGTTTTCACCAGGTTCCACTAGCCAGAATCCCTTGCAAACCTCAAATTTTGAAAAACAAAACACAATTTCCTCACATTTCTGTGATAGAAACTTCTGGAATCTGCGTGGATCCTCAAACTTTCACCCACCCTGCATTCCCCATAGTCTCCCGATAAAGATGGTATCCCACTTGTGTGGGTGGGCCTAGTGCCCTCCAGAGGAAATGGCACGGAACACAACATGGACACATCACATTTTTGCAATAAAAACTGACCCTTTTTGCAATATGCCTAGTTGTGGATGTTGAACCCTAGCTCAGCCGGGACCTAGGTTAACCTAGCAAACCTATTCATTTTTTAATACTAGACATCGAGGGAATCCAGGATGGGGGGACTTGTGTGGTTTTCCCCAGGTTCCGTTACCCAGAATCCCTTGCAAACCTCATATTTTGGAAAAAAACACATTTTCATCACATTTCTATCATAGAAACTTCTGGAATCTGCGTGGATCCTGAAACGTTCACCCAAAATGCATAAAAACACATTTTCCTCACATTTCTGTGATAGAAACTTCTGGAATCTGCGTGGATCCTCAAATTTTCATGCACTCTGCATTCCCCATAGTCTCCCGATTAAGATGGTATCTCACTTGTGTGGGTAGACCTAGTGCCCGCCACAGGATATGGCACGGAACACAACATGGACACATCACATTTTTGCAATGGAAACTGACCCTTTTTTGCAATATGCCTAGTTGTGGATGTTGAACCCTAGCTCAGCCGGGACCTAGGTTAACCTAGCAAAACTATACATTTTTTAAAACTAGACATCGAGACGAATCCAGGATGGGGGACTTGTGTGGTTTTCACCAGGTTCTGCTACCCAGAATCCATTGCAAACCTCAAATTTTGAAAAGAAAACACATTTTCCTCACATGTCTGTGATAGATACTTCTGGAATCTGCGTGGATCCTCAAACTTTCACCCACCCTGCATTCCCCATAGTCTCCTGATAACAATGGTATCCTACTTGTGTGGGTAGGCCTAGTGCCCTCCACAGGAAATGGCACGGAACACAACATGGACACATCACATTTTTGCAATGAAAACTGACCCTTTTTTGCAATATGCCTATCTGTGGATGTTGAACCCTAGCTCAGCCGGGACCTAGGTTAACCTTGCAAAACTATACATTTTTTAAGACTAAATATCGAGTGTAATTCAGGATGGGGAGACTTGTGTGGTTTTCACCAGGTTCTGTTACCCAGAATCCCTTGCAAACCTCAAATTTTGGGGAAAAAACACATTTTCCTCACATGTCTGTGATAGATACTTCTGGAATCTGCGTGGATCCTCAAACTTTCACCCACCCTGCATTCCCCATAGTCTCCTGATAACAATGGTATCCTCCTTGTGTGGGTAGGCCTAGTGCCCTCCACAGGAAATGGCACGGAACACAACATGGACACATCACATTTTTGCAATGAAAACTGACCCTTTTTTGCAATATGCCTAGTTGGGGATGTTGAACCTTAGCTCAGCCGGGACCTAGGTTAATCTAGCAAAACTATACATTTTTTTAAACTAGACATCGAGACGAATCCAGGATGGGGGGCCTTGCTTGGTTTTCACCAGGTTCTGCTAGCCAGAATCCCTTGCAAACCTCAAATTTTGAAAAAAAAACACAATTTCCTCACATTTCGGTGATAGAAACTTCTGGAATCTGCGTGGATCCTCAAACTTTCACCCACCCTGCATTCCCCATAGTCTCCCGATAAAGATGGTATCCCACTTGTGTGGGTGGGCCTAGTGCCCTCCACAGGAATTGGCACGGAACACAACATGGACACATCACATTTTTGCAATAAAAACGGACCCTTTTTTGCAATATGCCTAGTTGTGGATGTTGAACCCTAGCTCTGCCGGGACCTAGATTAACCTAGCAAAACTATACATTTTTAAAAACTAGACATCGAGACAAATCCAGGATAGGGGGACTTGTGTAGTTTTCACCAGGTTCTGTTACCCAGAATCTCTTGCAAACCTCAAATTTTGAAACAAAACACATTTTCATCATATTTCTGTCATAGAAACTTCTGGAATATGCATGGATCCTCAAACGTTCACCCAAAATGCATTCCCCATAGTCTCCAGATAAAGATCGTATCTCACTTGTGTGGGTAGACCTAGTGCCCGCCACAGGATATGGCACGGAACACAACATGGACGCATCACATTTTTAGAATGAAAACTGACCCTTTTTGTGCAATATGCCTAGTTGTGGATGTTGAACCCTAGCTCAGCCGGGACCTAGGTTAACCTAGGAAAACTATACATTTTTTAAAACTAAACATCGAGGGGAATCCAGGATGGGGGACTTGTGTGGTTTTCACCAGGTTCTGCTACCCAGAATCCATTGCAAACCTCAAATTTTGAAAAGAAAACACACTTTCCTCACATTTCTGTGATAGAAACTTCTGGAATCTACGTGGATACTCAAACCTTCACCCACCCTGCATTCCTCATAGTCTCCCGATATAGATGGTATCCCACTTGTGTGGGTAGGCCTAGTGCCCTCCACAGTAAATGGCACGGAACACAACATGGACACATCACATTTTTGCAATGAAAACTGACCTTTTTTGTAATATGCCTAGCTGTGGATGTTGAACCCTAGCTCAGCTGGGACCTAGGTTAACCTAGCAAATCTATATATTTTTGAAAACGAAACATCTAGGGGGATCCAGGATAGGGGGACTTGTGTGGTTTTCACCAGTTTCTGTTACCCAGAATCCCCTGCAAACCTAAAATTGTGAAAAGAAATACATTTTCATCACATTTCTGTCATAGAAACTTCTGGAATATGCGTGGATCCTCAAACTTTCACTCACCCTGCATTCCCCATAGTCTCCCAATAAAGATGGTATCCCACTTGTGTAGGTGGGCCTAGTGCCCTCCACAGGAAATGGCATGGAACACAACATGGACACATCACATTTTTGCAATGAAAACTGACCCTTTTTTTGCAATATGCCTAGTTGTGGATGTTGAACCCTAGCTCAGCCGGGACCTAGGTTAACCTAGCAAAACTATACATTTTTAAGACTAAATATCGAGTGGAATTCAGGATGGGGGACTTGTGTGGTTTTCACCAGGTTCTGTTACCCAGAATCCCTTGCAAACCTCAAATTTTGGGAAAAAACACATTTTCCTCACATGTCTGTGATAGATACTTCTGGAATCTGCGTGGATCCTCAAACTTTCACCCACCCTGCATTCCCCATAGTCTCCTGATAACAATGGTATCCCACTTGTGTGGGTAGGCCTAGTGCCCTCCACAGGAAATGGCACGGAACACAACATGGACACATCACATTTTTGCAATGAAAACTGACCCTTTTTTGCAATATGCCTAGTTGGGGATGTTGAACCTTAGCTCCGCCGGGACCTAGGTTAATCTAGCAAAACTATACATTTTTTAAAACTAGACATCGAGACGAATCCACGATGGGGGGGCTTGTTTGGTTTTCACCAGGTTCTGCTAGCCAGAATCCCTTGCAAACCTCAAATTTTGAAAAAAAAAACACAATTTCCTCACATTTCTGTGATAGAAACTTCTGGAATCTGCGTGGATCCTCAAACTTTCACCCACCCTGCATTCCCCATAGTCTCCCGATAAAGATGGTATCCCACTTGTGTGGGTGGACCTAGTGCCCTCCACAGGAAATGGCACAGAACACAACATGGACACATCACATTTTTGCATTAAAAACTGACCCTTTTTTGCAATATGCCTAGTTGTGGATGTTGAACCCTAGCTCAGCCGGGACCTAGGTTAACCTAGCAAACCTATTCATTTTTTAATACTAGACATCGAGGGGAATCCAGGATGGGGGGACTTGTGTTGTTTTCCCCAGGTTCTGTTACCCAGAATCCCTTGCAAACCTCAAATTTTGAAAAAAAACACATTTTCATCACATTTCTGTCATAGAAACTTCTGGAATCTGCGTGGATCCTGAAACGTTCACCCAAAATGCAAAAACACATTTTCCTCACATTTCTGTGATAGAAACTTCTGGAATCTGCGTGGATCCTCAAATTTTCATGCACTCTGCATTCCCCATAGTCTCCCGATTAAGATGGTATCTCACTTGTGTGGGTAGACCTAGTGCCCGCCACAGGATATGGCACGGAACACAACATGGACACATCACATTTTTGCAATGGAAACTGACCCTTTTTGCAATATGCCTAGTTGTGGATGTTGAACCCTAGCTCAGCCGGGACATAGCTTAACCTAGCAAAACTATACATTTTTTAAAACTAGACATCGAGGGGAATCCAGGATGGGGGGACTTTTGTGGTTTTCACCAGGTTCTGTTACCCAGAATCCCTTGCACACCTCAAATTTAAAGAAAAACACATTTTCCTCATATTTCTGTGATAGAAACTTCTGGAATCTGCGTGGATCCTCAAACTTTCACACACCCTGCATTCCCCATAGTCTCCCGATTAAGATGGTATCTCACTTGTGTGGGTAGACCTAGTGCCCGCCACAGGATATGGCACGGAACACAACATGGACACATCACATTTTTGCAATGGAAACTGACCCTTTTTTGCAACATGTGAGGAAATTGTGGGTTTTGCAGGGCCGCTTTATAGTGTGTTTTCTCCAAGTTATTATATTTTTGGCGCCAACGTCTTTCTTGATTCCTGCAATGTTGTTTCTCCAATCTGAGCACCTCGGTAAACCATGGCGCTGAAGGAGTCCTCCTGTTTTTGGAGACTGCCTTGTAGGGTACTAATTTGCTAAATGCATTTTGGAGCCATTCTGTATAGTTAGTGGAGGCTAGTTCGGGGTCTGGCACAGCCTCTGGTTGGGAGTCTATTAGATTTTGTCTAAGATGGGTTTGATTAATGCTACTCCAGGCCCTGAATTGTTTAGAAGGGGTGGAGCTGGTATGCATAGAGATGGGCTGTAGTATCCTGATGTCAAATAGTACTGCGCAATGGTCAGACCATGTCAAGGGAAGAACCATCCTTATTGAGATGTGATCACTATTTGAGAACAGACCATCTAATGTATGCCCAGCTGAGTGAGTGGGCATCCTCACTTTTTGGGAGAATCCTAAAGCCTCTAAATCAGAGATGAGAGCTATCAAATCTTTATCTAGGAGGGCCTCCAGATGGAAGTTAAAATCCCCCAGAATTGTAAAATTGGATTCAGCCGCAACAGATTCTAATAGGTTACTTATTACTGATGGAAAATCTCCATTGGGGCCTGGTGGACGATATAATAGGGTCCCCTTGAAAGACTGGTGTTTAGAGAGCAATATATTAAAATTAAATGCCTCACAGGCCGCAGTGGTGATCACCTCTGTCCTGACTGAGAACTCATCTCGATAGATGAGTGCCAATCCTCCTCCTTTCTTCAGAATTCTATCACATCTATATGCTGAGTAGCCATCAGGAGTGGCAATACAAAAATCTGGACCGGCTGAGGGATCAGCCCATGTTGCCGTAATAAATAAAAGATCCAAGTCATATTTATCCAATAAATCTGCTATCTCATATTTATGTTTAGGGAGAGAGCGTGCATTGATCAGAGCAGAGTAAATCTTGTCCTTCTTCTTGGGGATTTTTGGAATTATAGTGTTGTTTCTCTGATCAGATGGATTTGTTGGTGTCCTGTCATAGGCCTCTAACCTGAACCCACAAGTCGGGCACGAATCTGTATCTTTACTAAGAGAGATCTCCAGATTAAAATGAGGACAGACCCGCTTGCCATAATTACCATTACTTTGAATGGTCATTAATTGTTTGCTGGAGTATGACCTTACCCTCCTCTGTTCCTCTGATTGACCTGGACCAGGGGTCCTAGCCCTTGGCCCGGTCCAGGCGCGGACGGGCGCAGACGGGCTTGCCTTTGGCGCGCCACCGGCGCGCCCGCTGCGCGCGTCCGCTGCGCGATGGTGCCATAGTGCTTATAAGTAGTGTGAGAGGCGGGAAGCCCGTCCAATCAAGAAGGGCCTGACCACTAGAACGCCCACCTCTCTAGACTACCGGAAGTGAGGATATAGAGGAGTTGTCTCCGCTCCTCTCCCTCCACTCAATCAGCCACTAAAAAGCTGCGGTGGACCGGGGAGAGAGCGAGAGTGCAAGTGCAGGTGCATGGCAGTGACCAATACAATGTTTAAGAATGGCAAATAACAATTTTAAAAGCAATTAAAAGTACAAGAGGCAAGAGAAGTGCAGAAAGAAGCAACAGAGGTGCAGAAGGAGGCATGAGAACTACAGAAAGAGGCAAGAGAGTTGCAGAAACAGACAAGAGAGGTGCAGAAAAAGGGAACAGGGTTGCAGAAAGAGGTCACAGAAGTACAGAAAGAGGGAAGAAGGGTGCAGAAAGAGGCAAGAGGGGTGCAAAAAGAAGCAAGAGAAGTTCAGAAAGAAGCAAGAGAAGTGCAGAACAAGGCGAGAGAGTTGCAGACACAGGCAAAAGAGGTGCAGAAAGAAGCAACAGCAGAGCAGGAAGAACCAACAGAGGTGCAGAATCAGACAAAAGGGATGCAGAAAGAGGCAAGAGAAGGGCAGAAAGAAGTAAAAGAGGTGCAGAAGGAGCAAAGAGAAATGCAGAAAGAGGCAAGAGAGTTGCAGAAACAGGCAAGAGAGGTGCAGAAAAAAGGAACAGGGGTGCAGAAAGAGGCAAGAGAGGTGCAGAAAGAGGGAAGAGTGCAGAAAGAGGCAAGAGGGGTGCAAAAAGAAGCAAGAGAAGTGCAGAAAGAAGCAAGAGGTGCAGAAAGAGGTAAGAGAGTTGCAGAAACAGGCAAAATAGGTGCAGAGAGAAGCAAGAGCAGTGCAGAAAGAACCAGAGTTGCAGAAGGAGGCAAGAAAGGTGCAGAAAGAAGCAAGAGAGTTGTAGAAACAGGCAAAAGAGGTGCAGAAAGAGGCAGGAGGGGTGCAGAAAGAGGCAAGAGAGGTACAGAAAGAGGCAAGTGAGGTGTACAAAGAGGGAAGAAAGATGCAGAAAGAGGCAAGAGGGGTGCAGAAAGAAGCAAGAGAGGTGCAGAAAGAAGCAAGAGAAGTGCAGAAACAAGCAACAGGTGTGCAGAAAGAGGCAAGAGAAGTGCAGAAAGAACCAACAGAGGTGCAGAAAGAGGCCTACTTCGACTGTACCTTACAACAGACTCATACAAAGTGGCCTAATCACTAATCCTTCTCCTAAGATGTCTTAAATCTCACTTTTCTTTTGAAGGTTCACTATTAATCGACTGCTCAGAATGTTGGGCCTATCAAATATAAAACAGCAATCCTAAGCATATCACTGTTGTAAGTCTGACCAAGTTTGTGAAGGTATGCATTTGTGCCTCTAATTTTACCTAGTGACATGTTACATAAAAATAAACATACAAATACTTCAATACCTGTGTTTCAAACAGCATACTCTGTAAATTTGTGTGCAAAAAGGTGTATGCATTTCTTTCTGCTCAGAATACAGAGTACATGGGTATTCAATAGTATATTTGAGGGGCTCTATAACAACTATATACATAAGAAATGTCTGACAGTGCAAATGAATGACAGAGAACTAGGAAGATTTTACCACCTGTAGGAGAAGCTACCCACTTTTTAAGCTACCATCTTCAGATGCATAACACATGTGAGAATACATATACAAGTAGACACATACCTCAGTCACGAGAGCATGCAGACCTTTAAACTTGACAGCTTGCACTTCCCATTTGAATACAGAAAGAGGCGAGAGAAGTACAGAAAGAAGCAATAGAATTGCAGAAAAAAACAAAGGAGGTGCAGAAAGAGTAAGAAATGTGCAGAAAGAGGCAAGGGAATTGCAGAAAGAGGCAAGAGAAGTGCAGAAAGAAGAAAAGAGGAGCAGAAAGAGGCAAGAGAGGTGTAGAAAGAGGGAAGAGGGGTGCAGAAAGAGGCCAGAGGGATGCATAAAGAAGCAAGAGAAGTGCAGAAAGAAGCAAGAGGGGTGCAGAAAGAAGCAAGAGAAGTGCAGAAAGAAGCAAGAGAAGTACAGAAAGAAGCAAGAGAGTTGCAGAAAAAGGCAAAAGAGGTGCAGAAAGAAGCAAGAGCAGTGCAGAAAGAACCAACAGAGGTGCAGAAGGAGGCAAGAGGGGTGTTGAAATTTACAAGAGCTGTGCAGAAAGAAGCAAGAGCAGTGCAGAAAGAACCAACAGAGGTGCAGAAACAGACAAGAGGGGTGCAGAAAGAGGCAAGAGAAGTGCAGAAAGAAGCAACAGAGGTGCAGAAGGAGTTACGAGAACTGCAGAAAGAGGCAAGAGAGTTGCAGAAACAGGCAAGAGAGGTGCAGAAAAATGGAACAGGGTTGCAGAAAGAGGCAAGAGAGGTGCAGAAAGAGGGAAGAAGGGTGCAGAAAGAGGCAAGAGGGTGCAGAAAGAAGCAAGAGAGGTGCAGAAAGAAGCAACAGAGGTGAAGAAAGAGGCAAGAGGAGTGCAAAAAAGGCAAGAAAAGTATAGAAAGAAGCAACAGAGGTGCAGAAGGAGGCACGAGAACTGCAGAAAGAGGCAAGAGAGTTGCAGAAACAGGCAAGAGAGGTGCAGAAAAAGGGAACAGGGGTGCAGAAAGATGCAAGAGAGGTGCAGAAAGAGGGAAGAAGGGTGCAGAAAGAGGCAAGAGGGGTGCAGAAAGAAGCAAGAGAGGTGCAGAAAGAAGCAACAGAGGTGAAGAAAGAGGCAAGAGGGGTGCAAAAAAGGCAAGAGAAGTGCAGAAAGAAGCAACAGAGGTGCAGGAGGTCAAGAGAAGTGCAGAAAGAGGCAAGAGAGTTGCAGAACCAGGCAAAAGAGGTGCAGAAAGAAGCAAAAGCAGTGCAGAAAGAACCAACAGTGGTGTAGAAGGAGGCAAGAGGGTGCAGAAAGAGGGATGAGGAGTGCCTAAATGTGCAAGAGATGTCCAGAAAAGCAACAAGAGCAGTGCTGAAAGATCCAACAGAGGTGCAGAAACAGACAAGATGGGTACAGAAAGAGGCAAGAGAAGTGCAGAAAGAAGCAACAGAGGTGCAGAAGGAGGCATGAGAAGTGCAGAAAGAGGCAAAAGAGTTGCAGAAACAGGCAAGAGAAGTGCAGAAAAAGGGACCAGGGGTGCAGAAAGAGGTCACAGAAGTGCAGAAAGAGGCAAGAGGGGAGCAAAAAGAAGCAAGAGAAGTGCAGAAAGAAGCAAGAGAAGTGCAGAACGAGGCAAGAGAGTTGCAGACACAGGCATAAGAGTTGCAGAAAATAGCAACAGCAGTGTAGGAGAGTAGGGTCTGCTTCACATGGGTACCCCCACTTTTTGCTGATGCTTCACTGTTTTTCAACCTTAGTCTGGCTGGGGCCCTGCTAATCAGAACCCCAGCCTAGCTGCTTCCTCTCTAAAATGGTTTCCATGTGCCTTAGGCACATCTCTGATTGGAATCTGGAGTGCCCTTGTAAGTCCCTAGTATATGGTATACTATGTACCCAGGGCATAGGTACCTCAGAGGCCTGCCAGGGGCTGAAGCATGTATTGTGCCACCCCTGGAAGGCCAGCCAAAAGGACACCACAGGTCTGCTACTGCAGCCTGAGTAAGGTGGTGCATGCACCCCTTACTGTGATATAGGCTACCTATATCACTACATACATACACACATATAAACCTATAAGTCACTCCTATGGCAGGCCTTATCAATCCTGAAGGCAGAGTGTGTGGTTCCTATGTGAGAGGGTGCCCCTGCATGAGCTGGGCCCCTCTGCAGCGTTCGGAGACCCTTCTCTGATGCTGTTTGTAGTGCAGCCCAACCATATACTCTTAAGCGCATTATAACCTCGCGTTAAATGCTAACTTTGGGATGGCTGCACAGAAACATGTCGTGTTTGGTGTCAAACATCTTGGAATACTACCCCCCGCCAGTTCTGAACATCACTGAAGCTCCCGTCGGACGCCAAAGTCTTTGCATCACCAGATGTGGATTTCCAGACTTCCCCGGGGCTGCCCTGAGTCCCCAGCAAAGCTGAGGCCCGTAGCTGTTGTGGGTAATGTGGAACCGTGACCCCTGGACACCGAACGTATTTGCAAGTGCATCCTCTTCTGGGTCTTCCACGAAGTCGTGCTTTGGGCTCCAAGTAGCCCCAGCCTCCAGCACTAACTGCACCGAAGATCACTGGCCTCCACTCCACGAGTGTCCTGTGAGCCAGCTCCACGTGCATTGACTCAAGGCTCCTTTGCGGTCGCTAGTCCGTTGGCTAGTAGGCCCTCCCGAAAGCCAATCTTTTTCTGCTTGGGCTCCCTGGTTGCTCCAGGCGTGCCCTGACTTACCCTTGCTGGGTGAGTCCTACAGATCTTGCTGGTCTGCAACATCGTCCTTCTTCCATTTCCACGAGACTTGCCGTTGCCAAGGCTTGTTGGGTCCAATCTGGTCGCCGACACCCCTGCAATCGACAGACGTCGTGGGACAGCTCGAATCCAGCTCCTGGTCATTGTCGACGCCTCTTGGACCTTGTGGCTGAAGAGTCAAGACAACCGTCAACCTACCTGAAGCACTCAACATCGGTGGGCATCTGCTCATCGCCTTCCTGGTCACTGGCTAGTGACCCAGACTCTGTCCCCTCTGCTTTCAGGTTCTTCAGATCTTCGATCCACCTTTGGATCCACCCGAACACTTTCGACTTGGCCGCCAGCAGCACTTTGCAGCAGATCGCCATTGAAACCGATGACGAAACCCGACCTCGAAAGACACCTATGCACCCGGCTCCCCTGGGTGAGGTAACTCGAGTACTCCGGTGCTCCCGTGGGTATTGACACTAGAACAGCCTAGTTCTCAAGGGGTTTGCTCCAAGTCCTCCTCTAAGTGTCCCTTTTCTTTTAAATTCTAATCACGACTTTCCCCATAGGAGTTAACGGCGGTTCGTGGCTGTGTTCATACACTGCACGCGTCCCCCGTGGGTCCCCTGTGTCACTACCTTGGATGGTTCCTTGTGGTCCAAGCACTTCTACAGGCTCTAGGCCTTGTGTCTAGCTCAGTCGTGGTTCTTATACCACTTTATTGGTATATGGTTTGGTACAACCCTGGGGCTCAAACGTGTATTGTGCTATTACTGTAGATAACTAACTTATAACTTATGTACTTCGAACTCTAGCCTCATAAAGAGACTAGAGGGGTGTGTTTAGTAATAAATACATATATTTTGAATATATACCTGGTGTGGTCCTCTTTCATTTGGTCACTCAAGAGATTATAGACTGGTAAAACAAGCTGCTTTACATTCCTTCAAGACTTAGCCTGAAGGCTGCTCTCCATAGCTACCACTAGGATAGCTTTCAATAAAGGTTGTCTTTAACCTATCTCCAATAAGGGGTTGTTTGGACTGGTGCAAGGTGCCCACTACAAATAGTGGACAGCATATGCCAGGCCACCTTCTCACAAGCAGAGCAGAAAGAACCAACAGAGGTGTAGAAGGAAGCATGAGGGGAGCAGAAAGAGGCAAGAGAGTTGCAGAAACAGGCAAAAGAGGTGCATAAAGAAGCAAGAGCAGTGCAGAAAGAACCAACAGAGGTGCAGAAGGAGGCAAGAGGGGCGCAGAAAGAATAGGAGAGTTGTAGTAACAGGCAAAAGAGGTACAGAAGGAGGCAAGAGGGGTGCGGAAAGAAGCAAGAGAAGTGCAGAAAGAAGCAAGAGAGTTGCAGAAAAGGGCAAAAGAGGTGCAGAAAGAAGCAAGAGCATTGCAGAAAGAACCAACAGAGGTGCAGAAGGAGGCAAGAGGGGTGCTGAAATTTACAAGAGATGTGCAGAAAGAAGCAGGAGCACTACAGAAAGAAGCAACAGAGGTGCAGAAGGAGGCAGGAGAACTGCAGAAAGAGGCAAGAGAGTTGCAGAAACAGGCAAGAGAGGTGCAGAAAAAGGGAACAGGGGTGCAGAAAGGTGCAAGAGAGGTGCAGAAAGAGGAAAGAAGGGTGCAGAAAGAGGCAAGAGGGGTGCAGAAAGAGGCAAGAGGGGTGCAGAAAGAAGCAACAGAGGTGCAGAAAGAGGCAAGAGGGGTGCAAAAAAGGCAAGAGAAGTGCAGAAAGAAGCAACAGAAGTGCAGGGGGTCAAGAGAAGTGCAGAAAGAGGCAAGAGAGTTGCAGAACCAGGCAAAAGAAGTGCAGAAAGAAGCAAAAGCAGTGCAGAAAGAACCAACAGTGGTGTAGAAGGAGGCAAGAGGGGTGCAGAAAGAGGCAAGAGGAGTGCCTAAATGTGCAAGAGATGTCCAGAAAGCAGCAAGAGCAGTGCAGAAAGAATCAACAGAGATGCAGAAACAGACAAGAGGGGTGAAGAAAGAGGCAAGAGAAGTGCAGAAAGAAGCAACAGAGGTGCAGAAGGAGGCATGAGAACTACAGAAAGAGGCAAGAGAGTTGCAGAAACAGGCAAGAGAGGTGCAGAAAAAGGGAACAGGGTTGCAGAAAGAGGTCACAGAAGTACAGAAAGAGGGAAGAAGGGTGCAGAAAGAGGCAAGAGGGGTGCAAAAAGAAGCAAGAGAAGTGCAGAAAGAAGCAAGAGAAGTGCAGAACGAGGCGAGAGAGTTGCAGACACAGGCAAAAGAGGTGCAGAAAGAAGCAACAGCAGAGCAGAAAGAACCAACAGAGGTGTAGAAGGAGGCAAGAGGGGTGCAGAAAGAGGAAAGAGGAGTGCAGAAATGTGCAAGAGAGGTCAAGAAAGAAGCAAGAGCAGTGCAGAAAGAACCAACAGAGGTGCAGAAACAGACAAAAGGGATGCAGAAAGAGGCAAGAGAAGGTCAGAAAGAAGTAAAAGAGGTGCAGAAGGAGCAAAGAGAAATGCAGAAAGAGGCATGAGAGTTGCAGAAACAGGCAAGAGAGGTGCAGAAAAAAGGAACAGGGGTACAGAAAGAGAGGTGCAGAAAGAGGGAAGAAGGGTGCAGAAAGAGGCAAGAGGGGTGCAAAAAGAAGCAAGAGAAGTGCAGAAAGAAGCAAGAGGTGCAGAAAGAGGTAAGAGAGTTGCAGAAACAGGCAAAATAGGTGCAGAGAGAAGCAAGAGCAGTGCAGAAAGAACCAGAGTTGCAGAAGGAGGCAAGAAGGATGCAGAAAGAAGCAAGAGAGTTGCAGAAACAGGCAAAAGAGGTGCAGAAAGAGGCAGGAGGGGTGCAGAAAGAGGCAAGAGAGGTACAGAAAGAGGCAAGTGAGGTGTACAAAGAGGGAAGAAAGATGCAGAAAGAGGCAAGAGGGGTGCAGAAAGAAGCAAGAGAGGTGCAGAAAGAAGCAAGATTGTTATATCCCGCATAGAGACCCTAATGTAGACCCGTTCGTACATGCCCTAAAACGGACGTATTAATATTTACCCTAATATGGTCATATTCGTATTTGCCCTATTATGGTCATAGCCGCATATGCCCAATTATGGTCATAACTGTACATGTCCTATTATAGTCATGATTCCTTATATAGGCATGATCTTTCACCTACATTGGTCCTTGCTAATACACAACGAGCTCTGAGGGCTGAACGTTATCTATCCTGTGGTTTTGAATACAGCAGGGTTTTTCCAAACACAGGCCCACACTGTACTCATTAATTATGCATGGCTCTCTAGGAATACACCACTGGCATAATATGTATGTACAAAGTTCACCTCTGACGTCTTCCTCATGTCCAATGCAAACCATACTGAGGACCGAGACTCTTTAGGATATAAATACACCACATCTTGCCCCGGTAAGACAGAGGGAACCGAGACTTCGTTGCTGACTGTTAGAATTGGGGGTCTCTAGTTGGCACAGGTAGGTACTTGTGACAAATAGGGACCCTCGCCTCTAGTCAGGGTAGGGGGTACACTCTAAAATAACCCCTGCTCACCCCTTGGTAGCTTGGCACGAGCAGGCAGGCTTATCTCAGAGGCAGTGTGTAAAGCATTTGTGAACACATACAGTAATCAAGTGAGTGCACACAGAGGCAAGAGCAGTGCTGAAAGAACAAACAGAGGTGCAGAAAGATGCAAGAGGAGTGCAGCAAGAGGCAAGTGAAGTGCAGGAAAAATCAAAAGAGGTGCAGAAAGAGGCAAGAGGGGTGCAGAAAGAGGCAAGAGAAGAGCAGAAAGAGGCAAGAGAGGTGCACACAGAGGCACAAGGGGTGCAGAAATTTGCAAGAGAGGTGCAGAAAGAAGCAAGAGAAGTGCAGAAAGAAGCAACAGAGGTGCAGAAGGAGGCAAGAGAAGTGCAGAAAGAGGCAAGAGAGTTGCAGAAACAGGCAAGAGAGGTGCAGAAAAAGGGAACAGGGGTGCAGAAAGAGGCAAGAGAAGTGCAGGAAAAAGCAAAAGAGGTGCAGAAAGAGGCAAGAGGGGTGCAGAAAGAGGCAAGATGGGTATAGAAAGAGGCAAGATAAGTGCAGAAAGAAGCAACAGAGGTGGAAAAGGAGGCAAGAGAGGTGCAGAAAGAGGGAAGAGGGGTGCAGAAAGAGGCAAGATGGATATAGAAAGAAGCAAGAAAGGTGCAGAAAGAAGTAAGAGAAGTACAGAAAGAAGCAACAGAGGTGCAGAAAGAGGCAAGAGGGGTGCAGATAAAGGCAAGAGAAGTGCAGAAAGAAGTAACAGAGGTGCAGAAGGAGGCAAGAGAAGTGCAGAAAGAGGCAAGAAGAGAGCAGAAAGAAGCAAGAGAGGTGCAGAAAGAAGCAAGAGAAGTGGAGAAAGAGGCAACAGATGTGCAAAAAGAGGCAAGAGGGGTGCAGAAAGAGACAAGAGGGGTGCAGAAAGAAGCAAGAGAGAAGCAGAAAGTAGCAACAGAGGTGCAGAAAGAGGCAAGAGGGGTGCAGACAAAGGCAAGACATGTGCAGAAAGAAGCAACAGAGGTGCAGAAGTAGGTAAGAGAAGTGCAGAAAGAGGCAAGAGAGGTACAGAAAGAGGCAAGAGGAGTGCAGAAATAAGCAAGAGAGGTGCAGAAAGAAGCAAGAAAAGTGCAGAAAGAAGCAACAGAGGTGCAAAAAGAGGCAAGAGAGGTGCAGCAAGAGGCAAGAGAAGTGCAGTCAGAAGCAACAGAGGTGCAGAAGGAGGCAAGAGAAGTGCAGAAACAAGCAAAAGAGGTACAGAAAGAAGCAAGAGCAGTGCAGAAAGAACCAACAAAGGTGCAGAAGGAGGCAAGAGGGGTGTATAAAGAAGCAAGATAAGTGCAGAAGGAAGAAATAGAGGTGCAAAAAGATGCAAGAGGGGTGCAGCAAGAGGCAAGAGAAGTGCAGGCAAAAGCAACAGAGGTGCAGAAGGAGGCAAGAGAAGTGCAGAAACAAGCTAAAGAGGTGCAGAAAGAAGCAAGAGAAGTACAGAAAGAAGCAACAGAGGTACAAAAAGAGGCAAGAGGGGTGCAGCAAGAGGCAAGAGAAATGCAGGCAGAGGCAATAGAGGTGCAGAAGGAGGCAAGAGCAGTGCAGAAAGAACCAACAGAGGTGCAGAAGGAGGTAAGAGGGATGCAGAGAGAGGCAAGAGGGGTGCAGAAATTTGCAAGAGTGGTGCAGAAAGAAGCAACATAGGTGCAGAAGGAGACAGGAGAACTGCAGGAAGAGGCAAGAGAGTTGGAGAAACAGGCAAGAGAGGTGCAGAAAAAGGGAACAGTGGTGTGAAAGAGGCAAGCGAGGTGCATAAACAGGGAAGAAGGGTGCAGAAAGAGGCAAGAGGGGTGCAGAAAGAAGCAACAGAAGTGCAGAAAGAAGAAAGAAAAGTAGAGAAAGAAGCAACTGAGGTGCAGAAAGAGGCAAGAGGAGTACAGAAAGAGTCAAGAGGAGTGCAGAAAGAAGCAACAGAGGTGCAGAAGTAGACAAGAGAACTGCAGAAAGAAGCAAGAGAGTTGCAGAAACAGGCAAGAGAGCTACAGAAAAAGGGAACAGGAGTGTAGAGAGAGGCAAGAGAGGTACAGGAAAAGGGAACGGGAGTGCAGAAAGAGGCAAGAGAGGTACAGAAAGAGGGACGAATGGTGCAGAAAGAGGCAAGAGGGGTGCAGAAAGAAGCAAGAGAAGTGCAGAAAGAAACAAGAGAAGTACAGAAAGAAGCAACAGAGGTGCAGAAAGAGGCAAGACGGGTGCAGAAAGAGGCAAGAGAGGTGCAGGCATAAGCAACAGAGGTGCAGAAGGAGGCAAGAGAGGTGCAGAAAGAGGGAAGAGGGGTGCAGAAAGAGGCAATAGGTGTGCAGAAAGAAGCAATAGAGGTGCAGAAAGAAGCAAGAGAAGTGCAGAAAGAACCAACAGAGGTGCAGAAAGAAGAAACAGAGGTGCATAAAGATGCAAGAGGGGTGAAACAAGAGGCAAGAGAAGTGCAGGCAAAAGCAACAGAGGTGCAGAAGGAGGCAAGAGAAGTGCAGAAACAAGCTAAAGAGGTGCAGAAAGAAGCAAGAGAAGTGCAGAAAGAAGCAACAGAGGTACAAAAAGAGGCAAGAGGGGTGCAGCAAGAGGCAAGAGAAATGCAGGCAGAGGCAATAGTGGTGCAGAAGGAGGCAAGAGAAGTGCAGAAAGAAGCAACAGAGGTGCAAAAAGAGGCAAGAGGGGTGCAGCAAGAGGCAAGAGAAGTGCAGAAAGAAGCAAGAGAGGTGCAGAAGGAGGCAAGAGAAGTGCAGAAAGAAGCAAGAGAAGTGCAGAAAGAAGCAACAGAGGTGCAGAAGGAGGCAAGAGAAGTGCAGAAAGAGGCAAGAGAGTTGCAGAAACAGGCAAGAGAGGTGCAGAAAAAGGGAACAGGGGTGCAGAAAGAGGCAAGAGAAGTGCAGGAAAAAGCAAAAGAGGTGGAGAAAGAGGCAAGAGGGGTGCAGAAAGAGGCAAGATGGGTGTAGAAAGAGGCAAGATAAGTGCAGAAAGAAGCAACAGAGGTGGAAAAGGAGGCAAGAGAGGTGCAGAAAGAGGGAAGAGGGGTGCAGAAAGAGGCAAGAGGGATATAGAAAGAAGCAAGAAAGGTGCAGAAAGAAGTAAGAGAAGTGCAGAAAGAAGCAACAGAGGTGCAGAAAGAGGCAAGAGGGGTGCAGATAAAGGCAAGAGAAGAGCAGAAAGAAGTAACAGAGGTGCAGAAGGAGGCAAGAGAAGTGCAGAAAGAGGCAAGAGGAGAGCAGAAAGAAGCAAGAGAGGTGCAGAAAGAAGCAAGAGAAGTGGAGAAAGAGGCAACATATGTGCAAAAAGAGGCAAGAGGGGTGCAGAAAGAGACAAGAGGGGTGCAGAAAGAAACAAGAGAGAAGCAGAAAGAAGCAAGAGAGATGCAGAAAGAAGCAAGAGAAGTGCAGAAAGTAGCAACAGAGGTGCAGAAAGAGGCAAGAGGGGTGCAGACAAAGGCAAGACATGTGCAGAAAGAAGCATCAGAGGTGCAGAAGTAGGCAAGAGAAGTGCAGAAAGAAGCAAGAGAGGTGCAAAAAGAGGCAAGAGGGGTGCAGCAAGAGGCAAGAGAAGTGCAGGCAAAAGCAACAGAGGTGCAGAAGGAGGCAAGAGAAGTGCAGAAACAAGCTAAAGAGGTGCAGAAAGAAGCAAGAGAAGTACAGAAAGAAGCAACAGAGGTACAAAAAGAGGCAAGAGGGGTGCAGCAAGAGGCAAGAGAAATGCAGGCAGAGGCAATAGAGGTGCAGAAGGAGGCAAGAGCAGTGCAGAAAGAACCAACAGAGGTGCAGAAGGAGGTAAGAGGGATGCAGAAAGAGGCAAGAGGGGTGCAGAAATTTGCAAGAGTGGTGCAGAAAGATGCAACATAGGTGCAGAAGGAGGCAGGAGAACTGCAGGAAGAGGCAAGAGAGTTGCAAAAACAGGCAAGAGAGGTGCAGAAAAAGGGAACAGTGGTGTGAAAGAGGCAAGAGAGGTGCATAAAGAGGCAAGAGAGGGTGCAGAAAGAGGCAAGAGAGGTGCAGAAAGAAGCAACAGAAGTGCAGAAAGAAGCAAGAAGTGCAGAAAGATGAGAAGTGCAGAAGAAGCAACTGAGGTGCAGAAAGAGGCAAGAGAAGTACAGTAAGAGTCAAGAGGAGTGCAGAAAGAAGCAACAGAGGTGCAGAAGTAGACAAGAGAACTGTAGAAAGAAGCAAGAGAGTTGCAGAAACAGGCAAAAGAGCTACAGAAAAAGGGAACAGGAGTGTAGAGAGAGGCAAGAGAGGTACAGGAAAAGGGAACAGGAGTGCAGAAAGAGGCAAGAGAGGTTCAGAAAGAGGGAAGAAGGGTGCAGAAAGAGGCAAGAGGGGTGCAGAAAGAAGCAAGAGAAGTGCAGAAAGAAACAAGAGAAGTACAGAAAGAAGCAACAGAGGTGCGGAAAGAGGCAAGACGGGTGCAGAAAGAGGCAAGAGAAGTGCAGAAAGAAGCAACAGAGGTGCAGAAGGAGGCAAGAGAGGTGCAGAAAGAGGGAAGAGGGGTGCAGAAAGAGGCAATAGGTGTGCAGAAAGAAGCAATAGAGGTGCAGAAAGAAGCAAGAGAAGTGCAGAAAGAAGCAACAGAGGTGCAGAAAGAGACAAGAGGGGTGAAGAAAAAGGCAAGAGAAGTGCAGAAAGAAGCAACAGAGGTGCAGAAGGCGGCAAGAGAAGTACAGAAAGAGGCAAGAGAGGTGCAGAAAGAAGCAAGAGAGGTGCAGAAAGAAGCAAGAGAGGTGCAGAAAGAAACAAGAGAAGTGCAGAAAGAAGCAACAGGAGTGCAGCAAGAGGCACGAGAAGTGCAGAAAGAAGCAACAGAGGTGCAGAAGGAGGCAAGAGAAGTGCAGAAAGAAGCAATAGAGGTGCAGAAAGAAGCAAGAGCAGTGCATAAAGAAGCAAGAGAGGTGCAGAAAGAGGCAAGAGGAGTGCAGAAAGAAGCAAGCAGAGGTGCAGAAGGAGGCAAGAGAGGTGCAGAAAGATGCAAGAGGGGTGCAGAAAGAGGCAAGAGAAGTGCAGAAAGAAGCAACAGAGGTGCAGAAGGAGGCAAGAGAAGTGCAGAAACAAGCTAAGAGAGGTGCAGAAAGAAGCAAGAGAAGTGCAGAAAGAAGCAACAGAGGTGCAGAAAGAGGCAAGAGGGGTGCAGAAAGAGGCAAGAGAGATGCAGGCAGAGGCAATAGAGGTGCAGAAAGAGGCAAGAGAAGTGCAGAAAGAAGCAACAGAGGTGCAGAAAGAGGTAAGAGGGGTGCAGAAAGAGGCAAGAGAGGTGCAGAAAGAGGCAAGAGTGGTGCAGAAAGAAGCAAGAGAGGTGCAGAAAGAGGCAAGAGAGGTGCAGAAAGAGGCAAGAGAGGTGCAGAAAGAGGCAAGAGAGGTGCAGAAAGAGACAAGAGTGGTGTAGAAAGAGGCAAGAGAGGTGCAGAAAGAGGCAAGAGAGGGTGCAGAAAGAGGCAAGAGAGGTGCAGAAAGAAGCAAGAGAGGTGCAGAAAGAAGCAAGAGAAGTGCAGAAAGAAGCAACGAGAGGTGCAGAAAGAGGCAAGAGGAGTACAGAAAGAAGTCAAGAGAGAGTGCAGAAAGAGGCAAGAGGGGTGCAGAAAGAGGCAAGAGAAGTGCAGAAAGAAGCAAGAGAGGTGCAGAAAGAGGCAAGAGAAGCTGCAGAAAGAGGCAAGAGAGGTGCAGAAAGAGGCAAGAGAGGTGCAGAAAGAGGCAACGAGAGAGTGCAGAAAGAGGCAAGAGAGGTACAGAAAGAGGGACAGAAGGTGCAGAAAGAGGCAAGAGAGGTGCAGAAAGAAGCAAGAGAAGTGCAGAAAGAAGCAAGAGAAGTGCAGAAAGAAGCAACAGAGGTGCAGAAAGAGGCAAGAGAGGTGCAGAAAGAGGCAAGAGAGGTGCAGAAAGAGGCAAGAGAGGTGCAGAAAGAGGCAAGAGAGGTGCAGAAAGAGGCAAGAGGGGTGCAGAAAGAGGCAAGAGAGAGTGCAGAAAGAAGCAATAGAGGTGCAGAAAGAAGCAAGAGAAGTGCAGAAAGAAGCAACAGAGGTGCAGAAAGAAGCAACAGAGGTGCATAAAGATGCAAGAGGGGAAACAAGAGGCAAGAGAAGTGCAGGCAAAAGCAACAGAGGTGCAGAAGGAGGCAAGAGAAGTGCAGAAACAAGCTAAAGAGGTGCAGAAAGAAGCAAGAGAAGTGCAGAAAGAAGCAACAGAGGTGCAGAAAGAGGCAAGAGAGGTGCAGAAAGAGGCAAGAGAGGTGCAGAAAGAGGCAAGAGAGGTGCAGAAAGAGGCAAGAGAAGTGCAGAAAGAAGTAACAGAGGTGCACAAAGAGGCAAGAGGGGTGCAGAAAGAGGCAAAAGAAGTGCAGAAAGAAGCAACAGAGGTGCAGAAAGAGGCAAGAGAAGTGCAGAAAGAAGCAAGAGAAGTGCAGAAAGAAGCAACAGAGGTGCAGAAAGAGGCAAGAGAAGTGCAGAAAGAGGCAAGAGAGGTGCAGAAAGAGGCAAGAGAGGTGCAGAAAGAGGGAACAGGGGTGCAGAAAGAGGCAAGAGAAGTGCAGAAAAAAGCAAGAGAGGTGCAGAAAGAGGCAAGAGAGGTGCAGAAAGAGGCAAGATGAGGTGCAGAAAGAGGCAAGAGAAGTGCAGAAAGAAGCAAGAGAGGTGGAGAAAGGAGGCAAGAGAGGTGCAGAAAGAGGCAAGAGAGGTGCAGAAAGAGGCAAGAGAGATGCAGAAAGAGGCAAGAAAGGTGCAGAAAGAGGCAAGAGAGGTGCAGAAAGAGGCAAGAGAGGTGCAGAAAGAGGCAAGAGAGGTGCAGAAAGAAGGCAAGAGAAGTGCAGAAAGAAGTAACAGAGGTGCAGAAAGAGGCAAGAGAAGTGCAGAAAGAGGCAAGAGAAGTGCAGAAAGAAGCAAGAGAGGTGCAGAAAGAGGCAAGAGAAGTGCAGAAAGAGGCAAGAGAGGTGCAAAAAGAGGCAAGAGAGGTGCAGAAAGAGGAAAGAGGGGTGCAGAAAGAAGCAAGAGAGGTGCAGAAAGAAGCAAGAGAGGTGCAGAAAGAAGCAAGAGAAGTGCAGAAAGAAGCAACAGAGGTGCAGAAAGAGGCAAGAGAGGTGCAGAAAGAGGCAAGAGAGGTGCAGAAAGAAGCAACAGAGGTGCAGAAAGAGGCAAGAGAGTGCAGAAAGAAGCAAGAGAAGTGCAGAAAGAAGCAAGAGAGGTGCAGAAAGAGGCAAGAGAGGTGCAGAAAGAGGCAAGAGAAGTGCAGGCAAAAGCAAGCAAGAGAGGTGCAGAAGGAGGCAAGAGAAGTGCAGAAACAAGCTAAAGAGGTGCAGAAAGAAGCAAGAGAAGTGCAGAAAGAAGCAACAGAGGTACAGAAAGAGGCAAGAGGGGTGCAGAAAGAGGCAAGAGAAATGCAGAGCAGAGGCAAGAGAGGTGCAGAAAGAGGCAAGAGCAGTGCAGAAAGAACCAACAGAGGTGCAGAAGGAGGTAAGAGGGATGCAGAAAGAGGCAAGAGGGTGCAGAAATTGGCAAGAGTGGTGCAGAAAGAAGCAACATAGGTGCAGAAGGAGGCAAGAGAACTGCAGAAAGGGAAGGGATTTGCAGAAACAGGCAAGAGAGGTGCAGAAACAGGCAAGAGAGGTAAGAAAGAGGCAAGAGAAGTGCAGAAAGAGGCAAGAAGGGTGCAGAAAGAGGCAAGAGAGGTGCAGAAAGAGGCAAGAGAAGTGCAGAAAGAAGCAAGAGAGGTGCAGAAAGAGGCAAGAGAGGTGCAGAAAGAGGCAAGAGAGAGTACAGTAAGAAGTCAAGAGAGAGTGCAGAAAGAAGCAACAGAGAAGTGCAGAAAGAAGACAACAGAGAACTGCAGAAAGAGGCAAGAGAGGTGCAGAAAGAGGCAAGAGAAGCTACAGAAAGAGGCAACAGAGGTGCAGAGAGAGAGGCAAGAGAAGCTGCAGAAAGAGGGAACAGAGAGGTGCAGAAAGAGGCAAGAGAGGTGCAGAAAGAGGGAAGAGATGGTGCAGAAAGAGGCAAGAGAAGTGCAGAAAGAAGCAACAGAGGTGCAGAAAGAAGCAAGAGAAGTGCAGAAAGAAGCAACAGAGGTGCAGAAAGAGGCAAGAGCAGGTGCAGAAAGAGGCAAGAGAAGTGCAGAAAGAAGCAACAGAGGTGCAGAAAGAGGCAAGAGAGGTGCAGAAAGAGGCAAGAGAGGTGCAGAAAGAGGCAACAGAAGTGCAGAAAGAAGGCAATAGAGGTGCAGAAAGAGGCAAGAGAAGTGCAGAAAGAAGGCAAGAGAAGTGCAGAAAGAAGCAACAGAGGTGCAGAAAGAGGCAAGAGAAGTGCAGAAAGAGGCAAGAGAGGTGCAGAAAGAGGCAAGAGAGGTGCAGAAAGAGGCAAGAGAGGTGCAGAAAGAGGCAAGAGGGGTGCAGAAAGAAGCAACAGAGGTGCAGAAAGAGGCAAGAGGGGTGCAGAAAGAGGCAAGAGAAGTGCAGAAAGAAGCAACAGAGGTGCAGAAAGAGGCAAGAGAAGTGCAGAAAGAAGCAACAAAGTTGCAGAAAGAGGCAAGAGAAGTGCAGAAAGAGGCACAAGAACTGCAGAAAGAGGCAAGAGAGGTGCAGAAAGAAGCAAGAGAGGTGCAGAAAGAGGCAAGAGAAGTGCAGAAACAAGCAAGAGAGGTGCAGAAAGGAGAGCAAGAGAAGGTGCAGAAAGAAGCAAGAGAGGTGCAGAAAGAGGCAAGAGAAGTGCAGAAAGAGGCAAGAGAGGTGCAGAAAGAGGCAAGACAGGTGCAGAAAGAGGGAAGAGGGGTGCAGAAAGAGGCAAGAGAAGTGCAGAAAGAAGCAACAGAGGTGCAGAAAGAGGCAAGAGAAGTGCAGAAAGAGACAACAGGGAGTGCAGAAAGAGGCAAGAGAGGTACAGAAAGAAGCAACAGAGGTGCAGAAAGAGGCAAGAGAGGTGCAGAAAGAGGCAAGAGAGGTGCAGAAAGAGGCAAGAGAGGTGCAGAAAGAAGCAAGAGAGGTGCAGAAAGAGGCAAGAGAAGTACAGAAAGAAGCAACAGAGGTGCAGAAAGAGGCAAGAGAGGTGCAGAAAGATGCAAGAGAGGTGGAGGAAGTGGCAGGAAAGGTGCGGAAAGAGGGAAGAGGGTGTAGGAGAGTAGGATCTGCCTCTTATGTTGCCCCCACTTTTTTTCTGATGTTACACTGGTTTCTGGCTATAGTCAGGCTGGATCCCTGCCAATCAGGGCCCCAGCCTCTCTGTTCTCTCTAAACGATTTGGAGTGCACTCTAGGTGCACTAGTGATTGGATACTGTGGTGCCTTATGAGTCCCTAGTATATGGTACCTTAGGTGCCAAGGGCATAGGTACTTCACAGGCCTACCAGGGGCTGAAGCATGTATTATGCCACCCCTGGGAAGCAGACTAAATCTGACACTACAGGCCTGCTACTGCAGCCTGGGTGAGGTGGTGCTAGCACTCCTCACTGAGGTATAGGTTCCCTATATCTCTCCAACACACACATATAAACCTATCAGTCACCCCTAAGGCAGGCCCTATCAATCCTGAGGGCAGGGTGCTTGGCTTCTATGTGAGGGGGTGCCTCTGCCTGAGCAGGGCCCCTCTGCAGCTCTCAGAGTCCATTCTCTGGTGCTGTTTGTGGATGCGGTTAAACCATATACTCTTAAAGTGCATTATATCCTCGCGGTAGAATGCTAACTTTGGTATGGCTGCATCAAAACATGTCGTGTTTGGTGTCAAACATCTTGGAATACTACCCCCCCGCCAGTCCTGGCGGCGGGGGTAGCATTCCACCCTTCTAGAGGGATAGACATGTACCTACTGTGGAAACACGGTAGAATCCTGAAGAGCCCTGGCATCACAAAATGGATGCCACCAGTCACAGACACCGGGCTGCCCTCCTGCTGATGACCGAAACTCGCAGTGGAGGAAGCCCAACAAAAGGTATCCTGTCACAGGGAGGTGTAACCACCTCCCAGACAGGGTTTAGTGTATTGGGGCTGGGAGGGTGCACTCTTAGAGTGCTTTGAAGTCCTGCACTGGGGGAGCAGAAGGCTCCTCTGTGCATATGCCAGTTCAAACCGGCTCAGGGGCTACCTGCCCCTGCTCTGGCGCGAAACTGGACAAAGGGAAGTGGGTGTAGCCACCCACTCCCCTGACCCTCCCATAGGTGGGGTCATAGAGCTAGTCCCTCCCTTCTTTACAGTATAAGATAGGGAACCCTTGAACTTGTAAGTTAGATATCCCTGGATGACGCTCTGAAGAAGAATCCTGGCCCTTCGACGTTCCACTACCTTTGGAAGACAGAAGAATCTCCCTTGGAGTCAAGGAGTGACTCCCCTGCTTGGCAGGCACCAAAAACTACAAACGACGGTCGCAAACTACGCCGCTCCCACCGGAGTCCGAAGTCCCTGCAGCCCAAGAAGTGGATTTCCTGACTTCTCCAAGGCCATCGTGAGTCCCCAGCGAAGCTGAGGCAAGTGGACCCCACGAGTGATGAGGAACCGCGACCCCTGGGTACCGTGCACTATTGTCAAGTGCAACCCCTCCACAACGTTCTAAGAACCTGTGCTTTGGACCACGTGTGGTCCCAGCCTCCAGCAGGAATTCCTCCGAAGATCAGCGGCCTACACCATCCCAAATGACCGTGGGCCCCTGTGGAGCGAATCCAACCAAGGCATCTTTGCGATCCCTTGCCAGCCGGCTCGTGGGTCCCCTGAAGACTTTTGCAACAAACCAAAGGGCTCTTATGGTTGCTCCAGGCCTGCCCTGACTTACCCTTGCTGGGTGAGTCCCTCAGACCTTGCTGGTCTGCGCCATTGCCTTTTCACACCTTCCACGAGACTTGCTGTTACCAAGGCCTGTTGGCTCCAATCGAGTTGCCGACACAACAGTAAGCTGCAGACATCGTAGGACACACCGAATCCAGCTCCTAGTCATCGTCGACGCCTCCTGGACCTCGTGGCTGAAGAGTCAAGGCAACTGTGAATGACCTGAATCCTGCGACGACGGTGGGCATTCATCTTCCTTGCCCCGAGTCACTGCCAAGTGACTTTGAACACTGTCCCCTCTGCTTTCAGGTCATCCTTCCACCGAATCCAGGCTTGGATTCCACCGGACACTTCTTCAAACCATCACAAGCAGCAAGTCTTCTTTGTTCGCCATTGAAAACGACGCCGCGACCCGACACCAAAGGACACCTGTGCACCCGGCTTCCCTGGGTGAGGTAACTCCAGCACTACGGTGCTCCTGTGGGTGTGGGCCCTAGAACTACTTACCCTGTAAGTGACTTGCTTGTAGGTTCACCAGAAGTATCCTAAAACTCTTATTTTCCTCGTGCGATTCTCGCACTGACTCGTACAGGGTTCGCGGCTGTGTTAGACACACCGCGTCCAACTCCCTAGTAAATCTACCAGTATCCGCGTCCTTCGACTCGTACTGACCGATCGGTGTGTTCGCCTCGAACACGCCAGGGGCCTGTAACATTGATAACTCAATCGCGTCCGCTTACATAGACTCGTACAGGACTCGCACTAGTGTCTGAACACCGCGTCCGTCCCCTGTGGGTCTCCTACAACTACCTGGGTGGTTCTCTGGGGGTCCCTCGATTCTATGTGCTCTAGACCCCGGTCTAGCCAAGATAAGATTGTGATATTTACTGTGCTAACTTATTTTGATAACAATTGACTTGTACATATGTTCCTGACTTCTAATCTCATAAAGAGATTAGTAGAGAGTTGTTTATTAATAAATACATATATATTTGATATATATACCTGTGTGGTGTCTTTTCATTTGGTGATTCAAGAGATTGTGTGGTAAAACAAGCTGCTTTACATTCCTTCAAGACTTAGCCTGAAGGCTGCTCTCCACAGCTACCACTAGGATAGCTTTCTATAAAGGTTGTCTTAAACCTATCTACCATAAGAGTCGAATTGTACTGGTGCAAGGTGTCCACTTTAATTAGTGAACAGCATATACCAGGCCAACTTCTCACATTGGTGGGCAGCGTGTGGGATTCCAGCTTGCTATTGTTTTACCAGAAAATCTCTATTTGAATTACTAACTGAAAACCACTATAGGTACTTAAGGTACATATAAAGTCAAGCTTAGTATCAATAAGTTCTACTGAACTTAGAGCTGTGTGCCAAGGGATAGCACACCCTTTCTACAGCTCAAGCTAGGATCAGTAGGCCACAAACTAGTGTAGGTAGTACAACACTGCACAACACTAGAATGTCCTTAAAAGGTGGAGCCAGTGGGTCCACCCAGCCTCAGTATAAGGACATGGCTTTCTCTGACTTGAGAGCCATGTGTGTTGAAAGACACCTGAAGCTAGGACAGAGTCCCTCCACACTACACCTGATAGATCTGCTGACAGCAGATGATCTTAGATTGGCTCTAGGAGCTAATGGGTCTGAATCAGGGGTGGGTCAATTACAGTGTCTGGGTCAGATGATGAAAATCAGAATGACCAGGACTCTGTGATTGAAGGGCCAGGCTCCAAAGGGCCTGAAAAGGACAGAGGAATTCTCCCTAAGAGAACTGACAGAGTGGATGAGAGGCACAGGTCCCCTTCCAGGGAATCTGACCACTCCTATCACTCTGGCAGAGAATTTGTCCATCAGAGGAACTCATACTTTCCCATAAGAGAGACCTCCTCTGAAAGAATGTGCAAACTACTCCAGTATGAGGAAGCACGAGTTGCCCTCAGAACCAAGCAGTTGGCACTGGATAGGGAAGCCCTGGAGATCCAGAGAGCTTCTAGAAGAGAGGGGTTAGAACCCCTTGGTGGCAGCAACAGTGTCCCTAGAGGCAGGGAGTATATCCCAGACCATAGGAACCTGAGCAAGGTTGTTCCTCCCTACCAGAGTGGGGATGATATCCACAAGTGGATAACTGCTATGGAGAGGGCCTGTAGAGTACAGCAGGTCCCCCAAAAGCAGTGGGCAGCAATCTTGTGGCTCTCCTTTTCAGATAAAGGTAGAGACAAGCTCCTCACTGTTAGAGAAGAGGATGCTGATGATTATGAAGTCCTGAAGAGTGCACTAATAGATGGGTTTGGCTTAACCACTGAGCAGTACAGGTTGAAGTTCAGAGACACCCAGAAGGCACAGACTCAGGACTGGACTGACTTTGTTGATTGTGCAACCAAGGCTCTGGAGGGTTGGCTAGTTGGCAGTAGGGTTACTGATTTCAAAGGATTGTATAATCTGATAATGAGAGAACAGATCCTTAATAATTGCCAGAACCAGTTGTTGCATCAGTACCTGGTGGACTCTGATCTGACCTCTCCCCAAGAATTGGGAAAGAAGGCAGACAAATGGGTCAGAACCAGGGTGAGGCAGAAACCCCAGAACCAAGGGGGTGACACCAAGAAGCAAGATCCTAAGGGCTCTGAGAAAGGTGGGGATAAGTCAAAAGACCAGAAGTCTTCACAAGGGCCCCAAAAATCTGCATCTGGTGGGGAGTCACAATCCAACAAGGGAAAAGGCCAAAAGAAGCCCTGGTGCAAATTCTGTAAACAGAAAGGGCACTGGACTTCTGATTGTAACAAGTCCAAAGACCAAACCACCCCCACTCCTGCCCCTAAGGCAACTGTTCCCCCTAGCTCAGCTACTGGTGGAGGTGGTACACAGACTAAGGGTTTAGTAGGGTTGACCCTGGGTTCTGAAGTGGACTCTGACCTAGTCAGAGTACCCACTCAGGCAATGCTGATTTGTGATGGAGACATTGACATGTCCTTCCTAGTAAGCCCCAGTAATCTGGGCAAATACAAACAGCAGCCTGTAATAAATGGCAAACAGGCTTTGGCATTTAGGGACACAGGTGCTAGTGTCACCATGGTGGCAGAGGATCTTGTGGACCCTAACCAGATCATCCTGGGCGAAATGTACCAGGTGACCAATGCAAGCAATGTCAGGACCAACCATAGTCTGGCAGTTGTGAATTTCTCCTGGGGAGGGGTAACTGGCCTCAAGAAGGTTGTAGTCAGTGCAGACCTCCCTGTAGAATGTCTGTTGGGCAATGATCTAGAGACTTCAGCCTGGTCTGAAGTAGAGTTATGGACTCATGCTGAGATGTTGGGCATCCCTGCAGAGGTATTTGCTGTGACCAGGTCACAAGCAAGAAAGCATAACACTGAACCAGCTCTGGATCCTGGAACAATGGACCAGATGCTTCCCAAGAGGAGGAGCAGTAGGGTAAAGGCAGTGCCTTCCCCTCTGTCTCAGATCACAGATTCCCCTCCAGAGGGAGGTGAAGCAGATCCTGAAGAAGGAACTGCCCCAGAGGGACTTGAGCCTGATCAGGTTGAGTTCTTGGGGGCAGGGGGCCCTTCTAGGGAAGATCTGAGTAAGGAGCAACAGTGCTGCCCCTCTCTTGAACCCCTCAGACAGCAGGCTGCTGCTGAGGCTGCTGGGAGTGCTAGTGGGTCCCATAAAGTTTATTGGGATGAGGGACTCCTATATTCTGAGAGTAGAGACCCAGCCCCTGGAGCCACCAGGAGGTTGGTAATACCTCAGAAGTTTAGGGGTTCCTCTTGACCTTAGCACATGATATCCCTTTAGCAGGTCACTTGGGCCAAAACAAGACCTGGGACAGGCTTGTTCCACATTTTCATTGGCCACATATGTCAGAGGACACAAAGGAGTTTTGTCGCTCCTGTGTCACATGCCAAGCCAGTGGTAAGGCAGGTGGCACAACAAAGGCCCCCTGATACCACTACCTGTGGTGGGGGTACCCTTTGAAAGGGTAGGGATTGACATTGTTGGTCCCCTTGACCCTCAAACTGCATCTGGGCACAGATTTATCCTGGTGGTAGTGGATCATGCCACCAGGTACCCAGAGGCAATTCCCCTGAGGACCACCACAGCCCCTGTGGTGGCAAGAGCCCTCATTGGAGTTTTCTCCAGAGTGGGTTTCCCAAAGGAGGTCATCTCTGACAGAGGTACTAACTTCATGTCAGGATATCTAAAAGCAATGTGGAAGGAGTGTGGTGTAACTTATAAGTTCACCACTCCCTATCACCCACAATGCAATGGGTTGGTTGAACGTTTCAACAAAACCCTGAAGGGAATGATTAAAGGACTCCCAGAGAAGCTTAGGCGGAAATGGGACCTTCTTCTTCCTTGCCTGCTATTTGCATACAGAGAAGTTCCACAGAAGGGGGTTGGTTACAGCCCATTTGAGCTTCTGTTTGGGCATCCTGTGAGAGGTCCACTGTGTTTGGTAAAAGAGGGCTGGGAGTTACCTCTCAAGCCCCCCAAACAAGATGTGATGGACTATGTACTTGGTCTCCGCTCCCGGATGGCTGAGTACATGAAAAAGGCAACCAAAAACCTGGAGGCCAGCCAAGAATTACAAAAAGCTTGGCATGACCAAAAGGCTGTACTGACTGTATACCAGCCAGGACAGAAAGTGTGGGTGTTGGAGCCTGTGGCCCCAGCAGCCCTCCAGGACAAGTGGAGTGGCCCCCATACAATAGTTGAACAGAAGGGAGAAGTCACCTATCTGGTGAATCTTGGAACTCCCAGGAGCCCCCTGAGGGTGCTCCATGTCAACAGATTAAAGCCATATGTTGACAGGGCTGACATGGGCTTGCTCATGGCAACTGATGAGGACCAGGAGGAGGAGAGTGACCCTCTCCCTGACCTGCTCTCTCAGAACCCTGATGATGGGTCAGTAGATGGTGTTGCTTTGGCAAGCAGCCTCACTGACCATCAGCAAACTGAGTGCAGACAGGTTCTGCAACAGTTTAGACATATGTTTAGCCTGACCCCTAGTCAGACTACCTGGTGCACCCATGAGGTGGACACTGGAGACAGTCTGCCTGTCAAGAATAAAATCTACAGGCAACCTGACCATGTCAGGGACTGTATCAGGACTGAAGTCCAGAAAATGTTGGAGCTAGGTGTAATTGAGCCTTCAGATAGCCCTTGGGCTAGCCCAGTAGTCCTGGTACCCAAGCCTCATACCCAGGGTGGTAAGAAAGAGATGAGGTTTTGTGTAGACTACAGAGGCCTCAATGCAGTCACTAGGACTGATGCCTATCCCATACCAAGGGCAGATGAGCTGATTGATACTTTGGCCTCAGCCAAGTATCTAAGCACATTTGACCTGACAGCTGGCTACTGGCAGATCAGATTAGCTGATGATGCAAAAGCCAAAACAGCATTTTCGACCCCTGGTGGGCACTACCACTTTGTGGTGATGCCCTTTGGATTGAAGAATGCACCTGCCACTTTCCAGAGGTTGGTGAATAAAGTTCTGGCAGGAATGGAAACTTATTGCTCAGCTTATCTAGATGATATTGCTGTCTTTAGTTCCTCCTGGCAGGATCACCTGGTCCACCTCAGGAATGTTTTGGAGGCTCTGCAGAAAGCAGGCCTCACTATCAAGGCCACCAAGTGCCAGATAGGGCAGAGTCAGGTTGTGTACCTGGGCCACCTTGTGGGTGGAGGCCAGGTTCAGCCTTTACAGAGCAAAATCCAAACCATAATGGAATGGGTTGCTCCAACCACCCAGACACAGGTGAGAGCCTTCTTGGGCCTGACTGGGTACTATAGGAGGTTTGTCAAGGGATATGGATCTATAGTGACCCCCTTGAATGATCTGACCTCAAAGAGAATGCCAAAAAAGGTTCAGTGGACAGCTAGCTGTCAAAAGGCATTTGAAGACCTAAAGCAGGCCATGTGCACTGCCCCCATCTTACAGAGTCCAGACTACACCAAAAAGTTCATTGTCCAAACAGATGCTTCTGAGCTGGGTGTGGGAGCTGTACTGTCTCAACTGAATGATGAAGGTCAAGACCAGCCAGTAGCTTTCATTAGCAGAAGGCTGACCCCTAGAGAGAAACGTTGGTCAGCTATAGAGAGGGAGGCCTTTGCTGTGGTGTGGGCCCTGAAGAAGCTGAGGCCATACTTGTTTGGCACTCACTTCATAGTTCAGACTGACCACAAGCCCCTCCTATGGCTTAAGCAGATGAAAGGTGAAAACCCAAAACTTTTGAGGTGGTCCATTTCCCTACAGGGGATGGACTATACAGTGGAACATAGGCCTGGGACCCAACATGCCAATGCAGATGGACTCTCAAGGTATTTCCACTTTGAACACGAAGACTCAACTGGTCAAGGTTAGTTTAGTGTCCCTGCGTTTGGGGGGGGGGTTGTGTAGGAGAGTAGGATCTGCCTCTTATGTTGCCCCCACTTTTTTTCTGATGTTACACTGGTTTCTGGCTATAGTCAGGCTGGATCCCTGCCAATCAGGGCCCCAGCCTCTCTGTTCTCTCTAAACGATTTGGAGTGCACTCTAGGTGCACTAGTGATTGGATACTGTGGTGCCTTATGAGTCCCTAGTATATGGTACCTTAGGTGCCAAGGGCATAGGTACTTCACAGGCCTACCAGGGGCTGAAGCATGTATTATGCCACCCCTGGGAAGCAGACTAAATCTGACACTACAGGCCTGCTACTGCAGCCTGGGTGAGGTGGTGCTAGCACTCCTCACTGAGGTATAGGTTCCCTATATCTCTCCAACACATACATATAAACCTATCAGTCACCCCTAAGGCAGGCCCTATCAATCCTGAGGGCAGGGTGCTTGGCTTCTATATGAGGGGGTGCCTCTGCCTGAGCAGGGCCCCTCTGCAGCTCTCAGAGTCCATTCTCTGGTGTTGTTTGTGGATGCGGTTAAACCATATACTCTTAAAGTGCATTATATCCTCGCGGGTGAATGCTAACTTTGGTATGGCTGCATCAAAACATGTTGTGTTTGGTGTCAAACATCTTGGAATACTACCCCCCCGCCAGTCCTGGCGGTGGGGGTAGCATTCCATCCTTCTAGAGGGATAGACATGTACCTACTGTGGAAACACGGTAGAATCCTGAAGAGCCCTGGCATCACAAAATGGATGCCACCAGTCACAGACACCGGGCTGCCCTCCTGCTGATGACCGAAACTCGCAGTGGAGGAAGCCCAACAAAAGGTATCCTGTCACAGGGAGGGTGTAACCACCTCCCAGACAGGGTTTAGTGTATTGGGGCTGGGCGGGTGCACTCTTAGAGTGCTTTGAAGTCCTGCACTGGGGGAGCAGAAGGCTCCTCTGTGCATATGCCAGTTCAAACCGGCTCAGGGGCTACCTGCCCCTGCTCTGGCGCGAAACTGGACAAAGGGAAGTGGGTGTAACCACCCACTCCCCTGACCCTCAAATAGGTGGGGTCATAGAGCTAGTCCCTCCCTTCTTTACAGTATAAGATAGGGAGCCCTTGAACTTGTAAGTTAGATATCCCTGGATGACGCTCTGAAGAAGAATCCTGGCCCTTCGATGTTCCACTACCTTTGGAAGACAGAAGAATCTCCCTTGGAGTCAAGGAGTGACTCCCCTGTTTGGCAGGCACCAAAAACTACAAACGACGGTAGCAAACTACGCCGCTCCCGCCGGAGTCCGAAGACCCTGCAGCCCAAGAAGTGGATTTCCTGACTTCTCCAAGGCGATTGTGAGTCCCCAGCGAAGCTAAGGCAAGTGGACCCCACGAGTGATGAGGAACCATGACCCCTGGGTACCGTGCACTATTGTCAAGTGCAACCCCTCCACAACGTTCTAAGAACCTGTGCTTTGGACCACGTGTGGTCCCAGCCTCCAGCAGGAATGTGGAGAAGTGTGGCTCAATGGTTAGAGCGGCAGACCCTGATGCAGAGATCTGGCCTGGGACCAGGGTTCAATTCCCGCCTCGGCGGGTCTTGGGCTCAATTTCCTCGGACCTGATAATTCTCGCCTCGGTGCCTATTCTAATCATGGGTCCCACTCTGCAACTCTGGGCAATAGCTTGCTTAATCTCCACAACGGCCCCAACAGCGCTGGGATGCCTGGCTTCACCCTGGGGGTGCCCAGGAGTGGACATTTCACAGGGAAAAGCCAGGAAGGGTTCCACAGCGGTATGCGTACAGCGCCAGGACACCCCTTTGGGGGTATAAGTGCGCTTTACAAGTACAAATTTCATTTCAAGAATCCCTCCGAAGATCAGCGGCCTACACCGTCCCAAGTGACCGTGGGCCCCTGTGGAGCAAATCCGACCGAGGCGTCTTCGCAATCCCTTGCCAGCCGGCTCGTGGGTCCCCTGAAGACTTTTACAACAAACCAAAGGGCTCCCCCGGTTGCTCCAGGCCTGCCCTGACTTACCCTTGCTGGGTGAGTCCCTCAGACCTTGCTGGTCTGCGCCATTACCTTTTAACACCTTCCACGAGACTTGCTATTACCAAGGCCTGTTGGCTCCAATCGAGTTGCCGACACCACAGTAAGCTGCAGACATTGTGGTACACGCCGAATCCAGCTCCTGGTCATCGTTGACGCCTCCTGGACCTCGTGGCTGAAGAGTCAAGGCAACCGTGATCGACCTGAATCCTGCGACGACGGTGGGCATTCATCTTCCTTGCCCCGAGTCACTGCCAAGTGACTTTGAACACTGTCCCCTCTGCTTTCAGGTCATCCTTCCACCGAATCCAGGCTTGGATTCCACCGGACACTTCTTCAAACCATTGCAAGCAGCAAGTCTTCTTTGTTCGCCATTGAAAACGACGCCGCGACCCGACACCAAAGGACACCTGTGCACCCGGCTTCCCTGGGTGAGGTAACTCCAGCACTATGGTGCTCCTGTGGGTGTGGGCCCTAGAACTACTTACCCTGTAAGTGATTTGCTTGTAGGTTCACCAGAAGTATCCTAAAACTCTTATTTTCCTCGTGCGATTCTCGCACTGACTCGTACAGTGTTCGCGGCTGTGTTAGACACACCGCGTCCAACTCCCTAGTAAATCTACCAGTATCCGCGTCCTTCGACTCGTACTGACCGATCGGTGTGTTCGCCTCGAACACGTCAGGGGCCTGTAACATTGATAACTCAATCGCGTCCGCTTACATAGACTCGTACAGGACTCGCACCAGTGTCTGAACACCACGTCCGTCCCCTGTGGGTCTCCTACAACTACCTGGGTGGCTCTCTGGGGGTCCCTCGATTCTATGTGCACTAGGCCCTGGTCTAGCCAAGATAAGATTGAAGTATTTACTTGTGCTAACTTATTTTGATAACAATTGACTTGTACATATGTTCCTGACTTCTAATCTCATAAAGAGATTAGTAGAGAGTTGTTTATTAATAAATACATATATATTTGATATATATACCTGTTAGACCTGGCACCATTGGCGTGGGTCTCCCTTCCATTTTTCGCTGTTGTCTCCTCTGTTTTACTGGTGTTAGATGCTCTGGGCGCTGTGCCACTGCCATTCAGTGTCACAGCGCGAATGCTCCCTGTGTAAATATGTCTATGTGAATTGGTATATCCCTGATTGGCTTATTTGGTTTACCTGTTAGTCCCTAGTAGTGTGGCCTATGTGTGCCCAGGGCTGGTAAACCAAATGCTGCTGGTGGGCCTGCAGCACTGATGTGTGCCACCCACAGAAGCAGCTTGTAAAGTGTGTCTCAGACCTGCCACTGCAGTGTCTGTGTGCAGTCCAGAACTGCCATCTTGGCTGTGAAGTGCACTCACTTCCCAGCCCCTGAACCTTCCCTTGGCAGCCTGTAAGTCACCCCTATGGTAGGGTGCATTGTATGTGTAAGGTAGGACATGCCTTGGTGTATGTAGCATGTCCTGGTAGTGAATTACACCCCATTTCGTTTTTCACTACTGTAAGGCTACCTGTTCCTCATAGGCTAGAATGGGCAGTTTGACTATTACATTCTATAGTCCTAACTGACCCCAGGGACATGGTAGAAAAACGAATTTATTATGCCTGAGCTCAGAATATTAAAATACATCTTTTAGTGAAGTTTATTTTTATATTCTGTGTTTGAAAATACCACTTTTAGAAAGTAGGTATTTTCTTGCCTAAGCCTTCCAGTGTGCTCTGCCGTTATGTGTATTGGCTGTCTGGTTTTAGAGGGGCAGGGCAGGCTGAGTCAGACCTGGGTTGAATAGAGAGACCTGCATTTAGAGTGTGGGAGGGGTGGCTCCTTGACCTGAATAGGGCTGTGCCTGGCAAGGTGAATGCTGGCTCCACCTCCCACTGTGTGTCTGCTAGCAGACCCCCTCTTTCTGAAAGGAAGGATGCAGCCTGGTAAACAAAGTGCTCCAGGCTTGAGCAGAACTGGTTCTGGCTAGGTTCAGTGACTGGTAGCTTCTAAGAACAAAGGCTTTTGGGGTATAAATATCTGTGCTCAAACCCCTACATTTTTGTATTGCTGTTGGATCTGGAGAGGAAACTCTGTCCGTGCCACTGGAGGAATCTGCAGGAAGTGACTGTCCCTGTGCTTGTGTGTTGTTTCTTGCACTGGCCTGCAGCAGTGACCACTGGACCTTGAAGAAGAGGAAAAGGAACTCTTGAGAGAACTTTTATTTTTGTTATAGCAATTACCCAGGGGCTAGGAAAAGAGCTAGCCTCCTGCTGGAGTCTCAGGCACATCAGACTCCACCACCAACATCCTGCTTCCTCCCTGCGAGGACTGCTATCTGCTGATGAGGCTCCTGTGAGTTCCAGGGCCTCTAGTTTGCATCAGAGAAAAGAGTGTGGGAAATCGACGCTAACGCATCTTTGCGGGCAGCTGCAGTCGAGAGCGCTGGGAAAATCATCGCGCTACTGCCGCCGAGGGCCCGCAACACGAAACCATCGCTGACGCCCCTTTGCGAGCCGCTGCAGCCGAGACGCGCTGTAAAGATCATCGCGCTGCTGTCGCCGCGCACTCGCAACCCTTAAAGAAATCATCGCTTCGAGACATCGCATTGCGGACGCCGTGCGTCCACCACTTTGATCGCATCGCACCGAATTTCGTCGCTCCCTCGCGGAGCGTCTTGTCTTCGCATCGCAACACGATCGCACAGCGCAACAGGATCGCCGCATCGACTTCTCCCACGCGGCAAGAAAGTCATCGCATCGGCGGTCCAGCGTGCAGAAGTTTGGCGCATCGTCTCCGCACGCATCACGCAGATCGGCGCATCATCCTCCCTCACGGCAAGGATTTCAACGCATCGCCGGACTCGCGTGCCGAGAATCATCGCTACAGCTTATTTGCGACATTTTGTTGGTTTTGCTACTAAACCCAGGTACTTTGTGAAAGAAAGGGTCGCAGAGACCACTGCTTTGAACTTGAACCTTATTTTTGCAACCTTTGAACTATTTTTGACAGCCCTTCAACAGCTATCCTATTTTTGACAGTATTGTGGCTTTTACAGTTATTGGTCTTGTGATAAATCTGCCTTTATATAAAGATACTTATTTTTTATAACTACTTGTGTGGTGTCCCTTTGTAGTGTTCCTCACTGTGTTACTGTGTATGGTCATAAATGCTTCACACCCTGCCTCTGAGATAAGCCTACCTGCTCGTGCTACGTTACCACAGGGTTGAGCAGGGGTATTAAAGAGGGTAGCCCTCTCACTCTGACTTAGGAAGAAGGGTCCCTACTTGGACAGTGGCCAGCCATTGCCAACTAGAGACCCCCATTTCTAACAATACCTGTGTGGTGTCTTTTCATTTGGTGATTCAAGAGATTGTGTGGTAAAACAAGCTGCTTTACATTCCTTCAAGACTTAGCCTGAAGGCTGCTCTCCACAGCTACCACTAGGATAGCTTTCTATAAGGTTGTCTTAAACCTATCTACCATAAGAGTCGAATTGTACTGGTGCAAGGTGTCCACTTTAATTAATGAACAGCATATACCAGGCCAACTTCTCACAGAGGGGTACAGAAAGAAGCAAGAGGGGTGAGATCTAAAGCAAGAGACGTGCAGAAAAAAACAAGAGAAGTGCAGAAAGAAGCAACAGAGGTGCAGAAAGAGGCAAGATAAGTGCAGAAAGAAGCAAAAGGGGTGCAGAAAGAGGCAAGAGGGGTGCAGAACGTGGCAAAAGAAGTGCAGAAAGAAGCAATAGAGGTGCAGAAAGAGTCAAGAGAACTGCAGAATGAGGCAAGAGAGATGTAGAAAGAGGCAACACATGCAGAAAGCGGGAAGAGGGGTGCAGAAAGAGGCAAGAGGAGTGCAGAATGAAGCAAGAGAGGTGCAGAAAGAAGCAATAGAAGTGCAGAAAGAAGCAACACATGCAGAAAGAGGGAAGAGGGGTGCAGAAAGAGGCAAGAGGAGTACAGAATGAAGCAAGAGAGGTGCAGAAAAAGCAAGAAAAGTACAGAAAGAAGCAACAGACGTACAGAAAGAGGCAAGAGAACTGCATAAAGTTCAAGAGAGGTACAGGAAGTGGCAGGACACCTGCAGAAAGAGGGAAGAGGTGTGCAGAAAGAGGCAAGAGAGGTGCAGGGAGAAGGAAGAGAGGTGCAGAAATAAGCAAGAGAAGTGCAGGGAGAACCAACAGAGATGCAGAAAAAGGCAAGAGGGGCGCAGAAAGAGGTTAAAAGTGCAGAAAGAAGCAATAGAGGTACAGAAAGAGGCAAGAGGGGTACGGAAAGAACAAAGAGAGCTGCAGAAAGAGGGAAGAGGGGTGTAGAAATAGGTAAGACAAGTGCAGAAAGAAGCAAGAGAGGTGCAGAAAGAAGCAAGTGAAGTGTAGAAAGAAGCAAGAGGGGTGCAGAAAGAAGCAATAGAAGTGCAGAAAGAAGCAACAGAGGTGCAGAAAGAGGCAAGAGGGGTGCAGAAAGTACAAAGAGAGCTGCAGAAAGAGGAAAGAGGGGTGCAGAAATAGGTAAGACAAGTGCAGAAAGAAGCAAGAGAGGTGCAGAAAGAAGCAAGAGAAGTGCAGAAAGAAGCAAGAGAGGTGCAGAAAGAAGCAAGAGAAGTGTATAAAAAAGCAACAGAGGTGCACAAAGAGGCAAGAGGGGTGCAGAAAGAGGCAAGAGAAGTGCAGAAAGAAGCAACAGAGGTGCATAAAGAGGCAAGAGGGGTGCAGAAAGAAGCAAGAGAGGTGCAGAAAAAGGAAAGAGAGGTGAGAAATGTAGGAGAGTAGGATCTGCTTCACATGGGTACCCCCACTTTTTGCTGATGCTTCACTGTTTTTCGACTTTAGTCTGGCTGGGGCCCTGCTAATCAGAACCCCAGCCTAGCTGCTTCCTCTCTAAAATGGTTTCCATGTGCCTTAGGCACATCTCTGATTGGAATCTGGAGTGCGCTTGTAAGTCCCTAGTATATGGTATACTATGTACCCAGGGCATAGGTACCTCAGAGGCCTACCAGGGGCTGCAGCATGTATTGTGCCACCCCTGGAAGGCCAGCCAAAGGACACCACAGGTCTGCTACTGCAGCCTGGGTAAGGTGGTGCATGCACCCCTTTACTGTGATATAGGTTACCTATATCACTACATACATACACACATATAAACCTATAAGTCACTCCTATGGCAGGCCTTATCAATCCTGAAGGCAGAGTGCGTGGTTCCTATGTGAGAGGGTGCCCCTGCATGAGCAGGGCCCCTCTGCAGCGTTCGGAGACCCTTCTCTGATGCTGTTTGTAGTGCAGCCTGACCATATACTCTTAAGCGCATTATAACCCTGCGTTAAATGCTAACTTTGGGATGGCTGCACGGAAGCATGTCGTGTTTGGTGTCAAACATCTTGGAATACTACCCCCCGCCAGTTCTGGTGGCGGGGGTAGCATTCCACCCTTCTAGAGGGAGAGACATGTACACACCGACCTGCCCGGTAACTTCTTTCCAAGCCCTGGCATCACAAAATGGATGCCGCTGCCACAGACACGAGTCTGGCCTCCTGCTGCTGACCGAAACTCCGGCAGGGGAGGCCTGGACAATAGGTTTCCTGTCCCAGGGAGGTGTAACCACCTCCCCAGACAGGATAGTGTGTAATGGGGCTGGGCGGGAGCACTCTCTGGTGCTTTGAAGTCCTGCACTGGGGGCACATTTGGTGTCCCTGTGCATACCCCAGTTCAAACCGGCTCAGGGGCTTCCAGCCCCTGCTCTGGCACGAAACTGGACAAAGGGAAAGGGGTGTAACCACCCCTCTGCCCTGACCCTCCCATAGGTGGGTCCCCAGAGTATGTCCAACCCCCTACCTTAGTATAAGTATGGGACCCCAGTCCTTAGGACTTTAGATTTACCTGTATGAAACTCTGACACAGAATCCTGGACCTTCGACGCTCTACTTTAAGATTAGAGGACTGAAGAATCTCCCTTGGGGTCAAGGAGTGACTCCCCTGCTTGGCAGGCACCAAAGAAGCAATTGTCTGGTCTGCATCGCCGAAGCTCTTGCCGGACGCCGAAGTCTTTACATCACCAGAGGTAGATTTTCAGACTTCCCCGAGGCTGCCCTGAGTCCCCAGCAAGGCTGAGGCCCGTAGCTGTCGTGGGTAACGTGAAACTGTGACCCCTGAACACCGAGCACATTTGCAAGTGCATCCTCTTTCTGGGCCCCACGAAGTTGTGCTTTGGGCTTCGAGTAGCCCTTTCCTCCAGCACCGATTGCACCGAAGATCACTGGCCTCCACTCCACGAGTGTCCCGTGAGCTAGCTCCAAGTGCATCCACTTGAAGCTCCTTCACGGTCGCTAGTCCGTTGACTAGTAGGCCCTCCCGAAGGCCAATCTTATCCTGCTTGGGCTTTTCTGGTTGCTCCAGGCGTGCCCTGACTTACCCTTGCTGGGTGAGTCCCTCAGTCCTTGCTGGTTTGCACCACCATCCTTCTTCTATTTCCACAAGACTTGCCGTTGCCAAGGCTTGTTGGGTCCAATCCGGTCGCCGACACCTCAGCAATCGACAAACGTCGTGGGAAAGCTCGATTCCAGCTCCTGGTTGTCGTCAACACCTCCTGGACCTCGTGGCTGAAGAGTCAAGACGACCGTCAACCTACCTGAAGCACCCGACATCGGTGGGCATTCGCTCATCGCCTTCCTGGTCACTGGCTAGTGACCCAGACTCTGTCCCCTCTGCTTTCAGGTTCTTCTGATCTTCGATCCACCTTTAGATCCACCCGAACACTTTCGACTTGGTCGCCAGCAGCACTTTGCAGCAGATCGCCATTGAAAACGACGACGAAACCCGACCCCGAAAGACACCTATGTACCCGGCTTCCCTGGGTGAGGTAACTCGAGTACTCCAGTGCTCCCGTGGGTATAGACTCTAGAATGACCCAGTTCTAAAAGGGTTTGCTCCAAGTCCTCCTCTAAGTGTCCCTTTTCTTTAAAATTCCAACCGCGACTTTCCCCATAGAAGTCAACGGCGATTCGCAGCTGTGTTATCACACTGCACGCGTCCCCCGTGGGTCCCCTGTGTCACTACCTTGGGTGGTTCCTTGTGGTCCAAGCACTTCTACAGGCTCTAGGCCTTGTGTCTAGCTCAGTCGTGGTTCTTATACCACTTTATCGGTATATGGTTTGGTACGCCCTAGGGCTCAAACGTGTATTTGTGCTATTACTGTTGATAACTAACTTATAACTTATGTACTTCGAACTCTAGCCTCATAAAGAGACTAGAGGGGTGTGTTTAGCAATAAATACATATATTTTAAATATATACCTGGTGTGGTCCTCTTTCATTTGGTCACTCAAGAGATTATAGACTGGTAAAACAAGCTGCTTTACATTCCTTCAAGATTTAGCCTGAAGGCTGCTCTCCATAGCTACCACTAGGATAGCTTTCAATAAAGGTTGTCTTTAACCTATCTCCAATAAGGGGTTGTTTGGACTGGTGCAAGGTGCCCACTATAATTAGTGGACAGCATATACCAGGCCAACTTCTCACATTGGTGTGCAGCGGGTGGGATCCAGCTTGCTATTGTTTTACCAGATAATCTCAATTGAATTGATCAACTGAAAACCACTAAGGGTACCTAAGGTACATATAAATCAAGCTTAGTATACGGTAAGTTCTACTGAACTTAGAGTTGTGTGTTAAGGGATAGCACACCCTTTCTACAACTCAAGAGAGTTTAGTAGGCCACACTAGAGTAGGAAGTGCATACACCACACCTCACTAGTAATGTCTTCAAAGCCAGGACCCAGTGAGTCCTTGCCAGAAGCCAGTGGGCTTCTTCCCTCCAAGTATGATAAACTCCCATTCTTGGAATTGAGAGCATTATGCAATACTAGGAAGTTGAAGACAGGCAAAAGTGCCAGCACCCAGCACCTGAAGGAGGTGTTACTGGCTGATGATCTCAGCAGGCTCCTAGGGTCTGAAGGGGTAGGCAGAGAGGGTGGGGCAGAAAATGAGGAAGGGGGCAAGGGTGAAGAAACCCAGCCCCCTCTGAAACTGGCCAGGAAGGTGAAAATGACCTTGACCTGGAAAACCCAATTCCCCCTGTGGAGGAGGAGGAGGATCAGATTGACCTCCCCTTTGCCCCCCAGGAAGAATTGTGAGTGTGCCCAGAAGGTCTAGATCTCCTTCTCAGGAGTCTAACCACTCTGACACCTCAATAGGGACCTCTGTCTCTTCTCATAGGAGAGAATCCTCTCATGACAGGAGGAAGAGACTGATTCAGTATGAGCAAGCCCAGCTTGAACTCAGAAAACAGCAATTGGCTATAGACAGGGAGTCCCTAGATCTCTATAGAGAGAGAAAAAGTTGGGACTAGAGTCCCATGGTGGCAGCAATTTCCCCAGAGATAGGGAAAGGTCTTATGACCATAGAAACCTGAGCAAGATTGTCCCTCCCTACCAGAGTGGGGATGACATCCACAAATGGATAACTGCACTGGAGAGGGCCTGTAAAGTACAGAGGGTCCCTCAGGAGCAGTGGGCAGCAATCTTGTGGCTCTCCTTTGCAGACAAAGGTAGAGACAAGCTCCTCACTGTAAGAGAAGAGGATGCTGACAATTACAAAGTCTTGAAGAGTGCTCTGATTGATGGGTTTGGCCTAACAACTGAACAATACAGGTTAAAGTTCAGAGACACCCAAAAGCACAGACTCAAGACTGGGTAGACTATGTGGATTGTTCTGCTAAGGCTCTGGAAGGTTGGTTGATGGGCAGTAAGGTATGTGACTTCACAGGATTGTACAATCTTATCACGAGGGTGCAGATTCGTAATAACTGTCAAAATCAGCTGTTGCATCAGTACCTGGTGGACTCTGATCTGACCTCTCCCCAAGAATTGGGAAAGAAGGCAGACAAATGGGTCAGAACCAGGGTGAGGCAGAAGGTACAGAACCAGGGTGGTGACCCAAAGAAGCAAGATTCTAAGAACTCTGATAAGGGTGGGGAGAAGGGTAAAGACCAGAAGTCTTCACAAGGCCCCCAAAAATCTTCTTCAGGTGGGGATTCAGAGTCTAACAAAGGGAAAGGCCAAAATAAACCATGGTGCAAGGTCTGTAAGCAAAAGACCCACTGGACCAGTGATTGCACCAAGTCCAAAGACTCTATTCCAGCCCCCACCAATGCCCTTAAGGCACCTGCTCCCCCTAGTGCAGTTACAGTTGGTGGTGGGAATACACAGGCCAAGGGTTTAGTAGGGTTGACCCTGGGTAAGGAGATGAGCTTTGACCTAGTCAGAGAACTCACTCAGGCTGTCCTAGTCTGTGATGGAGGCATGGATGTGACCTCCTCTGTGAGTCCCAGTAATCTGGGCAAGTACAGACAACAGCCCTTAATCAATGGAAAAGAGGCTTTGGCATTTAGGGACACAGGGGCAAGTGTCACCATGGTGACACAAGACCTTGTGAATCCTGGGCAGATTATACGTGGTGAAATGTATCAAGTGACCAATGCTAGCAATGTCAGAACAGACCATACTCTGGCAGTTGTTAACTTCTCCTGGGGAGGGTATAACTGGCCTTAAGAAGGTTGTGGTAAGTGCAAACCTACCAGTGGAATGCTTGCTTGGCAATGATCTTGACACTTCAGCTTGGGCAGAAGTGGAGCTCAGGACCCATGCAGAAATGCTGGGGATCCCTGCAGATGTGTTTGCTGTGACCAGGTCACAGAGCAAAATGTCTAACACTGAACAGGCCTTGGATTCTGGAATAATGGACCAAGTGCCCTCCAAGAAGAGGAGTAGTAGGGTAAAGGCAGTGCCTTCCCCTTGGCTCAGAAGGAAGATCAGTCTCTTGAGGGGGATGATCTCAGTCATGAGGAAGGAACTGTCCCAGAGGAGCTTGAACCTGACCAGGTTGAGTTCTTGGGGACAGGGGGCCCTTCCAGGGCAGATCTGAGCCAGGAGCAGCAGAGCTGCCCCTCTCTTGAACCCCTTAGACAGCAAGCTGCTGCTGAGGCTGCTGGGAAAGCTAGTGGTCCCCATACAGTGTATTGGGATGATGGACTCTTGTACTCAGAGTGTAGATACCCCAAGCCTGGTACCACCAGGAGGTTGGTTATACCTCTGAAGTTCAGGGGCTTCCTTTTGACCCTAGCCCATGACATTCCCTTAGCAGGTCACCTGGGCCAGAACAAGACTTGGGACAGACTTGTCCCTCACTTTCACTGGCCCCATATGTCTGAAGACACCAAGGAGTTTTGTCACTCCTGTGTAACCTGCCAGGCCAGTGGCAAGGCAGGTGGCACTACAAAGGCCCCCCTGATACCACTACCTGTTGTGGGGGTTCCCTTTGAAAGGGTGGGGATTGACATTGTTGGTCCCATGGATCCCCAAACAGCATCTGGGCACAGGTTTATCCTGGTGGTAGTGGATCATGCCACCAGGTACCCAGAGGCTATTCCCCTTAGGACCACTACAGCACCTGTGGTGGCAAGGGCCCTCCTGGGAATTTTCTAAAGAGTGGGCTTCCCTAAGGAGGTTGTATCAGACAGGGGTGCTAACCTTATGTCTGGATACTTGAAAGCAATGTGGAAGGAGTGTGGAGTGACTTACAAGTTCACCACACCCTATCACCCACAATGCAATGGTTTAGTTGAGAGATTCAACAAAACCTTGAAGGGCATGATTAAAGGGCTCCCAGAAAAGCTTAGGCGAAGATGGGACATACTCTTGCCCTGCCTTTTATTTGCATACAGGGAGGTGCCTCAAAAGGGGTTGGCTACAGCCCTTTTGAACTTTTGTTTGGTCACCCTGTCAGGGGTCCATTGTGCTTGGTGAAGGAAGGATGGGAGTTACCTCTCAAGCCCCCAAAGCAAGACATAGTGGACTATGTACTTGGTCTCCGCTCCAGGATGGCTGAGTACATGAAAAAGGCAACTAAAAACCTTGAGGCTAGCCAAGAACTTCAAAAAGCCTGGCATGACCAAAAGGCTGTACTGACTGTTTACCAGCCAGGACAGAAGGTGTGGGTGTTGGAGCCAGTGGCCCCAGCAGCTCTCCAAGACAAATGGAGTGGACCCCATACCATTGTTGAACAGAAGGGTGAGGTTACCTACTTAGTAGACCTAGGAACACCCAGGAGTCCCCACAGGGTTCTCCATGTCAACAGGTTAAAACCATATGTGGACAGGGCAGACATGGGCTTGCTCATGGCTACTGATGAGGGACAGGAGGAAGAGAGTGACCCACTCCCTGACCTGCTCTCACAGAACCCTGATGATGGGTCAGTGGATGGTGTAGCCTTGGCAGGCAGCCTCACTACCCAGCAGCAGACTGATTGCAGACAGGTGCTCAATCAGTTCAGACACATGTTCTCACTGACACCCAGTCAGACCACCTGGTGCACTCATGAAGTGGACACCGGGGACAGTCTGCCTATTAAAAATAAAATTTATAGGCAACCTGACCATGTCAGGGACTGTATCAGGACAGAAGTCCAGAAAATGTTGGATTTGGGAGTTATTGAACCCTCAGATAGCCCTTGGGCTATTCCAGTGGTCCTTGTGCCAAAACCTCACACCAATGGTGGGAAAAGAGAGATGAGGTTTTGTGTGGACTACAGGGGTCTCAATGCAGTCACTAGGACTGATGCCCATCCAATACCTAGGGCAGATGAGCTAATAGACACTTTGGCATCAGCCAAGTATCTAAGCACATTTGACCTGACAGCTGGCTACTGGCAGATCAGACTAGCTGATGATGCAAAGCCAAAAACAGCATTCTCAACCCCTAGTGGGCATTATCAATTTGTGGTGATGCCCTTTGGTCTGAAGAATGCACCTACCACTTTTCAGAGGTTGGTGAATACAGTCCTTACAGGTCTGGAAGCCTATAGTGCAGCATATCTAGATGATATTGCTGTCTTTAGCTCCACCTGGGAGGATCACCTGGTCCACCTCAGAAATGTTTTACAGGCCCTGCAGAAAGCAGGCCTGATTATCAAGGCCACCAAGTGCCAGATAGGGCAGAGTCAGGTTGTGTACCTGGGTCACCTTGTGGGTGGAGGCCAGGTTCAACCCTTGCAGAGCAAGATCCAGACCATCATGGACTGGACTGCTCCAACCTCCCAGACTCAGGTGAGAGCCTTTTTAGGCCTGACTGGGTACTATAGGAGATTTGTCAAGGGGTATGGATCAATAGTGACACCCCTGAATGACTTAACTTCCAAGAAAATGCCCAAAAGGTTCAGTGGACAGTTAGCTGTCAAAAGGCATTTGATGACCTAAAGCAGGCCATGTGCACTGCTCCCATTCTACAGAGTCCTGATTACTCCAAGAAGTTCATTGTCCAAACAGATGCATCTGAATTGGGGGTAGTGGCTGTACTGTCACAATTGAATGATGAAGGTCAGGATCAGCCAATAGCTTTTATTAGCAGAAGGCTGACCCCTAGAGAGAAACGTTGGTCAGCCATTGAGAGGGAGGCCTTTGCTGTGGTCTGGGCTCTGAAGAAGTTGAGGCCATACTTGTTTGGTACTCACTTCATTGTTCAAACAGACCATAAGCCCCTCTTATGGCTAAAACAAATGAAGGGTGAAAACCCCAAACTGCTTAGGTGGTCCATTTCCCTACCGGGGATGGACTTCACAGTGGAACATAGACCTGGGAGTAACCATGCCAATGCAGATGGACTCTCTAGGTACTTCCACTTAGAACATGAAGACTTAACTGGGCAAGGTTAGTTTAATGTCCCTACGTTTGGGGGGGATGTGTAGGAGAGTAGGATCTGCTTCACATGGGTACCCCCACTTTTTGCTGATGCTTCACTGTTTTTCGACTTTAGTCTGGCTGGGGCCCTGCTAATCAGAACCCCAGCCTAGCTGCTTCCTCTCTAAAATGGTTTCCATGTGCCTTAGGCACATCTCTGATTGGAATCTGGAGTGCCCTTGTAAGTCCCTAGTATATGGTATACTATGTACCCAGGGCATAGGTACCTCAGAGGCCTACCAGGGGCTGCAGCATGTATTGTGCCACCGCTGGAAGGCCAGCCAAAAGGACACCACAGGTCTGCTACTGCAGCCTGGGTAAGGTGGTGCATGCACCCCTTACTGTGATATAGGTTACCTATATCACTACATACATACACACATATAAACCTATAAGTCACTCCTATGGCAGGCCTTATCAATCCTGAAGGCAGAGTGCGTGGTTCCTATGTGAGAGGGTGCCCCTGCATGAGTAGGGCCCCTCTGCAGCGTTCGAAGACCCTTCTCTGATGCTGTTTGTAGTGCAGCCTGACCATATACTCTTAAGCGCATTATAACCCCGCGTTAAATGCTAACTTTGGGATGGCTGCACGGAAACATGTCGTGTTTGGTGTCAAACATCTTGGAATACTACCCCCCGCCAGTTCTGGTGGCGGGGGTAGCATTCCACCCTTCTAGAGGGAGAGACATTGTACACACCGACCTGCCCGGTAATTTCTTTCCAAGCCCTGGCATCACAAAATGGATGCCGCTGCCACAGACACGAGTCTGGCCTCCTGCTGCTGACCGAAGCTCCGGCAGGGGAGGCCTGGACAATAGGTTTCCTGTCCCAGGGAGGTGTAACCACCTCCCCAGACAGGATAGTGTGTATTGGGGCTGGGCAGGAGCACTCTCTGGTGCTTTGAAGTCCTGTACTGGGGGCACATTTGGTGTCCCTGTGCATACCCCAGTTCAAACCGGCTCAGGGGCTTCCAGCCGCTGCTCTGGCGCAAAACTGGACAAAGGGAAAGGGGTGTAACCACCCTCTGCTCTGACCCTCCCATAGGTGGGTCCCCAGAGTATGTCCAACCCCTATCTTAGTATAAGTATGGGACCCCAGTCCTTAGGACTTTAGATTTACCTGGACGAAACTCTGACACAGAATCCTGGACCTTCGACGCTCTACTTTAAGATTAGAGGACTGAAGAATCTCCCTTGGGGTCAAGGAGTGACTCCCTGCTTGGCAGGCACCAAAGAAGCAATTGTCCGGTCTGCATCGCCGAAGCTCCCGCCGGACGCCAAAGTCTTTGCATCACCAGAGGTAGATTTTCATACTTCTCCGAGGCTGCCCTGAGTCCCCAGCAAAGCTGAGGCCCGTAGCTGTCGTGGGTAACGTGAAACCGTGACCCCTGACACCAAGCACATTTGCAAGTGCATCCTCTTTCTGGGCACCCACGAAGTTGTGCTTTGGGCTCCGAGTAGCCCCCGCCTCCAGCACCGACTGCACCGAAGATCACTGGCCTCTACTCCACGAGTGTCCTGTGAGACAGCTCCAAGTGTGTCCACTCAAGGCTCCTTTGCGGTCGCTAGTCCATTGGCTAGTAGGCCCTCCCGAAGGCCAATCTTATCCTGATTGGGCTTCTCTGGTTGCTCCAGGCGTGCCCTGACTTACCCTTGCTGGGTGAGTCCCTCAAACCTTTCTGGTCTGCAGCACCGTCCTTCTTCTATTTGCACGAGACTTGCCGTTGCCAAGGCTTGTTGGGTCCAATCCGGTCGCCGACACCTCAGCAATGGACAAACTTTGTGGGACAGCTCGATTCCAGCTCCTGGTTGTCGTTGACACCTCCTGGACCTCGTGGCTGAAGAGTCAAGATGACCATCAACCTACCTGAAGCACCCGACATCGGTGGGCATTCGCTCATCACCTTCCTGGTCACTGGCTAGTGACCCAGACTCTGTCCCCTCTGCTTTCAGGTTCTTCAGATCTTCGATCCACCTTTGGATCCACCCGAACACTTTCGACTTGGTAGCCAGCAGCACTTTGCAGCAGATCACCATTGAAAACGACGACGAAACCCGACCCCGAAAGACACCTATGCACCCGGCTTCCCTGGGTGAGGTAACTTGAGTACTCCAGTGCTCCCGTGGGTATAGACTCTAGAACGACCCAGTTTCTAAAAGGGTTTGCTCCAAGTCCTCCTCTAAGTGTCCCTTTTCTTTAAAATTCCAACCGCGACTTTCCCCATAGAAGTCAACGGCGATTCGCGGCTGTGTTATCACACTGCACGCGTCCCCCGTGGGTCCCCTGTGTCACTACCTTGGGTGGTTCCTTGTGGTCCAAGCACTTCTACAGGCTCTAGGCCTTGTGTCTAGCTCAGTCGTGGTTCTTATACCACTTTATTGGTATATGGTTTGGTACGCCCTAGGGCTCAAACGTGTATTTGTGCTATTACTGTTGATAACTAACTTATAACTTATGTATTTCGAACTCTAGCCTCATAAAGAGACTAGAGGGGTGTGTTTAGCAATAAATACATCCATTTTGAATATATACCTGGTGTGGTCCTCTTTCATTTGGTCACTCAAGAGATTATAGACTGGTAAAACAAGCTGCTTTACATTCCTTCAAGACTTAGCCTGAAGGCTGCTCTCCATAGCTACCACTAAGATAGCTTTCAATAAAGGTTGTCTTTAACCTATCTCCAATAAGGGGTTGTTTGGACTGGTGCAAGGTGCCCACTATAATTAGTGGACCGCATATACCAGGCCAACTTCTCACAAGAAAGAAGGAAGAGTGTGCAGAAATAGGCAAGAGAAGTACAGAAAGAAGCAACAGAGGTGCAGAAAGAGGCAAGAATGGTACAGAAAGAGGTAAGAGAAGTGCAGACAGAAGCAATAGAGGTGCAGAAAGAGGCAAGAGAAATGCAGAATGAGGCAAGAGTGGTGCAGAAATAGGCAAGACAGGTGCAGAAAGAAGGAAGAGGGGTGCAAAAAGAGGCAAGAGAAGTGCAGAAAGAAGCAACAGAGGTGCAGAAAGAGGCAAGAGAAATGCAGAAAGAAACAACAGGGATGCAGAAAGAGGCAAGAGAAGTGCAGAAAGAAGCAACAGAGGTGCAGAAAGAGGCAAGAGAACTGCAGAATGAGTCTTGAGAGGTGCAGATAGAGGCAACACATGTGCAGAAAGAGGGAAAAGGGGTGCAGAAAGAGGCAAGAGAAGTACAGAAAGAAGCAACAGAGGTTCAGAAAGGCAACATAACTGCAGAAAGATGCAAGAGAGGTGGAGGAAGTGGCAGGAAAGGTGCAGAAAGAGGGAAGAGGGGTGCAGAAAGAAGCAAGAGGGGTGAAGACTAAAGCAAGAGAAGTGCAGAAAAAAACAATAGAAGTGCAGAAAGAAGCAACAGAGGTGCAGAAAGAGGCAAGAGAAGTGCAGAAAGAAGCAACAAGGGTGCAGAAAGAGGCAAGAGGGGTGCAGAATGTGGCAAAAGAAGTGCAGAAAGAAGCAATAGTTTTGCAGAAAGAGGCAAGAGATGTGCAGAAAGAGGTGAAAAGTACAGAAAGAAGCAATAGAGGTACAGAAAGAGGCAAGTGGGGTACGGAAAGAACAAAGAGAGCTGCAGAAAGAGTGAATAGGGGTGTAGAAATAGGTAAGACGAGTACAGAAAGAAGCAACAGAGGTGCAGAAAGAGGCAAGAGAAGTGCAGAAAGAAGCAACAGGGGTGCAGAAAGAGGCAAGAGGGGTGCAGAACGTGGCAAAAGAAGTGCAGAGAGAACCAACAGAGATGCAGAAAAAGGCAAGATGGGTGCAGAAAGAGGTGAAAAGTGCAGAAAGAAGCAATAGAGGTACAGAAAGAGGCAAGTGGGGTACGGAAAGAACAAAGAGAGCTGCAGAAAGAGGGAATAGGGGTGTAGAAATAGGTAAGACGAGTACAGAAAGAAGCAAGAGAGGTGCAGAAAGAAGCAAGTGAAGTGTAGAAAGAAGCAAGAGAGGTGCAGAAAGAAGCAATAGAAGTGCAGAAAGAAGCAACAGAGGTGCAGAAAGAGGCAAGAGGGGTGCATAAAGTACAAAGAGAGCTGCAGAAAGAGGAAAGCGGGGTGCAGAAATAGGTAAGACAAGTGCAGAAAGAAGCAAGAGAGGTGCAGAAAGAAGCAAGAGAAGTGCAGAAAGAAGCAAGAGAGGTGCAGAAAGAAGCAAGAGAAGTGTATAAAAAAGCAACAGAGGTGCACAAAGAGGCAAGAGGGGTGCAGAAAGAGGCAAGAGAAGTGCAGAAAGAAGCAACAGAGGTGCATAAAGAGGCAAGAGAGGTGCAGAAAGAAGCAAGAGAGGTGCAGAAAAAGGAAAGAGAGGTGAGAAAGAGGGAAGAGTGTGCAGAAAGAGGCAAGAGAAGTACAGAAAGAAGCAACAGAGGTGCAGAAAGAGGCAAGAATGGTACAGAAAGAATTAAGAGAAGTGCAGACAGAAGCAATAGAGGTGCAGAAAGAGGCAAGAGAATTGCAGAATGAGGCAAGAGTGGTGCAGAAATAGGCAATACAGGTGCAGAAAGAGGGAAGAGGGGTGCAACAAGAGGCAAGAAAAGTGCAGAAAGAAGCAACAGAGGTGCAGAAAGAGGCAAGAGAAATGCAGAAAGAAGCAACAGGGATGCAGAAAGAGGCAAGAGAAGTGCATAAAGAAGCAACAGAGGTGCAGAAAGAGGCAAGAGAACTGCAGAATGAGGCTTGAGAGGTGCAGACAGAGGCAACACATGTGCAGAAAGAGGGAAAAGGGGTGCAGAAAGAGGCAAGAGAAGTACAGAAATAAGCAACAGAGGTGCAGAAAGGCAACAGAACTGCAGAAAGCTGCAAGAGAGGTGGAGGAAGTGGCAGGAAAGGTGCAGAAAGAGGGAAGAGGGGTGCAGAAATAAGCAAGTGGGGTGAAGACTAAAGCAAGAGAGGTGCAGAAAAAAACAAGCGAAATACAGAAAGAAGCAACAGCGGTGCAGAAAGAGGCAAGAGAAGTGCAGAAAGAAGCAACAGGGGTGCAGAAAGAGGCTAGAGGGGTGCAGAACGTGGCAAAAGAAGTGCAGAAAGAAGCAATAGAGGTGCAGAAAGAGGCAAGAGAACTGCAGAAAAAAGTAACAGAAGTGCAGAAATAGGCAAGAGAAGTGAAGAAAGAAGCAACAGAGGTGCAGATAGAGGCAAGAGAAGTGCAGACAGAGGCAACACAGGTGGAGAAAGAAGGAAGGGATGTGCAGAAATAGGCAAGAGAAGAGAAGAGCAGAAAGAAGCAACAGAGGTGCAGAAAGAGCCAAGAGAACTGCAGAAATAGGCAAGGGAGGAGCAGAAAGAGGCAGGACAGGAGCAGAAAGTGGGAAGAGGGGTACAGAAAGAGGCAAGAGGGGTGCAGAAGGAAGCAAGAGAGGTGCAGAAAAAAGCAACAGAAGTGCAGAAAGAAGCAATAGAGGTGCAGAAATAGGGAGGAGGTACAGAAAGAGGAAAGAGAAGTGGAGAAAAAACAACAGAGATGGAGAAAGAGGCAAGAGAACTGTAGAAAGAGCCAAGAGAGGTGCAAAAAGAGGCAGGACAGGTGCAGTAAAAGGGAAGAGGGGTGCATAAAGAGGCAAGAGGGGTGCAGAGAGAAGCAAGGGAGGTGCAGAAAGAAGCAGGAGAAGTGCAGAGAGAACCAACAGACGTGCAGAAAGAGGCAAGAAGGGTACATAAAGAGGTAGGAGAAGTGCAGACAGAAGAAACAGAGGTGCAGAAAGAGGCAAGATAAATGCAGAATGAGGCAAGAGAGGTGCAGAAAGAGGCAAGAGAGGTGCAGAAAGAGGGAAGAGGGGTGCAGAAAGAAGCAAGAGGGGTGAAGATTAAAGCAAGAGAGGTGCAGAAAAAAGCAAGAGAAGTGCAGAAAGAAGCAACAGAGGTGCAGATAGAGGCAAGAGAAGTGCAGAAAGAAGCAACAGGGGTACAGAAAGAGGCAAGAGGGGTGCAGAAAGTAGCAAAAGAAGTGCAGAAAGAAGCAATAGAGGTGCAGAAAGAGGCAAGAGAACTGCTGAATGAGGCAAGAGAGATGTAGAAAAAGGCAAAACATCCAGAAAGAGGGAAGAGGGGTGCAGAAAGAAGCAATAGAAGTGCAGAAAGAAGCAACACATGCAGAAAGAGGGAAGAGGGGTGCAGAAAAAAGCAAGATAGATGCAGAAAAGAGCAATAGAAGTGCACAAATAACCAACAGAGGTGCAGAAAGAGGCAAGAAGGGTGCAGAAAGAAGAAAGAGAAGTGCAGAAAGAGGCAAGAGAGGTGCTGAAAGAGGCAAGCGAGGTGCAAAAAGAGGGATGAGGGGTGCAGAAAGAGACAAGATAAGTGCAGAAAAAAGTGACAGAAGTGCATAAATAAGCAAGAGAAGTGAAGAAAGAAGCAACAGAGGTGCAGAAAGAGGGAAGAGGGGTACAGAGAGAGGCAGGAGAAGCACATAAAGAAGCAGCAGAGGTGCAGAAAGAGGCAAGAGAACTGCAGAAAGAGGCAAGGGAGGTGTAGAAAGAGGCAGGAAAGGAGCAGAAAGAGGGAAGAGGGGTACAAAAAGAGGCAAGAGGGGTGCAGAAGGAAGCAAGAGAGGAGCAGAAAAAAGCAACAGAATTACAGAAAGAAGCAATAGAGGTGCAGAAATAGGGAGGGTGTACAGAAAGAGGAAAGAGAAGTGGAGAAAGAAGCAACAGAGATGGAGAAAGAGGCAAGAGAACTGTAGAAAGAGCCAAGAGAGGTGCAGAAAGAGGCAGGACTGGTGCAGTAAAAGGGAAGAGAGGTGCAGAAAGAGGCAAGAGGGGTGCAGAGAGAAGCAAGGGAGGTGCATAAAGAAGCAAGAGAAGTGCAGAGAGAACCAACAGATGTGCAGAAAGAGGCAAGAATTGTATAGTAAGAGGTAAGAGAAGTGCAGACAGAAGCAATAGAGGTGCAGAAAGAGGCAAGAGAAATGCAGAATGAGGCAAGAGTGGTGCAGAAATAGGCAAGACAGGTGCAGAAAGAGGGAAGAGGGGTGCAAAAAGAGGCAAGAGAAGTGCAGAAAGAAGCAACAGAGGTGCAGAAAGAGGCAAGAGAAATGCAGAAAGAAACAACAGGGATGCAGAAAGAGGCAAGAGAAGTGCATAAAGAAGCAACAGAGGTGCAGAAAGAGGCAAGAGAACTGCAGATAGAGGCAAGAGAAGTGCAGAAAGAAGCAACAGGGGTACAGAAAGAGGCAAGAGGGGTGCAGAAAGTAGCAAAAGAAGTGCAGAAAGAAGCAATAGAGGTGCAGAAAGAGGCAAGAGAACTGCAGAATGAGGCAAGAGAGATGTAGAAAAAGGCAAAACATGCAGAAAGAGGGAAGAGGGGTGCAGAAAGAAGCAATAGAAGTGCAGAAAGAAGCAACACATGCAGAAAGAGGGAAGAGGGGTGCAGAAAAAAGCAAGAGAGATGCAGAAAAGAGCAAGAGAAGTGCACAAAGAACCAACAGAGGTGCAGAAAGAGGCAAGAAGGGTGCAGAAAGAAGAAAGAGAAGTGCAGAAAGAGGCAAGAGAGGTGCTGAAAGAGGCAAGAGAGGTGCAAAAATAGGGATGAGGGGTGCAGAAAGAGGCAAGACAAGTGCATAAAAAAGTGACAGAAGTGCATAAATAAGCAAGAGAAGTGAAGAAAGAAGCAACAGAGGTGCAGAAAGAGGGAAGAGGGGTACAGAGAGAGGCAGGAGAAGCTCATAAAGAAGCAACAGAGGTGCAGAAAGAGGCAAGAGAACTGCAGATTGAGGCAAGAGAGGTGCAGTAAGAGGCAACACAGGTGGAGAAAGAAGGAAGAGATGTGCAGAAAGAGGCAAGAGAAGTGCAGAAAGAAGCAACAGAGGTGAAGAAAGAGCCAAGAGAACTGCAGAAATAGGCAAGGGAGGTGCAGAAAGAGGCAGGACAGGAGCAGAAAGAGGGAAGAGGGGTACAAAAAGAGGCAAGAGGGGTGCAGAAGGAAGCAAGAGAGGAGCAGAAAAAAGCAACAGAAGTGCAGAAAGAAGCAATAGAGGTGCAGAAATAGGGAGGGGGTACAGAAAGAGGCAAGAGAAGTGGAGAAAGAAGCAACAGAGATGGAGAAAGAGGCAAGAGAACTGTAGAAAGAGCCAAGAGAGGTGCAGAAAGAGGCAGGACAGGTGCAGTAAAAGGGAAGAGAGGTGCAGAAAGAGGCAAGAGGGGTGCAGAGAGAAGCAAGGGAGGTGCAGAAAGAAGCAAGAGAAGTGCAGAGAGAACCAACAGACGTGCAGAAAGAGGCAAGAATGGTACAGAAAGAGGTAAGAGAAGTGCAGACAGAAGCAATAGAGGTACAGAAAGAGGCAATAGAAATGCAGAATGAGGCAAGAGTGGTGCAGAAATAGGCAAGACAGGTGCAGAAAGAGGGAAGAGGGGTGCAAAAAGAGGCAAGAGAAGTGCAGAAAGAAGCAACAGAGGTGCAGAAAGAGTCAAGAGAAATGCAGAGAGAAACAACAGGGATGCAGAAAGAGGCAAGAGAAGTGCATAAAGAAGCAACGGAGGTGCAGAAAGAGGCAAGAGAACTGCAGAATGAGGCTTGAGAGGTGCAGAAAGAGGCAACACATGTGCAGAAAGAGGTAAAAGGGGTGCAGAAAGAGGCAAGAGAAGTGCAGAAAGAAGCAACAGAGGTGCAGAAAGGCAACAGAACTGCAGAAAGATGCAAGAGAGGTGGAGGAAGTGGCAGGAAAGGTGCAGAAAGAGGGAAGAGGGGTGCAGAAAGAAGCAAGAGGGGTGAAGACTAAAGCAAGAGAGGTGCAGAACAACACAAGAGAAGTGCAGAAAGAAGCAACAGAGGTGCAGAAAGAGGCAAGAGAAGTGCAGAAAGAAGCAACAGGGGTGCAGAAAGAGGCAAGAGGGGTGCAGAAAGTAGCAAAAGAAGTGCAGAAAGAAGCAATAGAGGTGCAGAAAGAGGCAAGAGAACTGCAGAATGAGGCAAGAGAGATGTAGAAAGAGGCAAAACATGCAGAAAGAGGGAAGAGGGGTGCAGAAAGAAGAAATAGAAGTGCAGAAAGAAGCAACACATGCAGAAAGAGGGAAGAGGGGTACAGAAAAAAGCAAGAGAGATGCAGAAAAGAGCAAGAGAAGTGCACAAAGAACGAACAGAGGTGCAGAAAGAGGCAAGAAGGGTGCAGAAAGAAGAAAGAGAAGTGGAGAAAGAGGCAAGAGAGGTGCTGAAAGAGGCAAGAGAGGTGCAAAAAGAGGGATGAGGGGTGCAGAAAGAGGCAAGACAAGTGCAGAAAAAAGTGACAGAAGTGCATAAATAAGCAAGAGAAGTGAAGAAAGAAGCAACAGAGGTGCAGAAAGAGGGAAGAGGGGTACAGAGAGAGGCAGGAGAAGCACATAAAGAAGCAACAGAGGTGCAGAAAGAGGCAATAGAACTGCAGATTGAGGCAAGAGAGGTGCAGTAAGAGGCAACACAGGTGGAGAAAGAAGGAAGAGATGTGCAGAAAGAGGCAAGAGAAGTGCAGAAAGAAGCAACAGAGGTGCAGAAAGAGCCAAGAGAACTGCCGAAATAGGCAAGGGAGGTGCAGAAAGAGGCAGGACAGGAGCAGAAAGAGGGAAGAGGGGTACAAAAAGAGGCAAGAGGGGTGCAGAAGGAAGCAAGAGAGGAGCAGAAAAAAGCAACAGAATTGCAGAAAGAAGCAATAGAGGTGCATAAATTGGGAGGGGGTACAGAAAGAGGCAACAGAAGTGGAGAAAGAAGCAACAGAGATGGAGAAAGAGGCAAGAGAACTGTAGAAAGAGCCAAGAGAGGTGCAGAAAGAGGCAGGACTGGTGCAGTAAAAGGGAAGAGAGGATCAGAAAGAGGCAAGAGGGGTGCAGAGAGAAGCAAGGGAGGTGCATAAAGAAGCAAGAGAAGTGCAGAGAGAACCAACAGACGTGCAGAAAGAGGCAAGAATGGTACAGAAAGAGGTAAGAGAAGTGCAGACAGAAGCAATAGAGGTGCAGAAAGAGGCAAGAGAAATGCAGAATGAGGCAAGAGTGATGCAGAAATAGGCAAGAGAGGTGCAGAAAGAGGGAAGAGGGGTGCAAAAAGAGGCAAGAGAAGTGCAGAAAGAAGCAACAGAGGTGCAGAACGAGGCAAGAGAAATGCAGAGAGAAACAACAGGGATGCAGAAAGAGGCAAGAGAAGTGCAGAAAGAAGCAACAGAGGTGCAGAAAGAGGCAAGAGTACTGCAGAATGAGGCTTGAGAGGTGCAGAAAGAGGCAACACATGTGCATAAGGAGGTAAAAGGGGTGCAGAAAGAGGCAAGAGAAGTGCAGAAAGAAGCAACAGAGGTGCAGAAAGGCAACAGAACTGCAGAAAGATGCAAGAGAGGTACAGGAAGTGGTAGGACAGGTGCAGAAAGAGGGAAGAGGGGTGCAGAAAGAAGCAAGAGGGGTGAAGACTAAAGCAAGAGAGGTGCAGAAAAAAACAAGAGAAGTGCAGAAAGAAGCAACAGAGGTGCAGAAAGAGGCAAGAGAAGTGCAGAAAGAAGCAACAGGGGTGCAGAAAGAGGCAAGAGGGGTGCAGAAAGTAGCAAAAGAAGTGCAGAAAGAAGCAATAGAGGTGCAGAACGAGGCAAGAGAACTGCAGAATGAGGCAAGAGAAGTGCAGAAAGAAGCAACAGAGGTGCAGAAAGGCAACATAACTGCAGAAAGATGCAAGAGAGGTGGAGGAAGTGGCAGGAAATGTGCAGAAAGAGGGAAGAGGGGTGCAGAAAGAAGCAAGAGAGATGTAGAAAAAAGCAAGAGAAGTGCACAAAGAACCAACAGAGGTGCAGAAAGAGGCAAGAGGGGTGCAGAAAGAGGAAAGAGAAGTGCAGAAAGAGGCAAGAGAGGTGGTGAAAGAGGCAAGAGAGGTGCAAAAAGAGGGATTAGGGGTGCAGAAAGAGGCAAGACAAGTGCAGAAAAAAGTGACAGAAGTGCATAAATAAGCAAGAGAAGTGAAGAAAGAAGCAACAGAGGTGCAGAAAGAGGGAAGAGGGGTACAGAGAGAGGCAGGAGAAGCACATAAAGAAGCAACAGAGGTGCAGAAAGAGGCAAGAGAACTGCAGATTGAGGCAAGAGAGGTGCAGTAAGAGGCAACACAGGTGGAGAAAGAAGGAAGAGATGTGCAGAAAGAGGCAAGAGAAGTGCAGAAAGAAGCAACAGAGGTGCAGAAAGAGCCAAGAGAACTGCAGAAATAGGCAAGGGAGGTGCAGAAAGAGGCAGGACAGGAGCAGAAAGAGGGAAGAGGAGTACAAAAAGAGGCAAGAGGGGTGCAGAAGGAAGCAAGAGAGGAGCAGAAAAAAGCAACAGAATTGCAGAAAGAAGCAATAGAGGTGCAGAAATAGGGAGGGGGTACAGAAAGAGGCAACAGAAGGGGAGAAAGAAGCAACAGAGATGGAGAAAGAGGCAAGAGAACTGTAGAAAGAGCCAAGAGAGGTGCAGAAAGAGGCAGGACTGGTGCAGTAAAAGGGAAGAGAGGAGCAGAAAGAGGCAAGAGGGGTGCAAAGAGAAGCAAGGGAGGTGCATAAAGAAGCAAGAGAAGTGCAGAGAGAACCAACAGACGTGCAGAAAGAGGCAAGAATGGTACAGAAAGAGGTAAGAGATGTGCAGACAGAAGCAATAGAGGTGCAGAAAGAGGCAAGAGAAATGCAGAATGAGGCAAGAGTGGTGCAGAAATAGGCAAGACAGGTGCAGAAAGAGGGAATAGGGGTGCAAAAAGAGGCAAGAGAAGTGCAGAAAGAAGCAACAGAGGTGCAGAAGGAGGCAAGAGAAATGCAGAGAGAAACAACAGGGATGCAGAATGAGGCAAGAGAAGTGCATAAAGAAGCAACAGAGGTGCAGAAAGAGGCAAGAGAACTGCAGAATGAGGCTTGAGAGGTGCAGAAAGAGGCAACACATGTGCATAAAGAGGTAAAAGGGGTGCAGAAAGAGGCAAGAGAAGTGCAGAAAGAAGCAACAGAGGTGCAGAAAGGCAACATAACTGCAGAAAGATGCAAGAGAGGTGGAGGAAGTGGCAGGAAAGGTGCAGAAAGAGGGAAGAGGGGTGCAGAAAGAAGCAAGAGGGGTGAAGACTAAAGCAAGAGAGGTGCAGAAAAAAACAAGAGAAGTGCAGAAAGAAGCAACAGAGGTGCAGAAAGAGGCAAGAGAAGTGCAGAAAGAAGCAACAGGGGTGCAGAAAGAGGCAAGAGGGGTGCAGAAAGTAGCAAAAGAAGTGCAGAAAGAAGCAATAGAGGTGCAGAAAGAGGCAAGAGAACTGCAGAATGAGGCAAGAGAAGTGTAGAAAGAAGCAACAGAGGTGCAGAAAGGCAACAGAACTGCAGAAAGATGCAAAAGAGGAGGAGGAAGTGGCAGGAAAGGTGCAGAAAGAGGGAAGAGGGGTGCAGAAAGAAGCAAGAGGGGTGAAGACTAAAGCAAGAGAGGTGCAGAAAAAAACAAGAGAAGTGCAGAAAGAAGCAACAGAGGTGCAGAAAGAGGCAAGAGAAGTGCAGAAAGAAGCAACAGGGGTGCAGAAAGAGGCAAGAGGGGTGCAGAAAGTAGCAAAAGAAGTGCAGAAAGAAGCAATAGAGGTGCAGAAAGAGGCAAGAGAACTGCAGAATGAGGCAAGAGAGATGTAGAAAGAGGCAAAACATGCAGAAAGAGGGAAGAGGGGTACAGAAAGAAGCAATAGAAGTGCAGAAAGAAGCAACACATGCAGAAAGAGGGAAGAGGGGTACAGACAAAAGCAAGAGAGATGCAGAAAAGAGCAAGAGAAGTGCACAAAGAACCAACAGAGGTGCATAAAGAGGCAAGAAAGGTGCAGAAAGAAGAAAGAGAAGTGCAGAAAGAGGCAAGAGAGGTGCTGAAAGAGGCAAGAGAGGTGCAAAAAGAGGGATGAGGGGTGCAGAAAGAGGCAAGACAAGTGCAGAAAAAAGTGACAGAAGTGCATAAATAAGCAAGAGAAGTGAAGAAAGAAGCAACAGAAGTGCAGAAAGAGGGAAGAGGGGTACAGAGAGAGGCAGGAGAAGCACATAAAGAAGCAACAGAGGTGCAGAAGGAGGCAAGAGAAATGCAGAGATGAACAACAGGGATGCAGAATGAGGCAAGAGAAGTGCATAAAGAAGCAACAGAGGTGCAGAAAGAGGCAAGAGAACTGCAGAATGAGGCTTGAGAGGTGCAGAAAGAGGCAACACATGTGCATAAAGAGGTAAAAGGGGTGCAGAGAGAGGCAAGAGAAGTGCAGAAAGAAGCAACAGAGGTGCAGAAAGGCAACATAACTGCAGAAAGATGCAAGAGAGGTGGAGGAAGTGGCAGGAAAGGTGCAGAAAGAGGGAAGAGGGGTGCAGAAAGAAGCAAGAGGGGTGAAGACTAAAGCAAGAGAGGTGCAGAAAAAAACAAGAGAAGTGCAGAAAGAAGCAACAGAGGTGCAGAAAGAGGCAAGAGAAGTGCAGAAAGAAGCAACAGGGGTGCAGAAAGAGGCAAGAGGGGTGCAGAAAGTAGCAAAAGAAGTGCAGAAAGAAGCAATAGAGGTGCAGAAAGAGGCAAGAGAACTGCAGAATGAGGCAAGAGAAGTGCAGAAAGAACAACAGAGGTGCAGAAAGGCAACAGAACTGCAGAAAGATGCAAGAGAGGTGGAGGAAGTGGCAGGAAAGGTGCAGAAAGAGGGAAGAGAGGTGCAGAAAGAAGCAAGAGGGGTAAAGACTAAAGCAAGAGAGGTGCAGAAAAAAACAAGAGAAGTGCAGAAAGAAGCAACAGAGGTGCAGAAAGAGGCAAGAGAAGTGCAGAAAGAAGCAACAGGGGTGCAGAAAGAGGCAAGAGGGGTGCAGAAAGTAGCAAAGAAGTGCAGAAAGAAGCAATAGAGGTGCAGAAAGAGGCAAGAGAACTGCAGAATGAGGCAAGAGAGATGTAGAAAGAGGCAAAACATGCAGAAAGAGGGAAGAGGGGTGCAGAAAGAAGCAATAGAAGTGCAGAAAGAAGCAACACATGCAGAAAGAGGGAAGAGGGGTACAGACAAAAGCAAGAGAGATGCAGAAAAGAGCAAGAGAAGTGCACAAAGAACCAACAGAGGTGCATAAAGAGGCAAGAAAGGTGCAGAAAGAAGAAAGAGAAGTGCAGAAAGAGGCAAGAGAGGTGCTGAAAGAGGCAAGAGAGGTGCAAAAAGAGGGATGAGGGGTGCAGAAAGAGGCAAGACAAGTGCAGAAAAAAGTGACAGAAGTGCATAAATAAGCAAGAGAAGTGAAGAAAGAAGCAACATAAGTGCAGAAAGAGGGAAGAGGGGTACAGAGAGAGGCAGGAGAAGCACATAAAGAAGCAACAGAGGTGCAGAAAGAGGCAAGAGAACTGCAGATTGAGGCAAGAGAGGTGCAGTAAGAGGCAACACAGGTGGAGAGAGAAGGAAGAGATGTGCAAAAAGAGGCAAGAGAAGTGCAGAAAGAAGCAACAGAGGTGCAGAAAGAGCCAAGAGAACTGCAGAAATAGGCAAGGGAGGTGCAGAAAGAGGCAGGACAGGAGCAGGAAGAGGGGTACATAAAGAGGCAAGAGAGGTGTAGGGAGAAGGAAGAGAGGTGCAGAAAGAAGCAAGAGAAGTGCAGGGAGAACCAACAGAGATGCAGAAAAAGGCAAGAGGGGTGCAGAAAGAGGTGAAAAGTGCAGAAAGAAGCAATAGAGGTACAGAAAGAGGAAAGAGGGGTACAGAAAGAACAAAGAGAGCTGCAGAAAGAGGGAATAGGGGTGTAGAAATAGGTAAGATGAGTGCAGAAAGAAGCAAGAGAGGTGCAGAAAGAAGCAAGTGAAGTGTAGAAAGAAGCAAGAGAGGTGCAGAAAGAAGCAATAGAAGTGCAGAAAGAAGCAACAGAGGTGCAGAAAGAGGCAAGAGGGGTGCAGAAAGTACAAAGAGAGCTGCAGAAAGTACAAAGAGAGCTGCAGAAAGAGGAAAGGGGGGTGCAGAAATAGGTAAGACAAGTGCAGAAAGAAGCAAGAGAGGTGCAGAAAGAAGCATGAGAAGTGTATAAAAAAGCAACAGAGGTGCACAAAGAGGCAAGAGGGGTGCATAAAGAGGCAAGAGAAGTGCAGAAAGAAGCAACAGAGGTGCATAAAGAGGCAAGAGGGGTGCAGAAAGAAGTAAGAGAGGTGCAGAAAAAGGAAAGAGAGGTGAGAAAGAGGGAAGAATGTGCAGAAAGAGGCAAGAGAAGTACAGAAAGAAGCAACAGAGGTGCAGAAAGAGGCAAGAATGATACAGAAAGAGGTAAGAGAAGTGCAGACAGAAGCAATAGAGGTGCAGAAAGAGGCAAGAGAAATGCAGAATGAGGCAAGAGTGGTGCAGAAATAGGCAAGACAGGTGCAGAAAGAGGGAAGAGGGGTGCAAAAAGAGGCAAGAGAAGTGCAGAAAGAAGCAACAGAGGTGCAGAAAGAGGCAAGAGAAATGCAGAAAGAAACAACAGGGATGCAGAAAGAGGCAAGAGAAGTGCATAAAGAAGCAACAGAGGTGCAGAAAGAGGCAAGAGAACTGCAGAATGAGGCTTGAGAGGTGCAGAAAGAGGCAACACATGTGCAGAAAGACGGAAAAGGGGTGCAGAAAGAGGCAAGAGAAGTACAGAAAGAAGCAACAGAGGTGCAGAAAGGCAACAGAACTGCAGAAAGATGCAAGAGAGGTGGAGGAAGTGGCAGGAAAGGTGCAGGAAGAGGGAAGAGGGGTGCAGAAATAAGCAAGAGGGGTGAAGACTAAAGCAAGAGAGGTGCAGAAAAAAACAAGAGAAGTGCAGAAAGAAGCAACAGAGGTGCAGAAAGAGGCAAGAGAAGTGCAGAAAGAAGCAACAGAGGTGCAGAAAAAGGAAAGAGAGGTGAGAAAGAGGGAAGAGTGTGCAGAAAGAGGCAAGAGAAGTACAGAAAGAAGCAACAGAGGTGCAGAAAGAGGCAAAAGAGGTGCAGAAGAAAGAAGCAAGAGAGGTGCAGACAGAAGTGCAGAAAGCGGAAGAGATGTGCAGAAAGAGGCAAGAGAGGTGCAGAAGAAAGAAGCAAGAGAGGTGCAGACAGAAGTGCAGAAAGCAGAAGAGATGTGCAGAAAGAGGCAAGAGAAGTGCAGAAAGAGGAAGAAAGGTGCAGAAAGAAGCAAGAGAAAAATGCAAGAGAGGCGCAGAAAGAAGCAAGAGTGGTTTGTGTACTATTAGTACCAATTTTACAACCACATTTAGCAATAAGTAACAGGTGACCATTCAAGCTTTGCAAAGGGCCTTCCACCATGCTGCAACACTTGTTGCTACATTTTTGGTAACGTTTGAGCCGTTTGAGTTAGAAACAAGGTTTTTTTTGTCCAAATCTTTAGATTATGCAGCAGATGATGGATTATGTGGCAAATGCGGAAAATGTATAATAATGCAAAAATCACTGCTGCCGAACAGTTGCATAATTCCAGTGGCCCTGCTCATACCTCTGACCAGGTCCAGAAGTGCTCCTCAGTGGTTCCTTCTTTTTTTGTGTCCCATTGAGTTTATAGTTTAGCTTCTATGGAAACGAGGAGGACTAAACCTGAGGTTACCACTCCACAACAACGACTATCATACCACATAATTACTCTCCATAACACATAATCCCACTCAACATAATTCCTATACACTAAATACCACTTACTTTCTATTCACATAATTTCGCTGCACAACATACCACATAATTCCACAACACGCAACGTACATCCACTCCACTCCCAAAAACATTAGTTAAAAACTTTTACATTTACAATGCCAATAGCTCTAACTCTCGCAAATGCGAGACCTATTGCATTGCAAATGCTTCTTTAACTAGTAGTTGCGTTTGCACAGTGTTGGAGAAAGGGGGCTGGGCCTCCAACCAGTGTTCAGGAATTCCGCTGTGTAGTATTTACAGGAGGCACCAGAAGGGCTTCTTGGCCCCCAAAGTCCCTTTAGGAGTAAAGTAGACTTCATCCCCCAACCAGTAATGTACCAGGAGGCACGTTTGCAGAGTGATGGACACAGGGGGCATGGCCTCCAAAGACCTCTTAGCAATCTCACTGTGTGGAACTTAGTGGAGGTAACAGATGGGGATGAAGTCCAGGTTAGTCCTGAGGTCCTCAGGACACAAGGGGACCTCATCACCCCAACACCAGTGCGCCAAGAGGTGCGTTTGCAGAGTGGTGTAAAAAGGGGTGTGGCCTCCTACCACCTCTCAGCAAACCACATGTATAGTGCTTATGGGAGGTACCTGGTGGGCCAGTTGGCCCCTAAGGACCCTCAGTAGTTACGGGGACTTCATTCTCCAACCAAGATTGCACCAGGAGGCGCGTTTGCGGTGTAGTGGCGAAAGGGGGCGGGGCTTCCGGCGAGTTGCCAGTCTGTCTATTTTTTTTTTTTTTTAATTAGGAAAGTGGGCTGTGTAGCCTCCTTCCCTTAGTGCTTTTGGGCCCCAGGGACCCCATTCCATAGGGCTGACCCATTTAAATAATGTTTTCAATTCAAATGGGAGGGGGGATGTGTGACCCCTCTCCAGAGGCCTATATATGCCCTGGGGACCCCATCCCCCAGGGCTGGGCCTTTCTATGTTTTTTTTTTTTAAAGGGGAAGGGGGGCCATGAGGCCCCCTTCCCCAGGCCAATTACGGCCCCTGTGCGACCCCCTGACCAGGCCTAAGGGGTCAGGTGTTTCTACCCTGCCCCATTTCCTTCAACTGAGTCACAAAATGGCTGCCAACACATTTTGGTTTGGAGTGTTGGCAACCAATCAGAATGAAGCTCGTGCTCTGGAGGGTTCGCGAATCCTCCTCGGCCACCAGATATCGATATTTTTTATTTTTGAATTTCTCAGGAACTACTGAACAGATTTACACCATTTAAAAAAAGCACGCTTTCTGAAACCAGAGCTATTTATAAATTTGGTGTAATTCCATTCAGCAGTTCGGGCTGTAGCTTTGTCTAAAGTTTCCTAAAAAAATTTACATGGAGAAAACGTGTTTTGGGACCCCCCTTTTTTCTCGGCCTCCGCTTGATGAATCACCCCAAACCTTTCATGACAAGAGCTGACCGGAGCACCCCATTAGTTTTAAAAATTTCGCAAAGATTCGTCAAACGATGCTAAAGATATTGGCAATTCAAGAAACGCTTTTCCTATGGAAACTAGGTCCTAACTATAAGTACCTACTGGCGACCGCCAGTAGGTAATATATATTATCTACTGGCGGTCGCCAGTAGATAGTTATAGTTAGGACCTTTATCCATAGGAAATCTGCAACATTCTATTTGAAATAACTCTTGCGCCGGTTGACGAATCTTCGCGAAAGCTTCCAACTTGTTGGGGCGCTCTGCTCCGCTCCTACCCTGAAAGTCTCGGGTTGATTCGTCAAGCGGGGGCCGAGAAAAAAGGGGGGTCCCAAAACGCGTTTTCTCCGTTTTTTCCATGTTCATTCCCATAGGAAATTTTAGCCACGGCTACAGCCCGAACTGCTGAACAGAATTACACCAAATTTTGCAAAAAGGTAGCGCTTGGTTCAGAAAGCGACCTTTTTTTTAAATGGTGTAAATCCGTTCAGTAGTTGCGGAGAAATTCAAAAAATAAGAGTGAAAAAATCGATTTCCCATAGGAAACTTTATGCAAGGCTACAGCAAAATCTGCTGAACGGAATTACACCAAATTTGGCAAGAAGGTAGTGCTTGGTTCAGAAAGCACCCTTTTTAAAAATGGTGTAAATCTGTTCAGTAGTTGCTGATTAAATCCAAAATAAAAGTTTCGATATTTAGAGGCACGGAGGATCCGCACACCCTCCCGACCATGAGCTGCATGCTAATTGGCTGTCAACACTCCAAACCAGGAAGTGTTGGCAGCCATCTTGTTCCTCGGTAGAACCGAGGAACAAGAAAGCAGTAAAAAAAGTGCGCAATACGCAAAAAGGGGGCAGGGTAGAAACACCCTGACCCCCAGGTTTTTTTAAATCGGCAGGATGCGCTTAGGGTGCGCGGATCCCGCCGGGAAAAAAAAAAAGAAACAAGTGCGCAAAACGCACAAAGGGGCAGGGTAGAAACACCCTGACTCCTAGGTCTGCTCAGGGGTCCCACAAGGACCCCTGGGCAGAAAAAGCATTTTTTAAAAAACAAATCGGCGAATCCCGCCGAAAAAACTAAAACGAAGTGCGGTCTCCGCGCTTCGATGTTAATTTGCCCCCGGGTGGGCCAAGTCCCGGGGGCATGGTGGGGGGGGGTTTAAATTTAATGTGGGGGGCCTCTAACACCCCCCAAGCCCCGGGGACCGCCACCCCTTGGGGCTTTGAAAACATAATGGTGCGGGAGGGCTCTTGGCCCTCCCGCAGCCCCGGCAACCGCCACCCCCCGGGGCTTCTTTTAAAAAAAAAAATTTGACCTGTGCGGGGGGGCTCCAGCCCCCCCACACGCCCCGGGGACCGCCACCTCCCCGGGGCACTAAAGATTTGAATATGGGGGTCCGTTACGGACCCCCAAAGCCCCGAGGACCACCACCTCCCCGGGGCTGTGCACTGGATGGGAGGGGGCCGCGCGGCCCCCTCCTGGAGCCCTTGATGGCCCTGGGGACCGCCACCCCCAGGGCCGGCTCCTGCAGTGTCCCGGGCTGCCTACCCCCGGGACACTGTAGTTTGCTATGACAGGACGGGAGCCTTGCGGCTCCCGTCCTGTCATAGCAAACTTGGTTTGGATTTTGAAAGAGAGAGCAGGAAACCTGCTCTCTCTTTCAAAATGCAAACCCAATTGCTTTTCCACATGGGAAGCAGCATGTTAGCTGTTCCCCATGTGGAAAAGCAATGCCGGCTCCCGTAGGACACGGGGAGCCGGCGGGACTGTGGGGGGATTGGGGACCCCCCCACAGTCCCCAACCAGAGGCCAGGCCCCGGGGGATGGGGTCCCCGCGGCCATAAGTGGCCAGGGAAGGGGTCCACGCAGCCCCCCTCCCCAAATAAAAAAAAAAAACAAAAAAAAGGGCAAGGCCGGCCCTGGGGGATGGGGTCCCCGGGGCCTTAAATGGCCTGAGGAGGGGGGCCACGCAGCCACCCTCCAAATGAAAAAAAAAAAAATCGAGGGCATGCCCCGGGGGATGGGGTCCCCGGGGCCAATACAGGCCCAAGGAAGGGGGGCCACGCGGCCCCCTTCCCGTTTTTTTTTTTTAATTAAAAAAAAAGATAAATTGCTCAGGCCCCGGGGGATGGGGTCTCTGGGGCCAAAAGTGGCCAAGGGAAGGGGGGCCACGCAGCCCCCCTCCCATTAAAAAAAAACAAAAAAAACCGACTGGCATTGTGCCGGAGGCCCCGCCCCCTCCCTGCAGTACTCTGCAAACGCGCCCTGGCGCATTTTAAGAAGGGGAAGTACTCCCTTGAATACTGGGGGTCCCTGGGGGCCAACTAGCCCACCAGGAACCTCCAGTATGTCATGAGTGATGTAATATGTGACGTCATCAGCAGTGCATTGCGGGGGCGCAAGTTATAGTTAGCTGAACTAACTATAACGGGGGAATTTCACGGGTTTTGTACGAGTGCAATGCCCAACTAACTATAACTGTCCCTAAAACCTATGGTTTTTCAGTGAATTTCAAAGGTTTTTTAAATGCAAATATCTAACTATAACGTGTCTGAAACCTATGGTTTTTTCAGTGAATATATATATATATATATATATATATACATATATATATACTCTCTCTTCCTCTCACAGCTACACACATACTCATACAGATACTGCCACACCGACTCGCATATGCATACAAACACTCTCACATCCACTCTTACACCCATACAGACTCTGTCACACCAATTTTCATACCCATACAGAGTCTCTCACACCCATTCACAAACCCATACAAAGACTCTTATACCCACACTTATACCTATACAGAGACTGTCACACCCATTCAGATATCGTACAGACACTGTTACACCCATTCACAAACCCATAAAGAGACTCTCACATGCACACTTCAATCCATACAGACTTTCGCACCCACTCACATACCTATCCAGACCATCTCACACCAACTCTTACACCTGTGCAGACACTGCTATACCCATTCACAAAACCATACAGAGACTTTCATACCCACACATACACCCATAAAGACAGTTTTACACCCACTCACATATCCATACAGACCATCTCACACCAACTCTTACACCTGTGCAGACACTGTACACCCATTTACAAACCCAGACAAAGACTCCCACACCTACACTTACACTTATATAGATACTTTTGCACCCACTCACATAGCCATGCAGAACCTCTCACAACCATTTGTATACCCATGCAGACACTGTTAACCCATTCACAAACCCATACAGAGACTCTCACACCCACACTTACACCTATAAAAATACTTTTATACCCACTCACATACCCAAACAGACACTCTCACACTCATTCCGATATCCCACAAACACTGTTATACCCATTCACGAACCCACAGAGAGTCTCTCATACCTATACTTACATCCATACAGAGACTTTCACACCCACTCACATACCCATACAGACCTCTCACACCCAGTCATATACACCTATAAAGACATTGTTACACCCATTCACAAACACATACAGAGACTCTCACACCCACACTTATACCTATATCGACAGTGTTACACCTATGACATACCAATACATACACATATCCTACAGACACTGTTAAACATATTCACAAACCCATACATAGACTCTCATATGCACACTCACACCAATACAGAGACTTTTGTACCTACTCACATACCACTACAGACCATCTCACACCCACTCTTACACCCATGCAGACCCTGTCACACCCATTCACAAACCCATGTAGTTTCTCACGCACACATTCACATCTATATAAACACTTTTACACCCACTCACATACCCATTCAGATATCCTGCATACACTGTTACACTCATTCACAAATCCATACAGACACTCTCACAGCCAGACTTACACCTATATAGACACTGTCACAGCCACTTAGATACTGATGAGAGAGTTTCACACCTACTGATACTCATACAGACACTGTTACAGCCACTATGATATGCATTGAGACACTTATGCACCTAAAATGATACCCATTTAGACTCTTTTATACCCACTGTGAGATCCATTCGGAACTGTTTACTAGAAATACTAAATGTGATCTTTTGTATTGAATGTGTGCTTTTGGATTGCGGATCGGCGGATTCAAACATTTCTTTTTTTACAAAACAGATATACAGTTAAAAATGACCGCTGTTTGAGGCCTAGGGTGGCTCTCAGAAAAGTTGCTATGTTCATTGTGTGTATATGATGACTACATATATGAGCGAATGCAGAGTTTCAAGTTGCTCAGAGATACTCTGTTACTTTTGTTCATGAAGTGAACACCATCTCTTTTGTATATTCCATGCATTTTGAAGTGCAGGTTTTCTATTGTAGATAGAGTCCATGTTATGGTCTCTGAGGAATGCTGAAACAGTTTTATTTACATGTTTCCTGGCTTTCTCTATCTGTGGACAAAATTCAGAAGACCACTTCCATTTCTGCCTCTGGCAGATGTTAGAAAACACCAAGGCAGTTTGAGAGAAGTTGCATTAATTGTTCAAAGGTATTCTTCATTAGGATTGCTATTCCTACCCCAGTCAGTGTGCCCAGGTTATTGCCACCACAGTGCACGATTATGAGATCTGGATGTTAGTAATCCATAATTCTATCAACCAATCGAAGAATTGCTTCCACTGTAACCTCTCTGGCCAAACCAACTAATATCCACATTTGGCAACCTAGGTCCCTGTCAATCCCACTCTAGCAAACTCTGTAGCCCAGGACACAAAGCTATGAACTACAATCCACACTCTAACCATTTTGAAGGATGGAGCAGTAGCACACAGGAGAAGGTTGGAGAAGGCTGTAGCTGAATGAGTCAGTTGTCAAAATTAAGTCAGTTAAAAGAGACTTAGTAAGTAAATTTTCAAAGGGCACATTTGATTAGATGCTGTAATTATTGCATTGTTTAAAACCAGGTTGTGGGATAAATTTAAAGTAAGTACATGTCTGATTGGCAATGTGGGATATGTTTCTATTTGCATACAGTCAATTACACCTGCTGTCTTGGGTTTAGGAGTTAGCATGTTGCTGTAGAAACTGTGGTGAACTTGTGACCTACTGGTAGCAGAGAATGTTACAATTGTGGCCACAGCAGAAACAGAGCTACAGGAGTATGGGGGGAAGGGAACAAAAAAACTAGAATGTCAATGAGAGGAGACATTGTTCATGAAAGAAATAATGAATAAAGATTGTTTATGTCTAAATTTAGGGATATGTAGGAAGTGGCGTGTATGTGGTGGTGTTTAGGAATAGTTTTTAAATAAGATTTCCGTTTGCTGTGTGGATCCATGGATCCACAATGAGGTTAGATGGGGGGCTGCTCAGAGCACCATGGATCCATTCATGAATCTGCGGATTTCTCCCAAAAACGTTACCGAATTGGGCTTTTTTAGAGGGCTCAAACAAAGGGTTAAAAAATATGACTATTCAGAAGAGCTGTATGATTGGTAAGAAAAATGAAAGAAAAATCCTCACCAACAATCCCATTTAGCAGGTATGTGTATTGAGCATAACAAAAGTTGATACATAAGGACTGACTATGAGAAGAGTGGATGACAGTGAGCAGGAGGTTTGAGAATAGTAAAAGGTAATGTTGAAAGTGAGTAGAAGATGAAAATAAAGTACAGTGTATTGATCTGGAACTATGAATGAAAAGAGGTAAAGAAAAGCAAAACACAGGTATACACCAATGTAGGGAGTGACACAAGGAGTGAAATGCTAATGTACACAGTGAGATATTAAGGCATTTTATTATGTATACTGGTATGCAAAGTCATATACACAGATATATAGATTAAGATCAGCTGGTTCACACTGATGCTTTTGCTAATACAGCGGGGTATGGTTAAATATATTTACTTTTCACACATAATGATATAGCCAGGCATACAGGAACAGAGCAGAGAGTACAGTGATGCATACATTTACAGAGTCAGAAGGAAGCTGATGTGTGCAGTTAGTCACTCAGAGAGGTATTGATGTATGCAGTTAGATAACTTGATAAATAGTAAAATGTAAGCTCAGGTACCCAGAAATAAATTGAAGTATATAGCAGAACATGTAGAGATAGCGGAAAATATAGTCTGAAATTAAAATACACAGTTATATATACAATAACCCACTTATGAACAGAGACACAAAGTAATGTGGCTGTAATACAGATATGACATTCAGATAAGTACTGAGAGATCCTAAGCAGACACTGTAATGTAGGGGCAACCGCTATAAAGTAGATAGTATAATTTGTAGAAAGATACCCAGAAAAAATAATAGTGGTATTTTCAGGACCAGATATACAGTGAGACACTCAATACCAGACTAAGTGAAACAGTAATGTATGTAGTTATACATGTGCACACAGGAATACCTAGAACAATACATTAACTGTATTACTAATACCTATGTATAAGAGAGGTAGATAGATATACAGTTATATGTGTGTACTGTACAAAGCAGAAGAAAGAATAGAAGGACATTATTTTTGCATACTATTTAGAAACTGTAGAGTACAACTATAGACAACCTAGGGACACAGTGATGCTAGTACACTAACACACTCACTTTTCCATACACTCAGAGATCATGGCAGGCATTGATGCACACAGTTACACACTCATGGACATATTGAAACACTCAGTGGCTGACTCAGATACATAGATGTATAGGCATTCAAAGACCCTGGGACAGATTAATACTTACACTGAGGCACCCATGCACAGCGTAATACACTCACTGACTCATATAAACACTAATTTATACAAACAATTACACACTCTGGGGCATATTGATACATACACTGACACAGCCATACACACAGTAATACATTCACTGATACCCTCACACAGTCACTTATACAGAGATAGATACCCTAGGTATTTTGATATATACACAAGGATTCCCATGCATACCTATATGAGTTACTCATGTACGCACTGATACATACACTCAGACAATATTGTAGACACTAATACATACACTGATACTCTCATAAACACAGTGATGCATTGAGTGATATAGTGACACACTCAAATACCACAAGAGAGTGATAGATACAGTGAGACACTGACACACTCACTTATACAGAGTGAGATATTCTGTAATACACTGATACATACACATTTGTGGATACACTGATGCAGTCATTGACTTAGTCACATACTCTCTGATAAATACAGTCAGACATCCTTGGACAGAGTAATACATGCAGTGATACATACAAGGACACATGAATGCAGTCACTAACTGAGTGATACACTCAGTTAGAGTTAACATATCTATACTACACATATCCAATAAAGGTAAAATGATGCAGAATATATATGTGTACTGTGAAAAGCAGATAAAAAGTAAAAGCAAAGTATATCTTGTACAACTAATTATAAACCCCAGACTAAAGAATAACCAGATAGTCAGTAAATTAGCAATAAAGTTATATGCTGTAGATGTTAATTTATTGTTTACTTTTTACAGACATCTGATTTTATTTGAGAAAGAAGATTTACAGTGCCTGACAAGAGAGAAAGACGAAAGAAAGTGAAAAAACTGTATTATGAACTGCAGGCTCAGAGAGACAAAACAAAATAAGGAGGAGAATATCCAGAGGAAAAAAGAGAAGTTTGTAAGAGTGCTAGCAGTTTCACAAAAAAATATGTTGTAAAATGCAAAATGTGACTACAGTCTTGTTTAAAAATGGAATTTGCATATCAAGTGGAAAAAAGCAAGGATGACGTGTTTGTGAAAGTAGGAAATGCTCTAAGAAATCAGGGACTTTCAGAAAAAGTTTGAGAAGATATTTATTTTTGATTATTTGGTCCAGAAGAGGAGTCTAGGGAAAATGTAGAACTGATTACTGGAGGTACAGATGAAAAGGATACAGAAATTAGTACTGAAAACCTTTCACAACATTGCAAAGTTTAACACAGTTTGCTCTGAGAAACCAAACTGTGTTTGTAGTTTCTGTCGAAGCACTCACTACAAAACTCAAACTCACAATGTATTTGTGTACTCTGAAGTTGAAAAAGAGAACAAATATAAGTGGCAAGAATTGGGTGCATATTTATTTGATGAGGAAATATTTGATGTGTGCACACAGCAGATTATATGTAAGTACTGCTTTGATAAGTTAAAGAATATTAAACTGCCAGTGAGAGCCATATATAATAAGTTAGAATTGGTGTCTGTTCCATAAGAGCTTAAAGTATTAAATGTTTATGAATCAATTCTAATACAGTGTACACATCAATCCAAACCATAGTTCGTATGGAGCCAAAGACAGGAAAATTACCTCCAACTGAGCTCCAGAAAGGACTTAAAGGAAGAGTTGTGTATTTATCTTTATATTTTAAACAGAATATAAAAACTAAAGGGATAGCTATTGAAGAACCTCTTATTAGTTTAGTGAATGGTGTTCCAACACAGAGTAGAAAAGTATGGCAAGTGTTAGTAGATGTTAATAAGGTCACAAAAGCAATATTATACATAGCAAAAAAAATAGGATGTGTTAGAAGGGCCAAATAGCCGAAGACACCAAATGGCCCGAGACCTCCTGATAAAAGGATTCTTGGAGATAGCAAAACCCTCCATGCAATGCACAAATATGTCGGCTCCTGCATCTGTTTGCGGATATATGTTCTGCAGGAGTCAGGTATTAGTATAAAAGGGCGAACAAATCACCAAGGAAACCTGAGAAGGTAAAATACAGACAAATCAGTCTAAAATATAAAGGGAAGCAGTCTGTAGACCAACAACAGACAGCTTCCCTTTTATATTTTAGACTACTCAGGTTTCTTTGGTGATTTGTTCGCATTTTTGTACCAATACCTGACTCCTGCAGGACATGTAGTGAAGATCCCTCCTTTGAGACACCTAGTGATCGTAGAGTGAGAACACCTGTCTTCCACAGCTCGGCGGTAAGTTAATACTGATTTAAACTTGGCCGATATATTACCCCCTATTTTGTTATATTTTGCTACATTTTAAAACTGCATTTATCCGTTTAACAGATCGCCCATTTATCTGGAGATTTGTGGACATACACTATGAATTTCTACAGTAGTGGCAGATTTGGATTGACCTGGTTAGCCTGGTCAGGCACCCACCATGGTCAGTAGGCCCTTTTATTTAAATTAACATGTCTATGATTACACATACACCAGGGAGACAGGCTCTTATTGCATTTCATTCAATTTAGGTTGTCTCTGTAATTTTCCTTGTCCTGATGAAGACTCGCACGCAGAGGTTTAAAAATACCCTCTTCGCCTAAGTCAAGTCAAAACATCGACACCTCCTATTCCATGGCCTAAACTACACATTATTGGGCATTCCCTGAAATTGGATGCTGCATTCAAAAAATAGCAGCATCATTCCGACAAGTGGACTTTGAATGATATAACATCATTGTTTTGTAGTCAGGCCTAAGAACAATGGGTTACCCCCTTTTATATAACCATGGCAACCAGTATTGTTTGTGTAGAATCAAGATACTGTAACATATTATTGTTTTCTGTCTGATTTTCCATTCCTTCACTCACCTCACACATGAGCACTTTTCCTTGCACTTCTTATTAGAGCAACCATTTATAGATATCTTTCCATATGGTTTATTGAATATGTAATTTGCATAAGTAAAAGAATATATAAAGGATTCCTTTCCATATGACCTAAGTTGTTTTGTCTCTTTCTCCGGTGTATTATTGAAGAGTATTTACTCTTGTGTTTAAATGATCATACATAAATGTCTCAATGACCTAGTGGATTAACTTCACTATCATTTTCCTCTTTGGTTGGTTGTTTGGTCAGGACCAATTGTTGTTCTTACCGCTTAGGATACATGGGGCAGTTTTCTTAAACAACAAGTGGTCTCCCAACATAAAATTCCAATTTTGGGATGTCCAGCTCAAGGGTTTAAAGGGAAATGGATCGCATGAGGGAGGGTAGAATGAAAGCATGACTACCCCATGTAAGGAAATCTGGGACACCAAAGTGGATGGATACACTTGGATAGAAGGTGAGGGACAACCCCTAATAGTACAAAAACTAACCATGTGCTCCTTATGTTTTAGAGGAAAAGGAATGCTTATGATGGGCACAAACACTAACTGTAGTGTGATCTTACACATCCCAGATATGCAGTGAGGCACCTCCACGCTGATGGATTTCTACAGGCAATGCGGCTAGTTTGTTTACATGCAGATCGTCCTTGGATGTGCAGACCCTGTTCTCTGATAACCATACACATCCCAACCCTGGTAATTCCTGGAGAGGAACTGTTGGACTTGTACCAGCACCTGTTGAGGAAGTAGTCAACCTTGCTGTACCAATCTCGCAAGAAGAGAACTGCAGACTATTTTACCAGGGCTCAATGCAAAGACATTCCAGAAGAATCCAGACTGTTTACTGAGGCACAAGAATCAGCAAGAGGTCGGATACTTTTCTTTATACTGCAGACAAAAGCTGATACCCGATACTTACAGATAACATGGTGAGTAATGCTCAAAATGATAAACAGCACTGAGCTTGGCCTCAATCCGATCAAAGAAGAACTGCGAGCAATACCCCTCAAGGTAATACAGCACTTATATGTATTGGACTTAATGACCACAATGGAGAGATGAGTGTTTGCAAAAATCGGTGCAGCCTGCTGCTCATTCATTCCAAGGAATGACATAGAGAACGGAACTCTGACACTTGCTATCCAAGCATTGCACAATTTATAAAGAGACATGAGAGAAGAGGGAGATGCCCCTGAGCAGGAGTCATTTTCAAATTGGTTCTGCTGGATCCTACGATGGATCCCCAGGTCATTAAAATAAAACTCTGACACTTTGCCATCCACGCATTGCACAATTTACAAAGAGACATGCAAGAAGAGGGAGGTGTACCTGAGCAGGAATGGTTTTCGAAATGGTTATTCTGGCTCCAGCTATAGATCTTCGGGTTGTGTATATCCCTGTTCCCTGTTATCATTGTATTTCTTTTAGTGTGCAGTGTTATACAGTTGGGGATCACCTGCTGTAAAAATGCAGTCCTCAAAATGGGAAGAATACAAGTTAACAGAACAGCAGTTATTGTCGAGTTCGAGCTTAAGGATCAGAACTCTCCAAAGAAAGGGCCATCCAAATGCAGGAGTTAGGAAGGGTAGTTGAAGAATCAACTAGAGCGGGGAATGTTAATATGGAATCGAATGTATCTGTCGACGAAAACGATATCACATCCTTAAAAGCATTCGATCTATCCCACGGATAGGTGGAGCAACATTTCAAAGGGTCAAAGGAGATTGCCCAAATAAAGCACACATGTCTGGAGGGTGCACACACTTTGGTAACACAACCAATCAGGGCCCAGTATATGTAGTGATCCCGCATACCCGACGCTGGACATCTGGACACTCTCACCACTGGTCACACTGTGTCCACACAAGGTCAAGATCCACCTGTAGTAACGATTAGACAATTAATTTATTACTCCAAAGGCAGCAACCAGACTTTCTCACCATATATGAATTGATGAAAACCTTTTATTACCTACAATGAAATGTATAGAGGAAAACCACAAACCGATTATAAATTGAGACAGTCCTCAGATCCTGTGCCTGTAACTGTTCTCCTGGCCACTCTGTGTTATTAAACAAACTGTTCCTGTTTTGCCAAATGCCTTTTGTATTTTTAAGGTATTTTGTGTTCAAGCAACACTGTGATTCTTTCTCAAATCTCCTCTGACCTCTAGAGTAGAATGGGTTGCTCATTTTCTCCTTATGACATCATCAGGAAGTGAAAGAGGGATGGTCAGTAAAATAGCCATTCTCTAAATACTGATTCACAAAATTGTGACTAATACGAAAACACAATTAAGGAGTCCTGTTTGAAACAGGAAATTTTAAGAAACCTATGAACATCCCATAATGCAAATCATGAAAGGTGGGATGGTGAGGTTTCACCATCTTTAGTCAAGAGTAAAACTAAAACTGTGAAAGCTTCCAAATGCATGCCTAGATGGATACACTATCGTAGTCTACAATGTGAACGTACAATAAGAAAATAATGAATTTTGCACAACTTAATTAAACCTATGGATGGATTTGTCAGTCACATTATAAACATTTAGACCTTTCACAATAATTGCCCCTTTAGACTCTAATGGTACCTATTTGCCTCACCTACTTGCGTAAGACAAGAGGATCAGTGCTCTTGATATCACAATGAGATGCTTGTGCAGCGATATCCAATAGTTCTGTGAGGCACTGCGTTCAGCAGAAAAACCTGATGTGCAAATGCTGCATCTCACACCAGAGCTAGTTTGGACTTTTGAGGATTCTTGTAGCCAATCCCAAAACACCTGGCCAAATATTATCAGTTTCCTCTGGAGTGTAACCCCACCCATGCATACACTAGGGGTTTATTAGTGGTAGAAACAGAGACAGAATTGACAATTATCTTTAGGTGTGCAGTGCACAGATACAGACTTGTCCCAGGAGCATGTGTGTCTTCACATTCCTCATGTTCTTACCTCTCATGACCTCCCCATCTCCAGAGATAAGAAAGAGATTATCAGTATACGTTATCCTCAATAAAATGAAAAGAAAATGCATGTTGATACTTTGACAGGATGGGAATATTCTAGGTAGATTAAAATGATTGTCCACTGAGAAATTTGGTCATGGAGAATATTGCAGGATTTCAAACCAGTAAGAAGAGATGATGTTGTAGATTGGGATAGCACACCATAAAGGGATCATTATTGAATCCAGAAAACAAGATAAACAAGTCATTTGTATACTTTTGCAATGTCCATGTATCTCTCACATTGTGAATATTTTACAAATGCCACATAGATTTCTGAGGCGCATAAGTATTGGCAATTCAGATAAGTGGATTAACTCCCTACAAGGTGCTAACTCCTCATAACACCAATGACTATCCTAAGGTAGCACTGCCTTTCCAAGGTACCTGACTTAACTGAAGAACCACCTTGATTGGATGGAGTGAAGGAAGTCAGCACATTAATTGAGCCTTTTATGATCTTAAGTGACAACAGCAGGATGGCGAAGCAGAAACCAAAATCCAGACTTCGTCTGTGATTAAGTGGACCTGTAAACATATATTGCAAACCATTCATACATAGGAAAAACAAAAAAGAAACAGGATTGATGCTCTCAGTCAGCATTGTAAACCACCTTTTAAATAGTCATGGATCAAGATTAGTAACTTAGGTTATAATCATGTAGTAGATGACCCTAATAATATTTTCTGTTCAATAATTAAGGCTATCATCTTGTGAAAACACATTGCAAACAAGAGCTCCAACTGTAGACATTGAGTTAGTTTGACTCTGGCGTACTGAGCTCTTTCCTATTATGGCTCTGCAATTTCAGCAAGGTACAATCTCTTTCACACTGGAATCTCAGGACAGCAAGGATCGGCTGTCACAGATTTCTCAAAAATGGGGACAAGAGCTCAGAACTCAATAGTCAACCAACAGACACAATACGTAATGTCATCCCAGTGCTTGTCTTTTTGAAAAACAATGTAAAATAGTCAAACATCAGAACTAAATACTACACTATTCAATTGGATTAATGAACACACCGTTGTGTTCCTGGTTACAATCTCCAGATGGCACTACACCCGGCCTTCGTAGTAATCTCTCCCAACGGGGAAACTCTATTAGCTATAGTCCATCATTTTCTGTGGGCATCTGCATGAATTAACCACAGGTACTGATTACTTAACTTTAACCCCCAGAGGTGCAAATCAGTTTCCTAGTTCTTAACTCTGGTATTAAATTGTGCAGAAAGTCTCTCAAATCCTCCAGCAGTATTTCTCAGAGCTTGTCATCAGCATGCGTTCCATTCACATTATCATAAACACATTACGTGTTCAATGGTTTTGCACAGTATGTGGTGTGATAGGCACAACCTGTGTCCTCAGACTTTAAAGAAGCCTCCTATTGGAACAGGAATTACTGAATAAGTTAATCCTGGCTTAACAGCATAGTGCTATCAGCAGTTAGAGCCTTTCAAACTGAGTGCAGGAATGCATCTTCAGCAGTTCCAGCCTATCAGAGTGATCAGGCCCCACAGAGACCACCAGCAGGCATGATAACACATGTGATTGTGATGTATTTGGGAATTTCTCCACGTAAACCGAAAAGGATGCCCATTCATGAATGGGCAACTTCTGGCTTCATTTTCTAGTTTAGTTCAGATTTTGCATGTGTTCCTCACACCACGATCTTGCTGGGATACTCCTGCTAAGTAGTCTCTGCTCCTGCAGTGCAGAGCCAGGAACACTTCTTTCAGCTCCATTCAGTTAGTCAGGCTTCTAGGCACTAAGGAGACCCTCTGCTTTACCTGCGGATGATGCAGACTCCAGATATTGGAGACTAGCTGTGTTGCAGACACCCAACCTGGCCACACACTCAGCAGAATAATCAATTCTATGGTTATGATGGAAAAGCAGGGTGTTTTGGATCCCAATTTAATACACATTTTCCACCCAGGGGATATGATGCACTCTCTCATGCTTCAGAACTGGTTTATATTGATTGTCTTTCATATATCACTCCCGGACTGTGCTGCATCCTCAGCCTTTGTGTAAAGAGATATTTCTCACAGCATGTAGCAATATTGCTACCCTAAACAACCTAGTTTAGAATACCTATAAGCTCTTTACACATGGTTGTCATCAGCTTTTCTGATGATGTAATTAAAGAGAGACCAAAGGAATAGCAGTTCTAGAAATTTCCTCATACCCAGCAAAAGAAAATTCAGTCCCACTACTCGAACCTACCATAAACCAAATGGTAGTGTTCAGAAAGAACTAATCAACAGATCCTTGCAAACAAAGCATTCATGCAATTTGTAATGGTGGCCCTGGCTCCATCCTCCTCACTTTGGTGTATGGATCTCCATCTTCCAGTCACTAGATTTCATGCTATCTACCATACATCCTGTGTCATGCTAAATTAGGGTCAGCATTCAAAATGAAAAAAAAATAATCCACTGGTTTCAGTACACGCACAAAGCCTTACTATCATACATATATCACACATGCTCCATGCATTCACACCTCCACAGGCTAGATTTCAACACCAGGTTAGGGTCTCACATAATGGCAGAACTTTACACACGAGGGTTAAACATACCATACTCTCATGGAGATAGAGAACATGTTTTGGGTGTGCTACAAATAATCAAGCACAGTATGTTGCACACACCTCTTTATGAGATACACACAGGACAGGGACATCAGTACACTATCCACTATGAGTGCAATCCTCTTGTAAACCTGCAGGTCACAGGACCTCTCATTGTCAGGGGCACACCTATGTTTTTGCACTTGTGCTATATTAGATGAGTTCAGACCACAAAAACATCAGTATATCAGTTTATAATGCAGTTAGCACTCATGGCATATATATATATATATTAGTTCACTATGAAGCGAACATTCCCATCCCAAAACCATCTCTTGTGTGGCATCTGCACTTAAAAACAAAGGTATCAGTAGGTCAGATTAGCATCTCATGTGTGGCATCAGGCTTTAAAGACTATCAGATCTCATCATCAGGATACCAATATCTTATGTGTGGCAGATGTACTTACACAACTATACTATCTAATATTCAGGTGACCATTATCTCATGTGTGGCTTCAATCTTTAAAACCAGGATATGATACTCAGCTTACCATTTTATGTGTCACTTGCCCTTAAAAGACGAAATGTGATTAGTAATTCAGGTTATCATCTCATGTGTGGCATCAGCCCTTAAAAAGCGGTGGGATCTCTTACCAGGAGTGCCCTCTTATCTGTTGCAGCTGCCCATAAAAAACAGTGGCATCCATTATTCCGACTACTATCTCATGTGGAAAAGCTCCCCTTAAAAATATTGGAATCACTATGTCAGGTTACTAGTTCATGTGTGATAGCTTCCCTTATAAACCAATGATATGCGTAATTCAGATTATCATTTTATGTGTGATAGCTGCCCTTACAGAACAATAGGATCCATAATTCAGGTTACCACTTTGTACGTGGCATCAGCCATAAAATCTATAGGATCTTATATGCAGCGTACCATTTCATACATGGCAGTTGCATTTAAAAACAATGGTATTTTATATTCAGGTTACGATGTCATGTGTGAAGGTATCAATGTTACTCCTGTGAGGAATACTGCCACACATGAGACAGTCATCTAATTTAATGAGCCTGATGTGCTTCTAAGGCTAGATGCTGCACATGAGGACAGTAATTTACAAATTAGTCAGCCACCTCACCGCAGAACCCAAAGTTGCTGTAGTACGTTGAGTGACAAGAAGAGAGCCATATCTACAGAGATATGGCACTATCCTGCTCTCTCCCTAGCACCAGTGTGAAATCAGGCTGTCGTGCACCACACACTCACCTTTGCACCATAGTGCAAGGGTGTCTGTGTAAGTTTAGCATAGTTTTTGTACTGGAATGTATCATTCCAGTATAAAGTACTATATTTAGACTAACCTTAAAACTTTTCTTACTTTTTTTTTTTTTTAATAAATGTCTTTATTTGCATTTTTCAAGTATAGGTAACAAGAGAAAAAGAAAAAGACATAGGGTATGAGGGATAAGGGCAAGCAAACATAAATGAAATAGTAGACATTCTTTTTGCTCTTCAATTATACATAACTATTTCTGCACATAGTTTCAATCTTGATCATTAGACAGTTATGTTTCTACATTCAGTTTAAACGTTTGTTTTGGGTTGTTTTATTGCATATGTACAATAATCAAGTTTCTCATTGAGCTGTCTATGGTATCTACTGCCCTATCCCCAAGAGGGTCGTTTGTCTATGCGCCCTTTCAATATTTGTTGTATATTCCTATATCATACTTCTCTATACAGTGATACATTTTAATGCAAACATGATACAGTTTATTCTATTTTTAACCACACAGTTGACAAAAATAAGAAACCCATTGCCAATACGTTGCGGCTGGGTCATAATGTTCTAGAGAGGTGTTCAATCATGTCTTCTATTCAATAATATGTCAATCACCTCCCTGTTCCAATATCTTGTGTGGTGTTCAACTGAGGCTCTAATGTCTCAAGTGCACTGAATTTCCTGTCTGGTCTTACATGTGCATGACAGTATCAGCTTCATCTCATGGCCTAAATGTGAGATGTTTGACGATCTACGTCTGAGTCATTCTCATTTACTGCTTTGCGGGGTGGTATTCCCAGCTTCCTCGTCCATATATTTTAATTCCACCAGAATTGTATCCCGATTTTGTGCTATGGGGAATTTACGCTGACCTGCTGTTTCTTCCCTATGTAATGATATACTCTCTGCCTGAGCCCACACTGCAAGTGAGTTTTTCCAGCTATTTAGGACAGGGGGTTCTGCACGTTTCCATCTTTTTGTGATCAACCTTTTGGCTACTATGAGCCCCAGATCAATAAACCTTGCTGTGACTTTATATTTTTTTGGTCTAGGATAAAAGCCTAGTATGCACTCCTCCCATGTCTGCAGACGTGATCTACCGGTATACTTCGCTAGTGCTTCTGTAATTGCCTGCCAATACGTATTTAGGGTGGTACATGGCCACAACATGTGAAGAAGGTCCGCATCTCCCTGCCAGCACCGGGGGCATGCCGAAGTAGTCATATTAAAATATTTGTTCAATTTATCTGGTGAGAGGTATGCCCTATGTGTGATATATGTTTGTATAAGGCGGAATTTAGAATTCCTCGGTATGTGTGTGGGATTAGCTAATATTGACTCCCATTCACGATCTGTCCATGGACTTCCCCTATCCTCTACCCACTTCAAACGTAAGGCAGTAATAGGCTTTAACGTGTGTAGAAGTAGTGCCTCCACCAACCAGTGTACTATGTGCGACCCATTGCCCATCACGTGTACATTTTGTATCAAGAGATGCATCTTTGGCTCTATAGTTATGTCCCCCCAGGCCGCTGTGAGTGATCTCTTAAAGGAGTTGTGTAACAGGAATTGTCCCGCCGGCAAGTCGTTTCCCTCCGCTAAGGTCTCAAATGGTATCAGTTCCCCGTCAGCATATAGGTCTCCCAGTGTATGTAACTCACCCATATGCCAGTGTGACAGCATCCTTGCAGAGGTGCTTGCATTTCCCCTCAGAGTCCCTAAGAGTGGCAGCAATGGGGCATAAGGCACTATATTTCTAGTGAGGTGTAAGCTTCTCCTATAGCATCTATGGGCCAGTTGAAGACAAGCCTGCGAGGGGCTAGCGGGGTGGGCAGCTGGATGGAACATATGGTAAACTTGGGATTGGGACCAAGGCGGCTGCATTGAGTCCGTATCTTCCAAGCCATGCCCAGCGAACCACTTGGTCACACATTGCAATTGTGCTGCCAGATAGTATAATTCTAAATTAGGTACCGCCAGTCCACCCTTATCAGCTGGTGCATAGAACTTCCATAATGCTATCCTGGGATGGCCTGTATTCCAAATAAGTCCTCTGATCATCTGCTCAAGTTCACAAAATATCCTGGCTGGAACATAGACCGGAAGGTTGGAGAAATAATATAATAGTTTAGGTAGTACTACCATCTTGCACAAAGCTACTCTACCCATCACGTTCAGCGGAAGCGTCTTCCAGAACTTGATCTGTGCTCGTATGGCAGTTACAGCCCTGGTCAGGTTGCCCTCCAATATATCAGCGGGGTCCCGGTATATAAATATGCCCAGGTACCGAAAAGTGTTTAACTGCCAATGGAGAAGCGAATCGTTGATGTAGAGTTGTGGGTCCGCAGTCTCTTCCCGGAAAGGGTACAGACACAATTTTGCCCAATTTACCTTGAGTCCCGACACCTTCTCGAAATTCCCTAGGGTGTCTGCTAGGGTGGGAGGTACATTATGGAGGTCTTGCAGGTATATTAACAAATTGTCTGTGTAAAGCGAGACAGTATGGAGACCATCTCCAAGTCAGATACCCCAGTCTACCCTTTCCCTGCGGAGCCGTATTGCCAATGGCTCCTTTGCAAGCGAGAAGAGGAGAGGCGACAGAGGGCAACCCTGCCTAGTCCCTCAATGAATTTTTTTATTTTCCGATATCAGCAGTCCTGTCCGGACTCGTACGGTGGGTTGCATGTAAAGTAGCCTGATCATATGTAGAAATGAGTTGTTGAGTGATGTGCTTCTAGTGGGGACAAACCCATTTTTATCCGTGTGTACCAAAGACCGTACCAGTGGTGCCAGCCTTGCAGCTATTATGGATGCTAGGATCTTGTAATCAGTGTTGAGTAATGCCAGTGGCCTGTACGATCCTAGCTGTGATGGGTCTCTGCCTGGCTTGGGAAGAGAAATCAACAGTGCTTCATTTTGCGTGGCTGAGAGTATAAAGTCAGTTAGCGAGGTATAATAGGCTTTCTTAAGCTGAGGTGCCAGTGTCCCTGCATATACTTTATAAAACTCCGGTGGCAGGCCATCCGGACCAGGTGTTTTACCCGTGGCTAGTGCACTTATACTTGTTCATATTTTGTCTAAAAGAATAGGGTCGTTGAGTTCTAGCTTTTGCTTGGGTGTAATCTGTGGCAGTTGAATGTCTGCTAAGTAACCCTGAATGTCTTTGGGTGTAGCTAAGGTCGCAGACTTATAAAGTGTGGTATAATAGGTCGCGAATTCCCTATGTATATCTCTTTGTGAATATAATGCGATGCCTCGAGCAGAGCGAATTGAGGTGACCGGTGAAGCAGCATCTTCTGACCTGATCAACCATGCGAGGAGTCTACCGGCTTTTTCCCCTTTGTGGTGCATTTGCGCTAAGTGTGCTGCATAATTGAGGCAGCGGAGCCTTTCCAATAATCGGGCATATGCCTCCCTACTGTCAGCCAACCGCTTGGTCAATCCTGTGATTGCATTGTGTTCGTGTGCCGCTAATGTCTTTTCTATAGTAGTAAGTTCTCTTTCCAGTTGTCTATGCATGCCCGCCTGTGTGTCAATACAGTGTCCTCTAATGACCATTTTGAAAGCGTCCCATTCTATTAATGGTGACGAGGTTGATTCTGCATTTACCTCAAAATAGTATTCTATCACCTCCCCCACCGAATATCGATATGTCGCATCTAGCAGTGTGTCCGGCTGTAGTCTCCATCTTGGGATTGGTGACGTGTCTATGTTCCAATCTAATTGCAGTGTATGTGGGTTGTGGTCTGAATGGGTTCTCCCCAAGTATTGGGGTTCTGCGATGACTGGTAGAAGTTCCTCAGACACTAATACCCGATCAAGTCAGACATGCAAGTCATGTGCCCCAGAGTAGAATGAGTATACCTTGTCATGTGGGTTCCTGTGTTGCCATGCATCTACTAAGCGCCATTGGGAGGTCCATCCATTTAGTGCCTTCATAGCGGCTGTTGTAGGCGCTCCGGGCAGGGGGGGAGGAGCGATCTAGGGTTACATCTAAAACACTGTTATAATCTCCACCCAGGATCATGGGAACTCCATGCCAAGCAGCTAATTTTTTTGACAGGGTATCCAGGAACAGTGCCTGCTCAGTGTTGGGTGCATAGATTGATGCTATAATGATTGGCTGGCCGTCTAGTCTACCACGTATTATGACGTATCTACCATCTGTATCAAGCAGTTTTTCCTCTATGTTAAAAGGAGTGCCTGGTCAAACCCAAACTAGTACACACCTGTCGTACGCTGGGTAGTTTGTAGCGTGGAGTTGCCCCTCCATCTCCTCTGCAGGTTCCTGACCTCAACCCCTGCTAAATGTGTCTCCTGGAGGAGTGCAATCTGGACATGATGCCTCTTGAGATATGAATAAATTAAGTATCTATGGGAGGGACTATGTATACCTCTCATGTTCCACGTGCATATTTTGATTGGGGCCATGATATTGATGCATAAGCGGTTTCGAGGCGTGCGCATTGCACAGAGGTCTCATCGCTGGATGTTGTATATAATCTAGAAAGTGACTTGTGCTGATCTACCTTGCTACCAGTAAAATAATTATGCTGACCCAGCACATGATGGATGGCATAACTGTACCAAACTAATACATATAATACCAAAAGGGCAAGGGTGCAACTGGCAATCATCCAAACCATACAAGTAACAAACGACATTCCGACAATGTCAGGGGGGGGTTGTGCCGCACAGGTGTGATACAGTTGTAATGTAAAACAAATAGGCCCATGGTACCCCCGGGTGTCACAGTATTAGAGGCAGAAACCGGGGTCTAATCCTGTCGGGCCTGTGTGCCTGGCTATGCACCTTTTGTAGATAAACATAGTTCTTTAAGTCTCATTCTCTCTACACCCATCTGTTGTAGCACATATCAGTACCTGCAAATGGTCTTACACAGCATATTTACATGATAGGTATAAACTAGGCCATTTGTACTTGTGTGCACGACAGCTTCTTTGAGATCCTCATGATCGCCAAGCACTAAGTCAGAGCCTAAATTATATCGTCCGCAGTTTGTGGGGTGATCTCCGGGAAGTCCTCTGAATCTTGTGAGTAAAGGGTCTCATTGGATAGTTCCCCTTCATTGTCCTTCTCCTGTGTGCTGGGTTCAGATGACACCTTGCCTTGTGTACCTCCGATTTCCGCTGCTGCCTGTAGAGCGTTCTGTTGGTCTTGCTTGATCTGTTCTATATTGGGCCCAAGGGGCTGCGACCTTGGAGTTTTTATGCGTTTCCTTTCTCTCCTGTTCTTACCGACTTGGCCACTGGAATTCGCTTACTTTGTTCCCGTTGATACCAATGCAATACCAGCGGATTCCCATGTGTCCAACCATTCGCTTGCTGCTTCAGGAGAGTTGACCTTGTGCTATCACCCGTAGTCGAGCTGGAAACAACAAGGAATATTTAAGGTCTTGTTGCCTAAGTCGGCGTTTCACAGCCAGGAAGGAGTATCTTTGTTTCTGGACCATTGCCGTGAAATCTGGAAAAAACATAACAGTGCTATTACCTATTTGTACTTTCTGCAGCTTTCTGGTTTCCAGAAGAATGGCATCTCTGTTCCTATAATTCAAGACACGGATCAGAAGTGGTCTAGGGCTTGCTCCCGGTGGCGGGGGTTTTGCCGGCACTCTATGTGCTCTCTCGATGACAAAATGGGAGGAGAACCCTTCTGCTGGTATCAGATCTTGGAGCCAGGACTCAACGTATGCCACTGCATCTCTTCCCTCCTCGCCCTCCGGAACACCCACTATGCGCACATTATTGCACCTCGAACGCCCCTCGACATCTTCGGCGCGGTTTTCCAGGTAGACGAAACGTGCTTCAAGGTCTTTAATATGCCTGTCCATAGCTGTCGTTTGCGGGAGAATATCTGCCGCTGTATTCTCCATCGCCGACGTTCTGTCTGCCAGTTTACGGTGACCTTGTCGATTTTGCCTTCCAAAGAGGCGCAAGTTTGATCCATTATTTTATTCAATCTCTCCACTGCTGTTAGGACTGCGTCCAGTTTGGCGGTCATTTGTTCTGTTGGCCCCTCCCCAGCCATCTTGTCTGTCTGTGCGCGGGTCAGGGGAGGCTGAGCAGAGTGGCCCCCGATTCCCGTATGTGGCTGTCCTCTCTGTGACATAGGGTCGCTATGGATTCAGAGCAATGAGCCTCCAGGCACCTTTGTGAGCGGTATACTGCGCCACATATGGGCCAACATTAATTGGCTTGACCTCTGATCGCTGTTGCCTGGAGTCTATAGCTGCTTATTTGTTATATGTAAATACACGAGGCCGCCGCTGTGACCAGTGGTGCCTGCGCGATCCTGTGCGCCTGCTGCAACCCAGTCCTGCTCCCCAGACCCATCCGCCGCCCAGAGATGACTGGCCGTCCCTACGCACCCAGGCCTCAATGCTCACCTGCCGCCACCGGCATGTCTCCAAGAGGGCCCACCACGTGTCGGTGCGACCTCTTCAGCCGAACGCTGGATTCCGTGCCACAGGCCCCCAGCGCACCCTGCGGCACCGCACTGCGGAGTCATGTGTGTGCTGACTGCTGCCTTCGGCGTACACTGCGGTCCAGCAGGGCTCTCAATTCTAATCGAATCTTGATTGGCAGGACGGAGTATCGAGGCCTACGTATCATCGCAGGCTGCACACCCGCTCAGCTCTTCAGGTGCCCCTACCTCAGTGCACCGTAAGTCATCGTCCCGTGGTGGTAGGCCCGTGCTGGCCACAGTGCATCGGGTGCCACCAACTCTGTGCACCGCAAGTCATCATCCCATGGCGGTAGGCCCGTGCCGGCCGCAGTGCATCGGGTGCCACCAACTCTGTGCACCGCAAGTCATGGACCCTTTATGATTGAGTCTCGTGGTGCGGACGCCATCATGTCACCTCCAGCAGTGGGGAATGTGATGTGGTAGGCCTCTTTTATTAGCAGGCTCACATGTCCTGTGACGCCTGTGCTGGGTGGGTGTGGTGTGGGTGTAAACCAGCCCTCAGGGAGTGGCTGTGGCATGCTGACAACTAGACCAGTGATCAGCAGATCACTACAGGGAAGACCTGGGAGATGTAGGTCTGTCGCCCCACTGTAAGCGTAAGCGGAGTGGGCTGTGCTGGGGTACGCAATTCCAGCGTAGGGGTATGAACAATGAGCCCAGGGCTCTGGGTGTGGTTCAGTTCTGGGCTGGACAAGGAAGTAACAAATGCGTGTGTCTCTGTTGTAGTGTCTGCGACACCCGGGCCGCAATCGGCAATGTTGCACCCTGTGACTCAAGTCCCACAACATGAGCAACATGGACATAAGGGGGAATCACTGACCCTACATTCATCCATACTTCCATACTTGAATGATCATAGACATGGCACATCTGTGTGAATTTGAATGTTTTATTCACATTCAGTGGAGTGTTGAAGCTGGAGCAGTACAGGGCCATGCAAACCCCACTTTACATTGTTGCCCCATGGAGGGCCAGCCAGAGTCCTTTAGGGAATGACAAGTTCATCGGAAGAGGAAGAGTTCAGTCCGCAGTCTGATTGCTGTGTCATTGGTAACCAAACAGAATATGGCAGTCCATGTCGAGGTCCAAGGTGAGTGTTGCAGAGTGTATGGGTGGACAGTGGAAGGTGATGATGCAGAGGGCAGAACCAAGCAGAAACAGGCCAAATGGTGGAGATGAATGCTACTGCTTCCTTCTTGCCACTAAGGCAGAATAATATGCATCTTCATCCTCTGATGTTTCATGTGCCTCACATGTGGGTGGTGGGGTTTTGTCTGGAGCACTGTGTGGCACTGACACATCAGGGGCCGGAGGTGGAATGTCTGCCACACTGTGTGGCAGTGACACATCAGGGGGCGGAGATGTGGATGGAGTAGTAGCAGCAGCATTCATCCATGCCAGGCCTTCTGGCAGCAATGCCATGATGAGGGTCTGCAGGGCATGGAAGTTCCCAGCTACATCTCGCTGGTGTGCAGCCGTGGCAGCCATTCTTTCCACCTGCATCCGCTCCATGTTCTCCATGTTCCTCTGCATGTGTCCCAACTGCCAGATGACATCACTGGAGCCACTCGGACTAGACAGTTGTTCTTGTCTCAGAGTCAGCCATGGATCATTGGAGAGCATGGAATGGACTGCGGGTGTCTGTTAGGGACTGTAAGTGGTCCCTGATGGGTCTTAGACACCCACGTATGGCATCTAGTTTGGCTGCCATGCACTCGAACCCCACCCGCACCTGATCAGCCTCTCCTGGCACCCTAACACACAGCGTTGGAAGGCCATGTGTTGTTTGTGGGGGTCCTGGGAGTCAGCCGTGGTGGTGGGTGCTTCCTGCTGTGTGGTCTGTGCAGGGGGTGGGGTCTCCTCGATGCAGCTGGGCTGCCCTGCTCCTGGAGGTGAGGTGCCGAAGCTGTCCATGAGCTCTTGGAGGGCGTCGGTGTCAAAGGTGTGGAGGTCCTCTTCGTCATCAGTGAAGAGATGTTCGGTCTGCTCTGCAGGAGGTGTTGATTCTCCCTCTGCAATGTGAAGGGGAGATGCTGTTTAACATTGTGTTCACATGTATGCTGACACATTGTACAAGTTTACATACAGACTGCATGACAATGTACATTGTGACTGATTGGAAGAGCTGCCTATTTGATGCGGGACAGTGGACATTTCGACAAAATCATGTATGTGTGTTTGTACTTGAACATTGCCATCTCACATCTCCCTGCTATGCCAAATGTGATTGGCCAGTTTCTACACACAAGCGGCAGCAGTTGTGTCCTCTCTTCTGTTGTGAATGTGTTGCAGTTTGTACCACATTGTTGTCAATATTGATGTGCTCTGAATGTTATGTGTGTGTGCTGCATTTTGGGAGAGTCGCCCCTGCAGCTCTGATTTTGCTACCCCTTATCCCTTTCAGGCGTTGTGCCTTTGACTTCTGTGCTTATACAGTGCTGAGATGTTGCATACTTGGGTAAATTGGGCTCTTGGTGGGAGTTGGGACTCTGGGGCATGGTTTGTCCGCAGATGTGTTGTTGACGTCAGGGGGTGTTTGTGCACGTGAATGTGTCAGTGTGTGACCTTGTAGGAGAGTAGGATCTGCCTCTTATGTTGCCCCCACTTTTTTTTCTGATGTTTACACTGGTTTCTGGCTATAGTCTGGCTGGGTCCCTGCTAATCAGGGCCCCAGCCTCTCTGTTCTCTCTAAACGACTTGGAGTGCACTCTAGGTGCACTAGTGATTGGATACTGTGGTACCTTATGAGTCCCTAGTATATGGTACCTTAGGTACCAAGGGCATAGGTACTTCAAAGGCCTACCAGGGGCTGCAGCATGTATTATGCCACCCCTGGGAAGCAGACTAAATCTGACACCACAGGCCTGCTACTGCAGCCTGAGTGAGGTGGTGCTAGCACTCCTCACTGAGATATAGGTTCCCTATATCTCTCCTACACACACATATAAACCTATCAGTCACCCCTAAGGCAGGCCCTATCAATCCTGAGGGCAGGGTGCTTGGCTTCTATGTGAGGGGGTGCCTCTGCCTGAGCAGGGCCCCTCTGCAGCTCTCAGAGTCCATTCTCTGGTGCTGTTTGTGGATGCGGTTAAACCATATACTCTTAAGTGCATTATATCCTCGCGGTAAAATGCTAACTTTGGAATGGCTGCATCAAAACATGTCATGTTTGGTGTCAAACATCTTGGAATACTACCCCCCGCCAGTCCTGGCGGTGGGGGTAGCATTCCACCCTTCTAGAGGGATAGACATGCACCTACTGTGGAAACGCGGTAGAATCCTGCAGAGCCCTGGCATCACAAAATGGATGCCACCAGTCACAGACACTGGACTGCCCTCCTGCTGATGACCAACACTCGCAGTGGAGGAAGCCCAACAATAGATATCCTGTCCCAAGGGGGTGTGACCACCTCCCAGACAGGGTTTAGTGTATTGGGGCTGGGTGGGTGCACTCTTAGAGGGCTTTGAAGTCCTGCACTGGGGGAGCAGAAGGCTCCTCTGTGCATATGCCAGTTCAAACCAGCTCAGGGGCTACCTGCCCCTGCTCTGGCGCGAAACTGGACAAAGGGAAGTGGGTGTAGCCACCCACTCCCCTGACCCTCCCATAGGTGGGGTCATAGAGCTAGTCCCTCCCTTTCTTTTAGTATAAGAGGGGGAACCTGTGCATAGCACCCTAGATTTTTCCTGGACGACGCTCTGAAGAAGAATCCCGGACCTTCGACATTCCACTACCTTTGGAAGACTGAAGAATCTCCCTTGGAGTCAAGGAGTGACTCCCCTGCTTGGCAGGCACCAAAAACTACAAACGACTGTCGCAAACTATGCCGCTCCCGCCGGAGTCTGAAGTCCCTGCAGCCCAAGAAGTAGATTTCCTGACTTCTCAAAGGCCATCGTGAGTCCCCAGCGAAGCTGAGGCCAGTGGACCCCAAGAGTTATGAGGAACAGTGACCCCTGGGTACCATGCACTATTGTCAAGTGCAACCCCTTCACAACATTCCACAAACTTGTGCTTTGGACCACATGTGATCCTAGCCTCCAGCAGGAACCCTCCGAAGATCAGAGGCTTACCACGTCCCGAGTGACCGTGGGCCCCTGTTGAGCGAATCCTCCCGAGGCGTCTTTGCGATCCCTTGCCAGCCAGCTTGTGGGTCCCCAGAAGACTTTATAAAGAAACCAAAGGACTCCCCTGGTTGCTCCAGGACTTCCCTGACTTACCCTCGCTGGGTGAGTCCCACAGACCTTGCTGGTCTGCGCCATTGCCTTTTTACACTTTCCCCGAGACTTGCTGTTACCAAGGCTTGTTGGCTCCAATCGAGTCGCAGACACCGCAGTAAGCTGCAGACATCGTGGGACACTCCGAATCCAGCTTCTGGTCATCGTCGACGCCTCCTGGACCTCGTGGCTGAAGAGTCAAGGCCCGTGCGAACGACCTGAATCTTGCGACGACGGTGGGCATCCATCTTCCTTGCCTCGAGTCACTGCCAAGTGACTTTGAACACTGTCCCCTCTGCTTTCAGGTCTTCCATCTTCTGAATCCAGGCTTGGATTCCTCCGGACACTTCTCCTGTCGCCGCAAGCAGCAAGTCTTCACTGGCTCCCATTGAAAACGACGCCGCGACCCGTCACCAAAGAACACCTAAGCACCCGGCTCCCCTGGGTGAGGTAACTTCAGCACTACAGTGCTCCTGTGGGTGTGGGCCCTAGAACTACTTACCCTGTAAGTGACTTGCCTGTAGCTTCCCTAGAAGTGTCCTAAAACTCTTACTTTCCAAGTGCGACTATCGCGCTGACTCGTACATGGTTCGCGTCTGTGTTAGACACACCGCGTCCAACTCCCTTGCAACTCTATCTGTAACCGCGTCCTTCGACTCGTACAAGGACCGATCGGTGTGTTCGCCTCGAACACGCAAGGGACCTTTAACATTGAAATCTCAATCGCGTCTGAGCGCATAGACTCGCACAGGACTCGCACCGGTGCGTCCGTCCCCTGTGGGTCTCCTACAACTACCTGGGGTGGTTCTTGGGGGTCCCTCGATTCTAGATGCCCTAGACCTGGGTCTAGTCAAACTAATATTGTGATATTCGATTGTGCTAAAATTATTTTGATAACATTTGATTTGTACATATGTTTCTGACTTCTAATCTCATAAAGAGATTAGTAGAGAGTGTTTATTAATAAATACATATATATTTGATATATATACCTGTGTGGTGTCTTTTTATTTGGTGATTCAAGAGATTGTGTGGTAAAACAAGCTGCTTTACATTCCTTCAAGACTTAGCCTGAAGGCTGCTCTCCACAGCTTCCACTAGGATAGCTTTCTATAAAGGTTGTCTTAAACCTATCTACCATAAGAGTCGAATTGTTCTGGTGCAAGGTGTCCACTTTAATTAGTGAACAGCATATACCAGGCCAACTTCTCACATTGGTGGGCAGCGTGTGGGATTCCAGCTTGCTATTGTTTTACCAGAAAATCTCTATTTGAATTACTAACTGAAAACCACTATAGGTACTCAAGGTACATATAAAGTCAAGGTTAGTATCAATAAGTTCTACTGAACTTAGAGCTGTGTGCCAAGGGATAGCACACCCTTTCTACAGCTCAAGCTAGTATCAGTAGGCCACAGACTAGTGTAGGTAGTACAACACTGCACAACACTAGAATGTCCCTAAAGGGTGGAACCAGTGGATCCACTCAGCCTCAGTATAAGGACATGGCTTTCTCTGACTTGAGAGCCATGTGTGTTGAAAGACACCTGAAGCTAGGACAGAGTCCCTCCACACTACACCTGATAGATCTGCTGACAGCAGATGATCTGAGATTGGCTCTAGGAGCTAATGGGTCTGCATCAGGGAGTGGGTCAATTACAGTATCTGGGTCAGATGATGAAAATCAGAATGACCAAGACTCTGTGATTGAAGGGCCAGGCTCCAAGGGGCCTGAAAAGGACAGAGGAATTCTCCCTAAGAGAGATGACAGAGTGGAGGAGAGGCATAGGTCCCCTTCCAGGGAATCTGACCACTCTTATCACTCTGGCAGAGAATTTGTCCACCAGAGGAACTCATACTTTCCCATAAGAGAGACCTCCTCTGAAAGAATGTGCAAACTGCTGCAGTATGAGGAAGCAAGAGTTGCCCTCAGAACCAAGCAGTTGGCACTGGATAGAGAAGCCCTGGAGATCCAGAGAGCTTCTAGAAGAGAGGGGTTAGAACCCCTTGGTGGCAGCAACAATGTCCCTAGAGGCAGATAATCTATTCCAGACCATAGGAACCTGAGCAAGGTTGTTCCTCCCTACCAGAGTGGGGATGATATCCACAAGTGGATAACTGCTATGGAGAGGGCCTGTAGAGTACAGCAGGTCCCCCAAAAACAGTGGGCAGCAATCTTGTGGCTCTCCTTTTCAGACAAAGGTAGAGACAAGCTCCTCACTGTTAGAGAAGAGGATGCTGATAATTATGAAGTCCTGAAGAGTGCACTGATAGATGGGTTTGGCTTAACCACTGAGCAGTACAGGTTGAAGTTCAGAGACACCCAGAAGGCACAGACTCAGGACTGGACTGACTTTGTAGATTGTGCAACCAAGGCTCTGTAGGGTTGGCTGGTTGGCAGTAGGGTTACTGATTTCAAGGGATTGTATAATCTGATGATGAGAGAACAGATCCTTAATAATTGCCAGAACCAGTTGTTGCATCAATACCTGGTGGACTCAGATCTGACCTCTCCCCAAGAATTGGGAAAGAAGGCAGACAAATGGGTCAGAACCAGGGTAAGGCAGAAACCCCAGAACCAAGGGGGTGACACCAAGAAGCAAGATCCTAAGGGCTCTGAGAAACGTGGGGATAAGTCAAAAGACTAGAAGTCTTCACAAGGGCCCCAAAAATCTGCCCACTCAGGCAATGCTGATTTGTGAGGGAGACCTTAATATGTCCTTCCTAGTAAGTCCCAGTAATCTGGGCAAATACAAACAGCAGCCTGTAATAAATGGCAAACAGGCTTTGGCATTTAGGGACACAGGTGCTAGGGTCACTGTTGGAAATGGCCCTTTTTGCAGGGTCACCCCTAAACTTTTTGCCTGCCTCCTGTATTTTTGCTGACCTGTTTCTGTTGGTTTTATGACTCTGGGCACTTTACCACTGCTGTTCAGTGCTAAAGTGCATATGCTCTCCCTTTGTAAATATGTCTATGTGAATTGGTATATCCCTGATTGGCTTATTTGGTTTACCTGTTAGTCCCTAGTAGTGTGGCCTGTGTGTGCCCAGGGCTGGTAAACCAAATGCTGCTGGTGGGCCTGCAGCACTGATGTGTGCCACCCACAGAAGCGGCTTGTAAAGTGTGTCTCAGACCTGCCACTGCAGTGTCTGTGTGCAGTCCAGAACTGCCATCTTGGCTGTGAAGTGCACCCACTTCCCAGCCCCTGAACCTTCCCTTGGCATCCTGTAAGTCACCCCTATGGTAGGGTGCATTGTATGTGTAAGGTAGGACATGCCTTGGTGTGTGTAGCATGTCCTGGTAGTGAATTATGCCCCATTTCGTTTTTCACTACTGTAAGGCTACCTGTTCCTCATAGGCTAGAATGGGCAGTTTGACTATTATATTCTATAGTCCTAACTGACCCCAGGAACATGGTAGAAAAACGAATTTAGTATGCCTGAGCTCAGAATATTAAAATACATCTTTTAGTGAAGTTTATTTTTATATTCTGTGTTTGAAAATACCACTTTTAGAAAGTAGGTATTTTCTTGCCTAAGCCTTCCAGTGTGCTCTGCTGTTATGTGTATTGGCTGTCTGGTTTTAGAGGGGCAGGGCAGGCTGAGTCAGACCTGGGTTGAATAGAGAGATCTGCATTTAGAGTGTGGGGAGGGGTGGCTCCTTGATCTGAATAGGGCTGTGCCCGGCAAGGTGAATGCTGGCTCCACCTCCTACTGTGTGTCTGCTAGCAGACCCCCTCTTTCTGAAAGGAAGGATGCAGCCTGGTAAACAAAGTGCTCCAGGCCTGAGCAGAACAGGTTCTGGCTAGGTTCAGTGACTTGTAGCCTCTGAGAACAAAGACTTTTGGGGTATAAATATCTGTGCTCAAACCCCTACAATTGGTATTGCTTTTGGATCTGGAGAGGAAACTCTGTCCGTGCCACTGGAGGAATCTGCAGGAAGTGACTGTCCCTGTGCTTGTGTGTTGTTTCTTGCACTGGCCTGCACCAGTGACCACTGGACCTTGAAGAAGAGGAAAAGGAACTCTTGAGAGAACTTTTATTTTTGTTACATGCAATTACCCAAGGGCTAGGAAAAGAGCTAGCCTCCTGCTGGAGTCTCAGGCACATCTGACTCCACCACCAACCTCCTGCTTCCTCCCTGCGAGGATTGCTATCTGCTGATGAGGCTCCTGTGAGTTCCAGGGCCTCTAGTTTTGCTTCAGAGAAAAGAGTGCTGGAAATCGTCGCTAACGCACGTTTGCGAGCCGCTGCAGCCGAGAGCGCTGGAAAAATCATCACGCTGCTGCCGCTGGGTGCTCGCAACACAAAACCATCGCTAACGCCCCTTTGTGAGCCGCTGCCGCTGAGACGTGCTGGAAAAATCATTGCGCTGCTGTCGCCGAGCGCTCGCAACCCCTAAAGAAATCATCGCTTCAAGACATCGCTTTGCGGACGCCGTGCGTCCGCCATTTTCATCGCATCGCACTGGATTTCGTTGCTCCCTTGCGGAGCGTCATCTCTTCGCATCGCAACACAATCGCACAGCGCAACAGGATCGTCGCATCGACTTCTCCCTCGCGGCAAGAAAGTCATCGCATCGGCGGCCTAGCGTGCAGAAGTTGGTCGCAGTGTCTCCGCACGCATCACGCAGATCGGCGCATCATCCTCCCTTGCGGCAAGGATTTCAACGCATCGCCGGCCTCGCGTGCCGAGAATCATCGCTACCACTTCTTTGCGACATTTTGTTGGTTTTGCTACTAAACCCAGGTACTTTGTGAGAGAAAGGGTCGCAGAGACCACTGCTTTGAATTTGAATCTTATTTTTGCAACCTTTGAACTATTTTTTGACAGTCCTTCAACAGCCATCCGATTTTTGACAGTCTTATGAGAGAAAGGGTCGCAGAGACCACTGCCTTGAATTTGAACCTTATTTTTGCAACCTCTGAACGAGAAAGGGGCGCAGAGACCCCTGCCTTGAATTTGAACCTTATTCTTGCAACCTTTGAACTATCTTTGACAGCCCTTCAACAGCTATCCTATTTTTGACAGTATTGTGGCTTTTACAGTTATTGGTCTTGTGATAAATCTGCCTTTATATAAAGATACTTATTTTTTATAACTACTTGTGTGGTGTCCCTCTGTAGTGTTCCTCACTGTGTTACTGTGTATGGTCATAAATGCTTCACACCCTGCCTCTGAGATAAGCCTACCTGCTCGAGCTACGTTACCACAGGGTTGAGCAGGGGTATCAAGGAGGGTAGCCCTCTTACTCTGACTTAGGAAGAAGGGTCCCTACTTGGACAGTGGCCAGCCATTGCCAACTAGAGACCCCCATTTCTAACATTGGTGGTCAGCGGTGAGGATCTGGACTTGCATTTATGATCGCATACAGTAATTATAGTGTACACTACTAGTGAGTGCAGACCATAACGTACCACATACATTTTTGAAGTTTTTTTTTTTTTGATTCTATCTTTGATTGATATTGCCCGTGATTGTTACAATGGGCAAGCCTATGTTTTATTGATATTGCCAGGTGATAGTACCCGCATACATTTTTGAGAATTGTTGGATCCTACATTGTAATTGATATTGCTGGTGATTTTTTACCAGCATACATTTTCTTGTGAAGTTTTCTTCTATCTTTTATTGATATTGCCCGTGATTGTTACAATGGGCAAGCCTATGTTTTATTGATATTGCCAGGTGATAGTACCCGCATACATTTTTGAGAATTGTTGGATCCTATATTGTAATTGATATTGCCGGTGATTTTTTACCAGCATACATTTTCTTGAGAAGTTTTCCTCTATCTTTTATTGATGTTGCCCGTGATTGTTACAATGGGCAAGCCTATTTTTTATTGATATTGCCGGTGATAGTACCTGCATACATTTTTGAGAGTTTTTGGATCCTCTATTGTTATTGATATTGCCTGTGATTGTTACAATGGGCCACCCTATTTTTTATTGATATTGCCGGTGATAGTACCCGCATACATTTTTGAAAGTTTTTGGATCCTATATTGTGATTGATATTGCCGGTGATTTTTTACCCGCATATATTTTCTTGAGAAGTTTTCTTCTATCTGTTATTGATATTGCCCGTGATTGTTACAACGGGCAAGCCTATTTTTTTTATTATTGATATTGCCAGATATTGCTACAATGGGTCTTGCTGAAATGAGACCTACCTTTTATATAGATGATCTGTTGACCTACAGTCTAGAGGAGCTAAGGGGGTTCTGTGAGGAGAGGGGCTTAGCAGTGAGTAGGAAGGAGACTCAGCTGTCCATGCAGACATCCCTGAGACTTTGGCAACAAGACAGATGGAGATTCATGGAGTCCCAGTACACCTACCAAGAGGGTAGTTGGTCTGAGGGTGGCTCTGGAGAGTCTGAAGAGGAGGAAGAAAGTGTTATGGAATATCTCATAGGTGGGGAGTTCCTTGATGAGTCTAGTGCCTATGGTAGTGCCAGATTCCCCTCAGGGTCCCCAGAGGAGTTGGTGGACAGGCGGGAAGGTCCCATAGGTAGGGAGTCCCTTGCTGGGTCTGGTGCACAGGGTAGCACCCAATCCCCTTCATGGTCCCCAGAGGAGTTGGGCAGACAGAGGGAGAGGGAGTACCAGCTGGAATTGGAGAGGCTCCAAATAGAGATTGCCCAGCTGGAGGCGCACCTAGCGCAGATAGCAGAAAAGGAGAAGTTAGCTCAAGAGGGTAGGTTACCCCTGGAGCGCAGTTTTAATTGTCTGGATTCCCCAGAGAGGGTGGGGTCCAGTGGTGGCAGCAAAATTGAAGTATATAGTGATGACAGTGTAGTACACCCACCCAGGGATGTGGCACCTGACTTGAAGGAGGGGGTTGATCTACACCAGGGGATTCAAGGACCTGAGATAGCTCCATTGGTGTGCAGTGTCCCTGAGGTGGATTGGGGAACTAGCACAGGGGCCCATAGTCCTAGTGAAGGGAGGGACACTCTACCGACTCTGGATGAGAGGTGCAGGGAGAGGGGTTCCCCCGTGGTTGAAGTCCTGGTGTATGAGTGTGAGGACCGCCCAGAAGAGTGTGGGTTGAGTGATAGAGACAGTCAGTTAATGTCTCACCCATTTCAAGAGAGTGGTGTGGGATACGTGTGTGAGACACTGGATTGTGAGGTAAAGGTTAGCACCTGCATGGAACTGTGTAATCCAATTGTGGGAGAGCATATTGTGAGTTCCTGTTTTCCAGAGCTAGGCCAACACCTGTCAGATTGCGAGTTCTCTGATCCTAGGGAACTTGCACAGGAGGCAGACCTCTGGGTGAGTACCAGAGGCCCTGTAGAGTCATTAGGGAATGACCCTAAGAGAAGTGGTTCAGAAGTTTTCCAACCCAGAGTGCTGGGAAAGGTTAGGAGTGTTACAGCTGGGTCCCCTTGTTGTGAGGAGGTTGTAGGGCCTCACATCCTGTCTCGTGGGAGCAGGAGTGAGACCGGGATAGGTCCCGAAGTGCCCCAACCTCAGTCCCTAGGACTGGGTGGTTCCATGAGGGAACACCAGGTGGGGAGCCTAGTCTGTCTGGATGGACCGTCCATTGTGGGGGGTACCCCCGTGTTAGGTGAGCTGGGAGTGCCTGTAGTCAGGCCTCCATCAGTTCTTGTGCCTGGCAGTGCCACTCCTAGGGGGAGGGTACAGAAGTCCAGTCTGAGGGATGAAAGGGGGAAAGAGTCCCCAGTGGAAGAACCAATGGGTCAGGGGCCAGCCAGAAGGGCTGAGCCTCATAGGATTGGCCATGGTGACGCCACTTCTGTCCTGGGGCATCTTCACGCACTGTCAGAGGGACAGGAGGTCATGAGCTCTGTGCCAGGCAGACTGTCACGCGACACGCTAGGTATGTGTCACCCTCAGGAAGTCCTGGCTGGCCAGGCAGTTGTTCAGCCGCAGGGGTTGGTCCCTGGGTTGGTAAGTCAGGTCCAGGAGTTGTCTGACCTGGAGGGAGGGACAACTGTAAGTAGTGTCCCAACCATTTTTTCCAAGAGCACCACTCCAGGTGGGAGGGTGCAGTATGCTGGAAGGGGGTGCAGAGGGAGGGAGTCCTCGCCTCTGACCCCGGTGCAACCTGAGGGTTTTTTCAGGTTGGTAGGTCAGTTGCAGGGTCCAGGCCCTGTACTGGTGGAGGGGTGTGTTTCCCTTGAGGGGAGCCTGTGTGCTCCCCAGGAAGTCCTGGTTGGCCAGGCATTTGTTCAACCACAGGGGTTGGTCCCTGGGATGGTATGTCAGGTCCAGGTGTTGTCTGACCTGGAGGAAGGGACAACTGTAAGCAGTGTCCCGACCATTTTTTTCCCTAAAAGCACCACTCCAGGTGGGAGGGTGCAGTATGCTGGAAGGGGTTGCAGAGGGAGGGAGTCCTCACCTCTGACCCCAGTACCACCTGAGGGTTTTTTCAGGTTGATGGATCAGTTGCAGGGACAAGGCCCTGAACTAGTGGAAGAGTGTATTTTCCTTGGGGGAAGTGGTGTACTCCCCCAGAAGTCCTGGGTTGCCAGGCACAGGCCCAGCCTAAGGGTACAGACCCTAGGTTGGGGGGCCAGGTTCAGGGTGTCCCCCTGATCTGGAGGAAGGGGCAACTGCTAACAGTGCCCCTCCCGGTTTGTGTTATGGAGGCACCTCTCCAGGTGGGAGGGTGCCGGGCCCCAGTAAAGGGGGCGGGGAGAGGGCAGCCTCACCCCTGACCTCCGCCCAGTCTAAGGGTACAGACCCTATTCTGGGATACCAGTTGCAGGATAGAACCCCTGAACTGGTGGGCGAATTATGCAGGACACCTGCCTCAGGTGCCCTGACAATTCTGGAAGGGGGTACCGCTCCAAGTGGGAGGGTACCGAGCCCCAAAGAGAAGGACCGGGTTTGGGGGAGCCCACCCCAGTCGCTGGCCCCGCCGTTGGGTACAGGCCCAGGGCTGGTGGGTCAGTGTCAGGACGCGTTGCCTGACCTGACAGGAGGGAGAGTAGACAAAAGGTGCCAGACACCTGGGGTTACTGCCCCTCCCTCTCTGATGCCACAAAAGTTTGAGAGCCCTGAGAGGTATAGGGCTTGGATTTCATCACTGACTACTGTCAGTGACTACTGGGGCTTGTTGTTTATCTGTTGGGACACACCTGGGGGCCAGTTAAGGTTAGATGCTGCACAGGTGGTGTCCACAGGTGAGGGGAAGAGTTCCCCATTGGTTATGTTAGTGGGCCCTAGGAGTGTGGACAGAGGGATCCACCAGGGTTCAGATTGGAGTAGAGCTAGCATATGCCCCTGCAGTTGCGGGCCAGTTCCGTGTTCTATCGCCCGAAGCAAGGAAGCCCATCAAAGTAGTGATTGGTCTACCCTGCGTTTTGGCTGGAAGGGGGTTGTGTTGGAAATGGCCATTTTTGCAGGGTCACCCCTAAACTTTTTGCCTGCCTCCTGCATTTTTGCTGACCTGTTTCTGTTGGTTTTATGACTCTGGGCACTTTACCACTGCTGTTCAGTGCTAAAGTGCATATGCTCTCCCTTTGTAAATATGTCTATGTGAATTGGTATATCCCTGATTGGCTTATTTGGTTTACCTGTTAGTCCCTAGTAGTGTGGCCTGTGTGTGCCCAGGGCTGGTAAACCAAATGCTGCTGGTGGGCCTGCAGCACTGATGTGTGCCACCCACAGAAGCGGCTTGTAAAGTGTGTCTCAGACCTGCCACTGCAGTGTCTGTGTGCAGTCCAGAACTGCCATCTTGGCTGTGAAGTGCACCCACTTCCCAGCCCCTGAACCTTCCCTTGGCATCCTGTAAGTCACCCCTATGGTAGGGTGCATTGTATGTGTAAGGTAGGACATGCCTTGGTGTGTGTAGCATGTCCTGGTAATGAATTATGCCCCATTTCGTTTTTCACTACTGTAAGGCTACCTGTTCCTCATAGGCTAGAATGGGCAGTTTGACTATTACATTCTATAGTCCTAACTGACCCCAGGAACATGGTAGAAAAACGAATTTAGTATGCCTGAGCTCAGAAAATTAAAATACATCTTTTAGTGAAGTTTATTTTTATATTCTGTGTTTGAAAATACCACTTTTAGAAAGTAGGTATTTTCTTGCCTAAGCCTTCCAGTGTGCTCTGCTGTTATGTGTATTGGCTGTCTGGTTTTAGAGGGGCAGGGCAGGCTGAGTCAGACCTGGGTTGAATAGAGAGATCTGCATTTAGAGTGTGGGGAGGGGTGGCTCCTTGGTCTGAATAGGGCTGTGCCCGGCAAGGTGAATGCTGGCTCCACCTCCTACTGTGTGTCTGCTAGCAGACCCCCTCTTTCTGAAAGGAAGGATGCAGCCTGGTAAACAAAGTGCTCCAGGCCTGAGCAGAACTGGTTCTGGCTAGGTTCAGTGACTTGTAGCCTCTGAGAACAAAGACTTTTGGGGTATAAATATCTGTGCTCAAACCCCTACAATTGGTATTGCTTTTGGATCTGGAGAGGAAACTCTGTCCGTGCCACTGGAGGAATCTGCAGGAAGTGACTGTCCCTGTGCTTGTGTGTTGTTTCTTGCACTGGCCTGCAGCAGTGACCACTGGACCTTGAAGAAGAGGAAAAGGAACTCTTGAGAGAACTTTTATTTTTGTTACATGCAATTACCCAAGGGCTAGGAAAGAGCTAGCCTCCTGCTGGAGTCTCAGGCACATCTGACTCCACCACCAACCTCCTGCTTCCTCCCTGTGAGGATTGCTATCTGCTGATGAGGCTCCTGTGAGTTCCAGGGCCTCTAGTTTTGCTTCAGAGAAAAGAGTGCTGGAAATCGTCGCTAACGCACGTTTGCGAGCCGCTGCAGCCGAGAGCGCTGGAAAAATCATCACGCTGCTGCCGCTGGGTGCTCGCAACACAAAACCATCGCTAACGCCCCTTTGCGAGCCGCTGCCGCTGAGACGCGCTGGAAAAATCATCGCGCTGCTGTCGCCGAGCGCTCGCAACCCCTAAATAAATCATCGCTTCAAGACATCGCTTTGCGGACGCCGTGCGTCCGCCATTTTCATCGCATCGCACCGGATTTCGTCGCTCCCTCGGGGAGCGTCATCTCTTCGCATCGCAACACAATCGCACAGCGCAACAGGATCGTCGCATCGACTTCTCCCTCGCGGCAAGAAAGTCATCGCATCGGCGGCCTAGCGTTCAGAAGTTGGTCGCAGTGTCTCCGCACGCATCACGCAGATCGGCGCATCATCCTCCCTTGCGGCAAGGATTTCAACGCATCGCCGGCCTCGCGTGCCGAGAATCATCGCTACCACTTCTTTGCGACATTTTGTTGGTTTTGCTACTAAACCCAGGTACTTTGTGAGAGAAAGGGTCGCAGAGACCACTGCTTTGAATTTGAATCTTATTTTTGCAACCTTTGAACTATTTTTGACAGTCCTTCAACAGCCATCCGATTTTTGACAGTCTTATGAGAGAAAGGGTCGCAGAGACCACTGCCTTGAATTTGAACCTTATTTTTGCAACCTCTGAACGAGAAAGGGCGCAGAGACCCCTGCCTTGAATTTGAACCTTATTCTTGCAACCTTTGAACTATCTTTGACAGCCCTTCAACAGCTATCCTATTTTTGACAGTATTGTGGCTTTTACAGTTATTGGTCTTGTGATAAATCTGCCTTTATATAAAGATACTTATTTTTTATAACTACTTGTGTGGTGTCCCTCTGTAGTGTTCCTCACTGTGTTACTGTGTATGGTCATAAATGCTTCACACCCTGCCTCTGAGATAAGCCTACCTGCTCGTGCTACGTTACCACAGGGTTGAGCAGGGGTATCAAGGAGGGTAGCCCTCTTACTCTGACTTAGGAAGAAGGGTCCCTACTTGGACAGTGGCCAGCCATTGCCAACTAGAGACCCCCATTTCTAACAGTCACCATGGTGACAGAGGATCTTGTGGACCCTGGACAGATCATCCTGGGCGAAATGTACCAGGTGACCAACGCAAGCAATGTCAGGACCAACCATAGTCTGGCAGTTGTGAATTTCTCCTGGGGAGGGGTAACTGGCCTCAAGAAGGTTGTAGTCAGTGCAGACCTCCCTGTAGAATGTCTATTGGGCAATGTTCTAGAGACTTCAGCCTGGTCTGAAGTAGAGTTATGGACTCATGCTGAGATGTTGGGCATCCCTGCAGAGGTATTTGCTGTGACCAGGTCACAAGCCAAAATGCATAACACTGAACCAGCTCTGGATCCTGAAACAATGGACCAGATGCTTCCCAAGAGGAGGAGCAGTAGGGTAAAGGCAGTGCCTTCCCCTCTGTCTCAGATCACAGATTCACCCCCAGAGGGAGGTGAAGCAGATCCTGAAGAAGGAACTGCCCCAGAGGGACTTGAGCCTGATCCGGTTGAGTTCTTGGGGGCAGGGGGCCCTTCTAGGGAAGATCTGAGTAAGGAGCAACAGTGCTGCCCCTCTCTTGAACCCCTCAGACAGCAGGCTGCTGCTGAGGCTGCTGGGAGTGCTAGTGGGTCCCATAAAGTTTATTGGGATGAGGGACTCCTATATTCTGAGGGTAGAGACCCAGCCCCTGGAGCCACCAGGAGGTTGGTAATACCTCAGACGTTTAGGGGTTCCTCTTGACCCTAGCACATGACATCCCTTTAGCAGGTCACTTGGGCCAAAACAAGACCTGGGACAGTCTTGTTCTACATTTTCATTGGCCACATATGTCAGAGGACACAAAGGAGTTTTGTCGCTCCTGTGTCACATGCCAAGCCAGTGGTAAGGCAGGTGGCACAACAAAGTCCCCCCTGATACCACTACCTGTGGTGGGGGTACCCTTTGAAAGGGTAGGGATTGACATTGTTGGTCCCCTTGACCCTCAAACTGCATCTGGGCACAGATTTATCCTGGTGGTAGTGGATCTTGCCACCAGGTACCCAGAGGCAATTCCCTGAGGACCACCACAGCCCCTGTGGTGGCAAGAGACCTCATTGGAGTCTTCTCCAGAGTGGGTTTCCCAAAGGAGGTCATTTCTGACAGAGGTACCAACTTCATGTCAGGATATCTGAAAGCAATGTGTAAGGAGTGTGGTGTAACTTATAAGTTCACCACTCCCTATCACCCACAATGCAATGGTTTGGTTGAACGCTTCAACAAAACCCTTAAGGGAATGATTAAAGGACTCCCAGAGAAGCTTAGGCGGAAATGGGACCTTCTTCTTCCCTGCCTGTTGTTTGCATACAGAGAGGTTCCACAGAAAGGGGTTGGTTACAGCCCATTTGAGTTTCTGTTTGGGCATCCTGTGAGAGGTCCATTGTGTTTGGTAAAGAGGGCTGGGAGTTACCTCTCAAGCCCCCAAACAAGATGTGATGGACTATGTACTTGGTCTCCGCTCCCGGATGGCTGAGTACATGAAAAAGGCAACCAAAAACCTGGAGGCCAGCCAAGAATTACAAAAAGCTTGGCATGACCAAAAGGCTGTACTGACGGTATACCAGCCAGGACAGAAGGTGTGGGTATTGGAGCCTGTGGCCCCAGCAGCCCTCCAGGACAAGTGGAGTGGCCCCCATACAATAGTTGTACAAAAGGGAGAAGTCACCTACCTGGTGAATCTTGGAACTCCCAGGAGTCCCCTGAGGGTGCTCCATGTCAACAGATTAAAGCCATATGTTGACAGGGCTGACATGGGCTTGCTCATGGCAACTGATGAGGAACAGGAGGAGGAGAGTGACCCTCTCCCTGACCTGCTCTCTCAGAACCCTGATGATGGGTCAGTAGATGGCGTTGCTTTGGCAAGCAGCCTCACTGACCATCAGCAAACTGAGTGCAGACAAGTTCTGCAACAGTATAGACATATGTTTAGCCTGACCCCTAGACAGACTTCCTGGTGCACCCATGAGGTGGACACTGGAGACAGTCTGCCTGTCAAGAATACAATCTACAGGCAACCTGACCATGTCAGGGACTGTATCATGACTGAAGTCCAGAAAATGTTGGAGCTAGGTGTAATTGAGCCTTCAGATAGCCCTTGGGCTAGCCCAGTAGTCCTGGTACCCAAGCCTCATACCCAGGGTGGTAAGAAAGAAATGAGGTTTTGTGTAGACTACAGAGGCCTCAATGCAGTCACTAGGACTGATGCCTATCCCATACCAAGGGCAGATGAGCTGATTGATACTTTGGCCTCAGCCAAGTATCTAAGTACATTTGACCTACCAGCTGGCTACTGGCAGATCAGATTAGCTGATGATGCAAAAGCCAAAACAGCATCTTCGACCCCTAGTGGCCACTACCACTTTGTGGTGATGCCCTTTGGATTGAAAAATGCACCTGCCACTTTTCAGAGGTTGGTGAATAAAGTTCTGGCAGGGATGGAAACTTATTGCTCAGCTTATCTAGATGATATTGCTGTCTTTAGTTCCTCCTGGCAGGATCACCTGGTCCACCTCAGAAATGTTTTGGAGGCTCTGCAGAAATCAGGCCTCACTATCAAGGCCACTAAGTGCCAGATAGGGCAGAGTCAGGTTGTATACCTGGGCCACCTTGTAGGTGGAGGCCAGGTTCAGCCTTTACAGAGCAAAATCCAAACCATAATGGAATGGGTTGCTCCAACCACCCAGACACAGGTGAGAGCCTTCTTAGGCCTGACTGGGTACTATAGGAGGTTTGTCAAGGGATATGGATCTATAGTGACCCCCTTGAATGATCTGACCTCAAAGAAAATGCCAAAAAAGGTTCAGTGGACAGCTAGCTGTCAGAAGGCATTTGAAGACCTAAAGCAGGCCATGTGCACTGCCCCCATCTTACAGAGTCCAGACTACACCAAAAAGTTCATTGTCCAAACAGATGCTTCTGAGCTGGGTGTGGGAGCTGTACTGTCTCAACTGAATGATGAAGGTCAAGACCAGCCAGTAGCTTTTATTAGCAGAAGGCTGACCCCTAGAGAGAAACGTTGGTCAGCTATAGAGAGGGAGGCCTTTGCTGTGGTGTGGGCCCTGAAGAAACTGAGGCCATACTTGTTTGGCACTCACTTCATAGTTCAGACTGACCACAAGCCCCTCCTATGGCTTAGCGATACCAAAGGGGATGATGGACGGAGCGCTTGAGCTAATCAAACACTCACCCCCAGTCAACTGATCTGGGTTTAATCCATCATCATTCTTTAGCTCACTCCACCGACCCAGTTCAGACATGGCCATATGCAAATCAGTCCGACCCTGTGCCTCATGGGAACAGTCCAGCCCGAACTGCCAAGCCCCTCCTATGGCTTAAACAGATGAAAGGTAAAAACCCAAAACTTTTGAGGTGGTCCATTTCCCTACAGGGGATGGACTATACAGTGGAACATAGACCTGGGACCCAACATGCCAATGCAGATGGACTCTCAAGGTATTTCCACTTAGAACACGAAGACTCAACTGGTCAAGGTTAGTTTAGTGTCCCTGCGTTTGGGGGGGTGGTTGTGTAGGAGAGTAGGATCTGCCTCTTATGTTGCCCCCATTGTTTTTCTGATTTTTACACTGGTTTCTGGCTATAGTCTGGCTGGGTCCCTGCTAATCAGGGCCCCAGCCTCTCTGTTCTCTCTAAACGACTTGGAGTGCACTCTAGGTGCACTAGTGATTGGATACTGTGGTACCTTATGAGTCCCTAGTATATGGTACCTTAGGTACCAAGGGCATAGGTACTTCACAGGCCTACCAGGGGCTGCAGCATGTATTATGCCGCCCCTGGGAAGCAGACTAAATCTGACACCACAGGCCTGCTACTGCTGCTTGGGTGAGGTGGTGCTAGCACTCCTCACTGAGATATAGATTCCCTATATCTCTCCTACACACACATATAAACCTATCAGTCACCCCTAAGGCAGGCCCTATCAATCCTGAGGGCAGGGTGCTTGGCTTCTATGTGAGGGGGTGCCTCTGCCTGAGCAGGGCCCCTCTGCAGCTCTCAGAGTCCATTCTCTGGTGCTGTTTGTGGATGCGGTTAAACCATATACTCTTAAGTGCATTATATCCTCGCGGTAAAATGCTAACTTTGGAATGGCTGCATCAAAACATGTTGTGTTTGGTGTCAAACATCTTGGAATACTACCCCCCGCCAGTCCTGGCGGTGGGGGTAGCATTCCACCCTTCTAGAGGGATAGACATGTACCTACTGTGGAAACGCAGTAGAATCCTGCAGAGCCCTGGCATCACAAAATGGATGCCACCAGTCACAGACACTGGGCTGCCCTCCTGCTGATGACCAACACTCGCAGTGGAGGAAGCCCAACAATAGATATCCTGTCCCAAGGGGTGTGACCACCTCCCAGACAGGGTTTAGTGTATTGGGGCTGGGTGGGTGCACTCTTAGAGTGCTTTGAAGTCCTGCACTGGGGGAGCAGAAGGCTCCTCTGTGCATATGCCAGTTCAAACCAGCTCAGGGGCTACCTGCCCATGCTCTGGCACAAAACTGGACAAAGGGAAGTGGGTGTAGCCACCCACTCCCCTGACCCTCCCATAGGTGGGGTCATAGAGCTAGTCCCTCCCTTTCTTTTAGTATAAGAGGGGGAACCTGTGCATAGCACCCTAGATTTTCCCTGGACGATGCTCTGAAGAAGAATCCCGGACCTTTGACATTCCACTACCTTTGGAAGACTGAAGAATCTCCCTTGGAGTCAAGGAGTGACTCCCCTGCTTGGCAGGCACCAAAAACTACAAACAACGGTCGCAAACTACGCCGCTCCCGCCGGAGTCCGAAGTCCCTGCAGCCCAAGAAGTGGATTTCCTGACTTCTCAAAGGCCATCGTGAGTCCCCAGCGAAGCTGAGGCCAGTGGACCCAAAGAGTGACGAGGAACCGCGACCCCTGGGTACCGTGCACTATTGTCGAGTGCAACCCCTTCACAACGTTCCACGAACTTGTGCTTTGGACCACGTGTGGTCCTAGCCTCCAGCAGGAATCCCTCCAAAGATCAGAGGCCTACCATGTCCCGAGTGACCGTGGGCCCCTGTTGAGCGAATCCTCCCGAGGCGTCTTCGCGATCCCTTGCCAGCCGGCTTGTGGGTCCCCAGAAGACTTTCTAAAGAAACCAAAGGACTCCCCTGGTTGCTCCAGGCCTGCCCTGACTTAGAACACCTAAGCACCCGGCTCCCCTGGGTGAGGTAACTTCAGCACTACGGTGCTCCTGTGGGTGTGGGCCCTAGAACTACTTACCCTGTAAGTGACTTGCCTGTAGCTTCCCTAGAAGTGTCCTAAAACTCTTACTTTCCAAGTGCGACTATCGCGCTGACTCGTACATGGTTTGCGTCTGTGTTAGACACACCGCGTCCAACTCCCTTGCAACTCTATCTGTAACCGCGTCCTTCGACTCGTACAAGGACCGATCGGTGTGTTCGCCTCGAACACGCAAGGGACCTTTAACATTGAAATCTCAATCGCGTCTGAGCGCATAGACTCGCACAGGACTCGCACCGGTGCCAGGACACCGCGTCCGTCCCCTGTGGGTCTCCTACAACTACCTGGGGTGGTTCTTGGGGGTCCCTCGATTCTAGATGCCCTAGACCTAGGTCTAGTCAAACTAAGATTGTGATATTCGATTGTGCTAAACTTATTTTGATAACATTTGATTTGTACATATGTTCCTGACTTCTAATCTCATAAAGAGATTAGTAGAGAGTGTTTATTAATAAATACATATATATTTGATATATATACCTGTGTGGTGTCTTTTCATTTGGTGATTCAAGAGATTGTGTGGTAAAACAAGCTGCTTTACATTCCTTCAAGACTTAGCCTGAAGGCTGCTCTCCACAGCTACCACTAGGATAGCTTTCTATAAAGGTTGTCTTAAACCTATCTACCATAAGAGTCGAATTGTTCTGGTGCAAGGTGTCCACTTTAATTAGTGAACAGCATATACCAGGCCAACTTCTCACAGACCTGCTCCTGTACGGATGTGGTCCACAGTCAGCCACCTCAGTGTCGTGGCGTGCAACATGTCATGATATATTGACTGCAGCCATGCTATTCGTCATGCAGTGTCACTTGCATTGTCAGTGTGGCTCAGAGACACGCTGCTTTGCTGGGTTTGGCACATGTGCATGGGTTGTTTGTGAGATTGGTGATGTGTGGGCAGGGCACCCTCTGGGCACATAGTCGATGGGGGCCTACTTGCTGTTTCTAGGTGTGCTGCAGTGTGGCAAGGGGATAGGGACATGATCCATAGTCATTGTGGGTGTGCACTGTGCTATACTTAAGTGGGCATGTGTGCCATTGTGCCCATCTCCCCCGTCCCCCCAGTCCCTGGTCGTTACTCATCCTGTTGCTGTTGTGTCAGGTCATGTTGAGCAGTGTCCGGTCCCCCAACTCCTACCACCATCTCCACACTGATGACTGTGGACACTATTTCCTCCATCTCATCTAGCTCCTCCTGTGGCGCTGGACTCCCACCTCCAGTCTGCATTGCTGCCTTCTGGTTGTTTCCGAGTTTCTGCTTGGTTTTGCGCTTCACATCATTCCAGCGCCTCTTGAGCTCTTCCATTGTCCTCCTCAGCACTCCGACTGCATTCACCTTGTCCACGATGGACTGCCATATTTCGTTTTTTGTTGCTAATGACACAGTGGAGGTGACGAACAGTAGTTGATGGTGTTCTATCACCTCCGTTATCAGGATCCTGTTGTCCTGCGGACTGAACTGCGTCTTCCTCTTCTTCTTCTCCTTGCCCTTTCCTGACCCCGAGGTCCCAGGCTGGTTCTCCGTTGGGCTTGTGGGGTTCTGGTTGTCCTCTGTACTTGCTCTGGCTACCTCCATTGTGCTTCGCAGTTGTTTTGGTTTTGTTTGTGTTTTTATTTTTCTGCTTTTATGGTGATTTTTCCCGCCTGACGTGTGTGAATTGCCGTCCTGGCACAGCTTATCGCTGATTATTTTATCGCGGTTGGGCCCATCGCCACTTTTTTCATGTTCAGCTTGCGATTTTTATCGCCATCCAGGTAATTTTATTGCGGACATTTGACGCGTTATCGGGAAACTATTGCATGTTACCGCCGTGTTGGGAATATGACATTAACACTGAGTTATTTTCCTGCGATAGGCGTCGACATGAGAAATTGTGTTAACCTATTTTGGCGATGATTATCGCACGTTCTTGAGAATATGCCCCTATGTTTGTAGTTGTTGTGGATGCACTCACTACAAAACCCAAACTCACAATGTATCTGTGCACTCTAAAGTTGAAAAAGAGAACAAATATAAGTGGCAAGAATTCGGTGCATATTTATTTGTTAAGGAAATATTTGATTTGTTCACACAGTAGATTATATGTAAGTATTGCTTTGATAAACTGCCAGTGAGAGCCATACATAATAAGTTAGAATTGGTTTCTGTTCCATAAGAGCTTAAAGTATTACATGTTTATGAATTAATTCTAATACAGCATATACATCCATTTCAAACCATAGTTCGTATGGAGCCAAAGAGAGGAAAATTACATCCAACTGGGCACCAGAAAAGACTAAAAGGAAGAGTTGTGTATTTACCTTTAGATTTTAAACAGAATATAGAAACTAAAGGGGTAGATAAAGTTATTGAAGAACCTTCTTATCATTTTAGTAAATGGTGTTCCAACAAAGAGTAGAAAAGTATGGCAAGAGTTAGTAGATGTTAAAAAGTTCAAAAATACAACATTATACCTAGCAAAAAATAATGTTTACTATACAAATGTTGATGTTGCTTAAAATGTAACTTGTATAGAGGAGGAGACATTAGCACCAAGCGGACAGATTGAAAAACTGGATCGATCAAGATCAGAACAAATTTATGAACACTACACCATCCATCCCCTGCATTCTAAAGAAATCATTGGTGAGCTGTTTCAAATGAAACAAGCAAAAGGATATCCCTGAAGCGTATGGGAAAATATTTAGACACTTGCTGTTTTTCCCAACTGTTTCCCACTGAAGCAGGAGGCCACGATGATGACCGTGCTGTACAGATACCAGAAGATGAATACTGCTCAACACAACTATATTCAGAGGATCCAATATTTCCTCAGTGCATTCCGTTCATATTCCAACTTCAATTTGAAAGTGACTTGTCAGGACATTCACATGGTATGAATCATATTGTGAAGACAGGTGTTAATCTTCAAAATCTCTCTGTAAGGAAATTTGTTGATAGAGTTCAGGAAAAAGATGCAAACTTAGAATACAATTTAATTAATTTGATGGCGTACAAACGTGGCACCAATGAGTATTGATATCGTCATCACGGAGAACTCAAATGCATGTTGAGAAACCTGGGTACACCAACTTGGCTTATTACACTTGGTTGTGCAGAATATGCATGGAACGGCTTGCTGGAATTTTTAAGAGAGGCAAACTGAAACATTGAGGATATCAACGTAAAGACAGTAGGAGAACTTTGCTCTTTAGATCCTACTAATATTTGCAGATATTTTAACCATACGTTCCAAGCCATACTATCTTTTATCTGCAACAAAATAAATCCTCTTGACAAAGAGTACCAAGCAAGAGGTGCTCCTCATATTCACATGCTGTAATGGATAAAAGATGCTCCAATTATTTGGAGCAGACAATAATGACTGTGTGCTGCCTTTCATAGAACAGTATGTGACATTCGCCATCCCAAAAGATACTATTGACAAAGGCCTGAGAGAAAAAGTTCTGCGTTTCCAAACACATAGATGTGGAAAGTACTGTAGTTAAAAATACAGAAGCAAAGAAAGACTTTACACAAGATGTCGTTTTGGCTTTCCACGACCGGTTATTTCACAGGGAAGAGTCAATAGCTTTTTGTCTGCAGTGAGACATGCAGTACCACGGAATCAGCAAAAAATACGTACAACCTATAAAGAACAGTGGCTTCAGATTTGTTAATGATTATAATACTGTAATTCTTAAAATGTGGAATGCAAATATGGACATGACATGACTTCGTATGTTACAAAATCAGAGAATACTGAAATTAAAGAAATGTGGCAGGAGATTACTGCAGAAAAGAGTTAACAAAAACTTTGTTCAGCTTTAGTTTAAAAATGCTATTCCATAGGCAATTGGGTTCTTATGACAGACTGAGCTCACCCAGTTTATTCTCAAAGTCTAGTGGGATTGTTTGGGTAAGTCTAGGCCTAGGAAGCACGTGATATAGAGTTTTAAATTATTTTGCAGAAATTCAGTATTTAGAAAAGTTTGACCAGGAAAGTACCGACATTGAAAAATCCAACAAGAAGTATCTAGAACATTTGTGCTTATATGAAGTTCTTCAACACTGCAGGAATGTAAAGAAAATCATATAAGAGGGCAAATTTGCAGTAGTCTGAAGTGATGGTTATTTAGTGAGACTTGCAAAAGGAAAGTTAATAAACCACAGAAAACTTACCTGCCAAACTTCAGAGAAAAGAAAATTTTTCTATTTGCCACTACTTCATATGTTCAAGCCTTGGCATGCTGAATTGGAATTACTTGGAGGCTATTACTGCTATGAAGATTCATTTAATGCTGTGAAAGATGGTATTGAGTGTTTAGCCTTCTAAAATTATATGCAATGTTAACTGATGAAATTCAGCAAGAAGAAAAAATGCAGCAGAGTTAGCAAAGGACTTTCCACAAAGTAGCTCAAGTTCTGCACCACTCAGTCAAGATCCTCTTGGACCACATATTATGGAGAATGAAGCTGCAATAGTTATGAATGAGGTGGAAAGTGCAATGCAACAAGCTAGGAAAGAAACTATACATCTAGAGCAGTTAGTTGCACAACTGAATAATGAACAGAAGGACATTTATAAGGAAGTAAAAGAGATAATAGAACATGGATTTCTCCATGAGAGGAAAGAATGCAAGTGTTCATCCTTCAAACCAATTCTGTTATATATCAGGGGTCAAGCTGGCATGGATAAAAGCTTTTTAATTAACATTCTGACTCCTTACCTACAGAGCACAACACAATCAAATTTGGTGTGTGTAGTAACAGCACCAACTGGATTAGCTGCACACAGTATTAAAGAAATTACTCTACATCAACTATTAATGCTGCCTGTAAAACATGATAATAAACTGGAATACCAGAAGTTATCTGGTAAAGCATGTCATGAAGTAGCAAGAGTTTTAAAGAAAATGAAGCTTTAATCATTGATTAGGTAAGCATGGTTTCAAATGTAATGCTTGCCTTTGTTCACTTAAGAATGCAACAGATTTTAATAACAGAGTATGATGTTCTCTTCGGAGGAAAGCATTTAATTGTGTTTGGTGACTTACTGCAACTATCCCCTGTAAAAGGAAAGCCTGTTTTTAAGACAATTCTGCATGAACAAACTTAATATTCATTAGGGAGTACTGGAAAGTGAACATTTGGCTGGATTTCCAATACAAGAAATTACTGTGGAATATGCACCAAATATCTGATGAGATATATGGTAATATTCTGAAGGATATTAGAGTTTGATTTCTGACAAAGCAAAGTAAGAGTACCTTAGAAACTAGTCTTACCAAAAAATGATTTATATCTAAGGAAACAGCAGCACAGCTAATGTTCAAGGCCCCCTCCCTTTAAAAAATATAAAAATAAAGAAAGGCCTAGCCCCGGGGGATTGGGTCCACGGGGCTGTAATCGGCTTCGGGCGGGGGCCCTCACGCCCCTCCCTTTTCAAATAAAAAAATGGCTCAGGCCCCGGGGATGGGCTCCCCGGGCCCAAAAGGTTCAAGAGAAGGGGGCCACACAGCGCCCCTCCCTAAAATAAAAAAATAAAAAAGAAACCGGCAACTCGCAGGAGGTTCCACCCCTCCCTGCACCACTTTGCAAAAGCGCCTACTGGCACGTTTTGGGTTGGGGGATGAAGTCCCCTGCGCTGGTGAGGGTCATTAAGGGCCAACTAATCTACCAGGTACCTCCAGTAAGCCCCACACAGTGGGATTGCTGAGAGGTGGTCCGAGGCCATGCCCCTTTTACAACACTCTGCAAACGTGACTCTTGGTGGACTGGTGGTGGGGCGATGAGGTCCCCTTGTGTCCTGAGGACCTCAGGAGTGAAGTGGAGTTCACCCCCAAGCAGCAGTGTACCAGGAGGATTTGTTTGCAGAGTGGTGTAAAAGGGGCGTGACCTCTGACCACTCTCAGCAATCCAGCTGTGTGGGGCTTACTAGAGGTAACAGGAGGGCTAATTGGACTCCAGGGACCCTCAGGAGGCAAGGGGACTTCATCCCCCAACCAAGAGCATGCCAGGAGGTGCATTTTGCAGAATGGTGGAGAAAGGGGGAATTTCATGTGTCCGCCTCTCAGCAATCCCACTGTGTGGGGCTTACTGGAGGTAACAGGTAGGCTAGTTGGCCCCTAAGGATCCCCAGCAGCAAAGGGGACTTTAATCCCGATCCAAGAGCGTGCCAGGGAGCACGTTTGCGAAGTGGTGGGCAAAGGAGGCGTGGCCTGCTATGAGAACTTATCAATCCTGCTGTGTGGGACCTGTTAGTCCCTAGTAGTGTGGCCTGTGTGTGCCCAGGGCTGGTAAACCAAATGCTGCTGGTGGGCCTGCAGCACTGATGTGTGCCACCCACAGAAGCGGCTTGTAAAGTGTGTCTCAGACCTGCCACTGCAGTGTCTGTGTGCAGTCCAGAACTGCCATCTTGGCTGTGAAGTGCACCCACTTCCCAGCCCCTGAACCTTCCCTTGGCATCCTGTAAGTCACCCCTATGGTAGGGTGCATTGTATGTGTAAGGTAGGACATGCCTTGGTGTGTGTAGCATGTCCTGGTAATGAATTATGCCCCATTTCGTTTTTCACTACTGTAAGGCTACCTGTTCCTCATAGGCTAGAATGGGCAGTTTGACTATTACATTCTATAGTCCTAACTGACCCCAGGAACATGGTAGAAAAACGAATTTAGTATGCCTGAGCTCAGAAAATTTAAATACATCTTTTAGTGAAGTTTATTTTTATATTCTGTGTTTGAAAATACCACTTTTAGAAAGTAGGTATTTTCTTGCCTAAGCCTTCCAGTGTGCTCTGCTGTTATGTGTATTGGCTGTCTGGTTTTAGAGGGGCAGGGCAGGCTGAGTCAGACCTGGGTTGAATAGAGAGATCTGCATTTAGAGTGTGGGGAGGGGGGGCTCCTTGGTCTGAATAGGGCTGTGCCCGGCAAGGTGAATGCTGGCTCCACCTCCTACTGTGTGTCTGCTAGCAGACCCCTCTTTCTGAAAGGAAGGATGCAGCCTGGTAAACAAAGTGCTCCAGGCCTGAGCAGAACTGGTTCTGGCTAGGTTCAGTGACTTGTAGCCTCTGAGAACAAAGACTTTTGGGGTATAAATATCTGTGCTCAAACCCCTACAATTGGTATTGCTTTTGGATCTGGAGAGGAAACTCTGTCCGTGCCACTGGAGGAATCTGCAGGAAGTGACTGTCCCTGTGCTTGTGTGTTGTTTCTTGCACTGGCCTGCAGCAGTGACCACTGGACCTTGAAGAAGAGGAAAAGGAACTCTTGAGAGAACTTTTATTTTTGTTACATGCAATTACCCAAGGGCTAGGAAAAGAGCTAGCCTCCTGCTGGAGTCTCAGGCACATCTGACTCCACCACCAACCTCCTGCTTCCTCCCTGTGAGGATTGCTATCTGCTGATGAGGCTCCTGTGAGTTCCAGGGCCTCTAGTTTTGCTTCAGAGAAAAGAGTGCTGGAAATCGTCGCTAACGCACGTTTGCGAGCCGCTGCAGCCGAGAGCGCTGGAAAAATCATCACGCTGCTGCCGCTGGGTGCTCGCAACACAAAACCATCGCTAACGCCCCTTTGCGAGCCGCTGCCGCTGAGACGCGCTGGAAAAATCATCGCGCTGCTGTCGCCGAGCGCTCGCAACCCCTAAATAAATCATCGCTTCAAGACATCGCTTGCGGACGCCGTGCGTCCGCCATTTTCATCGCATCGCACCGGATTTCGTCGCTCCCTCGGGGAGCGTCATCTCTTCGCATTGCAACACAATCGCACAGCGCAACAGGATCGTCGCATCGACTTCTCCCTCGCGGCAAGAAAGTCATCGCATCGGCGGCCTAGCGTTCAGAAGTTGGTCGCAGTGTCTCCGCACGCATCACGCAGATCGGCGCATCATCCTCCCTTGCGGCAAGGATTTCAACGCATCGCCGGCCTCGCGTGCCGAGAATCATCGCTACCACTTCTTTGCGACATTTTGTTGGTTTTGCTACTAAACCCAGGTACTTTGTGAGAGAAAGGGTCGCAGAGACCACTGCTTTGAATTTGAATCTTATTTTTGCAACCTTTGAACTATTTTTTGACAGTCCTTCAACAGCCATCCGATTTTTGACAGTCTTATGAGAGAAAGGGTCGCAGAGACCACTGCCTTGAATTTGAACCTTATTTTTGCAACCTCTGAACGAGAAAGGGCGCAGAGACCCCTGCCTTGAATTTGAACCTTATTCTTGCAACCTTTGAACTATCTTTGACAGCCCTTCAACAGCTATCCTATTTTTGACAGTATTGTGGCTTTTACAGTTATTGGTCTTGTGATAAATCTGCCTTTATATAAAGATACTTATTTTTTATAACTACTTGTGTGGTGTCCCTCTGTAGTGTTCCTCACTGTGTTACTGTGTATGGTCATAAATGCTTCACACCCTGCCTCTGAGATAAGCCTACCTGCTCGTGCTACGTTACCACAGGGTTGAGCAGGGGTATCAAGGAGGGTAGCCCTCTTACTCTGACTTAGGAAGAAGGGTCCCTACTTGGACAGTGGCCAGCCATTGCCAACTAGAGACCCCCATTTCTAACAGTCACCATGGTGACAGAGGATCTTGTGGACCCTGGACAGATCATCCTGGGCGAAATGTACCAGGTGACCAACGCAAGCAATGTCAGGACCAACCATAGTCTGGCAGTTGTGAATTTCTCCTGGGGAGGGGTAACTGGCCTCAAGAAGGTTGTAGTCAGTGCAGACCTCCCTGTAGAATGTCTATTGGGCAATGTTCTAGAGACTTCAGCCTGGTCTGAAGTAGAGTTATGGACTCATGCTGAGATGTTGGGCATCCCTGCAGAGGTATTTGCTGTGACCAGGTCACAAGCCAAAATGCATAACACTGAACCAGCTCTGGATCCTGAAACAATGGACCAGATGCTTCCCAAGAGGAGGAGCAGTAGGGTAAAGGCAGTGCCTTCCCCTCTGTCTCAGATCACAGATTCACCCCCAGAGGGAGGTGAAGCAGATCCTGAAGAAGGAACTGCCCCAGAGGGACTTGAGCCTGATCCGGTTGAGTTCTTGGGGGCAGGGGGCCCTTCTAGGGAAGATCTGAGTAAGGAGCAACAGTGCTGCCCCTCTCTTGAACCCCTCAGACAGCAGGCTGCTGCTGAGGCTGCTGGGAGTGCTAGTGGGTCCCATAAAGTTTATTGGGATGAGGGACTCCTATATTCTGAGGGTAGAGACCCAGCCCCTGGAGCCACCAGGAGGTTGGTAATACCTCAGACGTTTAGGGGTTCCTCTTGACCCTAGCACATGACATCCCTTTAGCAGGTCACTTGGGCCAAAACAAGACCTGGGACAGTCTTGTTCTACATTTTCATTGGCCACATATGTCAGAGGACACAAAGGAGTTTTGTCGCTCCTGTGTCACATGCCAAGCCAGTGGTAAGGCAGGTGGCACAACAAAGTCCCCCCTGATACCACTACCTGTGGTGGGGGTACCCTTTGAAAGGGTAGGGATTGACATTGTTGGTCCCCTTGACCCTCAAACTGCATCTGGGCACAGATTTATCCTGGTGGTAGTGGATCTTGCCACCAGGTACCCAGAGGCAATTCCTCTGAGGACCACCACAGCCCCTGTGGTGGCAAGAGACCTCATTGGAGTCTTCTCCAGAGTGGGTTTCCCAAAGGAGGTCATTTCTGACAGAGGTACCAACTTCATGTCAGGATATCTGAAAGCAATGTGTAAGGAGTGTGGTGTAACTTATAAGTTCACCACTCCCTATCACCCACAATGCAATGGTTTGGTTGAACGCTTCAACAAAACCCTTAAGGGAATGATTAAAGGACTCCCAGAGAAGCTTAGGCGGAAATGGGACCTTCTTCTTCCCTGCCTGTTGTTTGCATACAGAGAGGTTCCACAGAAAGGGGTTGGTTACAGCCCATTTGAGTTTCTGTTTGGGCATCCTGTGAGAGGTCCATTGTGTTTGGTAAAGAGGGCTGGGAGTTACCTCTCAAGCCCCCAAACAAGATGTGATGGACTATGTACTTGGTCTCCGCTCCCGGATGGCTGAGTACATGAAAAAGGCAACCAAAACCTGGAGGCCAGCCAAGAATTACAAAAAGCTTGGCATGACCAAAAGGCTGTACTGACGGTATACCAGCCAGGACAGAAGGTGTGGGTATTGGAGCCTGTGGCCCCAGCAGCCCTCCAGGACAAGTGGAGTGGCCCCCATACAATAGTTGTACAAAAGGGAGAAGTCACCTACCTGGTGAATCTTGGAACTCCCAGGAGTCCCCTGAGGGTGCTCCATGTCAACAGATTAAAGCCATATGTTGACAGGGCTGACATGGGCTTGCTCATGGCAACTGATGAGGAACAGGAGGAGGAGAGTGACCCTCTCCCTGACCTGCTCTCTCAGAACCCTGATGATGGGTCAGTAGATGGCGTTGCTTTGGCAAGCAGCCTCACTGACCATCAGCAAACTGAGTGCAGACAAGTTCTGCAACAGTATAGACATATGTTTAGCCTGACCCCTAGACAGACTTCCTGGTGCACCCATGAGGTGGACACTGGAGACAGTCTGCCTGTCAAGAATACAATCTACAGGCAACCTGACCATGTCAGGGACTGTATCATGACTGAAGTCCAGAAAATGTTGGAGCTAGGTGTAATTGAGCCTTCAGATAGCCCTTGGGCTAGCCCAGTAGTCCTGGTACCCAAGCCTCATACCCAGGGTGGTAAGAAAGAAATGAGGTTTTGTGTAGACTACAGAGGCCTCAATGCAGTCACTAGGACTGATGCCTATCCCATACCAAGGGCAGATGAGCTGATTGATACTTTGGCCTCAGCCAAGTATCTAAGTACATTTGACCTACCAGCTGGCTACTGGCAGATCAGATTAGCTGATGATGCAAAAGCCAAAACAGCATCTTCGACCCCTAGTGGCCACTACCACTTTGTGGTGATGCCCTTTGGATTGAAAAATGCACCTGCCACTTTTCAGAGGTTGGTGAATAAAGTTCTGGCAGGGATGGAAACTTATTGCTCAGCTTATCTAGATGATATTGCTGTCTTTAGTTCCTCCTGGCAGGATCACCTGGTCCACCTCAGAAATGTTTTGGAGGCTCTGCAGAAATCAGGCCTCACTATCAAGGCCACTAAGTGCCAGATAGGGCAGAGTCAGGTTGTATACCTGGGCCACCTTGTAGGTGGAGGCCAGGTTCAGCCTTTACAGAGCAAAATCCAAACCATAATGGAATGGGTTGCTCCAACCACCCAGACACAGGTGAGAGCCTTCTTAGGCCTGACTGGGTACTATAGGAGGTTTGTCAAGGGATATGGATCTATAGTGACCCCCTTGAATGATCTGACCTCAAAGAAAATGCCAAAAAGGTTCAGTGGACAGCTAGCTGTCAGAAGGCATTTGAAGACCTAAAGCAGGCCATGTGCACTGCCCCCATCTTACAGAGTCCAGACTACACCAAAAAGTTCATTGTCCAAACAGATGCTTCTGAGCTGGGTGTGGGAGCTGTACTGTCTCAACTGAATGATGAAGGTCAAGACCAGCCAGTAGCTTTTATTAGCAGAAGGCTGACCCCTAGAGAGAAACGTTGGTCAGCTATAGAGAGGAGGCCTTTGCTGTGGTGTGGGCCCTGAAGAAACTGAGGCCATACTTGTTTGGCACTCACTTCATAGTTCAGACTGACCACAAGCCCCTCCTATGGCTTAGCGATACCAAAGGGGATGATGGACGGAGCGCTTGAGCTAATCAAACACTCACCCCCAGTCAACTGATCTGGGTTTAATCCATCATCATTCTTTAGCTCACTCCACCGACCCAGTTCAGACATGGCCATATGCAAATCAGTCCGACCCTGTGCCTCATGGGAACAGTCCAGCCCGAACTGCCAAGCCCCTCCTATGGCTTAAACAGATGAAAGGTAAAAACCCAAAACTTTTGAGGTGGTCCATTTCCCTACAGGGGATGGACTATACAGTGGAACATAGACCTGGGACCCAACATGCCAATGCAGATGGACTCTCAAGGTATTTCCACTTAGAACACGAAGACTCAACTGGTCAAGGTTAGTTTAGTGTCCCTGCGTTTGGGGGGGTGGTTGTGTAGGAGAGTAGGATCTGCCTCTTATGTTGCCCCCATTGTTTTTCTGATTTTTACACTGGTTTCTGGCTATAGTCTGGCTGGGTCCCTGCTAATCAGGGCCCCAGCCTCTCTGTTCTCTCTAAACGACTTGGAGTGCACTCTAGGTGCACTAGTGATTGGATACTGTGGTACCTTATGAGTCCCTAGTATATGGTACCTTAGGTACCAAGGGCATAGGTACTTCACAGGCCTACCAGGGGCTGCAGCATGTATTATGCCGCCCCTGGGAAGCAGACTAAATCTGACACCACAGGCCTGCTACTGCTGCTTGGGTGAGGTGGTGCTAGCACTCCTCACTGAGATATAGATTCCCTATATCTCTCCTACACACACATATAAACCTATCAGTCACCCCTAAGGCAGGCCCTATCAATCCTGAGGGCAGGGTGCTTGGCTTCTATGTGAGGGGGTGCCTCTGCCTGAGCAGGGCCCCTCTGCAGCTCTCAGAGTCCATTCTCTGGTGCTGTTTGTGGATGCGGTTAAACCATATACTCTTAAGTGCATTATATCCTCGCGGTAAAATGCTAACTTTGGAATGGCTGCATCAAAACATGTTGTGTTTGGTGTCAAACATCTTGGAATACTACCCCCCGCCAGTCCTGGCGGTGGGGGTAGCATTCCACCCTTCTAGAGGGATAGACATGTACCTACTGTGGAAACGCAGTAGAATCCTGCAGAGCCCTGGCATCACAAAATGGATGCCACCAGTCACAGACACTGGGCTGCCCTCCTGCTGATGACCAACACTCGCAGTGGAGGAAGCCCAACAATAGATATCCTGTCCCAAGGGGGTGTGACCACCTCCCAGACAGGGTTTAGTGTATTGGGGCTGGGTGGGTGCACTCTTAGAGTGCTTTGAAGTCCTGCACTGGGGAGCAGAAGGCTCCTCTGTGCATATGCCAGTTCAAACCAGCTCAGGGGCTACCTGCCCATGCTCTGGCACAAAACTGGACAAAGGGAAGTGGGTGTAGCCACCCACTCCCCTGACCCTCCCATAGGTGGGGTCATAGAGCTAGTCCCTCCCTTTCTTTTAGTATAAGAGGGGGAACCTGTGCATAGCACCCTAGATTTTCCCTGGACGATGCTCTGAAGAAGAATCCCGGACCTTTGACATTCCACTACCTTTGGAAGACTGAAGAATCTCCCTTGGAGTCAAGGAGTGACTCCCCTGCTTGGCAGGCACCAAAAACTACAAACAACGGTCGCAAACTACGCCGCTCCCGCCGGAGTCCGAAGTCCCTGCAGCCCAAGAAGTGGATTTCCTGACTTCTCAAAGGCCATCGTGAGTCCCCAGCGAAGCTGAGGCCAGTGGACCCAAAGAGTGACGAGGAACCGCGACCCCTGGGTACCGTGCACTATTGTCGAGTGCAACCCCTTCACAACGTTCCACGAACTTGTGCTTTGGACCACGTGTGGTCCTAGCCTCCAGCAGGAATCCCTCCAAAGATCAGAGGCCTACCATGTCCCGAGTGACCGTGGGCCCCTGTTGAGCGAATCCTCCCGAGGCGTCTTCGCGATCCCTTGCCAGCCGGCTTGTGGGTCCCCAGAAGACTTTCTAAAGAAACCAAAGGACTCCCCTGGTTGCTCCAGGCCTGCCCTGACTTAGAACACCTAAGCACCCGGCTCCCCTGGGTGAGGTAACTTCAGCACTACGGTGCTCCTGTGGGTGTGGGCCCTAGAACTACTTACCCTGTAAGTGACTTGCCTGTAGCTTCCCTAGAAGTGTCCTAAAACTCTTACTTTCCAAGTGCGACTATCGCGCTGACTCGTACATGGTTTGCGTCTGTGTTAGACACACCGCGTCCAACTCCCTTGCAACTCTATCTGTAACCGCGTCCTTCGACTCGTACAAGGACCGATCGGTGTGTTCGCCTCGAACACGCAAGGGACCTTTAACATTGAAATCTCAATCGCGTCTGAGCGCATAGACTCGCACAGGACTCGCACCGGTGCCAGGACACCGCGTCCGTCCCCTGTGGGTCTCCTACAACTACCTGGGGTGGTTCTTGGGGGTCCCTCGATTCTAGATGCCCTAGACCTAGGTCTAGTCAAACTAAGATTGTGATATTCGATTGTGCTAAACTTATTTTGATAACATTTGATTTGTACATATGTTCCTGACTTCTAATCTCATAAAGAGATTAGTAGAGAGTGTTTATTAATAAATACATATATATTTGATATATATACCTGTGTGGTGTCTTTTCATTTGGTGATTCAAGAGATTGTGTGGTAAAACAAGCTGCTTTACATTCCTTCAAGACTTAGCCTGAAGGCTGCTCTCCACAGCTACCACTAGGATAGCTTTCTATAAAGGTTGTCTTAAACCTATCTACCATAAGAGTCGAATTGTTCTGGTGCAAGGTGTCCACTTTAATTAGTGAACAGCATATACCAGGCCAACTTCTCACAGACCTGCTCCTGTACGGATGTGGTCCACAGTCAGCCACCTCAGTGTCGTGGCGTGCAACATGTCATGATATATTGACTGCAGCCATGCTATTCGTCATGCAGTGTCACTTGCATTGTCAGTGTGGCTCAGAGACACGCTGCTTTGCTGGGTTTGGCACATGTGCATGGGTTGTTTGTGAGATTGGTGATGTGTGGGCAGGGCACCCTCTGGGCACATAGTCGATGGGGGCCTACTTGCTGTTTCTAGGTGTGCTGCAGTGTGGCAAGGGGATAGGGACATGATCCATAGTCATTGTGGGTGTGCACTGTGCTATACTTAAGTGGGCATGTGTGCCATTGTGCCCATCTCCCCCGTCCCCCAGTCCCTGGTCGTTACTCATCCTGTTGCTGTTGTGTCAGGTCATGTTGAGCAGTGTCCGGTCCCCCAACTCCTACCACCATCTCCACACTGATGACTGTGGACACTATTTCCTCCATCTCATCTAGCTCCTCCTGTGGCGCTGGACTCCCACCTCCAGTCTGCATTGCTGCCTTCTGGTTGTTTCCGAGTTTCTGCTTGGTTTTGCGCTTCACATCATTCCAGCGCCTCTTGAGCTCTTCCATTGTCCTCCTCAGCACTCCGACTGCATTCACCTTGTCCACGATGGACTGCCATATTTCGTTTTTGTTGCTAATGACACAGTGGAGGTGACGAACAGTAGTTGATGGTGTTCTATCACCTCCGTTATCAGGATCCTGTTGTCCTGCGGACTGAACTGCGTCTTCCTCTTCTTCTTCTCCTTGCCCTTTCCTGACCCCGAGGTCCCAGGCTGGTTCTCCGTTGGGCTTGTGGGGTTCTGGTTGTCCTCTGTACTTGCTCTGGCTACCTCCATTGTGCTTCGCAGTTGTTTTGGTTTTGTTTGTGTTTTTATTTTTCTGCTTTTATGGTGATTTTTCCCGCCTGACGTGTGTGAATTGCCGTCCTGGCACAGCTTATCGCTGATTATTTTATCGCGGTTGGGCCCATCGCCACTTTTTTCATGTTCAGCTTGCGATTTTTATCGCCATCCAGGTAATTTTATTGCGGACATTTGACGCGTTATCGGGAAACTATTGCATGTTACCGCCGTGTTGGGAATATGACATTAACACTGAGTTATTTTCCTGCGATAGGCGTCGACATGAGAAATTGTGTTAACCTATTTTGGCGATGATTATCGCACGTTCTTGAGAATATGCCCCTATGTTTGTAGTTGTTGTGGATGCACTCACTACAAAACCCAAACTCACAATGTATCTGTGCACTCTAAAGTTGAAAAAGAGAACAAATATAAGTGGCAAGAATTCGGTGCATATTTATTTGTTAAGGAAATATTTGATTTGTTCACACAGTAGATTATATGTAAGTATTGCTTTGATAAACTGCCAGTGAGAGCCATACATAATAAGTTAGAATTGGTTTCTGTTCCATAAGAGCTTAAAGTATTACATGTTTATGAATTAATTCTAATACAGCATATACATCCATTTCAAACCATAGTTCGTATGGAGCCAAAGAGAGGAAAATTACATCCAACTGGGCACCAGAAAAGACTAAAAGGAAGAGTTGTGTATTTACCTTTAGATTTTAAACAGAATATAGAAACTAAAGGGGTAGATAAAGTTATTGAAGAACCTTCTTATCATTTTAGTAAATGGTGTTCCAACAAAGAGTAGAAAAGTATGGCAAGAGTTAGTAGATGTTAAAAAGTTCAAAAATACAACATTATACCTAGCAAAAATAATGTTTACTATACAAATGTTGATGTTGCTTAAAATGTAACTTGTATAGAGGAGGAGACATTAGCACCAAGCGGACAGATTGAAAAACTGGATCGATCAAGATCAGAACAAATTTATGAACACTACACCATCCATCCCCTGCATTCTAAAGAAATCATTGGTGAGCTGTTTCAAATGAAACAAGCAAAAGGATATCCCTGAAGCGTATGGGAAAATATTTAGACACTTGCTGTTTTTCCCAACTGTTTCCCACTGAAGCAGGAGGCCACGATGATGACCGTGCTGTACAGATACCAGAAGATGAATACTGCTCAACACAACTATATTCAGAGGATCCAATATTTCCTCAGTGCATTCCGTTCATATTCCAACTTCAATTTGAAAGTGACTTGTCAGGACATTCACATGGTATGAATCATATTGTGAAGACAGGTGTTAATCTTCAAAATCTCTCTGTAAGGAAATTTGTTGATAGAGTTCAGGAAAAAGATGCAAACTTAGAATACAATTTAATTAATTTGATGGCGTACAAACGTGGCACCAATGAGTATTGATATCGTCATCACGGAGAACTCAATTGCATGTTGAGAAACCTGGGTACACCAACTTGGCTTATTACACTTGGTTGTGCAGAATATGCATGGAACGGCTTGCTGGAATTTTTAAGAGAGGCAAAGTGAAACATTGAGGATATCAACGTAAAGACAGTAGGAGAACTTTGCTCTTTAGATCCTACTAATATTTGCAGATATTTTAACCATACGTTCCAAGCCATACTATCTTTTATCTGCAACAAAATAAATCCTCTTGACAAAGAGTACCAAGCAAGAGGTGCTCCTCATATTCACATGCTGTAATGGATAAAAGATGCTCCAATTATTTGGAGCAGACAATAATGACTGTGTGCTGCCTTTCATAGAACAGTATGTGACATTCGCCATCCCAAAAGATACTATTGACAAAGGCCTGAGAGAAAAAGTTCTGCGTTTCCAAACACATAGATGTGGAAAGTACTGTAGTTAAAAATACAGAAGCAAAGAAAGACTTTACACAAGATGTCGTTTTGGCTTTCCACGACCGGTTATTTCACAGGGAAGAGTCAATAGCTTTTTGTCTGCAGTGAGACATGCAGTACCACGGAATCAGCAAAAATACGTACAACCTATAAAGAACAGTGGCTTCAGATTTGTTAATGATTATAATACTGTAATTCTTAAAATGTGGAATGCAAATATGGACATGACATGACTTCGTATGTTACAAAATCAGAGAATACTGAAATTAAAGAAATGTGGCAGGAGATTACTGCAGAAAAGAGTTAACAAAAACTTTGTTCAGCTTTAGTTTAAAAATGCTATTCCATAGGCAATTGGGTTCTTATGACAGACTGAGCTCACCCAGTTTATTCTCAAAGTCTAGTGGGATTGTTTGGGTAAGTCTAGGCCTAGGAAGCACGTGATATAGAGTTTTAAATTATTTTGCAGAAATTCAGTATTTAGAAAAGTTTGACCAGGAAAGTACTGACATTGAAAAATCCAACAAGAAGTATCTAGAACATTTGTGCTTATATGAAGTTCTTCAACACTGCAGGAATGTAAAGAAAATCATATAAGAGGGCAAATTTGCAGTAGTCTGAAGTGATGGTTATTTAGTGAGACTTGCAAAAGGAAAGTTAATAAACCACAGAAAACTTACCTGCCAAACTTCAGAGAAAAGAAAATTTTTCTATTTGCCACTACTTCATATGTTCAAGCCTTGGCATGCTGAATTGGAATTACTTGGAGGCTATTACTGCTATGAAGATTCATTTAATGCTGTGAAAGATGGTATTGAGTGTTTAGCCTTCTAAAATTATATGCAATGTTAACTGATGAAATTCAGCAAGAAGAAAAAATGCAGCAGAGTTAGCAAAGGACTTTCCACAAAGTAGCTCAAGTTCTGCACCACTCAGTCAAGATCCTCTTGGACCACATATTATGGAGAATGAAGCTGCAATAGTTATGAATGAGGTGGAAAGTGCAATGCAACAAGCTAGGAAAGAAACTATACATCTAGAGCAGTTAGTTGCACAACTGAATAATGAACAGAAGGACATTTATAAGGAAGTAAAAGAGATAATAGAACATGGATTTCTCCATGAGAGGAAAGAATGCAAGTGTTCATCCTTCAAACCAATTCTGTTATATATCAGGGGTCAAGCTGGCATGGATAAAAGCTTTTTAATTAACATTCTGACTCCTTACCTACAGAGCACAACACAATCAAATTTGGTGTGTGTAGTAACAGCACCAACTGGATTAGCTGCACACAGTATTAAAGAAATTACTCTACATCAACTATTAATGCTGCCTGTAAAACATGATAATAAACTGGAATACCAGAAGTTATCTGGTAAAGCATGTCATGAAGTAGCAAGAGTTTTAAAGAAAATGAAGCTTTAATCATTGATTAGGTAAGCATGGTTTCAAATGTAATGCTTGCCTTTGTTCACTTAAGAATGCAACAGATTTTAATAACAGAGTATGATGTTCTCTTCGGAGGAAAGCATTTAATTGTGTTTGGTGACTTACTGCAACTATCCCCTGTAAAAGGAAAGCCTGTTTTTAAGACAATTCTGCATGAACAAACTTAATATTCATTAGGGAGTACTGGAAAGTGAACATTTGGCTGGATTTCCAATACAAGAAATTACTGTGGAATATGCACCAAATATCTGATGAGATATATGGTAATATTCTGAAGGATATTAGAGTTTGATTTCTGACAAAGCAAAGTAAGAGTACCTTAGAAACTAGTCTTACCAAAAATGATTTATATCTAAGGAAACAGCAGCACAGCTAATGTTCAAGGCCCCCTCCCTTTAAAAAATATAAAAATAAAGAAAGGCCTAGCCCCGGGGATTGGGTCCACGGGGCTGTAATCGGCTTCGGGCGGGGGCCCTCACGCCCCCTCCCTTTTCAAATAAAAAAAATGGCTCAGGCCCCGGGGATGGGCTCCCCGGGGCCCAAAAGGTTCAAGAGAAGGGGGGCCACACAGCGCCCCCTCCCTAAAATAAAAAAATAAAAAAGAAACCGGCAACTCGCAGGAGGTTCCACCCCCTCCCTGCACCACTTTGCAAAAGCGCCTACTGGCACGTTTTGGGTTGGGGGATGAAGTCCCCTGCGCTGGTGAGGGTCATTAAGGGCCAACTAATCTACCAGGTACCTCCAGTAAGCCCCACACAGTGGGATTGCTGAGAGGTGGTCCGAGGCCATGCCCCTTTTTACAACACTCTGCAAACGTGACTCTTGGTGGACTGGTGGTGGGGCGATGAGGTCCCCTTGTGTCCTGAGGACCTCAGGAGTGAAGTGGAGTTCACCCCCAAGCAGCAGTGTACCAGGAGGATTTGTTTGCAGAGTGGTGTAAAAGGGGCGTGACCTCTGACCACTCTCAGCAATCCAGCTGTGTGGGGCTTACTAGAGGTAACAGGAGGGCTAATTGGACTCCAGGGACCCTCAGGAGGCAAGGGGACTTCATCCCCCAACCAAGAGCATGCCAGGAGGTGCATTTTGCAGAATGGTGGAGAAAGGGGGAATTTCATGTGTCCGCCTCTCAGCAATCCCACTGTGTGGGGCTTACTGGAGGTAACAGGTAGGCTAGTTGGCCCCTAAGGATCCCCAGCAGCAAAGGGGACTTTAATCCCGATCCAAGAGCGTGCCAGGGAGCACGTTTGCGAAGTGGTGGGCAAAGGAGGCGTGGCCTGCTATGAGAACTTATCAATCCTGCTGTGTGGGACTTACAGGTGGTAATAGGAGGGGTAGTTGGTGTAGGAGAGTAGGATCTGCTTCACATGGGTACCCCCACTTTTTGCTCATGCTTCACTGTTTTTCGACTTTAGTCTGGCTGGGGCCCTGCTAAACAGAACCCCAGCCTAGCTGCTTCCTCTCTAAAATGGTTTCCATGTGCCCTAGGCACATCTCTGATTGGAATCTGGAGTGCCCTTGTAAGTCCCTAGTATATGGTATACTATGCACCCAGGGCATAGGTACCTCAGAGGCCTACCAGGGGCTGCAGCATGTATTGTGCCACCCCTGGAAGGCCAGCCAAAGGACACCACAGGTCTGCTACTGCAGCCTGGGTAAGGTGGTGCATGCACCCCTTACTGTGATATAGGTTAACTATATCACTACATACATACACACATATAAACCTATAAGTCACTCCTATGGCAGGCCTTAACAATCCTGAAGGCAGAGTGCGTGGTTCCTATGTGAGAGGGTGCCCCTGCATGAGCAGGGCCCCTCTGCAGCGTTCGGAGACCCTTCTCTGATGCTGTTTGTAGTGCAGCCTGACCATATACTCTTAAGCGCATTATAACCTCGCGTTAAAATGCTAACTTTGGGATGGCTGCACGGAAACATGTCATGTTTGGTGTCAAACATCTTGGAATACTACCCCCCCACCAGTTCTGGTGGCGGGGGTAGCATTCCACCCTTCTAGAGGGAGAGACATGTACACACCGGCCTGCCCGGTAACTTCTTTCCAAGCCCTGGCATCACAAAATGGATGACGCTGCCACAGACACGAGTCTGGCCTCCTGCTGCTGACCGAAACTCCAGCAGGGGAGGCCTGGACAATAGGTTTCCTGTCCCAGGGAGGTGTAACCACCTCCCCAGACAGGATAGTGTGTATTGGGGCTGGGCGGGAGCACTCTCTGGTGTTTTGAAGTCCTGCACTGGGGGCACATTTGGTGTCCCTGTGCATACCCCAGTTCAAACCGGCTCAGGGGCTTCCAGCCCCTGCTCTGGCGTGAAACTGGACAAAGGGAAAGGGTGTAGCCACCCCTCTGCCCTGACCCTCCCATAGGTGGGTCCACAGAGTATGTCCAACCCCCTACCTTAGTATAAGTATGGGACCCCAGTCCTTAGGACTTTAGATTTACCTGGACGAAACTCTGACACAGAATCCTGGACCTTCGACGCTCTACTTCAAGATTAGAGGACTGAAGAATCTCCCTTGGGGTCAAGGAGTGACTCCCCTGCTTGGCAGGCACCAAAGAAGCAATTGTCCGGTCTGCATCGCCGAAGCTCCCACCGGACGCCGAAGTCTTTGCATCACCAGAGGTAGATTTCCAGACTTCACCGAGGCTGCTCTGAGAACCCAGCAAAGTTGAGGCCTGTAGCTGTTGTGGGTAACGTGGAACCGTGACCCCTGGACACTGAGCACATTTGCAAGTGCATCCTCTTCCTTGCCTCCCACAAAGTTGTGCTTTGGGCTCCAAATATCCCCCGCCTCCAGCACCAACTGCACCGAAGATCACTGGCCTCCACTCCACGAGTGTCCCGTGAGCCAGCTCCAAGTGTGTCCACTCGAGGCTCCTTTGCGGTCGCTAGTCCATTGGCTAGTATGCCCTCCCAAAGGCCAATATTATCCTGCTTGAGCTTCCCTGGTTGCTCCAGGCGTGCCCTGACTTACCTGCGCTGGGTGAGTCCCTCAGACCTTGCTGGTCTGCACCACCATCCTTCTTCTATTTCCACAAGACTTGCTGTTGCCAAGGCTTGTTGGGTCCAATCTGGTCGCCAACACCTCAGCAAGCGACAGACGTCGAGGTGCAGCTCGATTCCAGCTCCTGGTCATCGTCGACACCTCCTGGACCTCATGGCTGAAGAGTCAAGACGAATGTCAACCTACCTGAAGCACCCGACATCGGTGGGCATTCGCTCATCGCCTTCCTGGTCACTGGCTAGTCACCCAGACTCTGTCCCCTCTGCTTTCAGGTTCTTCAGATCTTCAATCCACCTTCGGATCCACCCGAACACTTTCGACTTGGTCGCCAGCAGCACTTTGCAGCAGATCGCCATAGTAAACGACGACGAAACCCGACCGCGAAAGACACCTATGCACCCGGCTTCCCTGGGTGAGGTAACTCGAGTACTCCGGTGCTCCCGTGGGTATAGACTCTAGAACGACCTAGTTCTAAAGGGGTTTGCTCCAAGTCCTCCTCTAAGTGTCCCTTTTCTTTAAACTTCCAACCGCGACTTTCCCCATAGAAGTCAACGGCGATTCGCGGCTGTGTTATCACACTGCACGCGTCCCCCGTGGGTCCCCTGTGTCACTAACTTGGGTGGTTCCTTGTGGTCCAAGCACTTCTACAGGCTCTAGGCCTTGTGTCTAGCTCAGTCGTGGTTCTTATACCACTTTATTGGTATATGGTTTGGTACGCCCCTAGGGCTCAAACGTGTATTTGTGCTATTACTGTTGATAACTAACTTATAACTTATGTACTTCGAACTCTAGCCTCATAAAGAGACTAGAGGGTGTGTTTAGCAATAAATAGATATATTTTGAATATATACCTGGTGTGGTCCTCTTTCATTTGGTCATTCAAGAGATTATAGACTGGTAAAACAAGCTGCTTTACATTCCTTCAAGACTTAGCCTGAAGGCTGCTCTCCATAGCTACCACTAGGATAGCTTTCAATAAAGGTTGTCTTTAACCTATCTCCAATAAGGGGTTGTTTGGACTGGTGCAAGGTGCCCACTATAATTAGGGGACAGCATATACCAGGCCAACTTCTCACATTGGTGTGCAGCGTGTGGGATTCCAGCTTGCTATTGTTTTACCAGATAATCTCAATTGAATTGATCAACTGAAAACCACTAAGGGTACCTAAGGTACATATAAATCAAGCTTAGTATACAGTAAGTTCTACTGAACTTAGAGTTGTGTGTTAAGGGATAGCACACCCTTTCTACAACTCAAGAGAGTTTAGTAGGCCACACTAGAGTAGGTAGTGCATACACCACACCTCACTAGTAATGTCTTCAAAGCCAGGACCCAGTGAGTCCTTGCCAGAAGCCAGTGGGCTTCTTCCCTCCAAGTATGATAAACTCCCATTCTTGGAATTGAGAGCATTATGCAATACTAGGAAGTTGAAGGCAGGCAAAAGTGCCAGCACCCAGCACCTGAAGGAGGTGTTACTGGCTAATGATCTCAGCAGGCCCCTAGGGTCTGAAGGGGTAGGCAGAGAGGGTGGGGCAGCAGATGAGGAAGGGGCCAGGGGTGAAGAAACCCAGGCCCCCCCCCCTCTGAAACTGGCCAGGAAGGTGAAAATGACCTTGTCCTGGAAAACCCTATTCCTCCTGTGGAGGAGGAGGAGGAGGATCAGAATGACCTCCCCTTTGTCCCCCCAGGAAGAGTACTGAGTGTGCCCAGAAGGTCTAGATCTCCTTCTCAGGAGTCTAACCACTCTGACAGCTCAATAGGGTCCTCTGTCTCTTCTCATAGGAGAGAATCCTCCCATGACAGGAGGAAGAGACTGATTCAGTATGAGCAAGCCCAGCTTGAACTCAGAAAACAGCAGTTGGCTATAGACAGGGAGTCCCTAGATCTCTATAGAGAGAGAAAAAGTTGGGACTAGAGTCCCATGGTGGCAGCAATTTCCCCAAAGATAGGGAAAGGTCTTATGACCATAGAAACCTGAGCAAGATTGTCCCTCCTTACCAGAGTGGGGATGACATCCACAAATGGATAACTGCTCTAGAGAGGGCCTGTAAAGTACAGAGGGTCCCTCAGGAGCAGTGGGCAGCAATCTTGTGGCTCTCCTTTGCAGACAAAGGTAGAGACAAGCTCCTCACTGTAAGAGAAGAGGATGCTGACAATTACAAGGTCTTGAAGAGTGCTCTGATTGATGGGTTTGGCCTAACAACTGAACAATACAGGTTAAAGTTCAGAGACACCCAAAAAGTACAGACTCAAGACTGGGTAGACTATGTGGATTGTTCTGCTAAGGCTCTGGAAGGCTGGTTGATGGGCAGTAAGGTGTGTGACTTCACAGGATTGTACAATCTTATCATGAGGGAGCAGATTCTTAATAACTGTCAAAATCAGCTGTTGCATCAGTACCTGGTGGACTCTGATCTGACCTCTCCCCAAGAATTGGGAAAGAAGGCAGACAAATGGGTCAGAACCAGGGTGAGGCAGAAGGTACAGAACCAAGGTGGTGACCCTAAGAAGCAAGATTCGAAAAACTCTGATAAGGGTGGGGAGAAGGGTAAAGATCAAAAGTCTTCACAAGGCCCCCAAAAATCTTCTTCAGGTGGGGATTCACAGTCTAACAAAGGGAAAGGCCAAAGGAAACCATGGTGCAAGGTCTGTAAGCAAAAGACCCACTGGACCAGTGATTGCACCAAGTCCAAAGACTCTACTCCAGCCCCCACCAATGCCCCTAAGGCACCTGCTCCCCTAGTGCAGTTACAGTTGGTGGTGGGAATACACAGGCCAAGGGTTTAGTAGGGTTGACCCTGGGTAAGGAGATGAGCTCTGACATAGTCAGAGAACTCACTCAGGCTGTCCTAGTCTGTGATGGAGGCATGGATGTGACCTCCTCTGTGAGTCCCAGTAATCTGGGCAAGTACAGACAACAGCCCTTAATCAATGGAAAAGAGGCTTTGGCATTTAGGGACACAGGGGCAAGTGTCACAATGGTGACACAAGACCTTGTGGATCCTGGGCAGATTATACTTGGTGAAATGTACCAAGTGACCAATGCTAGCAATGTCAGAACAGACCATACTCTGGCAGTTGTTAACTTCTCCTGGGGAGGGGTAACTGGCCTTAAGAAGTTTGTGGTGAGTGCAAACCTACCAGTAGAATGCATGCTTGGCAATGATCTTGAAACTTCAGCTTGGGCAGAAGTGGAGCTCAGGACCCATGCAGAAATGCTGGGGATCCCTGCAGATGTGTTTGCTGTGACCAGGTCACAGAGCAAAATGTCTAACACTGAACAGGCCTTGGATTCTGGAATAATGGACCAAGTGCCCTCCAAGAAGAGGAGTAGTAGGGTAAAGGCAGTGCCTTCCCCTTGGCTCAGAAGGAAGATCAGTCTCTTGAGTGGGATGATCTCAGTCCTGAGGAAGGAACTGTCCCAGAGGAGCTTGAACCTGACCAGGTTGAGTTCTTGGGGACAGGGGGCCCTTCCAGGGCAGATCTGAGCCAGGAGCAGCAGAGCTGACCCTCTCTTGAACCCCTCAGACAGCAAGCTGCTACTGAGGCTGCTGGGAAAGCTAGTGGTCCCATACAGTGTATTGGGATGATGGACTCTTGTACTCAGAGTGTAGAGACCCCAAGCCTGGTGCCACCAGGAGGTTGGTTATACCTCTGAAGTTCAGGGGCTTCCTATTGACCCTAGCCCATGACATTCCCTTAGCAGGTCACCTGGGCCAGAACAAGACTTGGCACAGACTTGTCCCTCACTTTCACTGGCCCCATATGTCTGAAGACACCAAGGAGTTTGTCGCTCCTGTGTAACCTGCCAGGCCAGTGGCAAGGCAGGTGGCACTACAAAGGCCCCCCTGATACCACTACCAGTGGTGGGGGTTGTGAGAAGTTGGCCTGGTATATGCTGTCCACTAATTATAGTGGGCACCTTGCACCAGTCCAAACAACCCCTTATTGGAGATAGGTTAAAGACAACCTTTATTGAAAGCTATCCTAGTGGTAGCTATGGAGAGCAGCCTTCAGGCTAAGTCTTGAAGGAATGTAAAGCAGCTTGTTTTACCAGTCTATAATGTCTTGAGTGACCAAATGAAAGAGGACCACACCAGGTATATATTCAAAATATATGTATTTATTGCTAAACACACCCCTCTAGTCTCTTTATGAGGCTAGAGTTCAAAGTACATAAATTATAAGTTAGTTATTAACAGTAATAGCACAAATACACGTTTGAGCCCTAGGGGCGTACCAAACCATATACCAATAAAGTGGTATAAGAACCACGACTGAGCTAGACACAAGGCCTAGAGCCTGTAGAAGTGCTTGGACCACAAGGAACCACCCAAGGCAGTGACACAGGGGACCCACGGGGGACGCGTGCAGTGTAGGAACACAGCCGCAAACCACCGTTAACTTCTATGGGGAAAGTCGCGATTAGAATTTAAAAGAAAAGGGACACTTAGAGGAGGACTTGGAGCAAACCCCTTTAGAACTAGGTCGTTCTAGAGTCTATACCCACGGGAGCACCGGAGTACTCAAGTTACCTCACCCAGGGAAGCCGGGTGCATAGGTGTCTTTCGGGGTCGGGTTTCGTCGTCGTTTACTATGGCGATCTGCTGCAAAGTGCTGCTGGCGACCAAGTCGAAAGTGTTCGGGTGAATCCAAAGGTGGATCGAAGATCTGAAGAACCTGAAAGCAGAGGGGACAGAGTCTGGGTCACTAGCCAGTGACCAGGAAGGCGATGAGCGAATGCCCACCGATGTCGGGTGCTTCAGGTAGGTTGACGGTTGTCTTGACTCTCCAGCCACGAGGTCCAGGAGGTGTCGACGACAACCAGGAGCTGGAATCAAGCTGTCCCACGACGGCTGTCGCTTGCTGAGGTGTCGACGACCGGATTGGACCCAATAAGCCTTGGCAACGGCAAGTCTCGTGGAAATGGAAGAAGGACGATGTTGCAGACCAGCAAGGTCTGGGGGACTCACCCAGCAAGGGTAAGTCAGGGCACTCCTGGAGCAACCAGGGAGCCCTAGCAGAAAAAGATTGGCCTTCGGGAGGGCCTACTAGCCAATGGACTAGCGACCGCAAAGGAGCCTCGAGTCGATGCACGTGGAGCTGGCTCACAGGACACTCGTGGAGTGGAGGCCAGTGATCTTCGGTGCAGTTGGTGCTGGAGGCTGGGGATACTCGGAGCCCAAAGCACGACTTTGTGGGAGACCCAGAAGAGGATGCACTTGCAAATGCATTCTGTGTCCAGGGGTCATGGTTCCACGTTACTCACGACAGCTACGGGCCTCAGCTTTGCTGGAGACTCAGGGCAGCCTCGGGGAAGTCTGGAAATCCACCTCTGGTGATGCAAAGACTTCGGCGTCTGATGGGAGCTTCAGCGATGCAGACCAGACAATTGCTTCTTTGGTGCCTGCCAAGCAGGGGAGTCACTCCTTGACCCCAAGGGAGATTCTTCAGTCCTCTAATCTTGAAGTAGAGCGTCGAAGGTCCAGGATTCTGTGTCAGAGTTTCGTCCAGGTTAATCTAAAGTCCTAAGGACTGGGGTCCCATACTTATACTAAGGTAGGGGGTTGGACATACTCTGTGGACCCACCTATGGGAGGGTCAGGGCAGAGGGGTGGCTACACCCCTTTCCCTTTGTCCAGTTTCGCGCCAGAGCAGGGGCTGGAAGCCCCTGATCCGGTTTGAACTGGGGTATGCACAGGGACACCAAATGTGCCCCCAGTGCAGGACTTCAAAGCACCAGAGTGCTCCCGCCCAGCCCCAATACACACTATCCTGTCTGGGGAGGTGGTTACACCTCCCTGGGACAGGAAACCTATTGTCCAGGCCTCCCCTGCCGGAGTTTCAGTCAGCAGCAGGAGGCCAGACTCGTGTCTGTGGCTGCGGCATCCATTTTGTGATGCCAGGGCTTGGAAAGAAGTTACCGGGCAGGCCGGTGTGTACATGTCTCTCCCTCTAGAAGGGTGGAATGCTAACCCCGCTGCCAGAACTGGTGGGGGGGTAGTATTCCAAGATGTTTGACACCAAACACGACATGTTTCCGTGCAGCCATCCCAAAGTTAGCATTTTAACGCGAGGTTATAATGCGCTTAAGAGTATATGGTCAAGCTGCACTACAAACAGCATCAGAGAAGGGTCTCCGAACGCTGCAGAGGGGCCCTGCTCATGCAGGGGCACCCTCTCACATAGGAACCACGCACTCTGCCTTCAGGATTGATAAGGCCTGCCATGGGAGTGACTTATAGGTTTATATGTGTGTATGTATGTAGTGATATAGGTAACCTATATCACAGTAAGGGGTGCATGCACCACCTTACCCAGGCTGCAGTAGCAGACCTGTGGTGTCCTTTTGGCTGGCCTTCCAGGGGTGGCATAATACATGCTGCAGCCCCTGGTAGGCCTCTGAGGTACCTATGCCCTGGTTACATAGTATACCATATACTAGGGACTTACAAGGGCACTCCAGATTCCAATCAGAGATGTGCCTAAGGTACATGGAAACCATTTTAGAGAGGAAGCAGATAGACTGGGGCCCTGAATAGCAGGATCCCAGTCCAACTAAGTCATAAACCAGCAAAACACCAGGAAAAAAGTGGGGGCAACCATATAGTCAGATTCCACCTTCCTACATAACCCCCCCCAAACGAAAGGAGATAAGGCTAACCTTGGCCAGTTGAGCCTTTATTGACTAAGTGGCCATATAAGGAAGCACCTGCACTAGCATGGTTGCCCCCTGTCTTATGGTCCACTAAGCAATCCCTCACCCTAAGGGTATGAGAGGGTCTCCACCATGGGGAATTACTACCTGTGGTGTGCTTTGGTAAAGTACAAGGCTGGTGAGGTGTCTGAGTAGGGAAGTGAGGCCCTAGGAATGTTGGTCTCAGCTTCCTCAGACCACTGGTCACCATGTAGGCCTGTCTTTCTATGACTGAGTTGCACTTTGCTCTAAGGGTCAACCTTTGGCTGCCTACAGCTGGGGGTTGGATCCCTTTGGATGGAACACTGGAGGGACATGGCAGGTTTGGAACCTTTTGGTCCCAGGTTTGCCCTTGCCTAACAGAGTCCTTCTGGGGGAGGTCCCTACACAAAGGTATGGGGGATCCCTCAGTGTTTTGAGGAATTCTCACCTGGCTAGGGCTACTAGACTGGGTGCCCCTAATCTGCTGATGGGGGGGTTCCTCTGGACAGGGGGCCCTGGGGGGTCCACTGACCTCACTGACCTCTGCAGCCCTGGGCTGACTGAGGCAGAGTAGAGAGGGGCAGGTTACCTGCTCCAGACTGGATACCACCTTGGAAGGGTCCTCTGCCATCAGTGGGGTGGCCAGGCCAGGCCTGACTACCTCTGGGGCAGTTCCTTCACTAGGGGTAGGGTCAGCTCCCTGAGGAGGCTGACCCTTACCTACTGTCTGGAGGGAAGAAGACTTTTCTTCAACCCCTGTGCTCTCTTTTGGGGGAGAGTGGGCCATTCTTCCAGGCTCCATCTCTCCAAAGTTTCCCTGGGCTTGGGCTGTGGCCATCACAGCCCCACTAACCTTTACAGGGACGCCCAGCATTCTCAGATGGGCTTGGTGTTCAACTTCAGCCCAGGCTGACATTTCCAGATCATTGGCCATCAGGCAATCTACAGGCAAGGTTGGGGACACTGCCACTCTTTTTGGGCCTGTGACCCCTTCCCAGCTGAGATTGACTATGGCCATGGGGTGATTTGTTCTGACACCATCAATGTTGGTTACCTGGTATTTAAACTCAGGTAAAAGCTGGTGAGGGGGACTAGTTTCCCTGCCACCATGGTGACACTAGCCCCTGTGTCCCTAAATGCCACAGCTTTCTGACCATTAATCATTGGCTCCAGTCTGTACCTGCCCAATGCATTGGGACCCATGGTAAAGGTGGCAAATCCTACACCACCATCAGAGTCAGAGGAGTCTGTTGAGGGGGTCCTGTCTAAACTAGGGCCCACCTCTGTTCCTCTTGCAAAAGCACCTAACTTTTTGGGTACACTACTCCCAACTGGAGGATTACTACTGGTAGTACCAGGAGGGGTGGTAGTAGTTGTTGGAGGAACATTTTCTTTATTGCCAATCCTGGGGCAACTGGGATCAGTTTTCCAGTGTCCAGGCTTTTTACAGACATGGCAATATGGTTTCTTTTCAGGAGAGGAAGGAGTTTGGGACCCACCCCCAGAAGAGGACTTTTGGGGCCCTGTAGTGGATTTATCCTTAGATTTATCCCCACCTTTCTCTTGGGACTTGGTAGAATCTTTCTTCTGGTCACCACCCTGAGTCTTAGTCTTTACTCTGGTTCTGACCCATTTGTCTGCCTTCTTTCCCAATTCTTGGGGAGAGGTCAGATCAGAGTCCACCAGGTACTGGTGTAAAAGCTGGTTTTGACAATTATTAAGGATCTGCTCCCTCATAATCAAATTGTACAATCCTAAAAAGTCATGCACCTTGTTGCCATGTATCCAACCTTCCAGAGCCTTAGTAGCACAATCTACAAAATCAACCCAGTCTTGAGTCTGAGCCTTTTGGGTGTCTCTGAACTTCAACCTATACTGTTCAGTGGTTAGGCCAAACCCATCAATCAGAGCACTCTTCAAGACCTTGTAATTGTCAACATCCTCTTCTCTTACAATGAGGAGCTTGTCTCTACCTTTGTCTGCAAAGGAGAGCCACAAGATTGCCGCCCACTGCTCCTGAGGGACCCTCTGTACTTTACAGGCCCTCTCTAGAGCAGTTATCCATTTGTGGATGTCATCCCCACTCTGGTAGGGAGGGACAATCTTGCTCAGGTTTCTATGGTCATAAGACCTTTCCCTATCTTTGGGGAAACTGCTGCCACCATGGGACTCTAGTCCCAACTTTTTCTCTCTCTATAGAGATCTAGGGACTCCCTGTCTATAGCCAATTGCTGTTTCCTGAGTTCCAGCTGAGCTTGCTCATACTGAATCAGTCTCTTTCTCCTCTCATGAGAGGATTCCCTCCTATGAGAGGAGACACAGGTCCCTATTAAGGTGTCAGAGTGGTTAGACTCCTGAGAAGGAGACCTAGACCTTCTGGGCACACTCAGAACTCTTCCTGGCGGGACAAAGGGGAGGTCATTCTGATCCTCCTCCTCCTCCTCCACAGGAGGAATTGGGTTTTCCAGGACAAGGTCATTTTCACCTTCCTGGCCAGTTTCAGAGGGGGGGGGGGCTGGGTTTTTTCACCCCTGGCCCCTTCCTCATCTGCTGCCCCACCCTCTCTGCCTACCCCTTCAGACCCTAGGGGCCTGCTGAGATCATCAGCTAGTAACACCTCACTGAGGTGTTGGGTGCTGGCACTTTTGCCTGCCTTCAACTTCCTAGTACTGCATAATGCTCTCAATTCCAAGAATGGGAGTTTATCATACTTGGAGGGAAGAAGCCCACTGGCTTCTGGCAAGGACTCACTGGGTCCTGGCTTTGAAGACATTACTAGTGAGGTGTGGTGTATGCACTACCTACTCTAGTGTGGCCTACTAAACTCTCTTGAGTTGTAGAAAGGGTGTGCTATCCCTTAACACACAACTCTAAGTTCAGTAGAACTTACTGTATTACTAAGCTTGATTTATATGTACCTTAGGTACCCTTAGTGGTTTTCAGTTGATCAATTCAATTGAGATTATCTGGTAAAACAATAGCAAGCTGGAATCCCACTGCTGCCACCAATGTGAGAAGTTGGCCTGGTATATGCTGTCCACTAATTATAGTGGGCACCTTGCACCAGTCCAAACAACCCCTTATTGGAGATAGGTTAAAGACAACCTTTATTGAAAGCTATCCTAGTGGTAGCTATGGAGAGCAGCCTTCAGGCTAAGTCTTGAAGGAATGTAAAGCAGCTTGTTTTACCAGTCTATAATCTCTTGAGTGACCAAATGAAAGAGGACCACACCAGGTATATATATAAAATATATGTATTTAGTCTTAAACACACCCCTCTAGTCTCTTTATGAGGCTAGAGTTCGAAGTACATAAGTTACAAGTCAGTTATCAACAGTAATAGCACAAATACACGTTTGAGCCCTAGGGGCGTACCAAACCATATACCAATAAAGTGGTATAAGAACCACGACTGAGCTAGACACGAGGCCTAGAGCCTGTAGAAGTGCTTGGCCCTCAAGGAACCACCCAAGGTAGTGACACAGGGGACCCACGGGGGACGCGTGCAGTGTGAGAACACAGCCGCGAGCCGCCGTTGACTTCTATGGGGAATGTCGCGGTTGGAGTTTTAAAGAAAAAGGACACTTAGAGGAGGACTTGGAGCAAACCCCTTTAGAACTAGGCTGTTCTAGAGTCAATACCCATGGGAGCACCGGAGTACTTGTGTTACCTCACCCAGGGAAGCCGGGTGCATAGGTGCCTTTCGGGGTCGGCGTTCGTCGGCGTTTTCAATGGCGATCTGCTGCAAAGTGCTGCTGGCGACCAAGTCGAAAGTGTTCGGGTGGATCCAAAGGTGGATCGAAGATCTGAAGAACCTGAAAGCAGAGGGGACAGAGTCTGGGTCACTAGCCAGTGACCAGGAAGGCGATGAGCAGATGCCCACCGATGTCGGGTGCTTCAGGTAGGTTGACGGTCATCTTGACTCTTCATCCATGAGGTCCAGGAGGTGTCGATGATGACCAGGAGCTGGATTCTAGCTGTCCCACAAAGTTTGTCGATTGCAGTGGTGTCGCCGACCGGATTGGACCCAACAAGCCTTGGCAACGGCAAGTCTTGTAGAAACAAAGAAAGGACATTGATGCAGACCAGCAAGGTCTGGGGGACTCACCCAGCAAGGGTAAATCAGGGCACGTCTGGAGCAACCAGGGAAGCCCAAGCAGAAGAAGAGTTGCCTTCAGGAGGGCCCACTAGCCAATGGACTAGCGACCGCAAAGGAGCCTCAAGTGGACGCACTTGGAGCTGGCTCACAGGGCACTCGTGGATTGGAAGCCAGTGATCTTCAGTGCAGTCGGTGCTGGAGGCGAGGGCTACTCGGAGCCCAAAGCACAACTTTGTGGAAGACCCAGAAGAGGATTCACTTGCAAATGTGCTCGGTGTCCAGGTGTCATGGTTCCACGTTACCCACGAAAGCTACGGGTCTCAGCTTTGCTGGGGCTCAGGGCAGCCTTGGGGAAGTATGGAAATCAACCTATGGTCATGCAAAGACTTCAGCGTCCGGTGGGAGCTTCGGCGAAGCAGACCGGACAATTGCTTCTTTGGTGCCTGCCAAGCAGGGGAGTCACTCCTTGAACCCAAGGGAGATTCTTCAGTCCTCTAGTCTTCAAATAGAGCGTCGAAGGTCCAGGATTCAGTGTCAGAGTTTCATCCAGGATAATCTAAAGTCCTAAGGACTGGGCTCCCATAATTATACTAAGTTAGGGGGTTGGACATACTCTTGGGACCCTCCTATGGGAGGGTCAGGGAGGAGGGGTGGTTACACCCATTTCCCTTTGTCCAGTTTCACACCAGAGCAGGGGCAGGTAGCCCCTGCAACCGGTCTGAACTGGCATATGCACAGGGACACCAAATGTGCCCCCAGTGCAGGACTTCAAAGCACCCGAAAGTGCTCCCGCCCAGCCCCAATACACATTATCCTGTCTGGGGAGGTGGTCACACCTCCCTGGGACAGGAAACCTATTGTCCAGGCCTCCCCTGCCGGAGTTTCGTCCAGCAGCAGGAGGCCAGACTCGTGTCTGTGGCAGCAGCATCCATTTTGTGATGCCAGGGCTTTAGAAAGAAGTTACCGGGCTAGCCAGAGTTAACATGTCTTTCCCTCTAGAAGGGTGGAATGCTACCCCCGCCGCCAGAATTGGCGGGGGGTAGTATTCCAAGATGTTTGACACCAAACACGACATGTTTAGGTGCAGCCATTCCAAAGTTAGCATTTAACGCAAGGTTATAATGCGCTTAAGAGTATATGGTCAGGCTGCACTACAAACAGCATCAGAGAAGGGTCTCCGAACGCTGCAGAGGGGCCCTGCACATGCAGGGGCACCATCTCACATAGGAACCACGCACTCTGCCTTCAGGATTGATAAGGCCTGCCTTAGGAGTGACTTATAGGTTTATATGTGTGTATGTACTCAGTGATATAGGTAACCTATATCACAGTAAGGGGTGCATGCACCACCTTACCCAGGCTGCAGTAGCAGACCTGTGGTGTCAGTTTGGATGGCCTTCCAGGGGTGGCATAATACATGCTGCAGCCCCTGGTAGGCCTCTGAGGTACCTATGCCCTTGGTACATAGTATACCATATACTAGGGACTTATAAGGGCACTCCAGATTCCAATCAGTGATGTGCCTAAGGCACATGGAAACCATTTTAGAGAGGAAGCAGCTAGGCTGGGGTTCTGATTAGCAGGGCCCCAGCCAGACTAATGTCGAAAAACAGTGAAGCATCAGCAAAAGTGGGGGTACCCATGTGAAGCAGATCCTACTCTCCTACACAACCCCCCCAAACGTAGGGACATTAAACTAACCTTGCCCAGTTAAGTCTTCATGTTCTAAGTGGAAGTACCTAGAGAGTCCATCTGCATTGGCATGGTAACTCCCAGGTCTATGTTCCACTGTAAAGTCCATCCCCTGTAGGGAAATGGACCACCTAAGCAGTTTGGTGTTTTCACCCTTCATTTGTTTTAGCCATAAGAGGGGCTTATGGTCGGTCTGAACCAGGAAGTGGGTACCAAACAAGTATGGCCTCAACTTCTTCAGAGCCCAGACCACAGCAAAGGCCTCCCTCTCTATGGCTGACCAACGTTTCTCTCTAGGGGTCAGCCTTCTGCTAATGAAAGCTACTGGCTGATCCTGACCTTCTTCATTCAATTGTGACAGTACAGACCCTACCCCCAATTCAGATGCATCTGTTTGAACAATGAACTTCTTGGAGTAATCAGGACTCTGTAGAATGGGAGCAGTGCACATGGCCTGCTTCAGGTCATCAAATGCCTTTTGACAGCTAGCTGTCCACTGAACCTTTTGGGCATTTTCTTAGAAGTTAAGTCATTCAGGGGTGTCACTATTGATCCATACCCCTTGACAAATCTCCTATAGTACCCAGTCAGGCCTAAGAAGGCTCTCACCTGAGTCTGGGTAGTGGGAGCAGTCCAGTCCATGATAATCTGGATCTTGCTCTGCAAAGGTTGAACCTGGCCTCCACCCACAAGGTGGCCCAGGTACACAACCTGACTCTGCCCTATCTGGCATTTAGTGGCCTTGATAGTCAGGCCTGCTTTTTGCAGGGCCTGTAAAACATTCCTGAGGTGGACCAGGTGATCCTCCCAGGTGGAGCTAAAGACAGCAATATCATCTAGATATGCTGCACTATAGGCTTCCAGACCTGTGAGAACTGTATTCACCAACCTCTGGAAAGTGGCAGGTGCATTCTTCAGACCAAAGGGCATCACCACAAACTGATAATGCCCACTAGGGGTTGAGAATGCTGTTTTGGGCTTTGCAGTATCAGCTAGTCTGATCTGCCAGTAGCCAGCTGTCAAGTCAAATGTGCTGAGATATTTGGCTGAGGCCAAAGTATCTATGAGCTCATCTGCCCTTGGTATTGGATGGGCATCAGTCCTAGTGACTGCATTGAGACCCCTGTAGTCCACACAAAACCTCATCTCTCTTTTTCCACCACTGGTGTGAGGTTTTGGCACAAGGACCACTGGACTAGCCCAAGGGCTATCTGAGGGTTCAATAACTCCCAACTCCAACATTTTCTGGACTTCAGTCCTGATACAGTCCCTGACATGGTCAGGTTGCCTATAAATCTTATTTTTAATAGGCAGACTGTCCCCAGTGTCCACTTCATGAGTGCACCAGGTGGTCTGACTGGGTGTCAGTGAAAACATGTGTCTAAACTGATTGAGCACCTGTCTACAATCAGTTTGTTGCTGGGTAGTGAGGCTGCCTGCCAAGGCTACACCATCTACTGACCCATCGTCAGGGTTCTGTGATAGCAGGTCAGGGAGGGGTCACTCTCTTCCTCCTGCCCTTCATCAGTAGCCATGAGCAAGCCCATGTCTGCCCTGTCCACATATGGTTTTAACCTGTTGACATGGAGAACCCTGTGGGGACTCCTGGGTGTTCCTAGGTCTACTAAGTAGGTAACCTCACCCTTCTGCTCAACAATAGTGTGGGGTCCACTCCATTTGTCTTGGAGAGCTGCTGGGGCCACTGGCTCCAACACCCACACCTTCTGTCCTGGCTGGTAAACAGTCAGAACAGCCTTTTGGTCATGCCAGGCCTTTTGAAGTTCCTGGCTAGCCTCAAGGTTTTTGGTTGCCTTTTTCATATACTCAGCCATCCGGGAGCGGAGACCAAGTACATAGTCCACTATGTCTTGCTTTGGGGGCTTGAGAGGTAACTCCCATCCTTCCTTCACCAAGCACAGTGGACCCCTGACAGGGTGGCCAAACAGAAGTTCAAAAGGACTGTAACCAACCCCTTCTGAGGCACCTCCCTATATGCAAATAAAAGGCAGGGCAAGAGTATGTCCCATCTTCGCCTAAGCTTTTCTGGGAGCCCTTTAATCATGCCCTTCAAGGTTTTGTTGAATCTCTCAACTAAACCATTGCATTGTGGGTGATAGGGTGTGGTGAACTTATAAGTCACTCCACACTCCTTCCACATTGCTTTTAAGTACCCAGACATGAAGTTAGCACCCTGTCTGATACTACCTCCTTAGGAAAGCCCACTCTTGAGAAAATTCCCAGGAGGGCCCTTGCCACCACAGGTGCTGTAGTGGTCCTGAGGGGAATAGCTTCTGGGTACCTGGTGGCATGATCCACTACCACCAGGATAAACCTGTGCCCAGAGGCTGTTTGGGGATCCATGGGACCAACAATGTCAATCCCTACCCTTTCAAAGGGCACCCCCACCACAGGTAGTGGTATCAGGGGGCCTTTGTAGTGCCACCTGCCTTGCCACTGGCCTGGCAGGTTACACAGGAGCAACAAAACTCCTTGGTGTCTTCAGACATGTGGGGCCAGTGAAAGTGAGGGACAATTCTGTCCCAAGTCTTGTTCTGGCCCAGGTGACCTGCCAAGGGAATATCATGGGCTAGGGTCAATAGGAAGCCCCTGAACTTTAGAGGTATAACCAACCTCCTGGTGGCACCAGGTTTGGGGTCTCTACACTCTGAGTACAGGAGTCCATCATCCCAATACACTGTATGGGGACCACTAGCTTTCCCAGCAGCCTCAGCAGCAGCTTGCTGTCTGAGGGGTTCAAGGGAGGGGCAGCTCTGCTGCTCCTGGCTCAGATCTGCCCTGGAAGGTCCCACTGTCCCCAAGAACTCAACCTGGTCAGGTTCAAGCTCCTCTGGGACAGTTCCTTCTTCAGGACTGAGATCATCCCCCTCAAGGGACTGATCTTCTTCCTGAGCCAAGGGGGAAGGCACTGCCTTAACCCTACTACTCCTCCTCTTGGAAGGCACTTGGTCCATTATTCCAGAATCCAAGGACTGTTCAGTGCTAGACATTTTGGCTTGTGACCTGGTCACAGCAAACACATCTGCAGGGATCCCCAGCATTTCTGCATGGGTCCTGAGCTCCACTTCTGCCCAAGCAGAAGTTTCTAAGTCATTGCCAAGCAAGCATTCGACTGGTAGGTTTGCACTCACCACAACCTTCTTAAGGCCAGTTACCCCTCCCCAGGAGAAGTTAACAACTACCAGAGTATGGTCTGTTCTGACGTTGCTAGCATTGGTCACTTGGTACATCTCACCAAGTATAACTTGCCCAGGATTCACAAGGTCTTGTGTCACCATTGTGACACTTGCCCCTGTGTCCCTAAATGCCAAAGCCTCTCGTCCATTGATTAAAGGCTGTTGTCTGTACTTGCCCAGATTACTGGGACTCATAGAGGAGGGCACATCCATGCCTCCATCACAGACTAACACAGCCTGAGTCAGTTCTCTGACTAGGTCAGAGCCCAACTCAGTACCCAGGGTGAACCCTACTAAACCCTTGGCTGGAGCACTCCCACCAACTGTAACTGTACTAGGGGGAACAGGTGCCTTAGGGGCATTGGTGGGTGCTGGACTTGAGTCTTTGGACTTGGTGCAATCACTGGTCCAGTGGGTCTTTTGCTTACAGACCTTGCACCATGGTTTTCTTTGGCCTTTCCCTTTTGTAGACTGTGAATCCCCACCTGAAGAAAATGTTTGGGGGCCTGATGAAGACTTTTGATCTTTACCTTTCTCCCCACCCTTTTCAGAGTTCTTAGCATCTTGCTTCTTAGTGTCCCCACCTTGGTTCTGTACCTTCTGCTTCACCCTGGTTCTGACCCATTTGTCTGCCTTCTTTCCCAATTCTTGGGGAGAGGTCAGATCAGAGTCTACCAGGTATTGATGCAACAGCTGATTTTGACAGTTATTAAGAATGTGCTCCCTCATTATCAGATTGTACAATCCTGAGAAGTCACACACCTTACTGCCCATCAACCAGCCTTCCAGAGCCTTGGCAGAACAATCCACATAGTCTACCCAGTCTTGAGTCTGTGCTTTTGGGTATCTCTGAACTTCAACCTGTACTGTTCAGTGGTTAGGCCAAACCCATCAATAAGAGCACTCTTCAAGACCTTGTAATTATCAGCATCCTCCTCTCTAACAGTGAGGAGCTTATCTCTACCTTTGTCAGCAAAGGAGAGCCACAAGATTGCTGCCCACTGCTCCTGAGGGACCTACTGTACTTTACAGGCCCTCTCTAGAGCAGTCATCCATTTGTGGATGTCATCCCCACTCTGGTAGGGAGGGACAATCTTGCTCAGGTTCCTATGGTCATAGGACCTTTCCCTATCTCTAGGGACATGGCTGCCACCATGGGACTCTAGTCCCAACTTTCTTTTCTCTCTAAAGAGATCTAGGGACTCCTGTCTAAGGCTACTTGCTTCCTTCTGAGTTCAAGCTGAGCTTCCTCATACTGAATCAGCCTTGTTCACCTCTCATGAGAGGATTCCCTCCTATGAGATGAGACAGAGCTCCCTATTGAGGTGCCAGAGTGGTTAGACTCCTGAGAAGGAGATCTAGACTTTCTGGGCACACTCATAATCCTTCCTGGGGGGACAAAGAGGGCATCATCCTGATCATCCTCTTCATCTTCCACAGGAGGGATTGGGTTATCCAGGTCAGGGTCATTGTCACCCTCCTGGCCAGTTTCAGAGGCGGGACTGGGGGTATTGCTACCCCTGGTCCCACCCTCATCTTCTGCCCCACCCTCAGCTCCTACCCCTTCAGTCCCCAATGGCTTACTAAGGTCATAAGCTACCAACAACTCCTTAAGGTGTTGGGTGGTGGGACTTTGGCCTGTCCTTAATTTCCTCAAGTTACATAATGCTCTCAATTCCAAGAATGGGAGTGTATCATACTTGGAGGGAGAAGCCCAGTGGCTTCTGGTAAGGATTCTCTAGATCCTACCTTTAAAGACATTACTAGTGTGGTGTGGTGTATGCACTACCTACTCTAGTGTGGCCTACTAAACTCTCTTGAGTTGTAGAAAGGGTGTGCTATCCCTTAACACACAACTCTAAGTTCAGTAGAACTTACTGTATTCTAAGCTTAAATTATATGTACCTTAGGTACCTTTAGTGGTTTTCAGTTGATCAATTCAATTGAGATTATCTGGTAAAACAATAGCAAGCTGGAATCCCACACGCTGCACACCAATGTGAGAAGTTGGCCTGGCATATGCTGTCCACTAATTATAGTGGGCACCTTGCACCAGTCCAAACAACCCCTTATTGGAGATAGGTTAAAGACAACCTTTATTGAAAGCTATCCTAGTGGTAGCTATGGAGAGCAGCCTTCAGGCTAAGTCTTGAAGGAATGTAAAGCAGCTTGTTTTACCAGTCTATAATCTCTTGAGTGACCAAATGAAAGAGCACCACACCAGGTATATATTCAAAATATATGTATTTATTGCTAAACACACCCCTCTAGTCTCTTTATGAGGCTAGAGTTCGAAGTACACAAGTTATAAGTTATTTAAACACAGTAATAGCACAAATACACGTTTGGGCCCTAGGGGCGTACCAAACCATATACCAATAAAGTGGTATAAGAACCACGACTGAACTAGACACTAGGCCTAGAGCCTCTAGAAGTGCTTGGACCACAAGGAACCACCCAAGGTAGTGACACAGGGGACCCACGGGGGACGCGTGCAGTGTAATTACACAACCGCGATACGCCGTTAACTTCTATGGAGAAAGTCGCGATTAGGAAATTAAAGAAAAGGGACACTTAAAGGAGGACTTGGAGCAAACCCTTTGAGAACTAGTACTTTGAAGAGTCTCTACCCACGGGAGCACTGGAGTACTCGTGTTACCTCACCCAGGGAAGCCGGGTGCATAGGTGCCTTTCGGGGTAGGGTTTCGTCGTCGATTTGAATGGCGATCTGCTGCAAAGTGCTGCTGGCGACCAAGTGGAAAGTGTCCGGTTGGATCCAAGAGTGGATCGGAGATCTGAAGAACCTGAAAGCAGAGGGGACAGAGTCTGGGTCACTAGCCAGTGACCAGGATGGCGATGAGCGGATGCCCACCGATGTCGAGTGCTTCAGGTGCGTTGACGGTCGTGTTGACTCTTCAGCCACGAGGTCCAGGAGGCGTTGTCGGCGACCAGGAGCAGGATTCGGGCTGATACACGATGTCTGTCGAGTGCTGAGGTGTCGGCGACCGGATTGGACCCAGCATCTCTTTGCTTCCTTTTTTGGCGAAGATCCTGGAAGGCCATGTAGCTAAATGCTTATCTAATTTCTTGGAGGAATCTAAATACCTGGACCCTCATCAGGCTGGGTTTCGGCCGGCCCACTCTACTGAAACTGTAATCCTCGCTGTCCTGGATACTCTCCGGGACAACGCAGACAGATGTTCCCCTCAGGCACTGGTATTACTGGACCTCTCTGCCGCCTTTGACACGGTCGACCACACTATTCTGCTCGACCGTGTCAAACATGCTGGTATTCTAGGTACGGCGGCTCTCTGGCTTGCTTCCTTTTGGAAGATCGTTCCCAGGCCGTTTGCCAAGGCCATTTTTCAGCTCCCCTACGTAAAATCACTTGTGGCGTCCCACAGGGCTCGGCCCTTTCTCCCCATCTATTTAATCTTTATATTGCCCCCTTGATCCAGTCCCTTAAAGATATGAATGTGACTGTTTTTAATTATGCAGATGACCTCCAATTACTTTTCAAGATCGATAACTCACAAAACTCGGTCATGGACTTTCAGGCTACAATGCGGCACATTCAACAATGGATGGACCTTAATTACCTTAAACTGAACCCGGGTAAGACAGAGCTTGTTCTTACTGGGGACAGTTTTAAGTATTGGGGCCCCCATTACTGGCCCCCAGAGCTAGGACCTTCTCCTTCCCCGTCCCCCTCGGCCAAAACACTTGGAGTTTCTCTTAACAATGACCTTTCATTAAAAACCCAGGTTGGTGCGGTCATTTCCAAGTGTTTCTTCCAAATGCGTAAGATCAGGAAGATACACCGCCTTCTCACTCAGGAAGCCTTGATTATGGTCATAATAGCCACTGTCCTGTCACATCTTGACTACGCCAACTCTGTGTACTTGGGCATGCCCCTCTATCTGCTCAAACGGCTTCAGATGGTCCAAAACCATGCAGCCCGACTGATTCTCCAACAACCTAAATGGCAATCAGCAACTCCCTTGCTGAAGAAACTGCACTGGCTCCCTATCGCCCAGCGCTGTGCCTTTAAAACAGGCTGCCTTATTTTTAAATCCTTGCATGGTAATAGTCCTGTTTTCATCAACAGCTTGATTTCTAGACATACCCCCTTACGTAACCTACGTTCTGCCCATCTCTCACTCCTTGTCACTCCGACATTCAAGCGGGTGCGTCAAGGAGGCCGCAGATTTGCGACTCTTGCCCCTAAACTGTGGAACTCTTTTCCGCTGGAAATACGGTCTTGCACCAACCTCCTGCAGTTTAGGAAGTCTCTCAAAACATGGCTTTTTGAACAGGCCTATGATTGATGTTCTAACGGATAGCACTTGGAGCCTCTTACAGCGCCATGAAGCCTCCTGGTGTACGTGCGCTTTATAAATTATTTTTAACATTAACATTAACAAGCCTTGGCAACGGCAAGTCTCTGTGAAGATAAAGATCGTCGATGGTGCAGACCAGCAAGGTCTGAAGAACTCACCCAGCGAGGTTAAGTGAGGGCAGGCCTGGATCAACCAGGATGCCCAAGAAGAAAAAGATTGGCCTTCGTGAAGGGCTACTAGCCAATGGGCTAGTGACCGCGAAGGAGCCTCGAGACATCGCACGTGGATCTGGCTCACAGGACACTCGTGCAGTGGAGGCCAGTGATCTTCGGGGCAATTGGTGCTGGAGGCTAGGGCTACTAGGAGCCCAAAGCACGACTTCGTGGGAGACCCAGAAGAGGATGCACTTGCAAATGTGCTCAGTGTCCAGGGGTCATGGTCTCACGTTACCCACGATAGCTACGGGCCTCAGCTTTGCTGGGGACTCAGGGTAGCCTCGGGGAAGTCTGAGAATCCACCTCTGATGATGCGAAGAGTTCGGCGTCCGACGGGAGCTTCAGAAATGCAGACCGGACAGATGCATCTTTGGTGCCTGCCAAGCAGGGGAGTCACTCCTTGACCCCAAGGGAGATTCTTCTGTCCTCTAGTCTTGAGTAGAGCGTCGAAGGTCCAGGATTCTGTTTCAGAGTTTCGTCCAGGGATAATCTAAAGTCCTAAGGACTGGGTTCCTATACTTATACCAAGTTTAGGGGTTGGACTACTCTGTGGCCCCACCTATGGGTGGGTCAGGGCAGAGGGTGGGTACACCCCTTTCCCTTTGTCCAGTTCGCGCCAAAGCAGGGGCTGCAAGCCCCTGATCCGGTTTGAACTGGGGTATGCACAGGGACACCAAATGTGCCCCCAGTGCAGGACTTCAAAGCACCCGAAAGTGCTCCCGCCCAGCCCCAATACACATCATCCTGTCTGGGGAGGTGGTCACACCTCCCTGGGACAGGAAACCTATTGTCCAGGCCTCCCCTGCCGGAGTTTCGTCCAGCAGCAGGAGGCCAGACTCGTGTCTGTGGCAGCAGCATCCATTTTGTGATGCCAGGGCTTTAGAAAGAAGTTACCGGGCTAGCCAGAGTTAACATGTCTTTCCCTCCAGAAGGGTGGAATGCTACCCCCGCTGCCAGAATTGGCGGGGGGAGTAGTATTCCAAGATGTTTGACACCAAACACGACATGTTTAGGTGCAGCCATTCCAAAGTTAGCATTTAACGCGAGGTTATAATGCGCTTAAGAGTATATGGTCAGGCTACACTACAAACAGCATCAGAGAAGGGTCTCCGAACGCTGCAGAGGGGCCCTGCTCATGCAGGGGCACCCTCTCACATAGGAACCACGCACTCTGCCTTCAGGATTGATAAGGCCTGCCTTAGGAGTGACTTATAGGTTTATATGTGTGTATGTACTCAGTGATATAGGTAACCTATATCACAGTAAGGGGTGCATGCACCACCTTACCCAGGCTGCAGTAGCAGACCTGTGGTGTCAGTTTGGATGGCCTTCCAGGGGTGGCATAATACATGCTGCAGCCCCTGGTAGGCCTCTGAGGTAACTATGCCCTTGGTACATAGTATACCATATACTAGGGACTTATAAGGGCACTCCAGATTCCAATCAGTGATGTGCCTAAGGCACATGGAAACCATTTTAGAGAGGAAGCAGCTAGGCTGGGGTTCTGATTAGCAGGGCCCCAGCCAGACTAATGTCGAAAAACAGTGAAGCATCAGCAAAAAGTGGGGGTACCCATGTGAAGCAGATCCTACTCTCCTACACTGTCCACTAATTATAGTGGGCACCTTGCACCAGTCCAAACAACCCCTTATTGGAGATAGGTTAAAGACAACCTTTATTGAAAGCTATCCTAGTGGTAGCTATGGAGAGCAGCCTTCAGGCTAAGTCTTGAAGGAATGTAAAGCAGCTTGTTTTACCAGTCTATAATCTCTTGAGTGACCAAATGAAAGAGGTATATATACCAGGTATATATTCAAAATATATGTATTTATTGCTAAACACACCCCTCTAATCTCTTTATGAGGCTAGAGTTCGAAGTACATAAGTTATAAATTAGTTATCAACAGTAATAGCACAAATACACGTTTGAGCCCTAGGGGCGTACCAAACCATATACCAATAAAGTGGTATAAGAACCACGACTGAGCTAGACACAAGGCCTAGAGCCTGTAGAAGTGCTTGGACCACAAGGAACCACCCAAGGTAGTGACACAGGGGACCCACGGGGGACGCGTGCAGTGTGATAACACAGCCGCGAATCGCCGTTGACTTCTATGGGGAAAGTCGCGGTTGGAATTTTAAAGAAAGGGACACTTAGAGGAGGACTTGGAGCAAACCCTTTTAGAACTGGGTCGTTCTAGAGTCTATACCCACGGGAGCACCGGAGTACTCAAGTTACCTCACCCAGGGAAGCCGGGTGCATAGGTGTCTTTCGGGGTCGGGTTTCGTCGTCGTTTTGAATGGCGATCTGCTGCAAAGTGCTGCTGGCGACCAAGTCGAAAGTGTTCGGGTGGATCCACAGGTGGATCGAAGATCTGAAGAACCTGAAAGCAGAGGGGACAGAGTCTGGGTCACTAGCCAGTGACCAGGAAGGCGATGAGCGAATGCCCACCGATGTCGGGTGCTTCAGGTAGGTTGAAGGTCATCTTGACTCTTCAGCCACGAGGTCCAGGAGGCGTCGATGATGACCAGGAGCTGGAATCGAGCTGTCCCACTACGTCTGTCGATTGCTGAGGTGTCGGCGACCGGATTGGCTCCAACAAGCCTTGGCAACGACAAGTCTCGTGGAAATAGAAGAAGGATGGTGGTGCAGACCAGCAAGGTCTGAGGGACTCACCCAGCAAGGGTAAGTCAGGGCAATCCTGGAGCAACCAGGGAAGCCCAAGCAGGATAAGATTGGCCTTCAGGAGGGCCTACTAGCCAACAGACTAGCGACCGCGAAGGTGCCTTGAGTGGACGCACTTGGAGCTGCCTCACGGGACACTCGGGGAGTGGAGGCCAGCGATCTTCAGTGCAGTTGGTGCTGGAGGCGGGGGATACTCGGAGCCCAAAGCACAACTTTGTGGGAGCCCAGAAAGAGGATGCACTTGCAAATGTGCTTGGTATTCAGGGGTCACGGTTTCACGTTACCCACGACAGCTACGGGCCTCAGCTTTGCTGGGGACTCAGGGCAGCCTCGGGGAAGTCTGAAAATCTACCTCTGGTGATGCAAAGACTTCGGCGTCCGGCGGGAGCTTCGGCGATGCAGACTGGACAATTGCTTCTTTGGTGCCTGCCAAGCAGGGGAGTCGCTCCTTGACCCCAAGGGAGATTCTTCAGTCCTCTAATCTTAAAGTAGAGCGTCGAAGGTCCAGGATTCTGTGTCAGAGTTTCGTCCAGGTAAATCTAAAGTCCTAAGGACTGGTGTCCCATACTTATACTAAGATAGGGGGTTGGACATACTCTGGGGACCCACCTATGGGAGGGTCAGGGCAGAGGGGTGGTTACACCCCTTTCCCTTTGTCCAGTTTCGCGCCAGAGCAGGGGCTGGAAGCCCCTGAGCCGGTTTGAACGGGGGTATGCACAGGGACACCAAATGTGCCCCCAGTGCAGGACTTCAAAGCACCAGAGAGTGCTCCCGCCCAGCCCCAATACACACTATCCTGTCTGGGGAGGTGGTTACACCTCCCTGGGACAGGAAACCTATTGTCCAGGCCTCCCCTGCCGGAGTTTTGGTCAGCAGCAGGAGGCCAGACTCGTGTCTGTGGCAGCGGCATCCATTTTGTGATGCCAGGGCATGGAAAGAAGTTACCGGGCAGGCCGGTGTGTACATGTCTCTCCCTCTAGAAGGGTGGAATGCTACCCCCGCCACCAGAACTGGCGGGGGGTAGTATTCCAAGATGTTTGACACCAAACACGACATGTTTCCGTGCAGCCATCCCAAAGTTAGCATTTAACGCGGGGTTATAATGCGCTTAAGAGTATATGGTCAGGCTGCACTACAAACAGCATCAGAGAAGGGTCTCCGAACGCTGCAGAGGGGCCCTGCTCATGCAGGGGCACCCTCTCACATAGGAACCACGCACTCTGCCTTCAGGATTGATAAGGCCTGCCATAGGAGTGACTTATAGGTTTATATGTGTGTATGTATGTAGTGATATAGGTAACCTATATCACAGTAAGGGGTGCATGCACCACCTTACCCAGGCTGCAGTAGCAGACCTGTGGTGTCCTTTGGCTGGCCTTCCAGGGGTGGCACAATACATGCTGCAGCCCCTGGTAGGCCTCTGAGGTACCTATGCCCTGGGTACATAGTATACCATATACTAGGGACTTACAAGGGCACTCCAGATTCCAATCAGAGATGTGCCTAAGGCACATGGAAACCATTTTAGAGAGGAAGCAGCTAGGCTGGGGTTCTGATTAGCAGGGCCCCAGCCAGACTAAAGTCGAAAAACAGTGAAGCATCAGCAAAAAGTGGGGGTTCCCATGTGAAGCAGATCCTACTCTCCTACACAACCCCCCAAACGTAGGGACATTAAACTAACCTTGCCCAGTTAAGTCTTCATGTTCTAAGTGGAAGTACCTAGAGAGTCCATCTGCATTGGCATGGTTACTCCCAGGTCTATGTTCCACTGTGAAGTCCATCCCCTGTAGGGAAATGGACCACCTAAGCAGTTTGGGGTTTTCACCCTTCATTTGTTTTAGCCATAAGAGGGGCTTATGGTCTGTTTGAACAAGGAAGTGAGTACCAAACAAGTATGGCCTCAACTTCTTCAGAGCCCAGACCACAGCAAAGGCCTCCCTCTCAATGGCTGACCAACGTTTCTCTCTAGGGGTCAGCCTTCTGCTAATAAAAGCTACTGGCTGATCCTGACCTTCATCATTCAATTGTGACAGTACAGCCCCTACCCTCAATTCAGATGCATCTGTTTGGACAATGAACTTCTTGGAGTAATCAGGACTCTGTAGAATGGGAGCAGTGCACATGGCCTGCTTTAGGTCATCAAATGCCTTTTTACAGCTAACTGTCCACTGAACCTTTTTGGGCATTTTCTTGGAAGTTAAGTCATTCAGGGGTGTCACTATTGATCCATACCCCTTGACAAATCTCCTAAAGTACCCAGTCAGGCCTAAAAAGGCTCTCACCTGAGTCTGGGTAGTGGGAGCAGTCCAGTCCATGATGGTCTGGATCTTGCTCTGCAGTGGTTGAACCTGGGCTCCACCCACAAGGTGGCCCAGGTACACAACCTGACTCTGCCCTATCTGGCACTTGGTGGCCTTGATAGTCAGGCCTGCTTTCTGCAGGGCCTGTAAAACATTTCTGAGGTGGACCAGGTGATCCTCCCAGATGGAGCTAAAGACAGCAATATCATCTAGATATGCTGCACTATAGGCTTCCAGACCTGTAAGGACTGTATTCACCAACCTCTGAAAAGTGGCAGGTGCATTCTTCAGACCAAAGGGCATCACCACAAATTGATAATGCCCACTAGGGGTTGAGAATGCTGTTTTTGGCTTTGCATCATCAGCTAGTCTGATCTGCCAGTAGCCAGCTGTCAGGTCAAATGTGCTTAGATACTTGGCTGATGCCAAAGTGTCTATTAGCTCATCTGCCCTAGGTATTGGATGGGCATCAGTCCTAGTGATGCATTGAGACCCTGTAGTCCACACAAAACCTCATCTCTCTTTTCCCACCATTGGTGTGAGGTTTTGGCACAAGGACCACTGGACTAGCCCAAGGGCTATCTGAGGGTTCAATAACTCCCAAATCCAACATTTTCTGGACTTCTGTCCTGATACAGTCCCTGACATGGTCAGGTTGCCTATAAATTGTATTTTTAATAGGCAGACAGTCCCCAGTGTCCACTTCATGAGTGCACCAGGTGGTCTGACTGGGTGTCAGTGAGAACATGTGTCTGAACTGATTGAGCACCTGTCTGCAATCAGTCTGCTGCTGGGTAGTGAGGCTGCCTGCCAAGGCTACACCATCCACTGACCCATCATCAGGGTTCTGTGAGAGCAGGTCAGGGATTGGGGCACTCTCTTCCTCCTGTCCCTCATCAGTAGCCATGAGCAAGCCCATGTCTGCCCTGTCCACATATGGTTTTAACCTGTTGACATGGAGAACCCTGTGGGGACTCCTGGGTGTTCCTAGGTCTACTAAGTAGGTAACCTCACCCTTCTGTTCAACAATGGTATGGGGTCCACTCCATTTGTCTTGGAGAGCTGCTGGGGCCACTGGCTCCAACACCCACACCTTCTGTCCTGGCTGGTAAACAGTCAGTACAGCCTTTGGTCATGCCAGGCTTTTTGAAGTTCTTGGCTAGCCTCAAGGTTTTTAGTTGCCTTTTTCATGTACTCTGCCATCCTGGAGCGGAGACCAAGTACATAGTCCACTATGTCTTGCTTTGGGGGCTTGAGAGGTAACTCCCATCCTTCCTTCACCAAGCACAATGGACCCCTGACAGGGTGACCAAACAAAAGTTCAAAAGGGCTGTAGCCAACCCCCTTTTGAGGCACCTCCCTGTATGCAAATTAAAGGCAGGGCAAGAGTATGTCCCATCTTCGCCTAAGCTTTTCTGGGAGCCATTTAATCATGCCCTTCAAGGTTTTGTTGAATCTCTCAACTAAACCATTGCATTGTGGGTGATAGGGTGTGGTGAACTTGTAAGTCACTCCACACTCCTTCCACATTGCTTTCAAGTATCCAGACATAAAGTTAGCACCCCTGTCTGATACAACCTCCTTAGGGAAGCCCACTCTTGAGAAAATTCCCAGGAGGGCCCTTGCCACCACAGGTGCTGTAGTGGTCCTAAGGGGAATAGCCTCTGGGTACCTGGTGGCATGATCCACTACCACCAGGATAAACCTGTGCCCAGATGCTGTTTGGGGATCCATGGGACCAACAATGTCAATCCCCACCCTTTCAAACGGAACCCCCACCACAGGTAGTGGTATCAGGGGGGCTTTGTAGTGCCACCTGCCTTGCCACTGGCCTGGCAGGTTACACAAGAGCGACTAAACTCCTTGGTGTCTTCAGACATATGGGGCCAGTGAAAGTGAGGGACAAGTCTGTCCCAAGTCTTGTTCTGGCCCAGGTGACCTGCTAAGGGAATGTCATGGGCTAGGGTCAATAGGAAGCCCCTGAACTTCAGAGGTATAACCAACCTCCTGGTGGCACCAGGCTTGGGGTCTCTACACTCTGAGTACAAGAGTCCATCATCCCAATACACTGTATGGGGACCACTAGCTTTCCCAGCAGCCTCAGCAGCAGCTTGCTGTCTGAGGGGTTCAAGAGAGGGGCAGCTCTGCTGCTCCTGGCTCAGATCTGCCCTGGAAGGGCCCCCTGTCCCCAAGAACTCAACCTGGTCAGGTTCAAGCTCCTCTGGGACAGTTCCTTCCTCAGGACTGAGATCATCCCCCTCAAGAGACTGATCTTCCTTCTGAGCCAAGGGGGAAGGCACTGCCTTTACCCTACTACTCCTCTTCTTGGAGGGCACTTTGTCCATTATTCCAGAATCCAAGGCCTGTTCAGTGTTAGACATTTTTCTCTGTGACCTGGTCACAGCAAACACATCTGCAGGGATCCCCAGCATTTCTGCATGGGTCCTGAGCTCCACTTCTGCCCAAGCTGAAGTTTCAAGATCATTGCCAAGCAAGCATTCCACTGGTAGGTTTGCACTCACCACAACCTTCTTAAGGCCAGTTACCCCTCCCCAGGAGAAGTTAACAACTGCCAGAGTATGGTCTGTTCTGACATTGCTAGCATTGGTCACTTGGTACATTTCACCAAGTATAATCTGCCCAGGATTCACAAGGTCTTGTGTCACCATGGTGACACTTGCCCCTGTGTCCCTAAATGCCAAAGCCTCTTTTCCATTGATTAAGGGCTGTTGTCTGTACTTGCCCAGATTACTGGGACTCACAGAGGAGGTTACATCCATGCCTCCATCACAGACTAGGACAGCCTGAGTGAGTTCTCTGACTAGGTCAGAGCTCATCTCCTTACCCAGGGTCAACCCTACTAAACCCTTGGCTTGTGTACTCCCACCACCAACTGTAACTGTACTAGGGGAACAGGTGCCTTAGGGGCGTTGGTGGGGGCTGGAGTAGAGTCTTTGGACTTGGTGCAATCACTGGTCCAGTGGGTCTTTTGCTTACAGACCTTGCACCATGGTTTCTTTTGGCCTTTCCCTTTGTTAGACTGTGAATCCCCACCTGAAGAAGATTTTTGGGGGCCTTGTGAAGACTTCTGGTCTTTACCCTTCTCCCCACCCTTATCAGAGTTCTTAGAATCTTGCTTCTTTGGGTCACCACCTTGGTTCTGTACCTTCTGCCTCACCCTGGTTCTGACCCATTTGTCTGCCTTCTTTCCCAATTCTTGGGGAGAGGTCAGATCAGAGTCCACCAGGTACTGATGCAACAGCTGATTTTGACAGTTATTAAGAATCTGCTCCCTCATGATAAGATTGTACAATCCTGTGAAGTCACACACCTTACTGCCCATCAACCAACCTTCCAGAGCTTTAGCAGAACAATCCACATAGTCTACCCAGTCTTGAGTCTGTGCTTTTTGGGTATCTCTGAACTTCAACCTGTATTGTTCAGTTGTTAGGCCAAACCCATCAATCAGAGCACTCTTCAAGACTTTGTAATTGTCAGCATCCTCTTCTCTTACAGTGAGGAGCTTGTCTCTACCTTTGTCTGCAAAGGAGAGCCACAAGATTGCTGCCCACTGCTCCTGAGGGACCCTCTGTACTTTACAGGCCCTCTCCAGTGCAGTTATCCATTTGTGGATGTCATCCCCACTCTGGTAGGGAGGGACAATCTTGCTCAGGTTTCTATGGTCATAAGACCTTTCCCTATCTCTGGGGAAATGGCTGCCACCATGGGACTCTAGTCCCAACTTTTTCTCTCTCTATAGAGATCTAGGGACTCCCTGTCTATAGCCAATTGCTGTTTTCTGAGTTCAAGCTGGGCTTGCTCATACTGAATCAGTCTCTTTCTCCTGTCATGAGAGGATTCTCTCCTATGAGAAGAGACAGAGGTCCCTATTGAGGTGTCAGAGTGGTTAGACTCCTGAGAAGGAGATCTAGACCTTCTGGGCACACTCACAATTCTTCCTGGGGGGCAAAGGGGAGGTCAATATGATCCTCCTCCTCCTCCACAGGGAGAATTGGGTTTTCCAGGTCAAGGTCATTTTCACCTTCCTGGCCAGTTTCAGAGGGGGGGTCCTGGGTTTCTTCACCCCTGACCCCTTCCTCATTTTCTGCCCCATCCTCTCTGCCTACCCCTTCAGACCCTAGGGGTCTGCTGAGATCATCAGCGAGTAAAACCTCCTTCAGGTGCTGGGTGCTGGCACTTTTGCCTGCCTTCAACTTCCTAGTATTGCATAATGCTCTCAATTCCAAGAATGGGAGTTTATCATACTTGGAGGGAAGAAGCCCACTGGCTTCTGGCAAGGACTCACTGGGTCCTGGCTTTGAAGACATTACTAGTGAGGTGTGGTGTATGCACTACCTACTCTAGTGTTGCCTACTAAACTCTCTTGAGTTGTAGAAAGTGTGTGCTATCCCTTAACACACAACTCTAAGTTCAGTAGAACTTACTGTATACTAAGCTTGATTTATATGTACCTTAGGTACCCTTAGTGGTTTTCAGTTGATCAATTCAATTGAGATTATCTGGTAAAACAATAGCAAGCTGGAATACCACACACTGCCCACCAATGTGAGAAGTTGGCCTGGTATATGCTGTCCACTAATTATAGTGGGCACCTTGCACCAGTCCAAACAACCCCTTATTGGAGATAGGTTAAAGACAACCTTTATTGAAAGCTATCCTAGTGGTAGCTATGGAGAGCAGCCTTCAGGCTAAGTCTTGAAGGAATGTAAAGCAGCTTGTTCTACCAGTCTATAATCTCTTGAGTGACCAAATGAAAGAGGACCACACCAGGTATATATTCAAAATATATGTATTTATTGCTAAACACACCCCTCTAGTCTCTTTATGAGGCTAGAGTTCGAAGTACATAAGTTATAAGTTAGTTATCAACAGTAATAGCACAAATACACGTTTGAGCCCTAGGGGCGTACCAAACCATATACCAATAAAGTGGTATAAGAACCACGACTGAGCTAGACACAAGGCCTAGAGCCTGTAGAAGTGCTTGGACCACAAGGAACCACCCAAGGTAGTGACACAGGGGACCCACGGGGGACGCGTGCAGTGTGATAACACAGCTGCGAATCGCCATTGACTTCTATGGGGAAAGTCGCGGTTGGAATTTTAAAGAAAAGGGACACTTAGAGGAGGACTTGGAGCAAACCCTTTTAGAACTGGGTCGTTCTAGAGTCTATACCCACGGGAGCACCGGAGTACTTGAGTTACCTCACCCAGGGAAGCCGGGTGCATAGATGTCTTTCGGGGTCGTGTTTCGTCGTCGTTTTGAATGGCGATCTGCTGCAAAGTGCTGCTGGCGACCAAGTCGAAAGTGTTCGGGTGGATCCACAGGTGGATCGAAGATCTGAAGAACCTGAAAGCAGAGGGGACAGAGTCTGGGTCACTAGCCAGTGACCAGGAAGGCGATGAGCGAATGCCCACCGATGTCGGGTGCTTCAGGTAGGTTGACAGTCGTCTTGACTCTTCAGCCACGAGGTCCAGGAGGGGTCGACGACAACCAGGAGCTGGAATCGAGCTTTGCCACAATGTCTGTCGATTGCTGAGGTGTCAGCGACCGGATTGGACCCAACAAGCCTTGGCAACGGCAAGTCTCGTGGAAATAGAAGAAGGATGGTGGTGCAGATCAGCAAGGTCTGAGGGACTCACCCAGCGAGGGTAAGTCAGGGCACGCCTGTAGCAACCAGGGAAGCCCAAGCAGGATAATATTGGCCTTCGGGAGGGCCTACTAGCCAACGGACTAGCGACTGCAAAGAAGCCTCAAGTGGACGCACTTGGAGCTGGTTCACGGGACACTCATGGAGTGGAGGCCAGTGATCTTCAGTGCAGTTGGTGCTGGAGGCGGGGGATACTCGGAGCCCAAAGCACAACTTTGTGGAATCCCAGGAAGAGGATACACTTGCAAATGTGCTCGGTGTCCAGGGGTCACGGTTTTACATTACCCACAACAGCTACGGGCCTCAGCTTTGCTGGGGACTCAGGGCAGCCTCGGGGAAGTCTGAAAATCTACCTCTGGTGATGCAAAGACTTCGGCGTCCGGCGGGAGCTTTGGTGATGCAGACTGGACAATTGCTTCTTTGGTGCCTGCCAAGCAGGGGAGTCACTCCTTGACCCCAAGGGAGATTCTTCAGTCCTCTAATATTAAAGTAGAGCGTCGAAGGTCCAGGATTCTGTGTCAGAGTTTCGTCCAGGTAAATCTAAAGTCCTAAGGACTGGGGTCCCATACTTATACTAAGATAGGGGGTTGGACATACTCTGGGGACCCACCTATGGGAGGGTCAGGGCAGAGGGGTGGTTACACCCTTTCCCTTTGTCCAGTTTCGCGCCAGAGCAGGGGCTGGAAGCCCCTGAGCCGGTTTGAATGGGGGTATGCACAGGGACACCAAATGTGCCCCCAGTGCAGGACTTCAAAGCACCAGAGAGTGCTCCCGCCCAGCCCCAATACACACTATCCTGTCTGGGGAGGTGGTTACACCTCCCTGGAACAGGAAACTTATTGTCCAGGCCTCCCCTGCCGGAGTTTCGGTCAGCAGCAGGAGGCCAGACTCGTTTCTGTGGCAGCGGCATCCATTTTGTGATGCCAGGGCTTGGAAAGAAGTTACCGGGCAGGCCGGTGTGTACATGTCTCTCCCTCTAGAAGGGTGGAATGCTACCCCCGCCGCCAGAACTGGCGAGGGGGTAGTATTCCAAGATGTTTGACACCAAACACAACATGTTTCCGTGCAGCCATCCCAAAGTTAGCATTTTAACGCGAGGTTATAATGCGCTTAAGAGTATATGGTCAGGCTGCACTACAAACAGCATCAGAGAAGGGTCTCCGAATGCTGCAGAGGGGCCCTGCTCATGCAGGGGCACCCTCTCACATAGGAACCACGCACTCTGCCTTCAGGATTGATAAGGCCTGCCATAGGAGTGACTTATAGGTTTATATGTGTGTATGTATGTAGTGATATAGGTAACCTATATCACAGTAAGGGGTGCATGCACCACCTTACCCAGGCTGCAGTAGCAGACCTCTGGTGTCCTTTTGGCTGGACTTCCAGGGGTGGCACAATACATGCTGCAGCCCCTGGTAGGCCTCTGAGGTACCTATGCCCTGGGTACATAGTATACCATATACTAGGGACTTACAAGGGCACTCCAGATTCCAATCAGAGATGTGCCTAAGGCACATGGAAACCATTTTAGAGAGGAAGCAGCTAGGCTGGGGTTCTGATTAGCAGAGCCCCAGCCAGACTAAAGTCGAAAAACAGTGAAGCATCAGCAAAAAGTGGGGGTACCCATGTGAAGCAGATCCTACTCTCCTACACCTATACCACAGTAAAGGGTGCATGCACCACCTTACCCAGTCTGCAGTAGCAGACCTGTGGTGTCAGTTTGCTTGGCCTTCCAGGGTGGCATAATACATGCTTCAGCCTGGCAGTCTCTGGGTTACCTAGGCCCTGGGTACATAGCATACCATATACTAGGGACTTATAAGGGCACTCAGATTCTAATCAAAGATGTACCTAAGGTACATGGAAACCATTTTATAGAGGAAGCAGATAGACTTGAGCCTGAATAGCAGGATCCCAGTCCAACTAAGTCATAAACCAGCAAACACCAGGAAAAAGTGGGGCAACCATATAGTCAGATTCCACCTTCCTGCACCTGAGCACTTCTCCTGCTTCTTTCTGCACCTCTCTTGCCTGTTTCTGCACACTCTCTTGCCTCTTTCTGCACTTCTCTTGCCTCCTTCTGCACCTCTGTTGCCTCTTTCTGCACTTCTCTTGCTTCTTTCTGCACCTCTGTTGCCTTCTTTCTGCAACCTCTGTTGCCTCTTTCTGCACTTCTCTTGCCTCTTTCTGTACCTCTCTTGTCTCTTTCTGCACTTCTGTTGCTTCTTTCTGCACTATCTGTTGCTTCTTTCTGCACCTTATCTTGCTTCTTTCTGCACCCCTTGTGCCTCTTTCTGCAACCCTCTTGCCTCTTTCTGCATCTCTGCTCCTTCTTTCTGCACTTCTTTTGTTTCTTTCTGTACCTCTATTGTTTCTTTCTGTATCCCTCTTGCCTCTTTCTGCACCCCTCTTGCCTCTTTCCACACCTCTGTTGCTTCTTTCTGCACCCTTCTTGCCTCTTTCTGCACCTCTGTTGGTTGTTTCTGCACTGGTCTTGCTTCTTTCTGCACTTCTCTTGCCTTGTTACGCACCTCTATTGCTTCTTTCTGCACCCCTCTTGCCTCATTCTGCAGCCCTCTCTCCTCTTTCTGCACACTCTCTTGCCTCTTTCTGCAGTTCTCTTGCCTCCTTCTGCACCTCTGTTGCTTCTTTCTGCACTTCTCTTGCCTCTTTCTGCAGCCCTTCTTGCCTATTTCTGTACCTTCTCTTGCTTCTTTCTGCACCTCTCTTCCCTCTTTCTGCACCCCTCTTGCTTCTTTCTGCACCTCTCGTTGTCTCTTTCTTCACTTCTCTTGCTTCTTTCTGCACTGCTCTTGCTTCTTTCTCACACCTCTCTTGCCTATTACTGCAACTCTCTTTCCTCTTTCTGCACTTATCTTGCCTCCTTTTGCAGCTCTCTTGCTTCTTTCTGCAACCCTCTGTTGCCTCTTTCTGCACTCCTCTTACCTCTTTCTGCACTCCCTTGCCTCTATCTGCACCTCTGTTCCTTCTTTCTGCACCTCTCTTGCTTCTTTCTGCACCTCTCTTGCTTCTTTCTGCACCCCTGTTGCTTCTTTCTGCACTTCCCATGCCTCTTTCTGCACCTCTGTTGCCTCTTTCTGCACTTCTCTTGCCTCTTTCTGCACACTCCTCTTGCTCCTCTTGTTTTGCAACTCCTCTTGCCTCTTTCTGCACTTCTCTTGCCTCTTTCTGCACCTCTGTTGCTTCTTTCAGCAACTCTCTTGCCTCTTTCTGTACTTCTCTTGCCTCTTTCTGCACTTCTCTTGTCTCTTTCTGCACCTCTCTTGCTTCTTTCTGCACCTCTGCTTGCTTCTTTCTGTACCCCTCTTGCCTCTTTCTGCTACCCTCTTCTTTCTTTCGTGCATCTCTCTTGCCTCTTTACTGCACCTCTGTTGCTTCTTTCTGCACCCCTCTTGCCTCTTTCTGCACCTCTCTTTCCTCTTTCTGCACTTCTCTTGCCTCTTTCTGCAGTTCTCTGTGCCTCTTTCTGCACCTCTGTTGCTTCTTTCTGCACTTCTCTTACCTTCTTTCTGCACCCCTCTTGCCTCTTTCTGCACCCTCTGTTGCTTCTTTCTGCACTGTTTCTTTCGTTCTTTCTGCACCTGCTCTTGCTTCTTTCTGCACCCTCCTGCCTCCTTCTGTACTCTGTTGCTTCTTACTCACTGCTCTTGCTTCTTTCTGCACTCTCTTGAAAATTTCTGCACCCTCTTGCCTCTTTCTGCACCCTCATGCCTCTTTCTGCACCCTTCTTCCCTCTTTCTGCACTTCTCTTGCCTCTTTCTGCACCTTGTCTTGCCTCTTTCTGCACTTCTGTTGTCATCTTTCTGCACTTCTCTTGCCTCTTTCTGCACCCTCTTGACTATTACTACACCCCTCTTTCCTCTTTCTGCATGTCTCTTGCCTCTTTCTGCAGTTCTCTTGCCTCCTTCTGCACCTCTGTTGCTTCTTTCTGCAACTCTCTGTGCCTCTTTCTGCACTCCTCTTGCCTCTTTCTTGCACCTCTTGTGCTTCTTTCTGCACTTCCGTTGCCTCTATCTGCAACTCTGTTGCTTCTTTCTGCACCCCTCTTGATTCTTTCTGCACACCTCTTGCCTCTTTCTGCACTCCTTTTACCTCTTTCTGCACTTGTCTTGCCTCTTTCTGCATTTCTGTTTCATCTTTCTGCACTTCTCTTGCCTCTTTCTGCACCCCTCTTGCCTCTTTTTGCTCCTCTATTGCTTTTTTGTAAACTCCTCTTGCCTCTTTCTTCACCCCTCTTCCCTCTTTCTGCACCTCTTGTGCTTATTTCTGCAACTCTCTTGCATCTTTATGCAGTTCTCTTGCCTCTTTCTGCAGTTCTCTTCCCTCTTTCTGCACCTCTGTTGCTTCTTTCTGCACTTCTCCTGCCTCTTTCTGCACCCCTCGTTGCCTCTTTCTGCACTTCCCATTGCTTCTTTCTGCACCTCTCTTGTCTCTTTCTGCACTCTGTCTTGCCTCTTTCTGCAACTCTCTCACCTCTTTGTGCATCTCTCCTTGCCTCTTTCTGCACCTATCTCACCTCTTTCTGCACACTCTGTTGCTTCTTTCTGCAATTCTCTTGCCTGTTTCTGTACTTCTCTTGCCTGTTTCTGCACCTCTCTTGTGTCTTTCTGCACCTCTCTTGCCTCTTTCTGCACCTCACTTGCTTCTTTCTGTACCCCTCTTGCCTCTTTCTGCACCTCTCTTCTTTCTTTCTGCACCTCTCTTGTCTCTTTCTGCACCTCTCTTGCCTCTTTCTGCACTTGCTCTTGCCTCTTTCTGCATCTCTGTTGCTTCTTTCTGCACTTCTCTTGCCTCTTTCTGCACCCTTTTGCCTCTTACTCACCACCTCTGTTGCCTCTTTCTGCACTGTCTCTTGCCTTCTTTCTGCACTTCTATTGCCTCTTTCTGCACCCTTCTTGCCTCTTTCTGCACTGTCTCTTGCTTCTTTCTGCACTGCTCTTGCCTCTTTCTGCACCTCTCTTGCCTCTTTCTGTACCTCTGTTGTCTTCTTACTGCACCTCTCTTGCTTCTTTCTGCACCTCTCTTGCTTCTTTCTGCACCTCTCTTGCCTCTTTCTGCACTCCTCTTGCCTCTTTCTGCACCTCTGTTGCTTCTTTCTGCACTTCTTTTGTTTCTTTCTGCACCTCTCTTGCTTCTTTCTGCATCCCTCTTGCCTCTTTCTGCACCCTTCCTCCCTCTTTCTGCACATCTCGGTTGCTTCTTTCTGCACTTCTCTTGCCTCTTTCTGCACCTCTGTCCCTTCTTTCTGCAACCCTTGTGCTTCTTTCTGCACTTCTCTTACCTCTTTCTGCACCCCTCTTGCCTCTTTCTGCACCTCTGTTGCTTCTTTCTGCACTTTTCTTTCTTCTTTGAGCACCTCTCTTGCTTCTTTCTGCACCCCTCATCCTTCTTTCTGCACATCACTTCCCTCTTCCTGCACATCTGCTGCCTGTTTCTGCACCTCTCTTGCCTCTTTCTGCACTTCTCTTGCTTCTTTCTGCACTTCTCTTGCTTCTTTCTGCATCTCTCTTGCTTCTTTCTGCACCTCTCGTGCCTCTTTCTGCACCCTTCTTCACTCTTTCTGCACCCCTCTTACCTCTTTCTGCACGTCTCTGTTCCTTCTTTCTGCACTTCTTTTGCTTCTTTCTGCACCTCTCTTGCTTCTTTCTGCACTCCTCATGCCTCTTTCTGCACCTCTTCCTTCTTTCTGCACTCCTCTTGCCTCTTTCTGCACCTGCTGTTCCTTCTTTCTGTACTTCTTTTGTTTCTTTCTGCACCTCTCTTGCTTCTTTCTGCATCTCTCTTGCTTCTTTCTGCACCCCTCGTGCCTCTTTCACACCCCTCTTTCTGCACCTCTCTTGCCTCTTTCTGCACCTCTGTTGCCTTCTTTCTGCACTTCTCTTGTTTCTTTCTGCACTTCTCTTGTTTCTTTCTGCATCTCTCTTGCCTCTTTCTGCACCCCACTTCCCTCTTTCTGCATCTCTGTTGCCTCTTTATGCACTTCTCTTGCTTCTTGCTGCACCTCTCTTGCTTCTTTCTGCACCCCTCATGCCTCTTTCTGTACCCCTCTTCCCTCTTTCTGCACCCCTCTTGGCTCTTTCTGTACCTCAGTTGCTTCTTTCTTCACTTCTCCTGCTTATTTCTGCACTTCTGTTGCTTCTTCCTGCACTCCTCTTGCCTCTTTCTGCACCTTCTTCCCTCTTTCTGCAACTCTCTTGCCTCTTTCTGCAGTTCTCTTGCCTCCTTCTGCACCTCTGTTGCTTCTTTCTGCATTTCTCTTGCCTCTTTCTGCACCCCTGTTGCTTCATTCTGCACTTCCCATGCTTCTTTCTGCAGCTGTCATGCTTCTTTCTGCACCCCTGTTGTCTCTTTCTGCACATGTCTTCCCTCTTTATGCATCTCTCTTGCCTCTTTTTGCATCTCACTTGCCTCTTTCTGCACTTCTCTTGCTTCTTTCTACACCTCTGTTGCTTCTTTCTGTACTTCTCTTGCCTGTTTCTGCACCTCTCTTGTGTCTTTCTGCACTTCTCTTCCTTCTTTCTGCACCCCTCCTGCCTCTCTCTGTTCCCCTCTTGCCTCTTTGTGCACCTCTCCTACCTCTTTCTTTACCCCTCTTGCCCCTTTTTGCACCTCTGTTGCTTCTTTCTGCACTTCTCTTGCCTCTTTCTGCACCCCTGTTGCTTCATTCTGCACTTCCCATGCTTCTTTCTGCACCTGTCATGCTTCATTCTGCACCCCTGTTGTCTCTTTCTGCACTCGTCTTCCCTCTTTCTGCACCTCTCTTGCCTCTTTTTGCATCTCACTTGCCTCTTTCTGCACTTCTCTTGCTTCTTTCTACACTTCTGTTGCTTCTTTCAGCAATTCTCTTGCCTCTTTCTGCACTTCTCTTGCCTGTTTCTGCACCTCTCTTGCGTCTTTCTGTACCCCTCTTGCCTCTTTCTGCACCCCTCTTCTTTCTTTGTGCAACTCTCTTGCCTCTTTCTATACCTCTCTTCCCTCTTTCTGCACCACTCTTGCCTCTTTCTGTAACTCTGTTGCTTCTTTCTGCACTTCTCTTGCCTCTTTCTGCACCCTTCGTGCCTCTTTCACCTCTGTTGCTTCTTTCTGCACTTCTCTTCCTTCTTTCTGCACCCCTCGTTCCTCTTTCTGCACCCTTCTTCCCTTTTCCTGCATGTCTCTTGGTTTTTTGTGCACTGCTCTTGCCTTTTTCTGTACCCCTCTTGCCTCCTTCTGTACCTCTGTTGTTTCTGACTGCACTGCTCTTGCTTCTTTCTGCACCTCTCTTGCAAATTTCTGCAATTCTCTTACCTCTTTCTGCACTTTTCTTGCCTCCTTCTGCACCTCTGTTGCTTCTTTCTGCCACCCTTGTGCCTCTTTCTTTATCCCTCTTCCCTTTTTCTGCTCCCCTCTTGCCTCTTTCTGCACCTCTGTTCCTTCTTTCTGCACTTCTTTTGTTTCTTTCTGCACCTCTCTTGCTTCTTTCTGTATCCCTCTTGCCTCTTTCTCCTCCCCAGTTCCCCCTTTCTGCATCTCTGTTGCTTCTTTATGCACTTCTCTTGCTTCTTTCTGCACCTCTCTTGCTTCTTTCTGCACCCCTTGTGCCTCTTTATGCACCCTTCTTCCCTCTTTCTGCACTCCTCTTGCCTCTTTCTATACCTCTGTTGCTTCTTTCTGCACTTCTTTTGTTTCTTTCTGGACCTCTCTTGCTTCTTTCTGCATCCCTCTTGCCTTTTTCTCCACCCCTCCTTTACATCTCTGTTGCTTCTTTCTGCACGTATCTTGCCTCTTTCTGCACCTCTGTCCCTTCTTTCTGCAACCCTTGTGCCTCTTTCTGCACTCCTCTTCCCTCTTTCTGCTCCCCTCTTGTCTCTTTCTGCACCTCTGTTACTTCTTTCTGCACTTCTTTTGTTTCTTTCCGCACCCCTCTTGCCTCTTTCTTCACCCCTGTTGCCTCTTTCTGCACCTCTGTTCCTTCTTTCTGCACTTCTTTTGTTTCTTTCTGCACCTCTCTTGCTTCTTTCTGCACCCCTCTTGCTACTTTCTGCACCCCTCGTGCCTCTTTCACACCCTTCTTCCTCTTTTCTGCACCCCTCTTGCCTCTTTCTGCACCTCTGTTCCTTCTTTCTGCACTTCTTTTGTTTCTTTCTGTACCTCTCTTGATTCTTTCTGTATCCCTCTTGCCTCTTTCTCCACCCCACTTCCCCCTTTCTGCATCTTTGTTGCTTCTTTATGCACTTCTCTTGCTTCTTTGGGCACCTCTCTTGCTTCTTTCTGCACCCCTCATGCCTCTTTCTGCACCCCTCTTCCCTCTTTCTGCACTCCTCTTGCTTCTTTCTGCAGCTCTGTTGCTTCTTTCTGCACTTCTCTTGCCTCTTTCTGCACCCCCTTGGCTCTTTCTGCACCTCTGTTGCTTCTTTCTGCACTTCTCTTGCTTCTTTCTGCACTTCTGTTGCTTCTTTCTGCACTCCGCTTGCCTCTTTCTGCACACTTCTTCCCTCTTTCTGCAGTTCTCTTGCCTCTTTCTGCACCTATGTTGCTTCTTTCTGCACTTCTCTTGCCTCTTTCTGCACCCCTGTTGCTCCATTCTGCACTTCCCATGCTTCTTTCTGCACCTGTCTTACTTTTTCTGCACCCCTTTTGTCTCTTTCTGCATTCGTATTCCCTCTTTCTGCACCTCTCTTGCCTCTTTCTACATCTCACTTGCCTCTTTCTGTACTTCTCTTGCTTCTTCCTACACCTCTATTGCTTCTTTCAGCAATTCTCTTGCCTCTTTCTCAACTTCTCTTGCCTGTTTCTGCACCTCTCTTGCCTCTTTCTGCACCCCTCTTCTTTCTTTGTGCAACTCTCTTGCCTCTTTCTACACCTCTCTTCCCTCTTTCTGCACCCCTCTTCTTTCTTTGTGCAACTCTCTTGCCTCTTTCTACATCTCTCTTCTTCTTTCTGCACCACTCTTGCCTCTTTCTGTACCTCTGTTGCTTCTTTCTGCACTTCTCTTGACTCTTTCTGCACCCTTCATGCCTCTTTCAGCACCTCTGTTGCTTCTATCTGCACTTCTCTTCCTTCTTTCTGCACCCCTCGTGCCTCTTTCTGCACCCTTCTTCCCTTTTCCTGCATGTCTCTTGGTTCTTTCTGCACTGCGCTTGCCTTTTTCTGCACCCCTCTTGCCTCCTTCTGTACCTCTGTTGTTTCTTACTGCACTGCTCTTGCTTCTTTCTGCACCTCTTTTGCAAATTTCTGCACCCCTCTTGCCTCTTTCTGGACCCCTCATGCCTCCTTCTGCACCTCTGTTGGTTCTTTCTGCTCTTGCTTCTTTCCGTGCTTCTGTTGCTTCTTTCTGTTCCCCTCTTGCCTCTTTCTGCACCCTTCTTCCCTCTTTCTACACCTCTCTTCCCTCTTTCTGCACCTCTCTTCCCTCTTTCTGCACCTCTCTTGCCTCTTTCTGCACCTCTGTTGCTTCTTTATGCTCTTGCTTCTTTCCGTGCTTCTGTTGCTTCTTTCTGTTCCCCTCTTGCCTCTTTCTGCACCCTTCTTCCCTCTTTCTACACCTCTCTTCCCTCTTTCTGCACCTCTCTTCCCTCTTTCCGCACCTCTCTTGCCTCTTTCTGCACACATGTTCCCTCTTTCTGAACATCCCTTGCCTGTTTCTGCAACTCTCTTGCCTCTTTCTACAGTTCTCTTGTCTCTTTCTGCACCTCTGTTGCTTCTTTCTGCCCTTCTCTTGCCTCTTTCTGCACCCCTCTTGCCTCTTTCTGCACCTCTCTTGGTTGTTTCTGTACTGCTCTTGTTTCTTTCTGCACCTGTCTTGCAAATTTCTGCACCCCTCTTGCCTCTTTCTGCACCCCTCTTCCCTCTTTGTGCACCTCTCTTGCCTCTTTCTGCACCCCTCTTGCCTCTTTCTGCACCTATGTTCCTTCTTTCTGCACTTCTGTTGCTTCTTTCTGACCCCTCTTGCCGCTTTCTGTACTTCTGTTGCTCTTTCTGCACTTCTCTTGCTTCTTTCTGCACCTCTCTTGCAAATTTCTGCATCCCTCGTGCCTCTGTGTGCATCTCTCTTGCCTCTTTCTGCTGCTCTCTTGCCTCTTTCTGCACCTCTTTTGCTTTTTCTGCACTTCTCTTGCCTCTTTCTGCACCCCTCTTGCCTCTTTCTGCACCTCTGTTGGTTCTTTCTGCAGTGCTCCTGCTTCTATCTGCTAATCTCTTGCACATTTCTGTACCCCTTCTTACTCTTTCTGTACCTGGGTTTGTTCTTTCTGTACCTCTCTTGCCTCTGTGTGCACCCCTGTTCCCTCTTTGTGCACCTCTTTTGCCTGTTTCTGCAACTCTCTTGCCTCTTTCTGCACTTTTCTTTCTTGCCTCTTTCTGTACCTCTGTTGCTTCCTTCTGCACTTCTCTTACCTCTTTCTGCACCCCTCTTGCCTCCTTGTGCACCTCTGTTGCTTCTTTCTGCACTTCTCTTGCTTCTTTCTACACTTCTCTTGCTTCTTTCTGCACACTTCTTCCCTTTTCCTGCATGTCTTTTGGTTCTTTCTGCACTGCTCTTGCCTCTTTCTGCACCCCTCTTGCCTCTTTCTGCACCTCTCTTCCCTTTTCCTTCACGTCTCTTGGTTCTTTCTGCACTGCTCTTGCCTCTTTCTGCACCCCTTTTGCCTCTTTCTGCACTTCTCTTGCCTCTTTCTGCACTTCTGTTGGTTCTTTCTGCACTGCTCTTGCTTCTTTCTACACCTCTGTTGATTCTTTCTGCACTTCTCTTGCTTCTTTCTATACCTCTCTTGCTTCTTTCTGCACCCCACTTGTCTCTTTCTGTACCCTTCTTCCCTCTTTCTGCACCTCTCTTGCCTCTTTCTGCACCTCTCTTGCCTCTTTCCGCACCCCTCTAACCTCTTTCCGCATCTCTTTTGCTTGTTTCTGCTCTTCTTGTGCCTCTTTCTGTACCCCTCTTGCCTCCTTCTGCACCTCTGTTGTTTTGTACTGCACTGCTCTTGCTTCTTTCTGCACCTCTCTGGCAAATTTCTGCACCCCTCTTGCCTCTTTCGGCACCCCTCTTCTCTCTTTCTGCACCCCTGTTCCCTTTTTCTGCACCTCTTCTGCCTTTTTCTGCACCTCTGCAGCCTCTTTCTGAACTTCTCTTGCCTCTTTCTGCACCTCTGTTGCTTCTTTCTGTACTTCTTTTGCCTCTTTATGCACCCCTCTTCCCTCTTTCTGCACCTCTGTTGCTTCTTGCTGTACTTCTTGCTTCATTCTGCACCTCTCTTGATTATTTCTGCAGCTCTCTTGCCTCTTTCGGCACCCCTCTTCTCTCTTTCTGCACCCCTGTTCCCTTTTTCTGCACCTCTTCTGCCTTTTTCTGCACCTCTGCAGCCTCTTTCTGAACTTCTCTTGCCTCTTTCTGCACCTCTGTTGCTTCTTTCTGTACTTCTTTTGCCTCTTTATGCACCCTTCTTCCCTCTTTCTGCACCTATCTTGCCTCTTTCTGCACCTCTCTTGCCTCTTTTTGCACACACAGGGCTACTTTTAAACTGTCCTCAGGCTCAGCAGTGCACACATCCAAGTGCAGAAAAGGGCTGCTGGCCTCTAAACTGCCATGCCCTATTATATGCTAGGGACTTAGAGGTAGTTTTAATACCCCTGCCCTATTATGTACTAGGGCCTTACAGTGGAGGTCATGCCAATCACAGGGGTACCCCAACCTACAGTGGAACCTAGTGTATGTAGGTGTTTTCACTATATTCTAAGTGTCTTTCAGCATAGCACTGGCTGCAGCCTGGTTAGGCAGAGCCCAGGGTCAGTCAAAGTCAGTTAACACCAGTACCAGTCAACAAAAAGTTGGGGGGTGCCTAGGGCACAGGATGACTTTGCAACAAGGCCTCTTTCTGCATCTCTGTTGGTTCTTTCTGTATATCTCTTGCTTCTTTCTGCACCCTTCTTCCTCTTTCTGGACTTCTGTTGCCTCTTTCTGCATTTCTCTTGCTTCTTTCTGCGCCTTTCTTCCTCTTTCTGCACATTTCCTACCTCTGTAGGCATAGTTAGAAATTAGCATTTAAAAACCTTAGAAATTCACTGAAAAAACCATAGGTTTCAGGGACATTTTAGTTAGAAATTAGCATTTAAAAAACCTAGAAATTCACTTAAAAAACCACAGGTTTCAGGGACATTATAGTTAGTTGGACATTTCAATCGTCCAAAACCAGAGAAATTCGGCCGTTATAGTTAGTTGAGCTAACTATAACTCGCGCCCCGCAATGCACTGCTGATGACATCACATATTACATCATTCATGACATGGTCAGTGACATCACTGGTGACATCACTGATGACACCTCAAATGACATCACTGATGACATCATCCATGTGATAATCTGATGCACCTCCTCACACCCTAATATAACCTTTGATACACCCACTCTAAAATACAGACTACCATTTTCGAAACCATAGACACACCAATACCAGTTACTACATACCCACTCACTGATTCCTAGGTCTACACACACATGCTCTCATTCACCCATTCAGTCACTCATACATGCAGTCACTCATCAATACAGCACTATCATATGCACTCATACACCTATACAGACACTCACACACTGCCACTCATCCATAGAGTTACTCACACACCTAGTCAGTCATGCAAAGAATCAATCACACTCCCATTTACTCACCTATACAGTTATACACACACCACCTCACTTATTCATACAGATACTAACACATACTTACTCTCTTATGCAATCACTGATACAAGCACACACTCATCCATACAGCCACTCTCACATTCACTCACTCTCATATAGAGTCATTTATATACTCCAACACTCACATATACTGCCTTTCACATATGTAGTTACTCACACATGTACCCCTGAGACATCCATTCACTCATCAACACACCCATACACACACTCATCCACCCATACAGCGCTTCACAGATGCACTCTTGAACCCATACACCCAGCGAATCACCCACTCACACATCTATGCACAGAGTCACACACCCCCCACCCACACAGACACTCAGGCACCCATACAGATACTCAGACAACCAATCAATAACCCATATAGACACTCATGTAGCTATTCACCTACCCATGCAGCCGCTCACACACCAACTGACAGACTGATACAGACATTCACACAGATTAGTCACTAACCCATGCATTCAGTAAGACACATTTAATCACTCACTTATACAGTCAGTCACGCACCTACTAAATCATCCATTCAGACACTTATACACCCACTCATTCTTCAATACACCTTGGCATATATATATATATAAAACATATTTAAACTTTACAGAAACACACAGTCACTGGATGATGTCATCAGTGATGTCATCAGTGATGTCATTTGAGATGTCATCAGTGATGTCACTGACCATGTCATGAATGATGTAATATGTGACGTCATCAGCAGTGCATTGCGGGGGCGCGAGTTATAGTTAGCTCAACTAACTATAATGGCCAAATTTCTCTGGTTTTGTACGAGTGAAATGTCCAACTAACTACAACGTCCCTGAAACCTGTGTTTTTTCAGTGAATTTCAAAGGTTTTTTAAATGCTAATTTCTAACTATAACCTCCCTGAAACCTATGGTTTTTTCAGTGAATATATATATTACTGAAGTAAACAAAGGTTACAGGGACGTTATAGTTAGGAAATAGAATTAAAAAAGTTTGAAATTCACTGACAAAAACAAAGGTTACAGAGATGTTAAGTGGTTAGGCTCACATGTCACTTGTACAAAACTGTGAAATTCAGAGGTTATGGTTACCTCAGCTAACTATAACTTACGCCTCGCAATGCACTGCTTACGAGCTCATATATTACATCACTCATGACGTGGTCAGTTACATCACTGATGACATCTCAAATGACATTACTGATGATATCATCTAGTGAGTGTGAGTGTTTTGTTAAAAGTTTACAAGTGTTAAATGTATATACCAAGGTACTATAAAAATTTAAATAGGATACTTTCTGTACTATTAATGAGTGATACTATTTGTAACATATATTATATGAGTGGCTGTTTGACTGTGTGTATCTGTGTGTGAGTGGGTGTCTGAGTGTCTGTATGGGTGCGTGAGTGGTTATGTGAGTGGCTGCATTGGTGAGTTTTTGGGTGTATTGGTGGCTGCATGGGTGAGTGAGTGTCTGTGTGAATGGATGTATGAGTGAGTGAGCGAATGTGTGAGTGCTTAAATGTATGTGTGAATGGCTATGTAAATTGTTGTGTGGGTATGTGAGTGCTTGTATGAGTGAGACACTGTGCTGACAGGGTGTATGGGTGAGTGAGTGGGTGTGGGAGTGGCTGTATAGGTGAATAAGTGTGTGTGAGTAGCTATATGGGTGAGTGTGTGGCTGTGTGAGTGGCTGTATAGGTAAGTGACAGGTAGTAGGAGTAGGTTTATGGGTGAGTGAGTGGTTGTGTGAGTGCCTGTATGAGTAAGTGAGTCGGTGTCTGAATGGCTATATGGATGAGTGAGAGGTTGTGTGAGTACTTGTATGGATCTGTGAATGGTAATTTCTCTAAGGTTTTTTTAATTCTATTTCCTAACTATAACATCTCTGTAAACTTTGGTTTTCTCAGTGAATTTCTAAGGTTTTTTAAATTCAATTTCGTAACTATAACGTACCTGCAACCTTTGTTTTTTTTCTAGGCCTTGGTGTACAGTTTCGCTCTGCTCATGGAGTTTATGGAATTCGGCATCTCTGCATTCCGCGGAGAATGCAGAGTTACCGATAAACTTCGCACTCTGCAACAGACCGGAACTTTTTTTCCGTTGGCGCTCTCGTCACGTCATTTCACGCACTCGGGGAGTGCGACGAGACTTGATGGGCGCTCACCAGCAGCGGGGCAACCATCAACAGCCAAGGAGAGTTCATCGCTCAACCGTTAGTGCACCAGGATGCCCCTCTGCAGAGTGGTTAAGAAAGGGGGAAGGGCCTCTGACGAGCAGCGGCAGCTCACACAGGTAAAAGCTGTGAGGCGGTAAGGCAGGGGCGGGGCACGGTGGGAGGTAGTGGAGTCCGACATATGATGAGAATGTTAAAAACTAACTAAATAAATATAACCTCTTCCCTTGCGCTCGCCGCATCGCAGACTTTGGCGATGCGGCAAGCACAAGGTAAGTGGTTTTATTTATTTGGTTAGTTTTCACATTCTCATTGTATGTCGGATTCCACTACCCTCACCCCGCCTCACCCCTGCCCCACCTCACCTCCCCACAGCATTTACCTGTGCGATCCGCCGCTGCTGACGAGGTATCAGCAAACTAGCTATGGGGGACTTACTTGTTGCAACATTAGGGGTTCTTGTCACCCAACAGCCCTCAGCAGTCAAGGGGAGTTCATCCCCCAACCAGTAATGCACTAGGAGTCCCCTGTGCTGAGTGGTTGAGAAAGGGGGCAGGGCCTCCGACTACCTCTCAGCAATCCCACTGTGGGGGACTTACTTGTCACAATAATAGGGGTTCTTGGCCCCCAACAACCCTCAGTAGCCAAGGGGATTTCATTCTGCAACCAGTAGTATGCCAGGAGTCCCCTGTGCAGAGTGGTTGACAAAAAGGGTGGGCCTCCGACTACATCTCAGCAATCTGGCTGTGGGGGACTTACTTGTCACAACAATAAGGGTTCTTGTCCCCCAACAACCCTTAGCACCAAGGGGAGTTCATCCCTCAAAAAATAGTATGCCAAGAGGCCCCTATGCAGAGTGGTTAAGAAGGGGGGCGTGGCCATTGATTACGTCTCAGTAATCCGGCTGTGGGCGACTTACTTGTCACAACAATAACAGTTGGTGTATGTGTGGCTGTATGGGTGACTGAGTGAAGGTGTGTGTATTCCTATGAATCAGTGAGTGAGTGTATAAGTACGAGTATGGGTGTGTCAATAGTTTTGAGAATGCTAGTGTGGAAGTTTCAGTGGGTGTATGAAAGGTTATATAGGGGTATGAATGGAGTACGTCAGAGATTCTGTGAATGATGTCATCAGGGATGTCATTTGAGATGTCATCAGTGATGTCATCAGTGATGTCACTGACCATGTCATGAGTGATGTAATATGTGAGGTCATAAGCAGTGCATTGCGGGGTGCAAGTTATAGTTAGCTCAGCTAACTATAACTGCTAATTTTCTCTGGTTTTGTGTGTGTGAAATCTGAGCCTAACTAATCGTCCCTGTAACCTTTGTTTTTTTCAGTGAATATCTAAGGTTTTTTTAATTCTATTTTCTAACTATAACAGCCTTGTAACCTTTGGCTTTTTCAGTGAATTTCTAAGGTTTTTTAAATGCTAATTCCTAACTATAACTCACTGGTAACCTTTGGTATTGTCAGTGAATTTCTATGGTTTTTAAGTAGAAATGGTGTTTGTAGAATAGTGTGGAAAGGGGGCGGGCCTCTGACCAGCTCTCAGGAATCCCGCTGTGTAGAACTTACAGAAAATACCAAGAGGACTTCTTGGTCTCCAAGCTCCCTTAGCATCCAAGAGAACTTAATTCCCCAACCAGTAGTGTGCCAGGAGACGCGTTTGCAGAGTGGTGCAGAAAAGGGGTGTGGCCTCTGAGGACCTCTAAGCAAACTGACTGTGTGGGACTTTCTGGAGGAAACAGGAGGGGTAGTTTGCCCCCAACGACCCTCACTAGCCAAGGGGACTTAATCTCCTAACTAGTACTGTGCCAGGAGATGCGTTTGCAGAGTGGTGGAGAAAGGACATCTTTGATGATTGCACAGGTAGTGCCTGTATGATTCTATGAGCGCCATTGCCAAGGACACACTGCGAATACCGTGTGTTTTTGACAAAGTATAAAACACATATTTAGACATATCTTAAATAAAGTTTCACTGTAGCTATTTAGTAAGATACTGATTAAAATTTCCCCTTTGTATACAATTGTCGAAATAACTACATCAAAAATGCATTTTCCTTCTTCACAGCATCACCGAAGGTCGCAATACATCAGTAGTCACAAATACAAATGACAAAATGTAAAACAGATATTTAAACATATTTTACACAAAGTTTGAGTCCAGCTGTTTAGTAACATAATTGTTTAACTTTACTTTAACAACACATTTAACAAAAGCAACAATTTCAAAAACTAACTTTCAACATCTGAACTCACGAATTGAACATAACTACAAAACACCCATAAAACTGCCCATTCATACCCAAACTCAACAGAATCAAAAACTGCTCCAAAACTAATACAATGCACACTCTGTGAAAAGATTCACTCTAGAGAGAAGAATAACAATATTAATGTGGGATGATGTCCATGGTGTATCATCTTAAAACTTTAAAACATAGAAAACATCTTTAACTGGCAATCAAGTAGAGGGAAGCTGGAGGACCATCTACATCAGTGGCACCAGCAACAACAATTCCCGGAAAGAAAGACCCTTCAGAGGTGCAAACTACTGCAATAGATATGGCTCCAGAGTTTTCAAAAATGGCCACATATTGCATGGACTTTACTGTTGTTATGACTGCTAGTGAGCAGTGTGTTACAGCTATTCACAATGCTGCCAAAAATCATACATGGTATTTTTCCCCCTTATATATTTTTTCACATTTCATAAGAGGAGTTCATTCCTGTCGGGGGTAAAAAGTAATTTTATGTTGCTGCAAATTCACGGGTGGACCCATGGATCTGCAGCAAAATTTTTAAAAAGTTGTGCGGGCTCCCTTTTTATGTAGCCCCTTGGTGGGGCAAATCCCAGAGGCATATTACAATCAAGGCGGGAGGCTCACGGGTCCCCCCTCCATTGCATTTTGAAAAGCCCCGGGGATCGCCACCTCCCAGGGCACATGATTATACAAATGCGGGGGCCCTCCAGGCCTCCCAAAACCCCTGGGGACCACCACCTACCCAGGACAGTGAAATATACTAATGCGGGTAGGCCCTACGGCCTCCTTAATAGCCCCGGGGACTGCCACCTCCCCGGGGCAGAAATAATATATTTGTGGGGAAGCCATATGGCTCCCCACTGCCCTAGGGACTGCCACCTCCCAGGGCACATAGATTTTAATTTTAAAAGGAATGCGGGGTAGGTCCTATGGCCCCCCCCGCAGCCTCAGAGACCACCACCTCCCTGAGTCAGTAATAATATGCAGAGGAGCCGTGAGGCTGGCCTGCTGCCCAGGGGCCCACCACCACCCTCGGCACATACATTATTTCAATTAGAATGCGGGGGAGGTCCTATGGCCTCCCCCACAGTCCTGGGGACCGCCACCTCACCAGGGCAGAAATAATATTTTTGCGGGTGAGCCACATGGCTCCCTGCTCCCCGGGGACCACCACCTCCCCGGGGCACATACATTATTTTAAATAGAATGCGGGGAGGCCCTGCATCCTCCCCTGCATCCCCGGGGATTGCTACCTCCCAGGGCAGAAATAATGTATTTGCGGGGGAGCCACATAGATCCCTCGCTGTCCCGGGGTCCACCATCACTCCAGGGCTAAATACTGAAAAGAGGGGGACTGCATGGCCCCCCTGGTGGAGCCCTAAATGGCCCTGGGGACCACCACCTCCCAGGTCTGGCTATAGCAATGTCCCAGGGTGCCCACCCCCGGGACATTGGTGTTTGCTATGGCTTGGCAGGAGCATTACTGCTCCGGCCAAGCCATAGCAAACACTGCTCTGCTTTCAGCAAGCAAGAGAATTAAAAATGCTTTTGCTTGCTGAAAGTGGAGCAGAATTGCTTTTGGTCAGAGGGAGCTGCATGTTCAGCAGCTCCTCTGTCGAAATGCAATGCCGGCTCCCGCAGGACACGGGGAGCTGGCAGGGACTGTGGGGAGCTGGCAAGGACTGCGAGGGCCCTACAGACTCCCCCCGCGGTCCCCAACGAAAATGACTGGGTCCCCTGGGTGGGACCAGGGCACCCAGTGTAGAGGCCAGGCCCCGGATGACAGGGTCCACTGGGCCAAAATCGGCCAGGGTGGGGGGTCATGGTGCCCCCCTCCCTTTAAAAAAACAAATGTAAAAAAAGGGGCAGGCCTCAGGGGATGGGGTCCTGGGTGCCGAAATCGGCCCAGGAGAGGAGCTGCACAGTTGGGGGATGAAGGCCCCTTGCCTCCATAGGGTCCTTGGGGGCGAACAACCCCTCCTGTTACTTCCAGTAAGTCCCACATAGCATGATTGCTGAGAGGACTTCAGAGGCCACGCCCTCTTTCTCCACCACTCTGCATGCGCACCTCCTGGCTTACTACTGGTTGGGGTATTAATTCCCCTTGACTGCTGAGGGTCGTTGTTGTTCTATGGCTCGCTTCATTTGAAGCATTCTTGTATTAAGATGTTGATGGGGTAGCAACAAGTCTTGGATACCCCGGTTCATCCATTTATTGCTTTTCCTCCTAGAGGGAATTTTTTCAAGCCCTGGGGCTATTATTATGTTCATTGGGACGGCACATGAGTTATATCAATCTATGTTAAGAGGCACTGTTTTTCTTAACCACTTGGTTTTTATCGATTACATATACAGCAGTCTTTGCATGCAACCTGCCTGAGGCCACTTGGCTGTTACCAATTGTTCTTGCCTGAAGCCTGCATGTTAAATGCCTCTACTGAGCATTGACAGTATATTTTAGTTCAACATGTTAATTGTGACATCTATGGTATGTACCAGCTATATCTAGAGTGAATTGTCATGTCTAATGATCCGGACTTTTAATGTGCTTATGTTCAGCCACTTGGCTGTTATCAATGAACTGATCTTTTGGTCTCTGGATACTACATGAATTTCTAGTACTGACATTTCTCATCAAGATTAACAGGTATTTCATGTCTGTGCCTTTGTCATCATCATTATAATTGTTTACTCATGTACTGTTAAATGTAAACATTAAAACAGAGATGGTGTATATTGTTGCACCCTCCCCACTGTTTATTTTTAAGTGTGTTTTCGATTTTCATCACAAAAAATGTATTTTTTGGGGAGATTGGGCAAAATGTTTGTAATTGGGCCATGATGAAGACCCGGAAGGGTTGAAACGCGTTGCCATTAAACCTACTTGTGTGCAGGCTTCTTAAATCTTGGATATCGCTCAGGATTTTCTCATATTATATTATATTATATTATATTATATTATATTATATTTTCACTGAAAAAACCACTAGCAGCTGCGTTTGCACAGGGGTGGAGAACGGGGCTAGGCAACATGTTTTAATCCTTACTTTTCTCTACCAGTTTCATCAGAGGCAGAGCTCTTAATGCCAGGCCTAAGCCAAAATGAGTGTCAGCATATTTCTAGAGACCTCAATGAGTGTGTCAGTGCCTTTTTAGGGACAAGATGAAACATGTACAGAAGCCTATAGGCAGACCCCCCCAGGATTTCGCGATTTCGCGAGTTGCAAAATAATTGTGAAATCTGAACTTTTGTAAAAAGGCAGTGCTTTTTACAAAAGTGCCAGTGAAATCAGGTGTTGCAAGCTCCTCAGGGGCTGATTAGTGGTAATCGGCGTCAATTGTTAACATACCTCAGACCCAGCGCCTCCAGTTCACATCAAAGAGGTAGAGCGCCGTGATAGGAGGACACGCGGGAGTCACCGGGAGCAGGAAAGATTTGGATACTGTTAGTTTTAAACCGCTCTTAAATGGCATGTAGCATTGTGGATGTAATCTGGGCACGTGGTAGGGGCCCATCCAGTCCTTTTTAGGTCTGGTTGGATGCGGCTTTCATAATATTCCGAGATGAGAATGTGGTGTTTTTGACATTTCTCGGAAGATTTTTCTTTTGCTCCTTGCCATGTGTCTGTTTTCATTGTAGCACTATTAGAAAGACATTCAGGGGCATATTCTCAAGGAACTATCACCGAGTTAATGGCACTTTATCTCAGCCAAAGCCGTGATAAATTCATCGCCCCATTCACAAGCTGGTGCAAAGAGCCGATATCACCAGTTTACCTGCGATAGCAGCCGCAAAAAACATCGCCACAGATGACCCCGGCAAATAATGCTAATGATATGCAGAGTAGGCGTTCCCGTGCAAAAATCCGCGACAACACCACAACGCAACATTCTCAACGACCAGCCAGATCCGCGATAAGATCACAAAACATGCGATAAGGCGCGTTAGCAGCAGGAAATTAACACCTGCTCTGACCTGGTGCAAAGTCGGACGACAACCTGCACCAGAAAGGGAGCCCAGCCCACAGCCACACCTGAAGAACAACAGATGCCATGGAGCTACTCATCATGCAGCTCGGAGCCCCAACAGGGCCACAACACCCACCGCCACCACACCCAGGTCCGTCCCCCCCGGACCCTCCCCGCCACCCCCAGACCACCACGGAGGCAGCGCAGACAAAGACAGCGGACCTTCAGGAAACGCACCATCCTCACAGACTTGACACCAGAGAATGTCATTGCCCACTACAGACTCAAAAGGTCAACCATCCTCCGCCTCCTGACCATCATTGCCCACAGGCTGATGGTACCAACACAGCGGACAACCAACATCCCACCTCAGACAAAGCTGCTGGCCGTGCTGCACCTGTTGGCCTCTGGGACATTCCAACCAACAACTGCCAGAGTCGGAGGACTCTCACAGCCAGCCCTATCCAAGTTCCTCACACCTGTCCTGGATGCCATCACCAGCTTGGTACCCCAGTACCTATACTTCCCCCACACTGCGCAGGAACAACTGGAGACCAAGCAAGGCTTCTACGCCATAGCAGGCTTCCCGCACGTGTTGGGGGCAATTGACTGCACACATGTCCTACTTGTGCCCCCTGCCGACACTGCACACAATTACCGCAACAGAAAGCACACGCATTCCATCAATGTGCAGGCAATAGTCGACCACCGGGGACTCTTCACCAATGTCGTCGCAAACTACCCAGGCAGTGTGCATGATTCATACATCTTCCGACAGTCCATCATCAACCGGCGCTTCCAGGATGGCACCTACGGAAATGCAGTGCTCGTTGGTAAGTACCAAATGAACACACCACACACCTCAAATCCACAATCATGCAACTCACAACCCTGGGAATGCACACGTTACAAACACACATACAACATGCCCACCCACCAGACACGACTGCACAACGTACTGCGGAAACCTGGGCTAGCCATGTACATGAGCCATCACCGGCATGGCACCTCAGCCACACAATAGCAGTATGCGGGGAGCGGTGGGAAGCAGGCATGTGCGAAGGAGGCAAGTGACCCATGAATGAGAATGCACACAATGCCAAGTGTGGCGTGGAAGTGCTGGACAGACTGCAGTATGCAGACCACAGACATATCCATGTCGACATATACTGCTGGTGGTGGTAGTGTTGTGGACAGTGGACGCAACCATGTCACCCCAGCCAGTGGGGAAGGTCTCGGAAATGTAGCCTGTGACGTCCCCCCCTGCAAGCGTGTGTGGAGTGGGCTGGCCTGGCGTACGCCAGGCCAGCGTAGGGGTGTGAATAAAAAGCACGTAGCTCTGGGCGTGGTTCTCTTCCGGAATGCCCAACGTGTCTGCCAGGGCGGCGCCTCCCACCCCGCCACGAGGCCGACGCCGTCGCCGAGAGCGGTGTTGCCGCGATCCTGTGCGTCCGCCGCAGCCCGGGCCGCTGGACCCCCAACCAGTCCCGCCCGGCCGTGCGCATCCAGGCCTCACTGCTCACCTGCAGACACCGGCGTGTCCCCAAGAGGGCCCACCACGTGCCTGCGCTCGCACCAAGCCAGAGGCCCTCGAGCTTGGCAGCCTCCTCAGACCACCACGGCCTCCGCGGGCAAGGCTCGCAGTACTCCTCTGTCGTTGACGTACTCCACCGGCCTACACAGCGGACAAGTAGGCCACACATTTGGAACTGAGTCTTGCTTACACAATGGCAGAGTACACATGTTAATGCAGAGTCTAAATCAGTATACTCCCTTCGTGGTGGTGCCACCAACTCTGTGCATAGCATTCCGACCACACGTGTCTGTGGGCCCTTGCTGACCACTGCCTCCGGCCTACACTGCAGTCCAGCAGGCCTCACACCAATCCAATACAGTCCGTAAAAGGCAGGACATGGCATCGTCGCTGGCTAGACACCCGCTCAGCTCTGGTGCCTCCGCCTCCGTCAACCAGGAATCTTCTCCACATGCCACTTCAACGCCGTGTGTTAGAAATCCAGGAGGAGCTGGCTGCACAGCGCTTGCCCCGCGCTGACTGATGCCTCCGGCACACACTGCGGTCAAGTAGGACACACAATTGGAACTGGGTCTTGATTTGTCAATTGCAGACTTCATGTCATTGTACAGGCCTCATCGCAGACTGCATCCCCTTCCGGCTCTGGTGCCACTGACTCTGTGCCACGGGAGTCATGGACACTCTCTGGTGGAACTCTGGTGGCATCAGAGTCTATGGCCTGGGGGTTGTCTCCATCATCATGTAGCTGATACTGACATCGTGGGGAAAAGGAGACTGTAGCATTCAACTCCTCCATATTGCCTGTTTCTGCTTGCTTCTGCCCTCTGCATCATGCCCTGGATGGACACCTTCCACTGTCCCCGTAACACTCTGCGACACTCTCCTTGGACATCAATGTGCGCCCGCTCAGCTCACCTGGCCCTACCTCAGTGCATCGCAAGTCACCGTCCCGTGGCGGTGTGCCTGTGCCGGCCGCTGTGCATCCGGGGCCACCAACTCTGTGCAGCTCAAGTCCTGGAACCTTGCTGTTTGTACTTTGAACTTCTGATTGTCTGATCACTGTTGTAGTTGTTGCCAGCACCAACCAACCCCTGAGGGGTGGCGTACACTACCCAACTCCCATCCAGCACAGGCGTCACTGGACGTGTGGCCCTGGCAATAGAAGGTGCTGGCGCACGTGCCCGTAGCCAGTTCCACGGATAATCTCAGTGTGTCCGTGTGGTCATTATGTATGCATGTGGGCCCCGGGCCATACCACATTACGTTGTGCCATGTACATCGGGCGCAACCTAGTCACCTCAGGCAGTGGGGTAGACCTGGGACATGTGGCTGTGTCAGACCCCACTGTGAGCGTGAGGGAGTGGATCTGCGTACGGCAGTACGGCGTAGGGGTGTGGTCATTCCACAGGTGGCTCTGGGCGTGGTTAAGTTTAGGCCTTGCCAGGGAAGTAACTAATGCGTGTGTCTCAGGTGTAGTGTCGGCGCCACACGTCACGCAAAATTCAATGTTGCCATGTAGCATGCGCCCGGGGTACGGGCTCGGCCGAGGGGTAGATGAGGGTGCGCAGGCCCGCTGGGGGTCAGGGATCAGACATGCCAACTGTTGTGTGTGTCGCTATTTCCGCAGCATAAGCCAAAGGTCTACCCTCGGCCGCATGGCGAGTTCAGCCAGGCATGAACTCTACATCTGTGTCCGCCCTGTCTTTACCATTGCCCTACACACACGTGTCCGTCCACCTTCAGCGCAGGACATCACTGTGTCGTCGTCAGGCTTGTGGACATGCGCAGACAGGCATGACAATAGTGTGCCGTAGGGGTGCAAGTGATGCAACCGCGCTGCGCACTCTGGTGAATATGCTCGGGGGAGGGAGAAGCGGCATTGAGGCTACGTAATCCACATTGATGCCGCTCATTTGCAACAAGCAGTACATGTCATGCAGGAATCACAAAGTCACACATATCACACACCAATGAACCAGTGAGCCTGCCAACACATCATGCCGAACCAACTATTGACTCATGTCTCTCTGCACTGTCACAGGTGACCAAGGATATGCACTCTGCGCTTGGATGATGACACCCCTCCGAGCCCCGAACACACAGGCCCAGAGGCAGTACAATGCGGCCCACAAACGCACCAGGGGCATCGTGGAACGCACATTTTGCGTGTTGAAGTCACGTTTCAGGTGCCTGGACGTCACAGGTGGAAGGCTCCTGTACAGTCCAGACATCGTTGGCAAGATGATCGCTGCATGTTGTGTGTTGCACAACATATGTGTACGCAGCAGAGCACCTTGGATACATGTGCCAGATGCACCGGACGATGATGATGGGGATGAGGCAGGTGGACCACAGCCCACTGCAGCCGCAGCAGGAATAGCCCGTAGGAACACCATCATTGACAATTTCTTCACATGAGCACGTCACATTGTGGCAGTCCTTGGCAGTATTGGGACAGTACATAATGACCACAGGCAAAGCATGTGCAAATAAATGCATTCGAAGAACACTATCCCTGAGTGCATGTCTCTCATCTGTACAGGCACATCACTCAGGCAAGTGTGAGTGCGACATGTATTGCTGACATTTTTGTGATTTGTTCATGTGTGGTGGGTGTGTCACCTCTGTGCAGAGAGGCTGTTTAGGGTGTCACGTGTTCGAACTGCCAGTTCTGTGTGTCGCAGTTAGTAGGGAATCCCACTCTTCGGCGTTTCACATGTGTCCAGATTCATTCCATTTTGGCTGCCATTTGTGTCCTGCAGGTGACAACAGGGCTCCTTTTGGGGTCAGATATGTACCACCATGATGCAGGGATGCCCCCTGTGACTCAGGTCCCACTACATGGGCAACATGTACGTAAGCGGGAGTCACTGCCCCTACATTCGTCCACGCTTTCGTGATTTGTTGGTCATGGTCATGACACGTCTGTGTGCAGGAGGGGTTGCTTGTCCCTCTGCAATGTGAGGGGGAGATGCGGTTTCACTGTGTGTTACATGCATGTTTCAGCATTTGCGCAGTTTACATGCAGACTGCATGTCAATGTACATTGTGACTGTGGGGAGATGCCTATTTGATGCGGGACGATGCTCATTTGTTCTACGTCACGGATGTGGGGTTGTGCTCGTACATTGTCATCTCACCGTTTTTTTACTCTGCTTTTATTGTGCATTTACACGCATGACGCGTGGGTATTGCAGGCCTCTCACTGGTTATCGCTGATTTTTGTATCGCGATTGGCCTCATCGCTACTATTTTCGCGTTCGTGTTTCGCGTTTTTTCTGCGTCGCGTTAGTTTTAACACGTTCATTTGACGCGTTATCTTGTGTCTATCGCATGGTGCCGCCGTGTTGTGAATACCACGTTAACACGGAGTTGTTTTCCCGCGATGGACTGCGATGTGAAGGGTTGCGTTAAGCTACACTTGCGGTAGTTATCACACGTTCTTGTGAATATGCCCCTGAGTCTTTACAGAAATCATTTGAGTTTAGCAGTGCATTTAGGAAATCAACCATCTTTCGCACACTCATCAGCAGCGATTTACAACACCTAAAGCTTGGTGCGTGCACTGAAATTAAAATACTCCCCTCCTCTTCCCAGACAGCGTGTTGTTGCTGCATGGAGCTTCTGCATCTTCTGCATCCTTTATGAACTGGTAAGTTTATGCCCCCACATTTCTAGTAAGCACAGTACCGACCTTATACATGTTTAGTTAAGTAATATTAAGGATTATTCATTCTTCACTTTTCTGCAGGCGTACTTACATTGTGGTTGCGTTCTGGACATTTGGGGTATTTCACACCAAACTTTTGGGATGGTGAGTTTTCACATGATTGCATCTAATTCACTCTGAATGTTTTTTTGCGAAGCTTAGCAATTCTCTCTCTGAGAATGACATATGATCTTGTTGACCCGTTGACCTCCTTTCTGACTTTACATAATTTCAGTTTACCTTCATGTTTCCTTTCATACAGTGACCATCTCCATAGGCTTAAATCAGTCTGCTCCCATGCATTCTGCTTCTCTTATGCAATGTTCATTTTCATAGACTTTATGCCGGCGCTATTATTCATAATAATAGGCATCTGGGATATTTCTACAACTGCCAGACATTATACACAGTTTAACACTACAAAGTGCCGCATGTCATTTGTTCCCTTGAGAATGGCAATCTTGTTGTTGAGTCAGTCTTTTTTTCGGCTTTAAATAACTGTATTTAGTCTGCCCTCTCATATTTCGTCCTGTTCATATAATGTTCATGTTCATAGGCATTCTGCTGGCTTCCCGTTATTCATTACAGTGGGCATTTGGAACATTACCACACATCTCTTTGAAGTGGCTTATGTCCACTATGGTAAATTATTAGCCAGCAGCTCACTTATGCAGGGTCACTCTTATTGTTTCTTAACTCGCTGAGTGCACTTGGCACAACATGGGTTTGGTCCCTTTTCTGCTGATTGTCTCTTTCATCAGTAATCTGTTTTATGGTTGGGCTACTTGCTCCGTACCAGTGTATAAGAGCTTTATATAGATCAATTTGTTTCCATCGTCACAAGGCCCTTCTACTACCACTAGGATGGCTACTAGTGTTTTGCTCCCTATCATCCTTGGCGATCCGAGTCTGATATAGGGTGTTTCACTATTTATACTCTGCATTGGACCCGGTGCAGATGCTGATAACGAGCTGAGGAGTACTGAGAAACGAGGCTCTGTGTCGGATCTGGTGAAGCTGCCAATGAGGAGCCGTGCGGTGCTGTGATGCGTGGCTCAGTGTCAATATGCCTCGGTTCTGGTGAAACCCTCAGGTCAGCCGGGAGAAGTACACTCTAACTACAGTCAAGGGTCCAGGACCTTGGACAGCCCTTTGGGGTCAGGACTCAGTCCCACAGAGGCAGCAGGATGTCCATCAACCCTGTGCTATTGTGCTTGGCATAACCTATGCTCCAAAATGTTACCACATAGGAGAATATAGTAAATAAACACTCTCAGACACTTTAAACATGCCTATTTCAAAGTGGAATGCTCTGCTAAAACATAGCCATTGATTTAAGGCTGAAAAAGAATGATTATGAGTAAAGTAAAGTGCCACAATAATGCAGCAAAAGTTCCATTTTCGTGCCACAAAAAATTCCATTTTTGTGCCACAAAATGTGCAAATCTATACCGCAATAATCCGGGGGTTACTAGTGTACCTCTGTTTCACACTGCATGCTCTCAAAATGTTTGTAGAAGAAACTGTGTGGGTCACTTTCTACTCATTATACCGGGCAGCCAGGTATGAAGCTGTGTGTTCAAGTGCTTCCATGAGGTCTACCTAGCTAAGAGATCTGTGCTTCTGGGACTGAATGCTGCAGTAACTCTGACAAGATTTGTGTAGGAGTCTAATAGACTTTATAGTTTTTAAGTTTGGGTCATCAGCTGCACTACACATGTCAGACTACACATAGAAGTGTGGACATATCTGAGGCATGGTAGCAGGCAGATATTCAAATTGACCGAGTATGCTTTTAGTTTAAACCCCACACATCACTATTTACAGACTTGTGGCAGAGAGAGTTATATGGACTAGGATACAGGTTAATACATGTGGCAACATCTTTTCAAGCTCACTTTTCTTTACCAGTTCATTAGAGAGGCAGAGCTTGCAATGCCAGGCCGAAGCAAAAATGAAAGGCTGTATCCTGTCATGCCACACTTGTGAGTCTCAGCATCTTTCTAATGACCTCAATGAGTATGTCAGTGTCTTTTAGGGGTGACATGACAAATATAAAATAGCCTTTAAGTACTAGATTACCTCTGTCTCACACCACATGCTCTCTAAATGTATGTAGTAGAAGCTACATGGATCACTTTCTCCTCATTATGCAGGGCATCCAGGTATGAAGCTGTGTGTGCAAGTGCTTCCGTGTCGCCTGTCTAACTAACAGATCATTGCCTTTGGAACTGAATGCTGAGGTAGCTGTGACAAAATTTGTACAGGGGTATGAGAGACTGTATAGTTTTTAAGCTAGAATCAAGAGCTGCACCACACATGTCAGACTAAACATAGAAGTGCCGACATACCTAACACATGGTAGAAGTCAGACATTCAAATTTGACACAGTACACTTTCAGTTTAAAGCACACACCTCACTATGTACGATCTACTTGCAGTGTACCGTTGCAGAGACTTATATGGACTAGGATAAAGGTTAATACATCTAGCAAAAGGTTGTAAAGCTCCCTTTTCTCTACCACTTTCATTAGAGAGGCAGCGATCGCAAAGCCAGGCCTAACCCAAAATGAAATGCCGACTCTTGTCATCCCACACTTGTGATTGTGAGCATCTTTCTAGAGACCTTAATGAGTGTGTCAGTGCCTTTTTAGGGGCAAGATGACACATGTAAAAAATCCTTTAGGTACTACATTACCTCTGTTTCACACCGCATGCTCTGTAAATGTGTGTAGTAGAAGCTGCAGAGATCACTTTCTGCTTATTATACAGGTAAGCCAGGTATGAAGCTGTGTGTTCAAGTGCTTCCGTGTCGCCTGTCTAACTAACAGATCATTGCCTTTGGAACTGAATGCTGAGGTAGCTGTGACAAAATGTGTACAGGGGTATGAGAGACTGTATAGTTTTTAAGCTAGAATCAAGAGCTGCACCACACATGTCAGACTAAACATAGAAGTGCCGACATACCTAACACATGGTAGAAGTCAGACATTCAAATTTGACACAGTACACTTTCAGTTTAAAGCACACACCTCACTATGTACGATCTACTTGCAGTGTACCGTTGCAGAGACTTATATGGACTAGGATAAAGGTTAATACATCTAGCAAAAGGTTGTAAAGCTCCCTTTTCTCTACCACTTTCATTAGAGAGGCAGCGATCGCAAAGCCAGGCCTAACCCAAAATGAAATGTCGACTCTTGTCATCCCACACTTGTGATTGTGAGCATCTTTCTAGAGACCTTAATGAGTGTGTCAGTGCCTTTTTAGGGGCAAGATGACACATGTAAAAATCCTTTAGGTACTACATTACCTCTGTTTCACACTGCATGCTCTGTAAATGTGTGTAGTAGAAGCTGCAGAGATCACTTTCTGCTTATTATACAGGTAAGCCAGGTATGAAGCTGTGTGTTCAAGTGCTTCTGTGACGCCTGTCTAACTAACAGATCTGTGCTTTTGGTACTGAATGCTGATGTAGCTGTGACAAAATTTGTGCAGAGTTATGATAGACAGTATAGTTTTTAAGTTAGGGTCGTCAGCTGCACTACACGTGTCAGACTAAACGTAGAAGTGCAGACGTACCTAACACATGGTAGCAGTCAGACATTCAAATTTGAGACAGTATGCTTTCAGTTTAATACACACCTCACTACCTATAGTGTACTTGCAGTGTACCTTTGCAGAGACTTATTTGGACTAGGATACAAGTTAATATATGTGGCAACAGATTTTAAACCTCAGTTTTCTCTACCAGTTTCATTAGAGAGATAGAGATCATAATGCCAGGCCTAAGCCAAAATGAAAGGCCGACTCCTGTCGTGCCGCTCTTGTGAGTGTCAGCATCTTTCTAGAGACCTCAATAAGTGTGTCAGTGCCTTTTTAGGGGCAAGATGACACATGAAAAGAAGCTTATAGGTACTACATTACTTCTGTTTCATACTGCATACTCTCTAAATGAGTGTAGTAGAAGCTGTATGGATCACTTTCTGCTCATTATAAAGGGCAGCCGGGTATGAAAGTGTGTGTTCAAGAGGTTTCATGATGACTGCCAAGCTAAGTCTCCTGTGCTTCTGGGACTGAATGCTGAAGTAGCTCTGGCAAGTTTTGTGCAGGAGTATAATAGACTTTATAGTTTTTAAGTTAGGGTCATCAGCTGCACAACACATGTCAGACTACACATAGAAGTGTTGACATATCTGAGGCATGGTAGCAGTCAGACATTCAAACTTCACAGGGTATGCTTTCAGTTTAAACCACACACATCACTATTCACAGACTACTTGCAGTGCACCTTTGCAGAGAGTTATATGGACTAGTATAAAGGTTAATACATCTTGAAAATGTTTTGAAACTTGCTTTTTTCTACCAGTTTCATTATAGAGGCAGAGCTCGCAATGCCAGGCCTAATCCAAAATGAAAGGCCGACTCCTGTCGTGCCGCTCTTGTGAGTGTCAGCAACTTTCTAGAGACCTCAATAAGTGTGTCAGTGCCTTTTTAGGGGCAAGATGACACATGAAAAGAAGCTTATAGGTACTACATTACTTCTGTTTCATACAGCATACTCTCTAAATGTGTGTAGTAGAAGCTGTATGGATCACTTTCTGCTCATTATAAAGGGCCGCCGGGAATGAAGGTGTGTGTTCAAGAGGTTTCATGATGACTGCCAAGCTAAGTCTCCTGTGCTTCTGGGACTGAATGCTGAAGTAGCTCTGGCAAGATTTGTGCAGGATTATAATAGACTTTATAGTTTTTAAGTTAGGGTCATCAGCTGCACAACACATGTCAGACTACACATAGAAGTGTTGACATATCTGAGGCATGGTAGCAGTCAGACATTCAAACTTCACAGGGTATGCTTTCAGTTTAAACCACACACATCACTATTCATGGACTACTTGCAGTGCACCTTTGCAGAGAGTTATATGGACTAGTATAAAGGTTAATACATCTTGAACATGTTTTGAAGCTTGCTTTTCTCTACCAGTTTCATTATAAAGGCAGAGCTCGCAATGCCAGGCCTAACCCAAAATGAAAGATTGACTTCTGTCATGCCACTCTTGTGAGTATCAGCATGTTTCTAAAGACATCAATGAGTGTGTCAGTGCCTTTTAGGGGACAAGGTTACACATGTAAAGAAGCCTATAGATAATAGACTATATCTGTTTCACACCGTATGATCTCCAAATGTGCATAGTAGAAGCTGCATACATCACTTGCTGTTCATTATACAGGGCAGCCACGTATAAAGCTGTGTGTTCAAGTGCTTCTGTGACTCCTGCCTAGCTAAGAGATCTGTGCTTCTTGAACTGAATGCTAAAGTAGCTCTTACAAAATGTGTGCAAGGGTATGATAGACTGTATAGTATTTAAATTAGGGTGATCAGCTACACCACACATGTCAGATTACACATAAAAGTGCAGACATACCTAAGACATGATAGGAGTCAGACATTCAAACTTGATACAGTACACTTTCAGTTTAAAGCACACACCTTTGCAGAAACTTATATGGACTAGGATGCAGGTTAATAGATTTGACAATATCTTTTAAAGCTCACTTCTCTTTACCAATTTCATTAGAGAGGCAGAGGTCGCGATGCCAGGCCTAACCAAAATGAAAGGCAGACTCCTGTCATGCCACACTTGTGAGTCTCAGCATCTTTCTAAAGACCTCAATGAGTCTGTCAGTGCCTTTTAGGGGTGACATGACAAATATAAAATAGCCTTTAAGTACTAGATTACCTCTGTCTCACACCACATGCTCTCCAAATGTGTGTAGTAGAAGCTGCATGGATCACTTTCTCCTCATTATAGAGGGCAGCCAGGTATGAAGCTGTGTCGTTTTAAGCGCTTCCAAGTGTTGCTCTGTCTAACTAACAGATCACTTGTTTTGGAACTGAATGCTGAGGTAGCTGTGACAAAATTTATACAGGGGTATGAGAGACTGTATAGTTTTTAAGCTAGAATCAAGAGCTGCACCACACATGTCAGACTAAACGTAGAAGTGCCGACATACCTAACACATGGTAGAAGTCAGACATTCAAACTTGATACAGTACACTTTCAGTTTAAAGCACACACCTTTGCAGAAACTTATATGGACTAGGATGCAGGTTAATAGATTTGACAATATCTTTTAAAGCTCACTTCTCTTTACCAATTTCATTTGAGAGGCAGAGGTCACGATGCCAGGCCTAACCAAAATGAAAGGCAGACTCCTGTCATGCCACACTTGTGAGTCTCAGCATCTTTCTAAAGACCTCAATGAGTGTGTCAGTGCCTTTTAGGGGTGACATGACAAATATAAAATAGCCTTTAAGTACTAGATTACCTCTGTCTCACACCACATGCTCTCCAAATGTGTGTAGTAGAAGCTGCATGGATCACTTTCTCCTCATTATAGAGGGCAGCCAGGTATGAAGCTGTGTGTTTTAAGTGCTTCCGTGTTGCCTGTCTAACTAACAGATCACTTGTTTTGGAACTGAATGCTGAGGTAGCTGTGACAAAATTTATACAGGGGTATGAGAGACTGTATAGTTTTTAAGCTAGAATCAAGAGCTGCACCACACATGTCAGACTAAACGTAGAAGTGCCGATATACCTAACACATGGTAGAAGTCAGACATTCAAATTTGACACAGTACACTTTCAGTTTAAAGCACACACCTCACTATGTACGATCTACTTGCAGTGTACCGTTGCAGAGACTTATATGGACTAGGATAAAGGTTAATACATCTAGCAAAAGGTTGTAAAGCTCCCTTTTCTCTACCACTTTCATTAGAGAGGCAGAGATCGCAAAGCCAGGCCTAACCCAAAATGAAATGCCGACTCTTGTCATCCCACTCTTGTGATTGTGAGCATCTGTCTAGAGACCTCAATGAGTGTGTCAGTGCCTTTTTAGGGGCAAGATGACACATGCAAAAAATCCTTTAGGTACTCCATTACCTCTGTTTGACACCGCATGCTCTGTAAATGTGTGTAGTAGAAGCTGCAGAGATCACTTTCTGCTTATTATACAGGTAAGCCAGGTATGAAGCTGTGTGTTGAAGTGCTTCTGTGACGCCTGTCTAACTAACAGATCTGTGCTTTTGGTACTGAATGCTGATTTAGCTGTGACAAAATGTGTGCAGAGTTATGATAGACAGTATAGTTTTTAAGTTAGGGTCGTCAGCTGCACTACACGTGTCAGACTAAACGTAGGAGTGCAGACGTACCTAACACATGGTAGCCGTCAGACATTCAAATTTGAGACAGTATGCTTTCAGTTTAATACACACCTCACTACCTATAGTGTACTTGCAGTGTACCTTTGCAGAGACTTATTTGGACTAGGATACAAGTTAATATATGTGGCAACATCTTTTAAACCTCACTTTTTTCTACCAGTTTCATTAGAGAGATAGAGCTCACAATGCCAGGCCTAATCCAAAATGAAAGGCCGACTCCTGTCGTGCCGCTCTTGTGAGTGTCAGCATCTTTCTAGAGACCTCAATAAGTGTGTCAGTGCCTTTTTAGGGGCAAGATGACACATGAAAAGAAGCTTATAGGTACTACATTACTTCTGTTTCATACAGCATACTCTCTAAATGTGTGTAGTAGAAGCTGTATGGATCACTTTCTGCTCATTATAAAGGGCCGCCTGGTATGAAGGTGTGTGTTCAAGAGGTTTCATGATGACTGCCAAGCTAAGTCTCCTGTGCTTCTGGGACTGAATGCTGAAGTAGCTCTGGCAAGATTTGTGCAGGATTATAATAGACTTTATAGTTTTTAAGTTAGGGTCATCAGCTGCACAACACATGTCAGACTACACATAGAAGTGTTGACATATCTGAGGCATGGTAGCAGTCAGACATTCAAACTTCACAGGGTATGCTTTCAGTTTAAACCACACACATCACTATTCATGGACTACTTGCAGTGCACCTTTGCAGAGAGTTATATGGACTAGTATAAAGGTTAATACATCTTGAACATGTTTTGAAGCTTGCTTTTCTCTACCAGTTTCATTATAAAGGCAGAGCTCGCAATGCCAGGCCTAACCCAAAATGAAAGATTGATTTCTGTCATGCCACTCTTGTGAGTCTCAGCATCTTTCTAACGACATCAATGAGTGTGTCAGTGCCTTTTAGGGGACAAGGTTACACATGTAAAGAAGCCTATAGATAGTAGACTACATCTGTTTCACACCGTATGCTCTCCAAATGTGTATAGTAGAAGCTGCATGCATCACTTGCTGTTCATTATACAGGGCAGCCACGTATAAAGCTGTGTGTTCAAGTGCTTCTGTGACTCCTGCCTAGCTAAGAGATCTGTGCTTCTGGAACTGAATGCTAAAGTAGCTCTAAGACAATTTGTGCAAGGGTATGATAGACTGTATAGTTTTTAAGTTAGGGTGATCAGCTACACCACACGTGTCAGATTACACATAAAAGTGCAGACATACCTAAGACATGATAGGAGTCAGACATTCAAACTTGATACAGTACACTTTCAGTTTAAAGCACACACCTTTGCAGAAACTTATATGGACTAGGATGCAGGTTAATAATTTCACAATATCTTTTAAAGCTCACTTTTCTTTACCAATTTCATTAGAGAGGCAGAGTTCGCGATGCCAGGCCTAACCCAAAATGAAAGGCAGACCCCTGTCATGCCACTCTTGTGAGTCTCAGCATGTTTCTAGAGACCTCAATGAGTATGTCAGTGTCTTTTAGGGGAGGCATGACACATATAAAATAGCCTTTAAGTACTAGATTACCTCTGTTTCACACTGCATGCTTTCCAAATGTGTGTAGTAAAAGCTGCATGGACCACTTCTTCCTCATTATATAGGGCAGGCAGATTTGAAGCTGTGTGTTCAAGTGCTTCCGTGACGCCTGTCTAACTAACAGATCAGTGCTTTTGGAACTGAATCCTGACCTAGCTATGACAAAATTTGTACAGGAGTATGATCGACTGTATAGTTTTTAAATAAGGGTCATAAGCTGCACCACACGTGTTAAATTAAACGTAGAAGTGCAGACATACCTAACACATGGAAGCAGTCAGGCATTCAAACTTGATAGAGTACACTTTCAGTTTAAAGCACACACCTTACTATCTACGGCCTTCTTGCAGTGTACCTTTGCGGAGACTTATATGGACTTGGATAGAGGTTAATTCATCTGGCAACATGTTTTAAACCTCACTTTTCTCTACTAGTTTCATTAAAGACGCAGAGCTCGCAATGGCAGGCCTAAGCGAAAATGAAAGGCCGACTCCCATCATGCCACTCTTCTGAGTGTTAGCATCTTTTCTAGAGACCCCAATGAGTGTGTCAGTGCCTTTTAAGGGACAAGATGACACATGTAAAGAAGTCTATAAGTACTAGATTAACTCTATTTCGCACCACATGCTCTATAAATGTGTGTAGAAGAAACTGCATGGGTCGCTTTCTGCTCATTATACAAGGCAGCCGGGTATGAAGCTGTGTGTTCATGTGCTTCCATGAGGTCTGCCTAGCTAAGAGATCTGTGCTTCTGGGACTGAAAGCTGAAGTAGCTCTTTTGTATTCGATTTCTATATGTATGAGGAGTTTGGAACATTTATTTTAGAAATGCAGAAAGTAAGAGCGATTGTGTGTTGTGATATATGCCTCTGGATAGTGCTTAAATGATACCTCATCAAAGCTAGAACATACAAATTAGCTGTTTTGTCGGTTGGCACAGCATGAGACTTGGTTTCTCATCCAATCACATCTCAACAGTATTCTAATGTATTACAAAACATGTGTAATATTTACACCTGCGTATGCTTTCCCAAGCTGTTTACCAGCTCGGCATGCTAAAAAATACAGCAAGAGGCCTTTTGCTCAGGAACAGTACATTTGAACACTGCGAGTCGAAAAGGTATATCATGTTTGTACCACTTATCAAATGTCCCAACTGGCACCGATGTTAAAAAATAGACCTTTCCATCGGCTTCAAAAATGCAATGAACTTTTTAGGTCTAGCGTTAGCTAAGACTTTTTTTAAAACTAAAATAATACGGATAATCTACTCACTTGTAGGGGTGTCCAGCCAGCCCTCATCAATCACGGTCTGTTGTTGTATCATTTACATTTTTCTTCTGCCTACTACAGCATCCAGCACAGGGCAATCTGCTCATTTACAAAGAGCACATCCACTCACAAAGTACTTCCCTCCAGTTCAAGGGACTGCTATGGCAATTCGTGCATTTTTAGGCCAAAGAAATATTTTGAGGTTCTAGTAATTACCCCATCAACAAATATTACAAAAACCATGATAAAACACAACTAGCATTGACAAAGCCAAAAGGCTAAGCACCAATTCAAGAGCTATTGGCTTTGTCAACGTGTGTTTCATCACCACTCTAAGTATAAATCATTGACGTGTTTGTACCAATGCTTCTGTTACCTGTTGCAATTGGCACCCTTGTCCGGTCCACAGCACGCTACACACAACAGAAGGAACAGTCTTCGATGTGGGGCACATTAGCACTTCATACGATTTCCCCTTCCGTAACGCATACAAAATCCGCACTTTAGACATGGTTTAGTCACTCAGTGCGAGTGTGGATACATTCTGCAATTGGTTCAAGCATACATTTTAAGCACAGCACGCTGCACACAACAAAAGGAACAGGCTTTGGTGTGGGGCACATTAGCAGATCTTTCACAATCCATCACCAGTGTGGTTTACAGCGCACAACAGGTCACTTTTGCACTCTTTGCAGCTAGCTGTCATAGGTGGGCACAGACATAACTCCTACCAGATTCCTTATCTACAGGTTCCATTACTAACGCAAAGGCAGTTTTGGAGACAGCAGTGATAACATCCTCATTTTGTGCGGACATAATTCAACAACAAACCACATAATTGTACTCAACAACACAATTGCATAATACACCGCATACATTCTGTCCACACCACATAATTCAAAATCATTTCACAAAATTCAACAGCACACCACATAATTAAGCTCCACTACATGGCACAACACAAAATACCATTCCAGATATTTACACTCCATGATACACAATCCCACTCCACATAATTACAATACAATCAATACTACATAATTGCTGTCAACAGAATTCCACAGAACACCATACCACATAATTCCACTAGACAAACCCACTCCACAGCACACAAAGCCACTGCACACAATGCCACACCTAACCATTCTAAACCAACACACATTATTCCACTACACACCACGTACATCCACTCCACTCCATAACATATAGGTAAAACATTTATAACACCAATAGCTCTAGCTCTCGTTTTACTTTATTTTCTAAAGCACATGCTTTTGTCTTGGGGGTCGGTATAAATTACAAATCATGCGTTGTATCCTGTACGGGGGTCACTTTGTAGGCCTTATCTGTTAGTTTTTTTTAACTTAATATATTTTGTTATTTGGAAAAAATGTAAATGGTTTAAATAAACAGAGCATAAAAAAACATTTAAAATTTATAGCTATAAATCGTGTGTAGGAGGGGAGTTAGTGCATTTTTAAACTTTACAAAAATTATCTATTTTTACACACACAAATAAGCTCAACACATTTCCATTACACACCAGATAATTCAACAAGAAACCACATAACACAAAATAACAACACAATTACATAAAACACCACAGACATATAATCCACACCACATAATTCAACATCGCACCACAAACTTACAACAGCACACCACATAATAAAACTCAAAATACATAACACTCCACAACACAAAGTACCATACCATATAATTACACTCCGTAACACACAATCCCACTCCACATAATTCCTATACACTAAATACCACAACATTTCTATCCACATAATTCAACTGCACAACATACCACATAATTCCATTACTCACCACATACATCCACTCCACTCCAAAACACAAAGAAAAAACAATTACATTTACAACGCCAATAGATCTAATTCTCGCAAATGCAAGAACCATTGCATTGTAACTGCTTGTTTCTAGTGGTCGCGTTTGCAGAGTGGTGAAGAAAGGGGGCTGGGCCTCCGACCAGGTCTCAGGAATCCCGCTGTGTAGGAATTACAGGAGGTACCAGGAGGGCTTCTTGGCCCCCAAGGTCCCTCAGAAGTAAAGTGGACCTCATCCCCCAACCAGTAGTGCACCAAGAGCCGAGCAGCGTTTCCAAAGTGGTGGAGAAAGGGGGCGTGGCCTCCGAAGACCTCTTAGCAATGCCGCTGTGAGGGACTTATTGGAGATAACAGGAGGGGTAGTTGGCCCCCAAGGATATCCTTGGGGGCCAACTAGGACTCTTATTGCCTCCAGTAAGTCCCATAAAGCAGGATTGCTGAGACCTGATAGCAGGCCACGCCCCCTTTCTCCACCACTCTGCAAACGTCCCCTTGGCTATTGAGGGTCCTTGGGGGCCGACTACCCCTCCTGTTACCTCGAGAAAGTCCTACAAAGTAGATTTGCTGAGAGGTTTTCGGTGGCCACGCCCCCTTTCTCCACCACTCTGCAAACGCACCTCCTGGTGCACTATAAGTAGTGGGATGAAGCCCCCTTGGCTATTGAGGGTCCTTGGGGGCCAACTACCCCTCCTGTTAAATCCAGCAGGTCCCACACAGTGGATTTGCAAAGAGGTTTACGTGGCCTCCGGCGAGTTGCCAGTTTTTCATTTCTTTTCTTTTAGGAAGGAGCTGCGTGGCCCCTCCTTCCCTTGACTCTTTTGGGCCCAGGGACCCCATCCCTGGGGCCTGACCCATTTTTAATGTTTTAAAAATAAAACTGGAGGGGGTCGCGTGGACTGATTTAGGCCAAGCCATTATTTTTTTTATTAAACTGGAGGGAGGCCGCACAGCCCTCCTATCATGGCCAATTTCGGTCCCTTGGCCTGGCCATTTCTTTTTTTTTAGCCCCGGGGACCCCATCCCCCAGGACATGGCATGCTCTCACTTGCTTAAAGTGGAGCACGCTGTTTGCTGTGGTATGACATAGCAAACTGCAATGTCCCGGGTGTGGGCACCCCCGGACATTCCTGGAGCCAGCCCTGGGGGGTGGCAGGCCCCAGGGCCATCTAGGGCTCCTGGAGAGGGGCCGTACAGACCCTCCTTTGATCACATTTGCCCCGGGTGAGTGGTGGTCCCCAGTGCCGGGGGACCGCAATGGACCCCCTCAGTGATTACATTTGTGCCCAGGGGAGGTGGCGTTCCCCAGGGCTGCGGGGGAGGCCATAGGGCCTCCCCCACTTTTTTTCATAAAGTTTGTACCCCGGGGAGGGTCGTCCCCTGCATTACTTATTATAAAAAAACAGTGTGCCCCGGGGAGGTGGCAGTCCCCGGGGCAGGGAGGTCCACGAGGTCCCCCCACCATAATTTTCATTAGCCCCGGGGAGGTGGCAGTCCCCGGGTCATGGAGGGTGTCCACGAGGCCCCTCCCACATTGTTTTAATGAGCCCCGGGAGGTGCGGTCCTTGAGGCAGGTGGGGTCTGCGAGGCCCCCCATCATAATTGGAACTAGCTCAGGGGAGGTGGCGGTCCCTGTGGGCCCGCCCGCATTAATAAGGAAAAGTGCCCCGGGGAGGTGGTGGTCCTGAGGCTTAAATAAGCTCTAGGAGGGGGCCCAGTGCGCCCCCCTACTATATATATATATATATATATATATATATATATATATATATATATATATATTATATGGCCTCAGGACCTGGTCCGCCCGGGGGTTATTTTAAAGCAAGCGCGGGAGCCCGCGCTTGCTTTTTAAAAAAAGTTTGCTGCAATTTTTTTTTTGTTAAAAAGGTTTTATGCCCTGGGGGGTCCCAGGGAGACCCCAAGACCATGGCTTGGGGGTCAGGGTCTTCCTACCCTGCAACCTTTTCTTTGTTTTCACTTTTTTTTTAAACTCGATGAAGCCGAGTCCCAGGATGGCTGCCAACACTTTCTGGTTGAAGTGTTGGCAGTCAATCAGAGCAGTGCATTTCCCTGCACAAGCTCGTCTTTGTTCACGAAGACTTTGCGACCAGAGATATCACAATAATTTTAAACTTAATTTTCTCAACAACTACTGAATGGATTTACACCAAATAAGCAAAAGGCACTTCCTTTAACCAACATCCACCTCCATGACAAATTTGGGTGTAGTCCGTTCAGTGGTTCAGGCTGTAGGTGTGGCCAAAGGTTCCTATGGGAATTAACATTGCAAATGCACCAGTATTTAGCACCCCAAATTCTTGGTCCCCACTGCATGGATCACCCCCAAACTTTCCATGACAACCAGAACCTACCTTGACACTTTTGTTGGAAAATTTCATGAAGATTGGTCAAACAACGCCGAAGTTGTAGCCAGTAGCTAATATATATATATATATATATATAGCCTACTCTCAGCCACCAGTATTAAGACCTAGGGGCATATTCACAAGGAGCTATCGCCGAATTAACGGCACTTTATCGCAGCCAAAGTCGTGATAAATTTACCTCCCCATTCACAAGCCGGTGTTAACAGCCGACAGCACCAGTTTACCCGCAATAGCAGCCGCAAAAAACATCGCCACAGAGGACCCCCGCAAATATCGCTAATGAGATGCAGAGTAGGCGTTCCCGTGCCAAAAGCCGAGACAACAGCACACCTCAACATTCACAACGACCAGCCACATCGGCGATAAAAACACAAAACAGGCGATAAGGCGCGTTAGCACCAGGAAATTTACACCTGCTCTGACCTGGTGTAAAGTCCGACGGCAGCCAGCACCACAAAAGGGAGCACAGCCCAGGGCCACATCCGAAGGGCAACAGATGCCATGGAGCCACCCATCATGCGGCCCGGACACCCAAGAGGGCCACAACACCCACCCCCACCACCCCAGTACCCCAACCCACACCCGGAACACCCCCCCCGGACCACCACAGACGCAGCGCAGACAAAGACAGCGGAACCCCAGGAAACGTACCAGCCGCACAGACCCAACATCTGACAATGTCACCGTCCACCTCAGGCTGAAAGGGACAACCATCCTACGCCTCCTGACCATCATCGCCTAACAGGCCTACGGCACCAACACAGCGGACAACCAACATCCCACCCCACACAAAGCTGATGGCTTGGCTGCACCTGTTGGCCCCTGGTACCCCCCAAACAACACCCGCCAGAGTCGGAGGAGTCACACAGCCAGCCACATCCAAGTCCCCCACACATGTCCTGGACATCACCATCACCCTGGTACCCCAGTCCCCATACGTACAACACAATGCGCAGGATACGCTGGAGACCAAGCAAGGACCATACGCCAGAGCAGGATGCACGCACGTGTTGGGGGCAATCCACAGCACACATGTACTACCTGTGCCCCCTGGTGACACAGCACACAATCACCTCAACAGGAAGCACATGTCTCACATCAATGTGCAGGCAACAACAGAACACCGTGGAACCCCCAACAATGTCGCCTTCAAATACACAGCCAGTGTGCATGATACCTTCATCCTCCGACACCCCATCATCAACCAGCGTTCCCAGGATGGCAAAAAAGGAAATGCACACCCCCTTGGCAAGTCCGAAATGAACACCCCACACACCTCAACTCCACAACCATGCAACGCACAACTCTGGCAATGCACCCGCCACAAAATCACAACCAACATGCACAACAACATGACCACCCACCAGACACGACAGAACAACTTACAATGGTAACCTGGGCAAGCCCTGAACATGAGCCATCAACGGCATGGCACCTCAGCCACATAATAGCCGAATGTGGGTAGAGGTGGCAACCAGGCATGTGTGAAGGATGCAGTAGAGCTATGACCGGGAAAGCACACAATGCCAAGAGTGGCGGAGATGTGCTGGACAGACCGCAGTATGCAGAACACACCCATATCCATGGCGACATACACCTCTGGCGTATGGAGTGCAGTGGACAGTGGACGCAACCATGCCACCCCAGCCAGTGGGGGAACTCGTGGAAATGTTGCCTGTGACGCCACCCCCTAAGCGCCACCGGAGTGGGATGGCACGGCGTAGGCCATGCCAGCGTAGGGGTGTGAATAAAAAGCACGTAGGCCTGGCGTGTTCCTCTCCCGGAAAGCCCCACGTCTCTGCCAGGGCGGCGCCTCCCACCCCGCCACGAGGCCGATGCCGTCCTCGTGAGCGTAGTTGCCTGCGATGCTGTGCACCTGCCGGACCCCGGCACGCTGGACCACGAACCCGTCAGACCCGCCCCTGCGCAGCCAGGCCACACTGATCACCTGCCGACACCGGCGTGTGTCAAGGAGGGCCCACCACGTGCCGGCGCAAGCTCCAAGCCCGAGTTCCGCGACCTTGGCAGCCACCTCAGACCATCACGGCCTCCATGACACAGGCCCGCTTTATTCCCTTTTCGTTGACGTACTCCACTGACGCCTTCAGCCTACTCCTCGGACCAGTAGGTCCCATATGTGAAACTGTGTCCTGAGTCATGAATGGCAGTGACCCCAAATCCGGGCCAGCGGCCACAGCACCAGACCCCCCGATCAGTGAGGCATAGTTCCATATGAGCATCTTGCGACACGTGGTGCCACTAACCCTGTTCAACGCCAGCCGGCTACACGTGGTGCCACTAACCCTGTCCAACGCCAGCCGGCTACACGTGGTGCCACTAACCCTGTTCAACGCCAGCCGGCTACACGTGGTGCCACTAACCCTGTTCAACACCAGCCGGCTACACGTGGTGCCATTGAACCTGAACAACGCAGGCTGGTGGGGCCATCCAACCTATGCCGGCGACACTAGGTGAATGGGCCGTGCTGACCGCTGCCTCAGGCCTACACCACGGTCAGGTAGGTCACACATTTGGAACTGAGTCTTGATTACACCATGGCAGTGAACATCATTTAAGGCAGAGAACAATTCACTATACTCCCTTCGATGTGGTGCCAACAAGTCTGTGCATGGCATCACAGCCACACGTGTCTGTGGGCCTACGTGGACCACTGCCCTGGGCCTACGCTGCGCACGAGTGGGATCACAGATTTGGAACTGAACATCGGTAATTCAAAAGGCAGAATACATATCATCGCACGCACGGAGAGGCGTAAGAAGATGGCGCGTTGCAGTCCGGTGGGAACAGGATCATCGTTACGGAGGTGATTGAACACTACCGATAACTGCCACTGTGTCACTAACTCTGTGCCTCGCGAGCCAACAACACGTGGCTGTGGGCCACTGCTGACCGCTGCCTCCGGCCTACACTGCGGTCCAGTAGGTCACAGAGTCTTGATTTGGCAATGTTGGAGTTCACATCTGTGTATCTCAGCACCTGTGCCACTAAGTGTGTACCCCGACATTCATGGACACTCACTGGTCGTACATTGGTGGCGTTTGAGTCTATGGACATCCTCATGTAGCTGATACCGAATTGTTGGTGAAAACGAGGGTTGCGCTTTCCACTCCTCCATTTGCTGCTTCCAGATAACATCAGACCTTCCGCATCATGCCCTGGAGGACACCTTCCACTGTCCCCCGCAACACTCCGCAACATACACCTCGGACATTGATGGGGACCCGCTCAGGTCGCGTGGCCCATCTGACTGCACCGCAAGTCACCGTCCTGCGGCTGGGTGCCTGTGCCGGCTGCAGTGCATCCGGGGCCACTAACTCTGTGCTTGTCAGGTCTGGGACCCCTTCTTCTGAGACATTGAATGGCCTCTGAAGCGATGGTCTTGGGGTCATCAACACCATTTGTCTGTGGCCCTGCGCTGTCCGCAGCCTCCGGCCTCAACTGCGGGCCACCAGGGCCCACACATAGCATCTAGTCCTGACCGGCCCAGATGTCGCATCACCGCAGGAGGCACACGCCACCACCGCAAAGACCACCTCCAACCGCCATCTGCCAGAGTCAAAACGGTGGTCCTGACAGACCTACGGAGTTGCTCAGACCTGTCGTGGATGCCATCATCGGCCTGATACCCTGCTCAGCACTCCAGGTGCCAGTGACTCAGTGCACCGCAAGCCATTGTCCATCACTGATTGAGTTTTGTGCTGTTGTGAGGTTGCGCAGCAATGTCACCTCATGCAGTGGGGTAGACCTGGGACCATGATGAGGAAGATGTGTCATGTGTGCGGACGGGAGAAGGCACAGACAATGGGAGGGCAGGAGGCAACAGCCCCAAGGCAGGAATGCAGACTGGTGGTGGTAGTCAAGCTACACACCCGGATCTATCACTGGGTATTGCGCTGTGGACTGCGGATGCAACTGTCACCTCAGGCAGTGTGGGAGACCTGGGACGTTGATGAGGAAGTTGATGCAGGTGTAACACACCCCACTGCATCTGCATCAGGACTAACACGAAGGGACACAATCCTAGCAATTTCCTCACATGAGCGCGCTCTTCTCTAGTGCCCCTACCTCAGTGCACTGCAACTCATGGAACCTCCTGACTGAATATTGGGTGACCTCTGTCCTTACTCCGGATCCCTCCATGTTGCTCTGCAGTTGACTCTGTTATGCATGTGTTTTCTGTTTCCATTACACTGGTGTCCACTGTTCAGGTTGTTGCCAGCACCAAGCACTCTGTGCGGGCTGGCTTATACTCACCCCACACACATCCAGCACAGGCGTCACTGTACATGTGGCCCTGCCAATAAAGGGGCCGGGCGCACGTGCCCATAGCCAGTTCAACATGATATGTGCATGTGTCCCTGTGGTCTTGTTGTATGCATGGGGGCCCTGGGCCCTACGACATTACATTGTGCTGTGTACAGCGGACGCAGACATGTCACCGCAGGCAGTGGGCTAGAACCTGGACATGTAGCTTTGTCGCCACCCACTCAATTCGTAAGGGGAGTGGACTGTGCCATCGTACGCAGAGCCAACGTGGGTGTGTGACTGATATGTGCGTGCCCCTGGGTGTGGTTCTGTACTGGGTATGTGCCTCTGCATGTGTCTCTATGGCAGTGTGGGTCTCCTTTGTGGGGTGTAGGTGGTCCCTGAAGGGTATTGGACACCCACGTATGTGTTCTAGTTCGCATTCCATGGGTTGGGCAACACCCGCACCTGTTGGGCCACCTCCTTTTGGCGTTCTGACACCTGGCATTGGGGTGCCATGTGTGGGTGGGTGAAGTGTTGTGAGCCAGCCGTGATTGCGGGTGCTTCATGCTGTGTGGTCTGTTGCAGGGGCTGGGTTCTCCTGTGAGTAGCTTGTCTACCCTGGTCCTGGTGGTGGGTTGTGTGGGATGTCCATGGTCTGTTGTAGAGCGTCGGTGTCGAAGGTGTGGTGTTCGTCTCCGGCATCACTGATGGGTTGTCTGTTCTGACCTGCTGGAGGTGTTGTTTGTCCCTCTGCATTGTGAAGGGGAGGTGCATGTTGGCATTGTGTTGGCGCCTTGTTCTTGTCGACATGCAGACTGTGTGACAATGTACATTGTGACTGTTTGGGTGGTGGTGGCTATTTGAGTTGGGACAGTGTACATTTGGCCTACATGGCTGATGTGGGGTTGTAGCCGTAGATATGCATCTCACAGTTCCCTGCTCTGTCCAATGTGATTGTTCTGTTTCTGCGCCTGGGCGGACCTAGTTGTGACCCCTGTTCTGCAGTGTGGGTGTTGCACTTTGTGCCACATTGTCATGGTGTGTGCTGTGATTGCTATGTGTGTGTGCTGCAGTGTGCCACAGGGATGGGGGACATGTCCCTGGGTAATTGTGGGTGTGCAGTGTGCTACACCTCATTGTGCATGTGTGCCATTGTGCCCATCACCCCCCGTCCCCCCAGTCCCTGTTGGATCCTCACCCTGTTGTTGTTGTGTCGGGTCCTGTCGAGCTGTGTCCGTACTCCCACCTCCTTGCACCGTCTCCACACTGATGACTGTGGCCTGGGTTTCCTCCAGCTCCTCCTGTGGCGCAGGACTGCCACCTCCTGTCGCCGTTGCTGCCTTCCTGTTGGCAGCGAGTTTGTACCTGGTGTAGGTTGTCCCGTCCTGCCGGCGCCTCTTGGCCTCCTGGATTGGCCTCCTCGGCACTCCGACTGCATTCCAGGTGGTCTACTTGTGGGTCAGTTGCTGGTAGTGTTCTGTCACCTCCGTGACGCTGGTCTTGTTTTCCTGCGGTCTGCACCCCGTCTTCCTCTCCCTTTTCTCCTTGGCCTTCCCCGACCCCGTTGTTCCTTGCTGGTGGTCTGTGGGGGTTGTGGGGTTCGCGTTGACCTCTGCGCTGGGTCAGGGTGCATCCATGTTGCTACGTGCTTTGGCTTGTTTCTGGTGTGTTGTTTCTGTGGTTTTTATGGTGCAATTTCCCGCCAGACGCGTGGGATTTGCAGGCCTGTGGCTGATTTTCGCTACTTTTTGTACCGCAATTGGCCTCATCGCATGATTTCTCACGTTTTGCATTTTTTCGGCGTGGCGTTGATTTTCACGTTGACATTTGACGCATTATCTGGTGACTATCGCATGCTACCGCCTTGTTGTGAATTCCACGTTGACACAGGGTTATTTTCCAGTGATAGGCTGCAATATTGAAAGTTGCGTTACGCTACTCTTGCGGTAGTTATCACACGTTCTTGTGAATATACCCCCTAGTTTCCATAAGAAAAGCATTTTTTGACTTGCTTTAATGTTGGTGCTGTTTGACAAATCTTCAAAACATTTTCCCCAAAAGTGCCCTACTATTTCTAATTGTACATGAAAGGTTTCATGTTCTTCCATTAAGCGGAGTTCGAGAAAAAGGAGGGGAGTGCGTCTCCCATGTTAATTCCCACAGAGATTTTAGACATGACTACAGCCCGAACCGCTGAACGGAATTACACCAAATTTGGCGGAAAGCTAGATCTTGGTCCAGAAAGTGTGTTTTTTGTGATTTGGTAAAAAGCCATTCAGTAATTTTAGGGTTATTAAAGAAAAAACAAATGTGTATATCTAGGGACATGGACCCTTCGCGGGGACTCGCAAATCCACATTCCAACAGCAATGCTGTGATTGACTGGCCGCAACCTGAGTAGAAAGTTGCTACTGCCATTTTAGAAATTGGAGAACTGTTCCCGGCTGCGACAATTCACATAGAATGCAGTAGAAGGGGCATGGAAGAGGTTCCCTGACACCCTGGGTGCAATTTAAGGGTTTGTGAGGGGCCCTTGATGGGATGAAAATGCCCCCAAATGATTTTTTTCCCACATGTGTGACTTCACAGAAGCACCACGACACACAGCCACCATTTTACATATTGGGGAATGGCCTTGGGGTGTGAAATTTTTGACAGAAATGTAATAGAAGGGGTCAGGGAAAGAGTACCCTGACCCCATGGGTGTAATATAACGGTATGTGATGGAACCCCTGAAGGGAAGAAAATGCTCCCAAATGATTTTTTTCCATATGTGCAGATTTGCGGAGGCACCGCTACATTCAGCGTGGCCCCCATGTAAATTCGCAACAGAACTGCAAATTCAGCCATAAATTAAAAAAAAAAAAAATTATCTCACAGACCCACTCAGAGACTCACACACCCGCTCTCAGGCCCACTCAAACACCCACTCAGATACCTATTCAGACGCTCAGGCACCCACTCCAAGACCCATTCAGACACTCACGCATCCACTCACACACCCACTCAAACACTTAAGCACCCACTCTCACAATCCACTCTCAACAGCAGGATTAGTTCACAAACAAATTTTTTATTCTATTGTGTATTTGGAATTATTGTCTGCTATTCTTTTGTAAATCAGATGAGCAAGAATTAGCAACGTAACAATAAGCATCTCAATAGTAAAACTGAAAGAATGGTGAAAGCAAGAAACACCTCAAACATTGTTCATCACACAGCTCTACCATTTAGTTAGTAGTTTTCTTTAACTATATTATATGTGGTTGCTGACACCTTAATGTATTAATCAATCATATGATTTTCTGAGTCCTACAAAGCTCTCTGCTTACTTGTTTACCTGCAGGTGTCAAATAGAAACCCCAATTTACAGCATCTCTTTTGTAGCTGGTCAGTCTCCTTGTAGCACAACAATTGCTACTGCCTTTTATACCTTTGCCATTCATTAAAGTCTAGGGATTAAGCTAATGACCTTTTCCAATATGACCCTACATTTTTTACACCAGACAGAATACAATGCTTCTATAGTTTATTAGGATGCATACCAAACCTTGGGGCTTATTTACAAGCCCCTTGCGACACTTTTGCGTCATTTTAACATGGGAAAAGTGACGCAAAAGTGGCGCAAGGGGCTTGTAAATCTGCCCCCTTGTATCTTTCTTGCTCTGCCAGTTTGGATCTTGCACAAAGTCAATCTGAAAGCAGATTTCTAGCTACTTTGCTGCTGAGAATGGAAAAATCAGTGTCAAGCAATTAAAACATTAGCAGCAGAAAATCTGGGACGATTTAGCCTTTGCAAACTGTGCCATCTTGCACAAAATATGAAGCTAAGAAAATCATTTTAATAAACCTATCGGGCCTAGCACTTTTATGTTTGCAGAACCATACTCAAATCCTTTCCGTGCACAAACTACAACCATGATAACATGCATCAGGCCTGTGACACGAACATTTTGAAATATTATAAAAGCATGCTCACCTAAATCAATATTTTACAATTAACAAGCACTGGCAAACCCAATAAGTCGCAGTTTTTTTTTTACTTCTAGGTTTGCCAAGTACTTTTGGAATTGATGTGCATTACGGAAAAAAAGGGTGCAATGATGTGGGCATGTGCATTTACTTGTCATAACGCTCCTGCATTTACGTCTGCATATCGTGGTAGTGTATGAGTGGATGTCACCAAGCATGCGTGCGACTACAGAATGAAGCGGCTGCAATTATTTTTATTTACAATCCCAAGATGTAGGAAGCCACTTGGAGCAGTAAATTAGAAGAAAAAAACGTTTTGTCTTGTGTAAAAGCACTTTATTTGAAGACAGAGCTTTCCAGCAGCAACTGACAATCCCCCCAAAACAAAAAAAACATAGGGGCATATTAGCAAGGAGTTGCGATATTTATCGCAAAACGCGCTTAGCGCGTATTTTGTTAACGCCGCCTATCGCTGGAAATTATCGCTGAGATAACACCCTATTAGTAAGGTTTATCTCCATAGCGATAATATTTCCAACGATAAGCGACTAAAATGTGAGAATATCGCTGGAAAAGCAGCGATATTCTCGCATTATCGCTAAGGTGGAGTCAGCATTAGAATCCACCTCCTATACTTTAAACAGGTAAGTCATCCTCACTAGCAGGTGATAAAATATAGCGATAAACGCGCTTAGCGCGAGTATTTTATACGCCGCCTGCCTTGCTAATAGGGGGTAGTGGAGTTAGCGACTGTTTCCAGTCGCTTTTAGTGAGAACGCCTTCCTTGCATGTCATTAGCGATAATTATCGCTGACATGCAAGGCGATGTGAATCCCGGCCGCTAACGCCTAAAAGCTGTCGCTAACGCCAGTTAGAGACAGCTTGCTAATAGGCGATATAAATATCGCCGCTTTAGCGGCAAAAGTGCCGCTAAAGCGGCGATAAATCCCTTGATAATATGCCCCACATATTTTAAAGGTCCAAAGGGGTGGGAGAATAATTGTGGAGAAGCAATGAGGAGTGGGTGGTAGGAGTAACGGGCATGCTTGAGGCCGGGGGAATAAATAAAAAATATTATAAAAAAGTGTGGCAGAAGCAAAAGGCAATTGTCTAAGAGGAGGGAGCAACACAGACACATGGATGTGGATGTTTGAAGAGATAGGGAGCAGCACACAAGGGAGACAGAAAGAAAACACAGGTACTCTCATTAAGTGCTTAAAGAAAAAGAAAAAAACAGTACCCTGAATGTGGGCAGTGGAGGTAAATAAGCTGCTCAATCTAAAGAAAGTTGAAGAACCTATGTTACATAGAAGGGACAAGCACAAGAAGCGGAAGGAAAGTCATTGATTAAGGAGCAAGCAAGCATTCATAACAATAAAGCCAACTAATGGTAAGCAATTGGCTCGCTCTAGGCCCACTCTATGTTTTTGGTAGGGTCTTCATCTAAAACCTGTCTGCAGACGAAAGTTAAAAACTGCTCCAATTTTAGGTCTATAACAACTAGTTTGCAATAAAACCTTTTTTACTTACAGTTTGCTGACATGGTATTGTGGCTGGAAGTCTTAATGTTAAAAAACTTGTTTGCAATCGTTTTATCCTATTACGAGTTATACCTTTAATGTTCAAGTCAGAACAATTCTTTTGTGTGCAACCTTAATATTGTTTCAAAAATATTATTAGACATAAATATTGTTTCAAAAATATTGCGGTGTCAAGAAAATCATGGGACAGAATGCTTAGGGTGGATGCAACTCATGTAATTTGCTGCAGTGTAATTATGCAAAATTGCCTTGAAATTATGTAGAATATGTGGAATTACACGAGAAGCATAACCCAGCATTTAGAGTTATTTTCTTAGGGCAAAATGGACCCTCGCATCCCAAAGGATCTGAGGATGCATTTTGTGTTAAGAAACAGCACAAAATGAAACAGTACATGAGCAGCAGCAGCCAGCAGCTTCTTGTGCTCTGTTCCTGTGCTCTTACAGCAGGATTTTGTCCTCCAAATTACTCGTAATTACGCAGCTGGTGTTATCAAGTAATTTTCAGTAATTTTGCATCACAAGTGTAAAACAAACTTTCTGAAAAAACTCTGATTATTCCGCATAATAAAAATTTCATCCCAGCCTACAGTATACTGTGTAGAAGAATATTGTTTTTAAGTGTTTAATACCTTCTTTAAATTGTGTTGCATATACTATTATTTATTAATTCGTTTATTATTACATCTTATGGAATAAGTTAATATTATTGTAAAGTTAATTACGTGTAATTAATTTTGAATATAGTGTATTTTATTTGTGAGTTGGTAATATTTTTATAGAATTATTTTGATTTTATTTGTTTTATTTATGTACTGGTGGAATGTTGGTTTTGTAGGGAGTAGAGAGTGAAATATATTTTTAAGACATATTTTATAATAGTTTCTAAATAGTTTGTTTATGTTATACCTTTCAATTTGCAAATTTGACAACTTATTAAGTAAATTATTTGTTTTATAAATTATTTAATCGATCATTTAAAAACTAGCAATTCATTCGTTTAACTATTAATTCGTTAATTAGATCATTCATTGTGTAAATTACTTAATTATTTATAATCATTTGTATGTCAATTAGTTGTATTCTGTTTAAGCATTTTTATATAGGTATTTTTATGGTATTACTGTTTTTTAAATGAAAGTGTAGTTTTCCGGTTTAGTGTAATAGAATGGGAAGTGTATTAATTATATATAAATATATATTAATGGGGAAATAGTTACCACTAGCACAATGGCTGCCACATTGCCTCGTGAGAAAGGGTATGCCCCAAAACATGTCGGGGATTTCATTCAGCCAAATTTGCAATAAAGCATGTCTCAGCATAACTAAAAAGTGTATGTCATGATTCCTAAAGGAAGTTATATATATATATAGAAATTCACTGAAAAAACCATAGGTTTCAGGGACGTTATAGTTAGTTGGACATTTCTCTTCTACAAAACCATAGAAATTGCCCCGTTATAGTTAGTTCAGCTAACTATAACTCGCGCACCCGCAATGCACTTCTGATGACGTCACATATTACATCATTCATGACATGGTCAGTGACATCACTGATGACATCACTGATGACATCTCAAAGGCCATGCCCCCTTTTTACACCACTCTGCAACGCAGCTCTGTGGCGCTTACTGGAGGTAGCTGGTGGGCTAGTTGACCCCCAGGGACCCTCAGGACTCAAGGGGATTTAATCCCCCAATTTACAACGCACCAGGGGGTGCGTTTGCACAGTGGTGCAGGGAGGGGGCGTGGCCTGATATGACAAGTGTGCAAACGTGCCCCGTGGCGTGTTTTAAGTTGGGGGATTAATTCCCCTTAAATCCTGAGGGTCCCTGGGGGCCAACTAGCCCACCAGGTACCTCCAGTAAGTGCCAGGGAGCTGCGTTGCTGAGAGGTGGTCCAAGGCCACGCCCCCTTTTTACACCACTCTGCAACACCGCTCTGTGGCGCTTACTTGAGGTAGTTGGTGGGCTACTGGACCCCCAGGGACCCTCAGGACTCAAGGGTATTTAATCCCCCAATTTACAATGCACCATGGGTGCGTTTGCACAGTGGTGCAGGGAGGGCGTGGCCTGATTTAACAAGTGTGCAAACGTACCCTGTGGTGCGTTTTAAGTTGAGGAATTAATACCCTTAAATCCTGAGGTCCTGAGGACAACTAGCCCACCAGGTACCTCCAGTAAGCGCCAGGAGCTGCGTTGCAGAGAGGTGTTCAGAGGCCACGCCCTTTTACACCTGTCTGCAACGCAGCTCTGTGGCGCGTACTGGAGTACCTGGTGGGCTAGTTGGCCCCAGGGACCTCAGGACTCAAGGGATTTAATCCCCCAATTTACAATGCACCAGGGGCGTGTTTGCACAGTGGTGCAGGGAGGGGCGTGGCCTGATTTGACAAGTGTGCAAACGCGCCCTGTGGCGCGTTTTAAGTTGGGGAATTAATTCCCCTTCAATCCAGAGGGTCCCGGGGGGCCAACTAGCCCACCAGGTACCTCCAGTAAGTGCCAGGGAGCTGTGTTGCAGAGAGGTGGTCCAAGGCCACGCCCCCTTTTTACACCAGAGAGTGTAAAAGGGGCGTGGCCTTGGACCACCTCTCTGCAACGCAGCCTGTGGCGCTTACTGGAGGTACCTGGTGGGCTAGTTGCCTCAGGGACCCTCAGGATTGAAGGGAATTAATTCCCAACTTAAAATGCGCCACAGGGTGCGTTTACACACTTATCACATCAGGCCACGCCCTCCCTGCACCACTGTGCAAACGCACCCCCTAGTGCCTTGTAGGTGGGATTAAATCCCCTTGAGTCCTGAGGGTCCCTGGGGGCCAACTAGCCCACCAGGTACGTCCAGTAAGCGCCACAGAGCTGATTTGCAGAGAGGTGTCAAATGGGGCGTGGCCTCGGACCACCTCTCTGCAAGGCAGCCCTGTGGCGCTTACTGGAGGTACCTGGTGGGCTAGTTGGCCCCCAGGGACCCCCAGGATTCAAGGGGAATTAATTCCCCAACTTACAACACGCCAGGGGGTGAGTTTGCAGAGTGCTGCAGGGAGGGGGCGGGGCCTCCACGCGATGCCAGCTTTTTTTTCTTTTTTCTTTTTTCAGAGGGGGCTGTGTGGCCCCCCTTCTTTTCTCATTTTTGGGGCCCTGGGGACCCCATACCCCAGGGCCTGACCCCTTTTTCCCAAAAATTTATAAATCGGGAAGGAGGCCGCGTGGCCCCCCTCCCGAGGCCAATTTCGGCCCCGGGGACCCCATCCCCCGGGGCATGGCCAGAATTTTATTCCTTTTTTCTTAATGTTTGGAGGGGGGCCGCGTGGCCCCCCTCCTAAGGCCAATTATGGCCCCGGGGACCCCATCCCCGGGGGCGGCCTTTGCTTTATAAAAAAAATTACTTATTGGGGAGGGGGGCCGCGTGGCCCCCCTCCTGGGCCACTTCTGGCCCCAGGGACCCCATCCCCCGGGTCCTGGCCTCTCTGTTGGGGACCGTGGGGGAGCCCCAATGCCCTCATGGTCCCGCCGGCTCCCCGCCTCCTGCGGGAACCGGCATTACTCTTCCACAAGGGGAGATGCTGACATGCAGCTCCCCTTGTGGAAAAGCAATTTGCTTTGCTTCATTGAAGCGAGAGCAGGTTTCCCTGCTCTCGCTTCAATGAAGCAAAGCACAGTTTGCAATGACAGGGCGGGAGCCGCACGGCTCCCGCCCTGTCATTGCAAACAGCAGTGTCCCGGGGGTGGGCACCCTGGGACACTGCAGGAGCCAGTCCTGGGGGGTGGCGGTCTCCAGAGACATCGAGGGCTCTAGGGGGCCGCGCGGCCCCCTACCTTCATTTTAAAAGCCCCAGGGAGGTGGTGGTCCCGGGGCCTAGGGGTCCATAACGGACCCCGAATTTAAATATAGAGTGCCCGGGGAGGTGGTGTTCCGCGGGGCATGTGGGGGGGCTTGAGCCCCCCCACACATCTTTTAAAAATACAAAATAGAGCCCTGGGGAGGTGGTGGTCCCCGGGGCAGCGGGGGGGCCACGTGCCCCCCGCAGTTTATTATCAAAGCCCTAGGGAGGTGGTGGTCCCCAGGGCAGCATGGGGGGCATTGGGACCCCCCCATGCTTTTCTTTTTCACAGCCCCAGGGAGGTGGCGGTCCCCGGGGATGCTGGGGGCCTTACTGCCCCCCGCATACATTCTAATAAGCCTCGGGGAGGTGGCGGTCCCCAGGGCTGCCGGGGCCCCCATGGGCCCCAACTATTATTTTTTGAGCAATGCCCCCGGGACCTGGCCCACCCGGGGGCCTCATTTAAATGAAGAGCGGGAGCCCATGCTTCATTTTTTTTAAATTTCGGTGGGATTCGCGGCCCCAACGTGAATTCCGCCAAAATGTTTTTTTAAAAAAATGCTTTTTTTGGCCTTTGGGGTCCTTGTGGGACCCCCTGAGCAGGCCTAGGGGGTCAGGGTGTTTCTACCCTGCCCCCTTTTCTTCATTTTTCACTTAGTTTTACTGTTTTCTTGTGACTCGGTTCTACCGAGTCACAAGATGGCTGCCAACACTTCCTTGTTTGGAGTGTTGGCAGCTAATCACAGTGAAGTTCGTGGTCGGGAGGGTTCGCGAATCCACCGCGTCCCTAGATATCGAATCTTTTATTTTTTGAATTTCTCAGCAACTACTGAACGGATTTACACCATTTAAAAAAAAGGTCGCTTTCTGAACCAAGCACTACCTTTTTGCCAAATTTGGTGTAATTCTGTTCAGCAGTTCGAGCTGTAGCCTTGGCTAAAGTTTCCTATGGAAAATTGATTATCCACCTTTTATTTTTTGAATTTCTCTGGAACTACTGAACGGATTTACACCATTTAACAAAAAGGACTCTTTCTGAACCAAGGGCTACCTTTTTGCCAAATTTGGTGTAATTCCGTTCAGCAGTTCGGGCTGTAGCCGTGTCTAAAGTTTCCTACGGAAAATAACATGGGGAAAACGTGTTTTGGGACCCCCCTTTTTCTCCGCCTCTGCCTGGCGAATCACCCCAAAACTTTCAACACAGGAGCTGACCGGAGCGGGCCACTAGTTTTGAAAATTTCGCAAATATTCGTCAACCGGCGCCAAAGTTATTGGGAAAACAAAAAACGCTTTTCCTATGGAAACTAGGTCCTAACTATAACTACCTACTGGCGACCGCCAGTAGGTATTATATATATATATATATATATATTCACTGAAAAAACCATAGGTTTTAGGGGCAGTTATAGTTAGTTGGACATTTCACTCGTACAAAACCCGTGAAATTCCCCGTTATAGTTAGTTCAGCTAACTATAACTCGCGCCCCGCAATGCACTGCTGATGACGTCACATATTACATCACTCATGACATGGTCAGTGACATCGACATCACTGATGACATCTCAAATGACATCACTGATGACAACATGCAGTGACTGTGTGTTTCTCTAAAGTTTAAATATTTTTAATATATATCGGAAAAGACGTATTGAAGAATGAGTGGGTGTATAAGTGTCTGTATGGATGATTTAGTAGGTGCGTGACTGACTCTATAAGTGAGTGATTTAACGTATCTTACTGAATGCATGGGTTAGTGAATAAACTGGGTGAATGTCTGTATCCATCTGTCTGTTGCTGTGTAAGTGACTGCATGTGTTTGTGAATAGCTACATGAGTGTGTATATGAGTTATTGAATGGTTGTCTGAGTATCTGTATGGGTGCCTGAGTGTTTGTGTGGGAGGGGTGTGTGCGACTCTGTGCATAGATGTGTGAGTGGGTGATTCACTGGGTGGATGGTTTCAAGAGTGCATCTGTGATAGACTGTATGGGTGGGTAAGTGTGTGTAAGAGTGTGTTAGTGAGTGAATGTATGTCCCAGTGGTACATGTGTGAGTAACTACATATGTGAAAGGCAGTATATATGTGTGTTGGAGTATATAAATAGCTATAAGCGAGAGTGAGTGATTGTGATAGTGGCTGTATGGATGAGTGTGTGCTTGTATCAGTGATTGTATAAGAGCGTAACAATGTGCTAGTATTTGTATGATTAAGTGAGCTGGTGTGTGTATAACTGTATAGGTGAGTAAATGGCAGTGGGTTTAATTATTTGCATGACTGACTAGGTGTGTGAGTTCCTCTATGGATGAGTGGCGATGTTTGAGTGTCTATATAGGAGTAAGAGTGCATATGATACTCCTGTACTGAGTGACCATAAGTATGAGTGACTGTACGGGTGAGTGAGTGGATGTGTGTGTGTACACCTAAGAATCAGTGAGTGGGTATGTAGTTATTGGTGTTGGAGTGTCTATGGTTTTGCGAATGGCAGTCTGTAATTTAGAGTGGGTGTATCAAAGGTTATATTAGGGTGTGAGGAGGTGCATCAGATTATCACGTGGATGATGTCATCAGTGATGTCATCAGTGATGTCATTCAGTGATGTCATCAGTGATGTCACTGACCATGTCATGAGTGATGTAATATGTGGCGTCATCAGCAGTGCATTGCGGGGCGCGAGTTATAGTTAGCTGAACTAACTATAACGGGGAATTTCACGGGTTTTGTACGAGTGAAATGTCCAACTACCTATAACTGTCCCTAAAACCTATGGTTTTTCTGTGAATTTCAAAGGTTTTTTAAATGCTAATTTCTAACTATAACGTGCCTGAAACCTATGGTTTTTCAGTGAATTTCAAAGGTTTTTAAATGCTAATTTCTAACTATAACGCCCCTAAAACCTATGGTTTTTCAGTGAATTTCAAAGGTTTTGTAAATGACAATTTTTAAATGTATTAATTGTTATATATTTTTGATACTGATTTACTAGATTTTTTAAAACTATTTATTTTTAGATATTTTATTTTTAAATTACATTGTAATTACATTATACATTACATTACAAAATATACTTTCTCAGAATGAATTACTTTAGTTTAAATACTTTGCAAATAGGCAATAGAGTTTTAAGTACAGTAGTTACAGTTGTTGCAATGGGCAACACAATTTCAAACACAATGCAACATTGACCTCAATGTGAATTTCTAGTTAAATGCAATTAGTTACTTTATGGATTACTTTTCTAACCACAGGACTGGATCCTAGATTCAGTCCTGGGACATCTCCTGTAAACAGTTGAGTAAAAGCGTTTTGGTTACAGTAGTGATTTTTAAGGAATATTATTGTATTTTAAAAGTTGACACTAGAAACTTTTTCACATAGAATCACCAATGTTATCCTATGGGAGGAAATTCACTTAGCAGGTAAGTAGTGTTATCGTTACTTTTTCTTACTCAGTGTTGGATCCTGGCTCCAGCACTGGTGCATCTCCTGTAAACAGTTGAAAGAATGCGTTTAAGTCATACAGGCGATTTTTAAGGAATATTTGTAATTTGTGAAAATCGACACTTTGTAACTTTTCTGCTGAAAACCAGACAATGGATTCCTATGGAAGGAAATATAAGTTACTGGTAAGTACGGTTAGAATTACTTTTCAGGGTCAGTGCTGGGCTAAAGATGCAGCACTGGGTTCTCTCCTGATAACAGGTGAGTAAATCGGAATTCGTAGTTCGGTTGATTTTAGAGGAATATTATAAAGTTCCAAAACTCCACACTTAGAAGAATTTCCAAGTGAAACCAGTCAATGTTAGCCTATGGAAGGAAATTAAAGTTGCTGGTAAGTACGGTTAAAATTACTTTTCAGGATCAGTACTGGGCTGAAAGATGCAGCACTGAGGTCTCTCCTGATAACAGGTGAGTAAATCGGAATCCGTATTTCGGCTGATTTTAGAGGAATATTATAAAGTTCCAAATCTGCACACTTAGAAGAATTTCCAAGTGAAACCAGTCAATGTTAGCCTATGGAAGGAAATTCAAGTTACTGGTAAGTACGGTTAGAATTACTTTTCAGGACCAGTACTGGGCTGAAAGATGCAGCACTGAGGTCTCTCCTGATAACAGGTGAGTAAATCGGAATTCGTATTTCGGCTGATTTTAGAGGAATATTTGCACAATCGTGAAGGGAGGGGGCGGGGCCTGAGGTGACATCTGTGCAAACGCGCCCCGTGGCTCGTTTTAAGTTGGGGATTAAGTCCCCTTGAATCATGAGGGTCCCTGGGGGCCAACTAGCCCACCAGGAACCTCCAGTATGCGCCAGGGGGCTGCGTTGCAGAGACGTGTACAGAGGCCACACCCCTTTTTACACCTCTCTGTGGCGCTTTCTGGACGCACCTGTTGAGCTAGTTGGCCCCCAGGGACCCTCAGGATTGAAGGGATTTAATTCCCCATCTTAAAACACACCACGGGGCCTGTTTGCACACATGTCACCTGAAGCCCGCCCCTCCCTTCACCACTGTGCAAACGCGCCCGTGGCGCGTTTTAAGTTGGGAGATTAAGTCCCCTTGAATCCTGAGGGTCCCTGGAGTCCAACTAGCCCACCATGTACTTCCAAAGCGCCACAGAGCTGCGTTGCAGAGAGGTGTAAAAGGGCGTGGCCTCTGTACACCTCTCTGCAACGCAGCCCCTGGCGCATACTGGAGGTTCCTAGTGGGCTAGTTTGCCCCAGGGACCCCCAGTATTCAAGGGAATTACTCCCCTTCTCAAACGCGCCAGGGCGCGTTTGCAGACTGCTGCAGGGAGGGGCGGGGCTGCTGCAGGGAGGGGCGGGGCCTCCGGCACGATGCCGGTCTTTTTTTTTTTGATTGGGAGGGGCTGCGTGGCCCCCTTCCCTCAGCCACTTTTGCCCGGGGACCCCATCCCCCGGGGCCTGAGAGTTTTTTTTTTATAATATTTAAAAAACGGGAAGGGGGCCGCGTGGCCCCCTTCCCTGGGCCTGTATTGGCCCGGGGACCCCATCCCCGGGGCAAGCCCTCTTTTTTTTATTAAAAATTTGGAGGGGCTGCGTGGCCCCCCTCCTCAGGCCATTAAGGCCCGGGGACCCCATCCCCGGGGCCGGCCTTTAAATATTTTTTTAAAATTTTTTAGGGGAGGGGCTGCGTGGCCCCCTCCCTGGCCACTATGGCCCCGGGGACCCCATCCCCCGGGGCCTGGCCTCTAGTTGGGGACTGTGAGGGTCCCCAAACCCCCACAGTCCCGCCGGCTCCCCGTGTCCTACGGGAGCCGGCATTGCTTTCCACATGGGGAGCAGCTAAGATGCTGCTCCCCATGTGAAAAGCTAGTTGCTTGGATATTGGAGGCGAGAGCAGGTTTCCTGCTCTCGCCTAATATCCAAAGCAAGTTTGCCATGACAGGACGGAGCCGCGAGGCTCCGTCCTGTCATTGCAAACAGCAGTGTCCCGAGGGTAGGCACCCCGGGACACTGCAGGAGCTGGCCCTGGGGTGTGGCGGTCCCCAGGGCCACCACAGGCTCCAGGAGGGGCCGCGCGGTCCCCCTCCCCACATCTAGAAAGCCCGGGGAGGTGGTGGTCCCGGGGCTCGAGGGTCCAAAACAGACCCCCATTTTAAATTTTTGTGCCCGGGGAGGTGGCGGTCCCGGGGCATGTGGGGGGCTGGAGCCCACCCACACAGGTTAAAACATTTAAAAAGAAGCCCGGGAGGTGGCGGTCCCGGGGCAGCAGGAGGGCAAGAGCCCTCCGCACCATTATTTTTTAAGCCCCGGGGGTGACGGTCCCCGGGGCTTGGGAGACCTAGAGGCCCCCACATATTAAAAGAAACCCCTGCATGCCCCCGGGACTTGGCCCACCTGGGGGCAATTAACAGCGAGCGCGGAGACCGCGCTTCTTTTTTTCGGCGGGATCCGCGCACGCTGAGCGCGTCCCGCCTATTTTTTTAAAAATGCTTTTTCTGCCCAGGGGGTCCTTGTGGGACCCCCTGAGCAGGCCTAGGGGTCAGGGTGTTTCTACCCTGCCCCCTTTTGCGCTTTGCGCACTTGTTTCTGTCCCTCGGTTCTACCGAGGACAAAATAACTGCCAACACTTCCTGATTTGGAGTGTTGACAGCCACTTAACCAATTAACATGCAGCTCGTGATCGGGAGGGTGCGCTCAGGGTGCGCGAATCCGACGCGGCCATAGATATATATGTGATTTTCATTTTGATTTTCACAGGAACTACTGAGCAGTTTACACCATTTAACAAAAGGGTTCTTTCTGAACCAAGAACTACCTCTTTGCCAAATTTGGTGTAATTCCGTTCAGCAGTTCAGGCTGTAGCCGTGTCTAAAGTTTCCTATGGGAAAATGAATGGGGAAAACACGTTTTGGGACCCCCTTTTTTCTCGGCCCCCGCTTGACGAATCACCCTGAGACTTTCAGGGTAGGAGCGGACCGGAGCGGGCCATAAAGTTTGAAAATTTCGCGAAGATTCGTCAACTGACGCAAGAGTTATTTCAAATAGAATGTCATGGATTTCCTATGGAAAATAGGTCCTAACTATAACTATCTACTGGCGACCGCCAGTAGATAATATATATATATATATATATATATATATATATATATATATATATATATATATATATATATATATATATATATATATATATATATATATATATATATATATATTATATATATATATATATATATATATATATTATCTACTGGCGGTCGCCAGTAGATAGTTATAGTTAGGACCTATTTTCCATAGGAAATTCACAACATTCTATTTCCAATAACTTTGGCGCCGGTCGACGAATCTTCGCGAAAGTTTCAAACTTATGGCCCGCTCCGGTCCTCTCCTATCCTGAAAGTCTCGGAGTGATTCGTCATAGTGAGGGCCGAGAAAAAGGGAGTCCCAAAACATGTTTTCCCCATGCAATTTTCCATAGGAACCTTTAGTCGCAGCTACAGCCCGAACTGCTGAACGGAATTACACCAAATTTGGCAAAAAGGTAGCCCTTGGTTCAGAGTCATGCCTTTTGGTTAAATGGTGTAAATCCGTTCAGTAGTTCCTGAGAAAATCAAAGTAAAATCACATATATATCTGGGCGGAGCCTAACCACACATGTCATTGTGAGATCTGATTGGCTGTCAGCACTTCATCCTGGAATTGCTGGCAGCCATCTTGGGACCAATATACATGATAGTACCCCATTGAAATGCATTGTAGTGAATCAAAGATTTTGAGGGTTACCAAAAGGAGAACTATAAAGGGTGATAACAGACTTTAGTTACATTAGAATTCATTTGTTGATGGTACCATACTAATTTCAGGAATTGTGGTGTGTTCTAAGGTGATTTTACCCTGTGAAAAACCTTCTGCTGGGATATCATGAATCATGTTTGAGAGAAAACTATTTTCACATGCTTGTCCCATAGAGTTTTGGAAGGTGCTCCAGAAGCTAAAATGAGAGCATATTTTCTGTAAATTCACATTATCTTTCTCAGTCATGTGAGAATGAAGTCTGACATTCTCAGTAAAACATGTACATCCAACAAGGGCAGAGACTGTCAGTTGATTCCTTTGTGTTCTACTGCAGCTTCCCAGAGTGTTCTAAAGAACAACTAGAGTGCTAACAGCCTTACTTATGACAAAATTATGGCACACCTGAAGCCATCTTGATTGGAATAAACTGGTAACTCTTAAAACATTTAATTTAAAAGGAACAAAATGAGGGGGTTCATTTTGTCATAGAAATTATGGTTAGTGCTGTAGAAAGAAAAATTAGGACATGTTTTAAGTGAGATCTCAACTATCTTCCTGTTATATTTCAACAGGAGCAGCCTGCCAGTTGATTCCTTTGTGTTCTACTGCAGCTTCCCAGAGTGTTCCAAAGAACAACTAGAGCGTTAACAGCCTTACTTATGACAAAAGTATGGCACACCAGCAGCCATCTTGATTGGAATAAACTGGTAACCCTTAAAACATTTAATTTAAAAAGGAACAAAATGATGGGGTTCATTTTGTCATAGAATTATGGTTAGTGCTGTAGAAAGAAAAATTAGGACATGTTTCAAGTGTGATCTCAAATATCTTCCTGTTATATTTCAACAGGAGCAGCCTGTCAGTTGATGCCTTTGTGTTCTACTGCAGCTTCCCAGAGTGTTCTAAAGAACAACTAGAGAGCTAACAGTCTTACTTATGACAAAATTATGGCACACCTGAAGCCATCTTGATTGGAATAAACTGGTAACACTTAAAACATTTAATTTAAAAAGGAACAAAATGAGGGGTTCATTTTGCCATAGAAATGAACAACATTCCCAGCACGACCCCCTACACTACACAAGCACCACTGCACTACCCTAAACCCTAAAACACTACCCCAGCATGACCCCCTTCACTACCTAAACACAACGGCACTACCCTAAACCCTAAAACACTACCTCCAGCACGACCCCTACACTACACAAACACCACTGCACTACCCTAAACCCTAAAACACTACCCCAGCATGACCCCCTTCACTACCTAAACACAACGGCACTACCCTAAACCCTAAAACACTACCTCCAGCACGACCCCCTACACTACACAAACACCACTGCACTAACATAAACCCTAAAACACTACCCCCAGCATGACCCCCTACACTACCCAAACACCACTGCACTACCCTAAACCATAAAACACTACCCCCAGCACAACCCCCTACACTACCCAAACACCACTGCCATACCCTAAACCCTAAAACACTACCCCCAGCATGAACCCCTACACTACCCAAACACCACTGCACCACCCTAAACCCTAAAACACTACCCCCAGCACTACACCCTACACTACACAAACACCACTGCACTACCCTAAACACTACCCCAGCACTACCCCCTACACTACCCAAATCAATCAATCAATCATGTCACTTATAAAGCGCACTACATACCCGCGAGGGTCTCAAGGCGCTGGGGGAAGAGGGGGGTGGTGCTGCTACTGATCAAAGAGCCAGGTCTTGAGGAGTCTTCTGAAGGCCAGTAGGTCTTGGGTTTGTCGGAGGTTGGTGGGGAGGGTGTTCCAGGTCTTGGCGGCGAGGTGGGAGAAGGATCTGCCGCCGGCGGTCGTTTTCCGGATGCGGGGGACTGTGGCGAGGGCAAGGCTGGTCGAGCGGAGCTGGCGGGTGGGGGTGTAGAAGCTGAGTCGTCTGTTGAGGTAGGCTGGTCCGGAGTTGTGGAGTGCTTTGTGTGCGTGGGTGAGGAGCTTGAAGGTTATCCTCTTGTTGACAGGGAGCCAGTGCAGGTCTCTCAGGTGGGGTGTGATGTGGCTGCGTCGGGGATGTCGAGGATAAGACGTGCAGAGGCGTTCTGGATGCGTTGCAGCCGTCTCAGGAGCTTAGCCGTCGTTCCTGCGTAGAGGGCATTTCCGTAGTCCAGCCTGCTGGTGACGAGGGCCTGGGTGACTGTTTTTCTTGTTTCGGTGGGGATCCACTTGAAGATCCTGCGGAGCATTCGGAGGATGTTGAAGCAGGATGAGGAAACGGCATTGACCTGCTTAGTCATGGAGAGGGTGGGGTCGAGGATGACCCCTAAGTTGCGTACGTGGTCGGTGGGTGGCGGGGCTGTTCCCAGTGATGTTGGCCACCAGGAGTCGTCCCAGGCTGAAGGGTTGGAACCAAGGATGAGGACCTCCGTCTTGTCCGAGTTCAGCTTCAGGCGGCTGGTCCTCATCCATTCGGCGACGGCCTTCATTCCTTCGTGGAGGTGGGCTTTGGCGGTGTGAGGGTCTTTGGTGAGGGAGAGGATCAGCTGGGTGTCGTCGGCGTAGGAGATGATGTTGAGGTTGTGCTGTCGGGCGACGTGGGCGAGGGGTGCCATGTAGATGTTGAACAGCGTTGGGCTGAGGGAGGAGCCTTGGGGTACGCCGCAGATGATCTTGGTGGCCTTGGATCGGAAGGGGGCAAGGCGGACGCTTTGTGTTCTGCCGGAAAGGAAGGATGTGGTCCAGTCCAGGGCCTTCTCTTGGATCCCGGCGTCGTGAAGGCATGTTCGTAGTTTGTGGTGGCAGACCGTGTCGAAGGCGGCTGATAGGTCCAGGAGGATGAGGGCTGCTGTTTCTCCGTTGTCTAGCAGGGTCCTGATGTCATCGGTGGCGGCGATGAGGGCGGTTTCGGTGCTGTGTTTGCTGCGGAAGCCGGACTGGGAAGGGTCCAGGATGTTGTTCTCCTCGAGGTAGCGGGTCAGTTGTTTGTTGACGATTTTCTCGGTGACCTTCGCGGGGAACGGGAGCAGAGAGATGGGTCGGAAGTTCTTGAGGTCCTTGGGGTCTGCCTTGGGTTTCTTGAGTAAGGCGGTGATCTCGGCGTGCTTCCAGCTTTCCGGGAAGGTTGCTGTCTCGAAGGAGATGTTGATTATTTTCCGGAGATGGGGCGCGATGGCTGTACTGGCTTTGTTGAAGATGTGGTGAGGGCACGGGTCTAGCGGTGAACCGGAGTGGATGGTGTTCATGATCTCGCTGGTGTCCTCGTCGTTGATGTTGGTCCAGGAGAGCAGGCGGTTGGTGGTTGTGGGGGCAGTGGTCTCGGTGGTTGCCGGGGCGGTTGTGGTGTTGAAGCTGTCGTGGATGTCGGCGATTTTGCGGTGGAAGAAGGTGGCCAGTGAGTCGCACAGGTCTCGCGATGGCTGGATGTCGTTGGTGTTGGAGCTGGGGTTGGAGAGTTCCTTCACGATGTTGAAGAGCTCTTTGCTGTTGTGTGCTTTGTTGTCTAGGCGGTCTTTGAGTGAGGCCCTTTTGGCGGATCTGATGAGGTGATGGTGACTGCGGGTGGCGCTCTTGTGGGCGGCGTAGCTGTCCGCTGTCCGTTCGTGGAGCCAGATCTTCTCCAGTTTTCGGCATGTTCGTTTGGAGGCCTGGAGGTCTTCGGTGAACCAGGTGGCTTTCTTGCTGGTGTGGCTGTTGGGCGGATTCTTGAGCGGGGCGAGGGTGTTGGCGCAGTCGTCGATCCACTGTCTGAGGTTGCGGGCGGCGGTGTCGGGGTCGGAGGGTTCGGCGGGTGGGCTCAGGGCGAGGGTTGTGGTTAGCTGGTCTTCCGTGACTCTGCTCCAGCAGCGGCGAGGCATTTGTTCGGTGCGGTGGTGCGTGGTGGGCTTCCTGTAGGTGAAGTGGATGCAGTGGTGGTCAGTCCAGTGGGGTTCGGAGGTGTGGTTGAAGGAGACGTGTGGGCTTGCGGAAAAGATGGAGTCTAGCGTGTGGCCGGCGGCGTGGGTGGGTGTAGTCACGAGCTGTCTGAGTCCGAGGGTGGCGAGGTTGTCGATCAGGGTGGTGGAGTTGGTGTTCTTGTTGTTCTCGAGGTGGAAGTTCAGGTCCCCGAGGAGGATGTAGTCCGTGGAGGCGATGGCGTGTGTGCTGACGAAGTCAGCGATGGAATCGCTGAACTGTGGTCGGGAGTCCGGGGGGTCTGTAGATGAGGGTTCCTCTGAGGGTGGTGTTGGGATCGGTGTGGATCTGGAAGTGCATGTGTTCGGCGGTGCTGAGGGTGTCGTCGGTGTTGGTTGAGACTCTGAGGGTGTTCCTGTGGACGATGGCGATGCCTCCTCCGACTCCGTTGGTGCGGTCCCTGCGGGTGATCTTGTATCCGTCCGGGATGGCAATGGCGATGTCGGGGGCTGAAGCGGGATTCAGCCAGGTCTCCGTCAGGAATGCGACGTCTGGGGAGGTTGAGTCGAGAAGGGCCCAGAGTTCGATGGCGTGTTTGCGGGCGGAGCGGGTGTTGAGGAGGATGCATCTGAGGTAGTTGGGTTCTTTCCTGGGCAGTGGTTTGGCGGGGCGGGTGCTGGCGAAGCTGCAGTTCCGGCAGGTGAAGGGCCCTTGGGTGCGCTTCCGGGGTGGCCTGGTAGCAGGCGTGATCTTTTCCGGGGTTGAGTGCGTGGAGGGTGCTGGCGTCGTATCGGCGTCTGTTGATGTGGCGGGCGCGGGGGATGCCCGGACCAGGGGGTCTGGCGCTGGGCGCGGTCACGGCGCGGACGGGCGCCATAAATGGGGAGGTGGGAGGGAGGAGCAGGGAATGGGGCAGCGAATGGGCAGTGAGGGGCGGGCCGCAGGGCGCAGCGGCGGGAAACAGGCACAGAAGGAAAACGAGCACAATCAGGGGCAGCAATGGGGCACAGAAAGGAAAAACGGGCACAATCAGGGGCAGCAAGGGTGCACAGAAAGGAAAAAACGAGCACAATCAGGGGCAGCAGCAGGGCACACAGACGGAGCTGTGTGGTGGGGGAGCGACCTACCAGTCAAGGTCAGGGGTCGCTCTCTTCACCACGCAGCGGCCGCCATAAATGGGGAGGTGGGAGGGAGGAGCAGGGAATGGGGCAGCAAATGGGCAGTGAGGGGGCGGGGCCGCAGGCGCAGCGGCGGGAAACAGGCACAGAAGGGAAAACGAGCACAATCAGGGCATCAAGGGGGCACAAAAGGAAAAAAAAAAAAGGAGCACAATCAGGGGCAGCAAGGGGGCACAGAAAGGAAAAACGAGCACAATCAGGGGCAGCAAGGGGGCACAGAAAGGAAAAAAAACGATCACAATCAGGGGCAGCAAGGGGGCACAGAAAGGAAAAAAAAAAACGAGCACAATCAGGGGCAGCAAGGGGGCACAGAAAGGAAAAGCGAGCACAATCAGGGGCAGCAAGGGGGCACAGAAAGGAAAAACGAGCAGAATCAGGGGCAGCAAGGGGGCACAGAAAGGAAAAGCAGAGCACAATCAGGGGCAGCAAGGGGGCACAGAAAGGAAAAAACGAGCACAATCAGGGGCAGCAGCAGGGCACACAGACGGAGCTGTGTGGTGGGGGAGCGACCTACCAGTCAAGGTCAGGGGTCGCTAACATAAACCCTCAAACACTACCCCCAGCACAACCCCCTACACTACACAAACACCACTGCACTACCCTAAACCCTAAAACACTACCCCCAGCACGACTCCCTACACTACCCAAACACCACTGCACTACCCTAAACCCTAAATCTACCCCCAGCACGACCCCCTACACTACCCAAACACCACTGCACCACCCTAAACCCTAAAACACTACCCCCTGCACTACACCCTACACTACACAAACACCACTGCACTACCCTAAACCCTAAAACACTACCCCAGCACTACCCCTACACTACCCAAACACCACTGCACTAACATAAACCCTCAAACACTACCCCCAGCACAACACCCTACACTACACAAACACCACTGCACTACCCTAAACCCTAAAACACTACCACCAGCATGACCCCCTACGCTACTCAAACACCACTGCACTACCCTAAACCCTAAAACACAACCCCAGCACGACCCCCTACACCACCCAAACACCACTGCATGACCCTAAACCCTAAAACACGACCCCTACACTACACAAACACCACTGCACTACCCTAAACCCTAAAACACTAGAACCCAGCACGACCCCCTACAGTACACCAACACCACTGCACTACCCTAAACCCTAAAACACTACCCCCTACACTACACAAACACCACTGCACTACCCTAAACCCTAAAACACTACCCCCAGCATGACCCCCTACACTACACAAACACCACTGCACTACCTAAACCCTAAAACACTACCGCCAGCACGACCCCCAACACTATCCAAACACCACTGCACTACCCTAAACCCTAAAACACTACCCCCAGCACGACTCCCTACACTACACAAACACCACTGGACTACCCTAAACCCTAAAACACTACCCCCAGCATGACTCCCTACACTACCCAAACACCACTGCACTACACTAAACCCTAAATCTACCCCCAGCATGACCTCCCACACTACACAAACACCACTGCACTACCCTAACCCCTAAAACACTACCCCCAGCACGACCCCCTACACTACACAAACACCACTGCACTACCCTAAACCCTAAAACACTAACCCCAGCATGACCCCCTACACTACCCAAACACCACTGCACTACCCTATACCCTAAAACACGACCCCCTACACTACCCAAACAACACTGTACTACCCTAAACCCTAAAACACTAACCCCAGCATGACCCCCAACACTACCCAAACACCACTGCACTACCCTAAGCCCTAAAACACTACCCACATCATGACCCCCTACACTACACAAACACCACTGCACTACCCTAAACCCTAAAACACTACCCCCTACAGTACACAAACACCACTGCACTACCCTAATCCCTAAAACACTACCCCCAGCATGACCCCCTACACTACACAAATACCACTGCACTACCCTAAACCCCCCTAACCTATACAAACCCCACTACACTACTGTAAACCCTAAAACAATACCCCCAGCACGACCCCCTCACAACACAAACACCATTGCACTACCCTAAACCCTAAATCTACCCCCAGCACGACCCCCTACACTACCCAAACACCACTGCCATACCCTAAACCCTAAAACACTACCCCCAGCATGAACCCCTACACTACCCAAACACCACTGCACTACCCTAAACCCTAAAACACTACCCCAGCACTAACCCCTACACTACACAAACACCACTGCACTACCCTAAACCCTAAAACACTACCCCAGCACTACCCCCTACACTACCCAAACACCACTGCACTAACATAAACCCTAAAACACTACCCCAGCACAACCCCTACACTACCCAAACACCACTGCACTAACATAAACCCTAAAACACTACCCCAGCACAACCCCTACACTACACAAACACCACTGCACTACCCTAAACCCTAAAACACTACCCCCAGCACGACTCCCTACACTACCCAAACACCACTGCACTACCCTAAACCCTAAATCTACCCCCAGCATGACCCCCTACACTACCCAAACACCACTGCACTACCCTAAACCATAAAACACTACCCCCAGCTTGACCCCTACACTACACAAACACCACTGCACTACCCTAAACCCTAAAACACTACAGCCAACATGACCCCCTACACTACTCAAACACCACTGCACTACCCTAAACCACTACCCCACCACGACCCCCTACACTACCCATACACCACTGCACTACCCTAAACCCTAAAACACTACCCCCAGCATGACCCCCTACACTACTGCACTACCCTAAACCCTAAAACACTACCCCCAGCACGACCCCCTACACTACCCAAACACCACTGCACTACCCTAAACCCTAAAACACTACCCCCAGCACGACCCCCTACACCACCCAAACACCACTGCACTACCCTAAACCCTAGAAAAGAAACCCCCACCCCATGCCCAATCCCCCTTACCTCTCACTCCTCGTGGTTCTTCTCTCCAGGCGGACCGAGACATTTTCATCAGTGATGTCATGAGTGATGTCACTGACCATGTCATGAGTGATGTAATATGTGACGTCATCAGCAGTGCATTGCGGGCGCGCGAGTTATAGTTAGCTGAACTAACTATAACGGGGAATTTCTATGGTTTTGTACGAGTGAAATGTCCAACTAACTATAACGCCCCTGAAACCTATGGTTTTTTCAGTGAATTTCTAAGGTTTTTTAAATGCTAATTTCTAACTATAACGTGCCTGAAACCTATGGTTTTTTCAGTGAATATATAATATAAATATATATATATATATATATTGCAAGACAGTTTATCCTCGATTGTAGACGCACTCTAAAGCAGAAGAATTCAAACGATTCTTTATTAAGGCAAACCGGCATTTCTCCATTCGGAAGTGTTTCTCTGCCTTACGCTTTTCGGAGCAGCAAGCTGCATCTACAATCGAGGATAAATTGTTTTGCAATATATAGGCAAAGCGACATCCACGAAGGATTAAAAAAAATTTGGGACTTCCATAACCAGAATGCACAGCGAACTCACACCCAGGTGGGCGGGGATTAACTATTTAAGAACACCTGAGAAACAATGCAGGCTGTTGCCTTCCCACAAATGCCAAGCCAATGATTAAGGAAAGCTGTTTCCGAAACGCGTATGGCAAGAAAGGCGCTAAACTTTGTTGTGAGGGCTCGTTCAAGTTTGCTGCTGCCTGCCAATAAATCAAGGTTAAGTACAACGTTGTGTGAGGTGTTTTCAATAAGCGAGCAGCTTCATATGGAATATTTGGTGGCCCGCTCTGGCCACGAAAACAACCCCACTGCAAGAATCGCAGGTCCGTGTGCTCTGATCCCAGGGCACGGAACGGAACATCGTACCTGTTGGTGAGGCGCAAGTCAAGCAGCAAGCTGGCCTTGCTTGCATCAGCGACCCGATGGGATTTAATCTGTGGAGGTGAAGGCAAAGCGGCATCCACGAAGGATTCAAAACAATTTTTGAACTTCCATAACCAGAATGCACAGTGAACTCATGCCCAGGTGGGCGGGGAACTATTTAAGAACACCTGAGAAACAATGCACGCTGTTGCCTTCCCCCAAATGCCAAGCCAATGATTAAGGAAAGCTGTTTCCGAAACGCGTATGGCGAGAAAGGCGCTAAACTTCGTTGTGAGGGCTCGTTCAAGTTTGCTGCTGCCTGCCAATAAATCAAGGTGAAGTACAACGTTGTGTGAGGTGTTTTCAATAAGCGAGCAGCTTCATATGGAATATTTGGTGGCCCGCTCTGGCCACGAAAACAACCCCACTGTAAGAATCGCAGGTCCGTGTGCTCTGATCCCGGGGCACGGAACGGAACAACGTACCTGTTGGTGAGGCGCAAGTCAAGCAGCAAGCTGGCCTTGCTTGCATCAGCGACCCGGTGGGATTTAATCTGCGGAGGTGAAGGCAAAGCGGCATCCACGAAGGATTCAAAACAATTTTTGGACTTCCATAACCAGAATGCACAGCGAACTCACACCCAGGTGGGCGGGGATTAACTATTTAAGAACACCTGAGAAACAATGCACGCTGTTGCCTTCCCCCAAATGCCAAGCAAATGATTAAGGAAAGCTGTTTTCGAAACGCGTACGCGAGAAAGGCGCTAAACTTCGTTGTGAGGGCTCGTTCAAGTTTGCTGCTGCCTGCCAATAAATCAAGGTGAAGTACAACTTTGTGTGATTTGTTTTCAATAAGCGAGCAGCTTCATATGGAATATATATATATAGATATATATATATCTATCTATCTATATATCTATCTATCTATATATATATATATTCACTGAAAAAACCATAGGTTTCAGGGGCGTTATAGTTAGTTGGACATTTCACTCGTACAAAACCAGTGAAATTCCCCCGTTATAGTTAGTTCAGCTAACTATAACTCGCGCCCCTGCAATGCACTACTGATGACGTCACATATGACATCATCCAGTGACTTTGTGTTTCTGTAAAGTTTAAATATGTTTAATATATATAGGGAAAGGCGTATTGAAGAATGAGTGGGTGTATAAGTGTCTGAATGGATGATTTAGTAGGTGCGTGACTGAGTCTATAAGTGAGTGATTAAACTTATCTTACTGAATGCATGGGTTAGTGACTAAACTGTGTGAATGTCTGTATACGTCTGTCTGTTGGTGTGTAAGCGGCTGCATGGGTTTGTGAATAGCTACATGAGTGTCTATATGAGTTATTGATTGGTTGTCTGAGTATCTGTATGGGTGCCTGAGTGTTTGTGTGGGTGGGGTGTGTGTGACTCTGTGCATAGATGTGTGAGTGGGTGATTCACTGGGTGCATGGTTTCAAGAGTGCATCTGTGATGGACTGTATGGGTGGGTGAGTGTGTGTATGGGTGTGTTAGTGAGTGAATGTATATCTCAGTGGTACATGTGCGAGTAACTACATATGTAAAAGGCAGTATATATGTGTGTTAGAGTATTTAAATGGCTATAAGTGAGAGTGTGTGATTGTGAGAGTGGCTGTATGGATGAGTGTGTACTTCTATCAGTGATTGTATAAGAGCGTAAGAATGTGCTAGTATTTGTATGAGTAAGTGAGCTGGTGTGTGTATAACGGTGTAGGTGAGTAAATGGGAGTGTGATTAATTATTTGCATGACTGACTAGGTGTGTGAGTACCTCTATGGATGAGTGGCGGTGTGTGAGTATCTATATAGGTGTATGAGTGAATATGATAGTCCTGTACTGAGTGACCGTAAGTATGAGTGACTGTATGGGTGAGTGAGTGGATGTGTGTGTAGACCTAAGAATCAGTGAGTGGGTATGTAGTTATTGGTGTTGGAGTGTCTATGGTTTTGAGAATGGCAGTCTGTAATTTAGAGTGGGTGTATCAAAGGTTATATTAGGGTGTGAGAAGATGCATCAAATTATCACATGGATGATGTCATCAGTGATGTCATCAGTGATGTCATTTGAGATGTCATCAGTGATGTCATCAGTGATGTCACTGACCATGTCATGAGTGATGTAATATGTGACATCATCAGCAGTGCATTGCGGGGGCGCGAGTTATAGTTAGCTGAACTAACTATAACGGGGGAATTTCACTGGTTTTGTATGAGTGAAATGTCCAACTAACTATAACGTGCCTGAAACCTTTTAAGTGAATTTCAAAGGTTTTTTAAATGCTAGTCTCAAACTATGCCTACAGAGGTAGGACATGTGAAGAAAGAAGAAAAAACGCACAGAAAGAAGCAAAAGAGATGCAGAAAGAAGCAACAGAAGTCCACAAAGCCGAAGAAAAGTGCAGGAAGAAGCAAGACATGTGCAGATAGAACCAACAGAGGAGCAGAAAGACGCCTTGTTCCAAAATCATCCTGTGCCCACAACTTTTTCAGATGGGTACTGGTGGTAACTGACTCTGACTAACCAGGCATAGAGCCAGTGCTATGCTAAAAGACACTTAGAATACTGTGAAAACACCTACATACACTAGGGAACACTATGCGTTGGGGTACCCCAGTGATTAGCATGACCTCCTCTGTAAGGCCCTAGTACATAATAGGGCAGGGGGATTAAAACTACCTCTTACAACGCGCTACGGGGCGCGTTTGCACAGTGGTGAAGGGAGGAGGGGGGCCTGATGTGACATGTGTTCAAACACGCCCTGTGGCGCGTTTTAATTTGGGGAATTAATTCCTTTTCAATCCTGAGGGTCCCTGTGGTCCAAGTAGCCCACCACGTACCTCCAGTAAGCGCCACAGGGCTGCGTTGCAGAGAGGTGGCCCAGGCCACGCCCCTTTTTACACCACTCTGCAACGCAGCTCTGTGGCGCTTACTGGAGGTACGTGGTGGGCTAGTTGGACCCCAGGGACCCTCAGGATTGAAGAGGAATTAATTTCCCAACTTAAAATGCGCCACAGGGCGTGTTTGCACACATGTCACCTCAGGCCCCGCTCCCTCCCTTCACCACTGTGCAAACGCGCCCTGTGGCGTGTTTTAAGTTGGGGATAAAGTCCCCTTGAATCCTGAGGGTCCCTGGGGTCCAACAAGCCCACCAGGTACCTCCAGTAAGCGCCACAGAGCTGCGTTGCAGAGAGGTGTAAAAGGGGCGTGGCCTCTGAACACCTCTCTGCAACGCAGCTCCTGGCACATACTGGAGGTAACTGGTGGGCTGAGTTAGCCCCAGGGACCCCCAGTATTCAAGGGAGTAGTTACCCAACTTTAAACGCGCCAGGGGGCGCGTTTGCTGAGTGCTGCAGAGAGGGGGCGGGGCCTCCGGTGCGATGCCGGTCTTTTGTTTTTATTCATTTTCTTAAGAAGGGGAGCTGTGTGGCCCCCCTTCTTTTCCTATTTTATTGGCCCTGGGGACCCCATCCTCAGGGCCTGACCCCTATATTTTTATTTTTAATAATGGAAGGGGCCGCGAGGCCCCTCACCGAGGCCATATTCGACCCGGGGACCCCATTCACGGGGGCATGGCCAGTGTTTTTTAAATTAAAATTATTGGAGGGGGCTGCGTGGCCCCCTCCTCAGGCCATTTATGGCCCTGGGGACCCCATCCCCGGGGCCAGCCTTTGCATTTTTTTTTTTGTAACATTTTTTTTAATCATGGGGGAGGGGGGCTGTGTGGCCCCCCTCCTGGGCCAATCATGCTCCTGGAGACCCCATCCCCCGGAGCATGGCCTCTCGTTGGGGACCGTGGGGGAGCCCCAATGCCCCCACGGTCCCAGCCGGCTCCCCGCCTCCTGCGGGAGCCGGCATTGCTTTTCCACACGGGGAGCTGCTAAGATGCAGCTCCCCGTGTGGAAAAGCAATCGGCTTTGGTTTTTGGAAGAGAGAGCAGGTTTCCCTGCTCTCTCTTCCAAAAACCAAAGCAGAGTTTGCTATGACAGGGCGGGAGCCGCGAGGCTCCCGCCCTGCCATCACAAACTGCAGTGTCCCGGGGTGGGCACCCCGGGACACTGCAGGAGCTGGCCCTGGGGGGTGGCAGTCCCCAGAGCCATCACTGGCTCCAGGAGGGGGGCCGTGCGGCCCCCCTCCCAATCTGTACATAGCCCCGGGGAGGTGGTGGTCCCCGGGGCTCCGGGGTCCTTAACGGACCCCCTAATTGACATATCAGTGCCCCGGGGTGGTGGCGGTCCCCGGGGCGTGTGGGGGGGCTCAAGCCCCCCCACACAGGTACATTTGTTTTATAAAAAAAGAACTTGTGGGACCCCCTGAGCAGGCCTAGGGGGTCAGGGTGTTTCTACCCTGCCCCCTTTTCTTGTTTTGCGCCTTAGTTTTTCTGTTTTCTTGTGCCTCGGTTCCACCGAGGCTAAGATGGCTGCCAACACTTCCTGGTTTGGAGTGTTGACAGCCAATTAGCATGAAGCTCGTGGTCGGGAGAGTCCATGGATCCTCCGTGCCTCTAAATATCGAAACTTTTATTTTTGATTTTCTCAGCAACTACTGAACGGATTTACACCATTTTTAAAAAGGTTGCTTTCTGAACCAAGCACTACCGTTTTGCCAAATTTGGTGTAATTCCGTTCAGCAGTTTTAGCTGTAGCCTTGCATAAAGTTTCCTATGGGAAATTGATTTTTTACTCTTATTTTTTGAATTTCTCTGCAACTACTGAACGAATTTACACCATTTAAAAAAAAGGGCGCTTTCTGAACCAAGCACTACCTTTTTGCCAAATTTGGTGTAATTCCGTTCAGCAGTTCGGGTTGTAGCCGTGTCTAAATTTTCCTATGGGAATTAACTTGGAGAAAACACGTTTTGGGATGCCCCTTTTTTCTCGGCCCCCGCTTGATGAATCACCCCGAAACTTTCAAGATAGGAGCGGACCGGAGCGGGCCATTAGTTTTGAAAATGTCACGAAGATTCGTCAACCAGCGCCAAAGTTATTGGGAAAAGAATGTTACGAATTTCCTATGGATAATAGGTCCTAACTATAACTATCTACTGGCGACCACCAGTAGATAATATATATATAAGATGTCACGAGTTTATATACGAGTATAACTCATGAGGATGGTCTTAATGCAACTCGACATTTTCTGAATAGACGCTCCATTAGCTTATACCAACATACTGGAATGCTGATGGAAATGTGTAGGTTATGTCTGACCAATAATCATTTTATGTTTGGAGGTGAGACATATAGACAGCTTCAAGGTACGGCAATGGGCACCTGCTTCGCCCCCAGCTATGCTAATTTGCATATGGGCTGGTGGGAGGAGCAGGTGCTCAAGTTCAGTTTGCCGACGAATGGAATAACAACATTGTGACATGGACCCGTTTTATAGATGACCTATTTGTGATCTGGGATGGGTCCATGGAAACAGCAAAGAAGTTTATGCATGATATAAACATCAATGAGTTAAATTTAGGATTTACAGATAACATCAGTAAAAATCTAGTGACATTTTTAGATCTGGAGGTATATGTAGAGGATGGATTGATACAAACTAGAACTTTCAGGAAGCCAACAGCAGGGAACACAATCCTACATGCGGGGAGTTTTCATCCTCATAGGCTCAAAATGAGTATCCCCTATGCGGAGCATTTGAGGATGAAACGGAATTGTAGTAAGGATCAGGCCCTGGCGGAAGCTCAAGATTCCCTCACAGAGAGATTTGTGGAGAGAGGATATAATCCCAGTACCCTAGAGCAAGTTAGAAGTAGAGTGTCTGCTGTGGATAGAGGCACTTTACTAAAACCAGACTGTGAGAAGGCCTTAATGAAGAAAACTGGTGCAGGGAGTCAGATAAGAATGATTACAGGATACAGTGCCTACCAGACTAAAGTGAGAGATAGTCTGTGTAGGCACTGGCATCTAATTCGACGGGATCCAATATTGAGTGAAATGGTATCTCATAAACCCATGATCACTTTCAATAAAGCTAAATCCATGAGGGCAGAATTAGTAGTCAATAATCCTGAAGTAAACAAAAAATCTGGTTGGTTGCAGTGTACCGGGCTTCCATAGATGTCTGAAATGTAAGGCGTGTAAAATTGGACGCAATGAAAAGCAAGTGATATCTCCACTTATGCATAGTCCATGGAAAATTAGACAATTTTTGAACTGCAGAAGTGATTACGTTGTCTATATTCTGCAATGTACATGCCCTAAGCTGTACATAGGCAGCACCATTCATATGGTTCATGTTCGCATTCTACAGCATCTGCGGGCTGTTAAGAACAATGACAAGAACTATGTGGTTGCCAGACATTTAAATGAAATACATAAAGGAAATTTGGACGAGTTATCCTATTTCGCTATTGATCAAGTACCCAAATTGAAAAGAGGAGGGGATAGAGAGGGTAAACTTCGCCAATTAGAGTCCAAATACATCATGTTATTCAATACAAATATGCCGAATGGATTAAACATTGAAGAAGATCTGCATGTCCATTTATGTTAATCCAGTAGGTTGTCTCTCCAAATTTTAATTTTGTAATGCAGAGTTAGATGTTGTGTTTCAGATGCAGAAAAATCAATTCCTTAAGGATAATTCATGCTTGAGAATTATTATGTAATGACATAAGAAACTGATTGAATGTGCAATATTAATTGATGTGGTATAGTTGGATTTACTATTTCTTTAGATTAGATTTTGGGTAAATTAGGTAGATCAGTTTGGATGAGTGTTGTGTCTATTTCACGTATTAGCCAAAAATAAGCAATTGTTTTTTTAAATAAATAAGTACTGTAATGCATTTGCACTTTAAATTAGAAAGCTATTTTGCACTTTGTTAATATGACAACATAACAGGAAATTGCATTTGCAATGGAACTGTTAATATTGATAAAAATATTAACATAAACAAAAATCTATTTGCACTAGCACTTTAATGCGGTATTTTGCACCAATTTGGCTAATGTGGATATGTTTGCACCAGTGATTAGAATTTACACAACTACAATAATTTCTCGTCCCAGATTAAGGAAAAGTTCAACCCTAAAAGAAATCTAAAGAAAATTCCCACAAAATATCTTCACCAAATTTTTGTGTATTTAGTATATATGGAGATAAGACCAATAACTCCCTTTAAACATTTGATAAGTGGATATGTCATAACCAGGATTTTTTTGGGATCATCAGAGTATAGAGTAGTCACACATTGGGGTTTTTTAGATAATTTTTGTTTTTTATTATTTTATTGAATATTGTGTTGCATGACGATTTATGATGTTTAAATGGAAATGCAATGGGTGTGTATGAATTGTTACACCTATTATGGTGCACAAAAGATTATAGAAAAGGACCCATTTGTGAAGATCAATATGGGGCACTGGCCCATTATGTGTGTGTATATATATATATATGTATGAATATATATGTATGTATTTATTTATTTATATATGTATTTATTAATCTAATTCAGGCTAAAGAATGTAAGTTTAGCGACTGTTTTAGAAAGTGAATATTAATTATTATTTTGCACTTGCACTTTATTGAATTCCAATGGTGTTTTACAATGGTAATATGTATACTCTGATGCATAATTGTATTCAAGTATTTTAAAATATGTAGCCTTGACTGGAATGAATTGGAGATACTGTCTACGAATTATGGAGTACATTAAGGGAATGTGTAAAAAACTTTTTAAACTAAGTGACAGAAACTTGGCAAAATGTACCTATATGACAGTCTGTTTTCCTGCTTCATGAAAAACTTGCCGGTCATGTGATCGGGGCACTCTGCTGAATTTTAATTTATGCACGTAATACAGGAAGTGATCACTGTGTGATCAAGGCAGTGAATGCCGAAACGCGTCGCAGCGTAATGGAGGAATAAAGACTTTTAAATTCCTGAAATCTCCCCGTGTCGGTGTCCGGTTTACATGTGAGGAATCGAATGTGGTGTTCATATATATATATATATATATATATATATTCACTGAAAAAAGCATAGGTTTCAGGAACGTTATAGTTAGTTGGACATTTCACTCATACAAAACCATAGAAATTCCGGCGTTATAGTTAGTTCAGCTAACTATAACTCGCGCCCCCGCAATGCACTGCTGATGATGTCACATATTACATCATTCGTGACATGGTCAGTGACATCACTGATGACATCACTGATGACATCTCAAATGACATTACTCATGACATCACTGATGACATCATCCAGTGACTGTGTGTTTCTGTAAAGTTTAAATTTGTTTTATATATATGATGAGCTGTATTGAAGAATGAGTGGGTGTATAAGTGTCTGTATGGAGGATTTAGTAGGTACGTGACTGACTGTATAAGTGAGTGATTAAATGTGTCTTTCTGAATGCATGGGTTAGTGACTGAACTGTGTGAAAGTCTGTATCAGTCTGTCTGTTGTTGTGTAAGCTGCTGCATGGGTTGGTGAGTAGCTGCATGACTATCTATATGGGTTATTGATTGCTTGCCTGAGTATTTGTATGGGTGCCTGAGTGTGTGTGTGGGTGGGTGGGAGGTGTGTGACTCTGTGCATAGATGTATGAGTGGTTGATTCACTGGGTGTATGGGTTCAAGAGTGTATGTGGAAACAGCTGTATGGGTGGGTGAGTGTGTGTATGGGTGTGTTGGTGAGTGAATGGATGTCTCAGTGGTACATGTGCAAGTAAGTACATATGTAAAAGGCAGTATATGTGAGTGATGGTGTATATAAATAACTATATGTGAGAGTCTGTAATTGTAAGAGTGGCTGCATGGATGAGTGTGTATTTGTATCAGTGATTCTATAAGAGAGTAATTATGTGTTAGTATCTGTATGAATAAGTGAGGTGGTGTCTGTATAACTGTATAGGTGAGTAAATGGAAGTATGATTGATTCTTTGCATGACTGACTAGGTGTGTGAGTAACTCTGGATATGTGGCAGTGTGTGAGTGTCTGTATAGGTGTATGAGTGCATATGATAGTGTTGTATTGATGAGTGACTGCATGTATGAGTGACTGTATGCGTGAATGAGTGGATGTGTGTGTAGACCTAGGAATCAGTCAGTGCGTATTTAGTAACTGGTATTGATGTGTCTATTTTTTCAAAAATGGGAGTCTGTATTTTAGAGTGGGTGTATCAAAGGTTATATTCAGGTGTGAGGAGGTGCATCAGATTTTCACGTGGATGATGTCATCAGTGATGTCATCATTGATGTCATTTGAGATGTCATCAGTGATGTCACTGACCATGTCATGAATGATGTAATATGTGACGTCATCAGCAGTGCATTGCGGGGGCGCGAGTTATAGTTAGCTGAACTAACTATAACGCCGGAATTTCTATGGTTTTGTATGAGTGAAATGTCCAACTAACTATAACGTTCCTGAAACCTATGGTTTTTTCAGTGAATTTCTATGGTTTTTTAAATGCTAATTTCTAACTATAAAACGTGCCTGAAACCTATGGTTTTTACAGTGAATTTCTATGGTTTTTTAAATGCTAATTTCTAACTATAACGTGCCTGAAACCTATGGTTTTTTCTGTGAATTTCAAAGGTTTTTTAAATGAAAATTTGTAAGTCTAATGTACCTCAATCCTATGTTTTTTTATTTTATATATATATATACATATATATATATTTAAAAAAAATTGTGAATAATTTTTAGTTAGGAAAACTATATTCATTCTTTTTTTTTTAATATTATACAGAAGTCGCGCACCCTTCGCGCATCCTACACGATGGCTGCGCGCATTCCGGTAGCCATTTTGAAAAGTCACGCTGGGGTCGCGACTTCGGGGTAATTTGTAAAGTATGAAATATCTTTAAATTAATTATAAATAAAAGTTTTCCTTTAAGTGTTTGTCTAAATTTATTAATAAAAGTATTTTTAAAGTATTATTTTCAATATAATTTCGATGAAGGGTAAAGTTACGAAATGCGCGGTGTAGCCGCTTAATGTGCACGACATCTCCCCGCACGTATTTCTGGGGTCGTGCCGTGATTGAGCTGAGATCGCGCCAAAGTCGCGACTTCGGCGTATTTTTAAAGTTGAAAAAATGACGATAGAAAGTTTGAAAGTGATATTAGACTGAACAGTTGTGCTAATATACTTATTAAAAGTTTATAGAAATTTTTATTTATATTGTATAATGATATATATGATTTTCGCGGGTGCGCGAAGGGTGCGTGACGAGTGCGCGCAGCCTACGCAACATCATGTCAGCAAAAGAAAAAAGGAATCTGATTGGTTGAAATCAATTTCATTGTGAAAGAGGGAGGATCCATCCTTCTGATATTTCCCTTACTTTTTGTCCTTGATAGAGAGAAGACCTGTTTCTTGCTTCTCTTTATATTGATATACCTTTTTTGTGTGTTTGTTTATTTTTAATACAACTATGGCTTCTAGTTTTGCCGAAGTTGATCCACTTGCAGTAGAGGAGGAAGAACAGATGGTGCAGCAGAAGAAGAAAAGAAAGGAAAGCATTGTTTGGTCCTTTTTTAGTGTACAAGAGGACCTGCGATGGATGCCGCTTCTGCCTCCCGTACCCTGGAACGGCACGGAACGGTCATACTGCGGTGGGACGCACCCTCGTTGACCTCTCATGGCACTGCTCCACACTTTGGGGAGGACGCTTTCCATTAGCTGTGTTTTCTGATGACGTGTCGCGCCGGCCCCGTCCAACAACAGAACTCCTTTAGATCCAAACAGACTCTTCGACTCTCTCACCGGAAGTGAAACCAGGCCACGCGGACACTTTCACAATACAACAGCCGGGAATGCACTTTTCGGTAAAAAAACACATTCCTTCCTCCTAATTTATCAAATAAACGACTCACTGAAGAACAGAGGCCAGCTTCGATCGGTAAACAGCCGTTACAACGACTTTTTTACTTCGCAATACCATTACAATGCATGCATTACCACGCATGCGTTGTACATCGCGAAGTCATTACTACGCATTTTTTTAGAACGCATGGTCATTTACCATGCATGCCTTTACAACGAATTTCGTTTTAAAGGTATGTATGGTAAATGACCATGCGTTCTAAAAAAATGTAGACGATCCACGTCGTTGTAAGGAAACAGAGGCTGTTCCGTTTCCTCACAACCACGTGCACCGCCCCTCAGAGACGACGTGAAGCAGGAACCATGAGGAGAGAGGAACCATGAGGAGTGAGAGGTAAGGGGGATTGGGCATGGGGTGGGGGTTACTTTTCTAGGGTTTAGGGTAGTGCAGTCGTGTTTGGGTAGTGTAGGGGGTCGTGCTGGGGGTAGTGTTTTAGGGTTTAGGGTAGTGCAGTGGTGTTTGTGTAGAGTAGGGGGTCGTGCTGGGGGTAGTGTTTTAGGGTAGTGCAGTGGTGTTTGGGTAGTGTAGGGGGTCGTGCTGGGGGTAGTGTTTTAGGGTTTAGGGTAGTGCAGTGGTGTTTGGGTAGTGAAGGGGGTCATGCTGGGGGTAGATTTAGGGTTTAGGGTAGTGCAGTGGTGTTTGTGTAGTGTAGGGGGTCATGCTGGGGGTAGTGTTTTAGGGTTTAGGGTAGTGCAGTGGTGTTTGTGTAGTGTAGGGGGTCATGCTGGGGGTAGTGTTTTAGGGTTTAGGGTAGTGCAGTGGTGTTTGGGTAGTGTAGGGGGTTGTGCTGGGGGTAGTGTTTTAGGGTTTAGGGTAGTGCAGTGGTGTTTGAGTAATGTAGGGTGCCATGCTGGGGGTAGTGTTTTAGGGTAGTGCAGTGGTGTTTGGGTAGTGTAGGGGGTCATGCTGGGGGTAGATTTAGGGTTTAGGGTAGTGCAGTGGGGTTTGGGTAGTGTAGGGAGTCGTGCTGGGGGTAGTGTTTTAGGGTTTAGGGTAGTGCAGTCGTTAGGTAGTGTAGGGGGTCATGCTGGGGGTAGTGTTTTACGGTTTAGGGTAGTGCAGTGGTGTTTGTGTAGTTTAGGGGGTGGTGCTGGGGGTAGTGTTTTAGGGTTTAGGGTAGTGCAGTGGTGTTTGGGTAGTGTAGGGGGTAGTGCTGGGGGTAGTGTTTTAGGGTTTAGGGTAGGGCAGTGGTGTTTGGGTAGTGTAGGGGGTAGTGCTGGGGGTAGTGTTTTAGGGTTTAGGGTAGTGCAGTGGTGTTTGTGTAGTGTAGGGGGTCGTGCTGGGGGTAGTGTTTTAGGGTTTAGGGTGGTGCAGTGGTGTTTGTGTAGTGTAGGGGGTCATGCTGGGGGTAGTGTTTTAGGGTTTAGGGTAGTGCAGTGGTGTTTGGGTAGTGTAGGAGGTCGTGCTGGGGTAGTGCTTTAGGGTTTAGGGTAGTGCAGTGGTGTTTGTGTAGTGTAGGGGGTCGTGCTGGGGGTAGTATTTTAGGGTTTAGGGTAGTGCAGTGGTGTTTGGGTAGTGTAGGGGGTCGTGCTGGGGGTAGTGTTTTAGGGTTTAGGGTAGTGCAGTGGTGTTTGGGTAGTGTAGGGGGTCGTGCTGGGGGTAGTGTTTTAGGGTTTATGGTAGTGCAGTGGTGTTTGGGTAGTGTAGGGGGTAGTGCTGGGGGTAGAGTTTTAGGGTTTAGGGTAGTGCAGTGGTGTTTGTGTAGTGTAGGGGGTAGTGCTGGGGGTAGTGTTTTAGGGTTTAGGGTAGTGCAGTGGTGTTTGTGTAGTGTAGGGGGTCGTGCTGGGGGTAGTGTTTTAGGGTTTAGGGTAGTGCAGTGGTGTTTGGGTAGTGTAGGGGGTCGTGCTGGGGGTAGATTTAGGGTTTAGGGTAGTGCAGTGGTGTTTGTGTAGTGTAGGGGGTCGTGCTGGGGGTAGTGTTTTAGGGTAGTGCAGTGGTGTTTGTGTAGTGAGGGGAGTCATGCTGGGGGTAGTGTTTTAGGGTTTAGGGTAGTGCAGTGGTATCTGTGTAGTGTAGGGTGTAGTGTTTTAGGGTTTAGGGTAGTGCAGTGGTGTTTGTGTAGGGGGTCATGTTTTAGGGTTTAGGGTAGTGGAGTGGTGTTTGGGTAGTGTAGGGGGTCATGCTGGGGGTAGTGTTTTAGGGTTTAGGGTAGTGCAGTGGTGTTTGGGTAGTGTAGGGGGTCATGCTGGTGGTAGTGTTTTAGGGTTTAGGGTAGGGCAGTGGTGTTTGGGTAGTGTAGGGGGTCGTGCTGGTGGTAGATTTAGGGTTTAGGGTAGTGCAGTGGTGTTTGGGTAGAGTAGGGGGTCGTGCTGGGGGTAGTGTTTTAGGGTTTAGGGTAGTGCAGTGGTGTTTGGGTAGTATAGGGGTTCGTGCTGGGGGTAGTGTTTTAGGGTTTAGGGTAGTGCAGTGGTGTTTGGATAGTGTAGGGGGTCGTGCTGGGGGTAGTGTTTTAGGATTTAGGGTAGTGCAGTGTTGTTTGGGTAGTTTTTGGGGTCATGCTGGGGTAGTGTTTTAGGGTTTAGAGTAGTGCAGTGGTGTTTGGGTAGTGTAGGGGGTCGTGCTGGGGTAGTGTTTTAGGGTTTAGGGTAGTGCAGTGGTGTTTGTGTAGTGAGCAGCGCATGCGCTGCGTCGCTAGGCGAGACCTAAAAGGCATTGCACCAAGATGGCTGCCAACACTTCCTGCATTGAAGTGTTGGCAGCCAATTAGAGCTAAGCTTTTGCTTGTGTAGTTAGGTCCCGCCCAGATATATAAAGATTTTTTCCTTTAATATCTCAAAAACTGCTGAACGGATTTACACCATTTAAAAAAAAGGACGCTTTCTGAACCAAGCACTACCTTTTTGCCAAATTTGGTGTAATTCCGTTCAGCAGTTCGAGCTGTAGCCGTGTCTAAATTTCCTATGGGAAATTGATTTTCCGACCTCTATTTTTGAATTTCTCAGGAACTACTGAACGGATTTACACCATTTAACAAAAAGGACTCTTTCTGAACCAAGGGCTACATTTTAGCAAAATTTGGTGTAATTCCGTTCAGCAGTTCGGGCTGTAGCCGTGTCTAAAGTTTCCTATGGAAAATAACATGGAGAAAACACGTTTTGGGACCCCCCTTTTATCTCGGCCCCTGCTTGGCTAATCACGCCGAAACTTCAAGACAGGAGCTGACCGGAGCGCCCCACTAGTTTTGAAAATTTCGCGATGATTCGTCAAACAACGCCAAAGTTATTGGGAAAACAAAAAATGCTTTTCCTATGGAAAATAGGTCCTAACTATAACTACCTACTGGCGACCGCCATTAGGTAATATATATATATATATTCACAACGACCTCCTAACGATGTACACTCCAAGGGAATGGCGCAACATCAAGAAACAGACTCCGTAAGCAACGTGTCAAAGAAAAGTGATGGTTTATTCACACATCAATTGTCCAGATGACGCGTTTCGGCCGCCAGACATGCGGCCTTGTTCACATGAAGCGTTACTAAAAAATGGTGCAATTTATACAATACCAACAGTGACAGTATTTTTTCGCTTTAACTTACAATGACTAGGCATTAAAGGCAAAGCTGGCAGCTAATAGGCCAGTGATATTCTGTTTGGATGACGAGCAGTGTGACCTCATACTCGTTTGAAAATTCAATGGCATGGAAACAGACTCGATCTACAGCAGTAGCCAGAACAACACATTTGGAAATGTCTGTATATGTATCGAACTTCACAAAGCAAAAAATAAAAAGCAAAAAATGTGACATGCGCGTGATATGATAGAACCACATAAAGTATGACCTGGCATAAACTACCTAATCGTGTTCAATATTACCTTGAACCGTGGTGCCCGCAAGAACACACAAGCGGGATTTCCCCAATCGTGTGAATGCACTGAGTGGATGTCGGGAAAGGCCGGAGGCGCGCATGACAAGAAACACCGGCTGATGAGCCGTGTGTGAGTGACTGACTAGCGTTGCTGTGAAGCTCCGATTTAAAAAAGGTGAGGGTTTAGATGGCTGTGTAAGAGGTGCGCGTCCGTGCTGCCAGCAAAATGCTGATGCCAAAAAATGGATAAGCATGATATTCAAAAACGCGAAGTCAAAATGTCACAGTTGATTTAAAACATGAAAGTGAGTGAGGGTGAGGAACAGAGTGGTGTCTTTATCCCATAGGCTGCTGTGCGTGAGTTAGTGCACAAATTTACAGTGACGCTTAGTGTACAGTGTGATGCAGCCTAAGGGTATAATAAAATGCAGAAGGTTAAGAAAAATAGAAAGAATAGTGAAAATGAAAAAGGAATAGTGCCAGATAATATGGTCAAAAAACCTACAGCTTATCAAGGCAATAGTAAAAGCCAGAGACAAAGTGGTGTGCGGGTTAAATCCCTGTTGTGAGATATGTTGAACAGATATGTGGGTAACTGTTTGAATAGGTAGCCATTACTATCTGAATGTCATCTACCACACAGGTGGTACATAGATGCGATGCGTGCAGTGCAGGCATAGACGCTGGGCATAATACGACATAATCCTCACAATCATTAAGATCTAGGTAATAACAGATAGTGGTTCTAACAGTTGTGCAATGTGCAGAGGTTCAACAGTGTGTCACAACTAAAATAAAAGCATAAATGCAGGGCACCCATGCCCTAGAGGTACGACTAAGGCATGATAGGCAATGAAATCAGTGAATATACTGTAAACATAAACTCAAACTTACGAAACAGTAAGCAAAAATGGCAGATACTGATAAGGGTGGTAACAGCGCATATTACCAAAAGGTAACCATGACTTTCTCTGGTCTAATCTTACAGGAAGTGGTGCAAATCCTCACTGGTGTTAAGGCCAGCTGGCGCCTTGGTGTTGAATTGGAGGATATACTTGCTCTCAAGTTGCCTTAATAACCTTTCCTGGTTACCACCACGCCTGAGTACAGGGACGCAGTCAATGACCGAGTATTGGAAGTGCTCCAAGTTGTTATTATGTACCTCCTTGAAATGTCGTGCTACGGGGTACGCTGGATCGTTGTTAACAATTGCACGTATGTGTTGCAGAATACGCATGGGTACTTGTAATTTGGTACTACCAATATATCTAAGCCCGCATTTACATTCAAGAACGTAAACTGCATACTCTGTTCTGCAGTTTAGCCTGTGTTTGATGATCAATGGCGAGTGCCTGAATGTCGAGTCTAATTGGGTGATACTCTTGCCAAATTTGCATGCCCTGCAACTATTGCATTTGGTGAAGCCCTTTCTCTCGGTTAGCCAGTTCGAGGAGGAAATGATCTCGGGGCTATTTCTGACCAGGGCATCGCGCATAGAGAATGCCCTTCTATATGTAATGTCGGGCTTATGTGCCACTACTGGTCCCAGTGTGGCATCAGATCTTATGATGCCCCAATGTTTGTTAATAAATGATCTGATGACTCGCTCCTCGGTGTTGTGTGTTATGATAAGTCTGGTGGTGACTGTGCTGTTTGGTTCGATTAACAGAGTGGCAGCATCAGTGGTGGCAGGGGTAGGTTTCCCTAGCAAAAGCTCATCTCTAGGCAGAGCGTTAGCCCTTTTGATGGCCCTGCGGATTGTGGAGGGTGAGTAGCCCCGTGCTCTGAATCTGTCTGCAGCCTCACTCTGGCAGATTCGCCGATCTTCCTCCGTGCTACAGATTCTGGCTAGACGCAACATTTCCTCGTAGGGAATACTGGTTATGAGGTGCCTGGGGTGGAAACTAGAAGCATGGAGCGTCGGAGTTACCTGCAGTGAGTTTACGATGCAATTTAGTACACAATTTGCCGTTGGCTGTGTATATCATGACGTCCAGGAATTCCATAGAGGTGGAGCTGATGTTCGCATTGAATTCCAAGTTTAAGTCATTGGAATTGATCTCATTGATGAAAGATCTGGCACTATCCTCATCACCTCGCCAGACTAAGAAGACGTCATCTATATATCGCAGCCACGATATTATATTGTTCTTAAATGCCTCCGAGTGTTTGACCATGAGAACCTGCTCCTCCCACCAGCCGACATGTAAACATGCGTAGCTGGGCGAAAAACAGGCTCCCATGGCCACCCCCCTGAGCTGCTGATATACCTTTTTATCAAACATGAAAAAATTGTGTCTGAGACACCAATCAATCAGAAACAGAATTAGATCATTGTGTCTGTGGCAGTTAATTGGTCTTTTGCAGAGAAAGTATTTGCAAGCTGAAAGACCATCATCATGACAGATGCTGGTATACAATGATGTAATGTCAAGAGATATCAGAAGATAATCATCATGCCATGGTAGGTCTTTGATTTTCAAGAAGAAATCATTTGTGTCTCTGAGATATGATTTTTGTCCCGCGACCAAATCCTGCAAGAAAAGTCAATATACTTTGAAATGTTCTCACACATGTTCTTCCTGGCAGAGATGATAGGTCTGCCAGGTACCGGGGTCACATTCTTATGCACCTTAGGCAGGAAATATAGGATTGGAAGGACAGGCGAGTCAGTGTTCATGAATGAAGTTTCATCTTTACTCAGGAGGCCCTGTGTTCTGAAGCTGTTAAGATGTGTCCTGAGTTCTTTGTTACTACTGGCTACTTCCTTGTGACTTGATAGCCTATAACATGCAGCGTCGTTCAAGTGTCTGTTAGCCTCGTCCAGGTATAAATTACGTGGCCAGAGCACAATATTGCCTCCTTTGTCTGCCTTGTTCACAATCACTTCGTTATTACTTTTCAATTTAACCATGAGGTCACTATATTTTTTATTGCGATAACGTTTGGTGGCAGATTGTCTTGCCGTTTTGTGGTGAAGGGCCTTGAGCTCATCAATGATGATATCACTGTAGGTGTCAATTGCATCCTTTGGCATGATTGGAGTGAACGTGGAGTGTGGTTTAAACGGGCTTGCTATCGCGCATGGATTCATAATGCCCACTTCCTGTAGCAGTAGTTGCGTTTGTTCTGGCATGTCAGGTGCGGAAAGCTCCCTTAATACACGGAGAGTTGGAATGTCATTGACAGTTAGGGCCGGTTCAGGCGGCATGGTTGAAGTCATGGTGTTGGTGGAGTCGGAGCTACTCTGTTTTAATATGAAAAATTTGATCAATTTGAGCTTTCTGATAAATTTGTAGACGTCAATTCTGGTATTACTGTAATCAAAAGTACTCTCGGGACAGAAAGTGAGGCCCAGTGCAAGCAGTTGTTTTTCAGCTTCAGTGAGATTAATTGTGCTCAAGTTGATGATGGTTTTGGCCCCCGCTTTCAGTTCTTCCTCCAATTTCCTCTTTTTTTGTTCGTTGGCTTTTGCCTTTCGCTGTTTCCTTCTCTCCCGCCTCCTGCGGTTGCGCCGGCGCTTTGTGTCTTCGGCGGCCGCGGCCGGAGTGTTTGGCGCTGATCGTACACTAAAAAATCCATCTCTTCACCCGGGCTTGGATTCACTGTTCCTGGCATATTTCTGTTTCGCCATCTGTCACCGTCGTCAGAATCTGTTCCACTTTCAGCTAACGAGCTGATGTCTGAGACAGATGCGGAATGTGCGCCGTTGTTAGGATCCACGGGCTGCATGTTAGGGGCAGGGTGACTTTGTTTGTTCATGCTCTGAGAACGTATTGAGTCATACTTTCTGGCAAATATGAAGATTTGCCCGCATTCATAATCCGTCTTATCGTGGGCAAATTTGAAGACTTTGCGTGTTTTTATGGTCTCCTCGTGTTTTTTAAGCCTTGTACGAATTTCATCTCTGCCTTTAGAGATAGCGTCTTTCATGTCCATAGTATCTAGCTCTATATTGAGCTGGTCAATCTCCGCTTGTATTTTAGCTCTGTCGATTTCTGCGTACTTGATTAGTATGACAACCAAACGCATTGAGGCCTCAAGGTTGCTCATGGCCCATTCTTTTAACATGTCAGGATTTGGTTGTTCGAAACTAGGCGCTAGCATTATCCTCAAGCCACGAGGAACACGGTCCGCCTCACTGTACTTTTGTAGCGATTTAGCCTCCCACCACTTGGTGATTTCGGTGCGCATTAACTTTTCAAGAGTTTTGAGTTTGGTTTTGTAACTGTCATTGCTTGCGCCTGCTTGCATCCCTGTGCCTTTAGTAGGATTGGGTACTGTAGGTAAATTGTCAAAAAGTGCTTCAGCTGCTGCCTCCCTCTCCCGCAGCGCTTCGCTGGACATGATGTGGCAAAAATCTGTAGCTTAAAGTGATCCCGGTATACAAATATTCACAGTCACATGTAAACGGGGGACTTTTAAATGCGCCTCTCCTAGACCTGACAATCAGCGTATCGCTGCTCGTACTCACCACTGGGTGGTAGAAGATATTCGACCGGGTATTCACTGAAAAAACCATAGGTTTTAGGGACAGTTATAGTTAGTTGGACATTTCACTCGTACAAAACCATAGAAATTCCCCCGTTATAGTTAGTTCAGCTAACTATAACTCGCGCCCGCAATGCACTGCTGATGATGTCACATATTACATCACTCATGACATGGTCAGTGACATCACTGATGACATCACTGATGACATCTCAAATGACATCACTGATGACATCACTGATGACATCATCCAGTGACTGTGTGTTTCTGTAAAGTTTAAATATGTTTAATATATATAGGCCAAGGCGTATTGAAGAATGAGTGGGTGTATAAGTGTCTGAATGGATGATTTAGTACGTGCATGACTGACTCTACAAGTGAGTGATTAAACGTATCTTACTGAATGCATGGGTTAGTGACTAAACTGTGTGAATGTCTGTATCCGTCTGTTTATTGGTGTGTAAGTGGATGCATGGATTTGCGAATAGCTACATGAGTGTCTATATGGGTTATTGATTGGTTCTCTGAGTATCTGTATGGCTGCCTGAGTGTTTGTGTGGGTGGGGTGTGTGTGACTCTGTACATAGATGTGTGAGTGGGTGATTCACTGGGTGCATGATTTCAAGAGTGCATCTGTGATGGACTGCTTGGGTGGGTGAGTGTGTGTATGGGTGTGTTAGTGAGTGAATGTATATCTCAGTGGTACATGTGCGAGTAACTACATATGTAAAAGGCAGTATATATGTGTGTTAGAGTATTTAAATGGCTATAAGTGAGAGTGTGTGATTGTGAGAGTGGCTGTGTGGATGAGTGTGTGCTTGTATCAGTTATTGTATAAGAGCGTAAGAATGTGCTAGTATTTGTATGAGTAAGTGAGCTGGTGTGTGCATAACTGTATAGGTGAGTAAAAGGGTGTGTGATTAATTTTTGCATGACTGACTAGGTGTGTGAGTACCTCTATGGATGAGTGGCGGTGTGTGAGTGTTTATATAGGTGTATGAGTGCATATGATAGTCCTGTACTGAGTGACTGTAAGTATGAGTGACTGTACGGGTGAGTGAGTAGATGTGTGTGTGTAGACCTAAGAATCAGTGAGTGGGTATGTAGTTATTGGTATTGGAGTGTGTATGGTTTTGAGAATGGCAGTCTGTAATTTAGAGTGGGTGTATCAAAAGTTATATTAGGGTGTGAGAAGATGCATGAAATTATCACGTGGATGATGTTATCAGTGATGTCATCAGTGATGTCATTTGAGATGTCATCAGTGATGTCATCAGTGATGTCACTGACCATGTCATGAGTGATGTAATATGTGACGTCATCAGCAGTGCATTGCGGGCGCGCGAGTTATAGTTAGCTGAACTAACTATAACGGAGGAATTTCTATGGTTTTGTACGAGTGAAATGTCCAACTAACTATAACTGTCCCTAAAACCTATGGTTTTTTCAGGGCATTTCAAAGGTTTTTAAATGCTAATTTCTAACTATAACGTGTCTGAAACCTATGATTTTTTAAGTGAATTTCAAAGGTTTTTAAATGCTAGTTTCTAACTATGCCTACAGAGGTAGGACATGTGAAGAAAGAAGAAAAAACGCACAGAAAGAAGCAAAAGAAATGCAGAAAGAAGCAACAGAAGTCCACAAAGACGAAGAAAAGTGCAGGAAGAAGCAAAAGATGTGCAGAAAGAACCAACAGAGGAGCAGAAAGAGGCCTTGTTGCAAAATCATCCTGTGCCCACAACTTTTTCAGACGGGTACTGGTGGTAACTGACTCTGACTAACCAGAGCCAGTGCTATGCTAAAAGACACTTAGAATACAGGGAAAACACCTACATACACTAGTGAACACTATGCGTTGGGGTACCCCTGTGATTAGCATGACCTCCTCTGTAAGTCCCTAGTACATAATAGGGCAGGGGGATTAAAACTACCTCTTAAAACGCGCTACAGGGCGCGTTTGCACAGTGGTGAAGGGAGGGGGGGCCTGAGGTGACATGTGTGCAAACGCGCCCCGTGGCGCATTTTAAGTTGTGGGATTAAGTCCCCTTGAATCCTGAGGGTCCCTGGGGCCCAACTAGCCCCCAGGTACCTACAGTTAGGACCACAGAGCTGAGTTGCAGAGAGGCGTTCCGAGGCCACGCACCTTTTTCACCTCTCTGCAACGCAACTCTGTTGTGCTTACTGAAGGTACCTGGTGGGCTAGTTGGCCCCAGGGACCCTCAGGATTCAAGGGAATTAATTCCCCAAATTAAAACGCACCACAGGGCGTGTTTGCGCACATGTCACCTGAGGCCCCGCCCCCTCCCTTCACCACTGTGCAAACGCGCCCCGTGGCGTGTTTTAAGTTGGGGGATTAGGTCACCTTGAATCCTGAGGGTCCCTGGGGCCCAACTAGCCCACCAGGTACTTCCAGTAAGCACCACAGGCCTGCGTTGCAACGCCTGTAACAAATTGTGCAGTTGTGTTTAGGTAGTGAAGGGGGTCGTGCTGGGGGTAGTGTTTTAGTGTTTAGGGTAGTGCAGTGGTGTTTGTGTAGTGTAGGGGGTCATGCTGGGGGTAGATTTAGGGTTTAGGGTAGTGCAGTGATGTTTGGGTAGTGTAGGGAGTCGTGCTGGGGGAGTGTTTTAGGGTTTAGGGTAGTGCAGTGGTGTTTGGGTAGTGTAGGGGGTCGTGCTGGGGGTAGTGTTTTAGGGTTTAGGGTAGTGCAGTGGTGTTTGGGTATTGTAGCGGGTCGTGCTGGGGTAGTGGTTTAGGGTTTAGGGTAGTGCAATGGTGTTTGGGTAGTGTAGGGGGTACTGCTAGGGGTAGTGTTTTAGGGTTTAGGGTAGTGCAGTGGTATTTGGGTAGTGTAGGGGTACTGCTGGGGGTAGTGTTTTAGGGTTTAGGGTAGTGCAGTGGTGTTTGGGTAGTGTAGGGGTTCGTGCTGGGGTAGTTTTTAGGGTTTAGGGCGTGCAGTGGTGTTTGTGTAGTGTAGGGGTAGTGTTTTAGGGTTTAGGATAGTGCAGTGGTGTTTGTGTAGTGTAGGGGGTCGTGCTGGGGGTAGTGTTTTAGGGTTTAGGGTAGTGCAGTGGTGTTTGTGTAGTGTAGGAGGTCGTGTTTTAGGTTTTAGGGTAGTGCAGTGGTCTTTGGGTAGTGTAGGGAGTCGTGCGGGGGTAGTGTTTTAGGGTTTAGGGTAGTGCAGTGGTCTTTGGGTAGTGTAGGGGGTCGTGCGGGGTAGTGTTTTAGGGTTTAGGGTAGTGCATTGGTGTTTGGGTAGTGTAGGGGGTCATGTGGGGGGTAGTGTTTTAGGGTTTAGGGCAGTGCAGTGGTGTTTGGGTAGTGTAGGGGGTCGTGCTGGGGGAGTGTTTTAGGGTTTAGGGCAGTGCAGTGGTGTTCGGGTAGTGTAGGGGGTCGTGCTGGGGGAGTGTTTTAGGGTTTAGGGCAGTGCAGTGGTGTTTGAGTAGTGTAGGGGGTTGTACTGGGGGAGTGTTTGAGGGTTTAGGGCAGTGCAGTCGTGTTCGGGTAGTGTAGGGGGTCGTGCTGGGGAGAGTATTTTAGGGTTTAGGGTAGTGCAGTGGTGTTTGGGAAGTATAGGGGGTCGTGCTGGGGGTAGTGTTTTAGGGCAGTGCAGTGGTGGTGGTGGTGTTTGGGTAGTGTAGGGGGTCGTGCTGGGGGTGGTGTTTCAGGGTTTAGGGCAGTGCAGTGGTGTTCGGGCAGTGTAGGGGGTCGTGCAGGGGGTGGTGTTTCAGGGTTTAGGGCAGTTCAGTGGTGTTTGGGCAGAGTAGGGGGTCGTGCAGGGGGTGGTGTTTCAGGGTTTAGGGCAGTGGTGTTCGGGCAGTGTAGGGGGTCATGCTGGGGGTGGTGTTTCAGGGTTTGGGGCAGTGCAGTGGTGTTCGGGCAGTAAAGGGGGTCATGCTGGGGGTGGTGTTTCAGGGTTTTGGGCAGTGCAGTGGTGTTTGGGCAGTGTAGGGGGTCGTGCGGGGGTGGTGTTTCAGGGTTTAGTGCAGTGGTGTTCGGGCAGTGTAGGGGGTCGTGCTGGGGGTGGTGTTTCAGGGATTAGGGCAGTGCAGTGGTGTTCGGGCAGTGTAGGGGTGGTGCAAGGGGTGGGTTTTCAGAGTTTAGGGCAGTGCAGTGGTGTTCGGGCAGTGTAGGGGGTGGTGCAGGGAGTGGTGTTTCAGGGTTTAGGGCAGTGCAGTGGTGTTTGGGCAGTGTAGGGGGTCGTGCAAGGGGTGGTGTTTCAGGGTTTAGGGCAGTGCAGTGGTGTTCGGGCAGTGTTGGGGGTCATGCTGGGGGTGGTGTTTCAGGGTTTGGGGCAGTGCAGTGGTGTTCGGGCAGTGTAGGGGGTCATGCTGGGGGTGGTGTTTCAGGGTTTGGGGCAGTGCAGTGGTGTTTGGGCAGTAAAGGGGGTTGTGCTGGGGGTAGTGTTTCAGGGTTTTGGGCAGTGCAGTGGTGTTTGGGCAGTGTAGGGGGTCATGCTGGGGCTGGTGTTTCAGGGTTTAGGGCAGTGCAGTGGTGTTCGGGCAGTGTAGGGGGTCGTGCTGGGGCTGGTGTTTCAGGGTTTAGGGCAGTGCAGTGGTGTTCGGGCAGTGTAGGGGGTCATGCTGGGGTGGTGTTTCAGGGTTTGGGGCAGTGCAGTGGTGTTCGGGCAGTAAAGGGGGTCGTGCTGGGGGTGGTGTTTCAGGGTTTTGGGCAGTGCAGTGGTGTTTGGGCAGTGTAGGGGGTCGTGCGGCGGTGGTGTTTCAGGGTTTAGTGCAGTGGTGTTCGGGCAGTGTAGGGGGTCGTGCAGGGTTGTGGTGTTTCAGGGTTTAGGGCAGTGCAGTGCAGTGGTGTTCGGGCAGTGTAGGGGGTCGTGCGGGGGGTGGTGTTTCAGGGTTTAGGGCAGTGCAGTGGTGTTCGGGCAGTGTAGGGGTTGTGCAGGGGGTGGTGTTTCAGGGTTTAGGGCAGTGCAGTGGTGTTCGGGCAGTGTAGGGGGTCGTGCAGGGGGTGGTGTTTCAGGGTTTAGGGCAGTGCAGTGGTGTTCGGCCAGTGTAGGTGGTCATGCAGGGGGTGGTGTTTCAGGGTTTAGGGCAGTGGTGTTCGGGCAGTGTAGGGGGTTGTGCTGGGGCTGGTGTTTCAGGGTTTAGGGCAGTGCAGTGGTGTTCGGGCAGTGTAGGGGGTCTTGCTGGGGCTGGTGTTTCAGGGTTTAGGGTAGTGCAGTGGTGTTCGGCCAGTGTAGGGGGTCATGCTGGGGCTGGTGTTTGAGGGTTTAGGGCAGTGCAGTGGTGTTCGGGCAGTGTAGGGGGTCGTGCTGCGGCTGGTGTTTCAGGGTTTAGGGCAGTGCAGTGGTGTTCGGGCAGTGTACGGGGTTGTGCTGGGGCTGGTGTTTCAGGGTTTAGGGCAGTGCAGTGGTGTTCGGGCAGTGTAGGGGGTCGTGCTGGGGGTGGTGTTTCAGGGTTTAGGGCAGTGCAGTGGTGTTCGGGCAGTGTAGGGGGTCATGCTGGGGCTGGTGTTTCAGGGTTTAGGGCAGTGCAGTGGTGTTTGGGCAGTGAAGGGGGTCGTGCTGGGGCTGGTGTTTCAGGGTTTTGGGCAGAGCAGTGGTGTTCGGGCAGTGTAGGGGGTCGTGCTGGGGGTGGTGTTTTAGGGTTTAGGGCAGTGCAGTGGTGTTCGGGCAGTGTAGGCTGTCTTGCTGGGGGTGGTGTTTCAGGGTTTAGGGCAGTGGTGTTCGGGCAGTGTAGGTGGTCTTGCTGGGGGTGATGTTTCAGAGTTTAGGGCAGTGCAGTGGTGTTTGGGCAGTGTAGGGGGTCTTGCTGGGGGTAGTGTTTCAGGGTTTAGGGCAGTGCAGGGGTGTTCGTGCAGTGTAGGGGGTCGTGCTGGGGGTGGTGTTTCAGGGTTTAGGGCAGTGCAGTAGTGTTCGGGCAGTGTAGGGGGTCGTGCAGGGGGTGGTGTTTCAGGGTTTAGGGCACTGCAGTGGTGTTCGGGCAGAGTAGGGGGTCGTGCTGGGGGTGGTGTTTCAGGGTTTAGGGCAGTGCAGTGGTGTTCGGGCAGTGTAGGGGGTCATGCAGGGGGTGGTGTTTCAGGGTTTAGGGCAGTGCAGTGGTGTTCGGGCAGTGTAGGGGGTCCTGCTGGGGCTGGTGTTTCAGGGTTTAGGGCAGTGCAGTGGTGTTCGGGCAGTGTAGGGGGTCTTGCTGTGGGTGGTGTTTCAGGGTTTAGGGCAGTGGTGTTCGGGCAGAGTAGGGGGTCTTGCTGGGGGTGATGTTTCAGGGTTTAGGGCAGTGCAGTGGTGTTCGGGCAGTGTAGGGGGTCTTGCTGGCGGTAGTGTTTCAGGGTTTAGGGCAGTGCAGTGGTGTTCGTGCAGTGTAGGTGGTCATGCTGGGGATGGTGTTTCAGGGTTTAGGGCAGTGCAGTAGTGTTCGGGCAGTGGAGGGGGTCGTGCACGGGGTGGTGTTTCAGGGTTTAGGGCAGTGCAGTAGTGTTCGGGCAGTGTAGGGGGTCGTGCAGGGGGTGGTGTTTCAGGGTTTAGGGCAGTGCAGTGGTGTTCGGGCAGTGTAGGGGGTCATGCTGGGGGTGGTGTTTCAGGGTTTAGGGCAGTGCAGTGGTGTTCGGGCAGTGGAGGGGGTCGTGCACGGGGTGCTGTTTCAGGGTTTAGGGCAGTGCAGTGGTGCTCGGGCAGTGTAGGGGGTCGTGCTGGGGCTGGTGTTTCAGGGTTTAGGGCAGTGCAGTGGTGTTCGGGCAGTGTAGGGGGTCGTGCTGGGGGTGGTGTTTCAGGGTTTAGGGCAGTGCAGTGGTGTTCGGGCAGTATAGGCGGTCGTGCTGGGGCTGGTGTTTCAGGGTTTAGGGCAGTGCAGTGGTGTTTGGGCAGTGTAGGGGTCGTGCTGGGGCTGGTGTTTCAGGGTTTAGGGCAGTGCAGTGGTGCTCGGGCAGTGTAGGGGGTCGTGCTGGGGGTGGTGTTTTAGGGTTTAGGGCAGTGCAGTGGTGTTTGGGCAGTGTAGGGGGTCATGCTGGGGTTGGTGTTTCAGGGTTTAGGGCAGTGCAGTGGTGTTTGGGCAGTGTAGGGGGTCGTGCTGGGGCTGGTGTTTCAGGGTTTTGGGCAGAGCAGTGGTGTTCGGGCAGTGTAGGGGTCGTGCTGGGGGTGGTGTTTCAGGGTTTAGGGCAGTACAGTGGTGGTCGGGCAGTGTAGGGGGTCGTGCTGGGGGTGGTGTTTCAGGGTTTAGGGCAGTGGTGTTCGGGCAGTGTAGAGGGTCTTGTTGGGGGTGATGTTTCAGGGTTTAGGGCAGTGCAGTGGTGTTCGGGCAGTGTAGGGGGTCTTGCTGGGGGTAGTGTTTCAGGGTTTAGGGCAGTGCAGTGGTGTTCGGGCAGTGTAGGGGTCGTGCTGGGGGTGGTGTTTCAGGGTTTAGGGCATTGCAGTGGTGTTCGGGCAGTGTAGGGGGTCGTGAAGGGGGCGGTGTTTCAGGGTTTAGGGCAGTGCAGTGGTGTTCAGGCAGTGTAGGGGGTCGTGCTGGGGATGGTGTTTCAGGGTTTAGGGCAGTGTGGTGGTGTTCGGGCAGTGTAGGGGGTCGTGCAGGGGCTGGTGTTTCAGGGTTTAGGGCAGTGCAGTGGTGTTCGGGCAGTGCAGGGGTTCGTGCTGGGGGTAGTGTTTTAGGGTTTAGGTAGTGCAGTGGTGCTTGTGTAGTGTAGGGGGTCATGCTGGGGTAGTGTTTTAGGGTTTAGGGTAGTGCAGTGGTGTTTGTGTAGTGTAGGGGGTCATGTTTTAGGGTAGTGCAGTGGTGTTTGGGTAGTGTTGGGGGTCGTGCTGGGGTAGTGTTTTAGGATTTAGGTTAGTGCAGTGGTGTTTCGGGTAGTGTAGGGGGTCGTGCTGGGGGTAGTGTTTTAGGGTTTAGGGTAGTGCAGTGGTGTTTGTGTAGTGTAAGGGGTCGTGCTGGGGGTAGTGTTTTAGGGTTTAGGGTAGTGCAGTGGTGCTTGTGTAGTGTAGGGGGTCGTGCTGGGGGTAGTGTTTTAGGGTTTAGGGTAGTGCAGTGGTGTTTGTGTAGTGTATGGGGTCATGTATTAGGGTAGTGCAGTGGTGTTTGGGTAGTGTAGGGGGTCGTGCTGGGGGTAGTGTTTTTGGATTTAGGTTAGTGCAGTGGTGTTTGGGTAGTGTATGGGGTCGTGCTGGGGGTAGTGTTTTAGGGTTTAGGGTAGTGCAGTGGTGTTTGTGTAGTGTAGGGGGTCATGCTGGGGGTAGTGTTTTAGGGTTTAGGATAGTGCAGTGGTGCTTGTGTAGTGTAGGGGGTCGTGCTGGGGGTAGTGTTTTAGGGTTTAGGGTAGTGCAGTGGTGTTTTTGTAGTGTAGGGGGTCATGTTTTAAGATGCAACGCTCCAATACCTGACCAGTCTGCACTACATAAAACTGCAAAAAAACTAAAAATAAAAAGTGTTTTGCACACTTTTGTCATTGGGCTATATGTGGGCTACATCTGGGTAATATTTGTGCTACATTTGGGCTCTTTTTTCTCTGGTGGCCATCTTGGAAGACTTCTTTGTTATGAAGTTTCCTAATTTCCTCATTTACTGCAGTCTCCTCAGTAGGAAATGCTTTCAGTTTTTACTTTGATTCCATCAAGAAGGCATTCAGATGTGTCCTCACATTTGCCATAAATTCAGAATGTTAGCACTCTAGTTGCTCATTAGATCACTGTATTAAAGCTACTGCTCACCAGGGAGTTAACTGGAAGTCTGCTGCTGGTATTGAAAGTGATTGTTTCAGTCTGCATGTCAGAATTTTCTAATGAAATAGAAGAGGATTTGAGATCTCACTTAAAACATGCCCTAATTTTTCTTTCTGCAGCACTAACCATAATTTCTATTTCAAAAAGAACTCCCTCATTTTGTTCCTTTTTAAATTAAGTGTTTTAAGTGTTACTGGTTTATTCCAATCAAGATGGCTTCAGGTGTGCCATACTTTTGTCATAAGTAAGGCTGTTAGCGCTCTAGTTGTTCTTTGGAACACTCTGGGAAGCTGCAGTGGAACACAAAGGCATCAACTGGCAGGCTGCTCCTGTTGAAACATAACAGGAAGATATTTGAGATCACACTTGAAACATGTCCTAATTTTTCTTTCTACAGCACTAACCATAATTTCTATGACAAAATGAACCCCATCATTTTGTTCCTTTTTAAATTAAATGTTTTAAGTGTTACCAGTTTATTCCAATCAAGATGGCTTCAGGTGTGCCATACTTTTGTCATAAGTAAGGCTGTTAGCACTCTAGTTGTTCTTTAGAACACTCTGGGAAGCTGCAGTAGAACACAAAGGAATCAACTGACAGTCTCTGCCCTTGTTGGATGTACATGTTTTACTGAGAATGTCAGACTTCATTCTCACATGACTGAGAAAGATATTGTGAATTTACAGAAAATATGCTCTTATTTTAGCTTCTGGAGCACCTTCCAAAACTCTATGGGACAAGCATGTGAAAATAGTTTTCTCTCAAACATGATTCATGATATCCCAGCAGAAGGTTTTTCACAGGGTAAAATCACCTTAGAACACACCACAATTCCTGAAATTAGTATGGTACCATCAACAAATGAATTCTAATGTAACTAAAGTCTGTTATCACCCTTTATAGTTCTCCTTTTGGTAACCCTCAAAATCTTCGATTCACCACAATGCATTTCAATGGGGTACTATCATGTATATTGGTCCCAAGATGGCTGCCAGCAATTCCAGGATGAAGTGCTGACAGCCAATCAGATCTCACAATGACATGTGTGGTTAGGCTCCGCCCAGATATATATGTGATTTTACTTTTGATTTTCTCAGGAACTACTGAACGGATTTACACCATTTAACAAAAGGGTTCTTTCTGAACCAAGAACTACCTCTTTGCCAAATTTGGTGTAATTCCGTTCAGCAGTTCGGGCTGTAGCCGTGTCTAAAGATTCCTATGGGAAATTGATTTTTGACTCTTATTTTTTGAATTTCTCCGCAACTACTGAACGGATTTACACCATTTAAAAAAATAGGTCGCTTTCTGAAACAAAGCGCTACCTTTTTGCCAAATTTGGTGTAATTCCGTTCAGCAGTTCGGGCTGTAGCCGTGTCTAAAATTTTCTATGGGAATTAACATGGAGAAAACACGTTTTGGGACCCCCCTTTTTTCTCGGCCCCCACTTGCCGAATCACCCAACTAGCCCACCAGGTACCTTCAGTATGCGCCAGGGAGCTGTGTTGCAGAGAGGTGTTCAGAGGCCATGCCCCTTTTTACACCTCTCTGCAACACAGCTCTGTGGCGCTTACTGGAGGTACCTGGTGAGCTAGTTGGACCCCAGGGACCCTCAGGATTCAAGGGGACTTTATCCCCCAACTCAAAACGCGCCACGGGGTGCATTTGCACAGTGGTGAAGGGTGAAGGGAGGGGGCGGGGCCTGGGGTGACATGTGTGCAAACACGCCCTGTGGCGCGTTTAAAGTTGGGGAATTAATTCCTCTTCAATCCTGAGGGTCCCTGGGGGCCAACTAGCTCACCACTTACCTCCAGTAAGCGCCACTGTGCTGCATTGCAGAGAGGTGGCCCAGGCCATGCCCCTTTTTACACCACTCTGCAATGCAGATCTGTGGCGCTTACTGGAGGTAAGTGGTGGGCTAGTTGGCCCCCAGGGACCCTCAGGACTCAAGGGGACTTAATCCCCCAATTTACAACTCACCAGGGGGTGCGTTTGCGCAGTGGTGCAGGGAGGGAGCGTGGTCTGATGTCACAAGTGTGCAAACGCGCCCTGTGGCGCGTTTTAAGTTGGGGAATTAAGTCCCCTTGAATCCTGAGGGTCCCTGGGTGCAACTATCCCACCAGGTACGTCCAGTAAGTGCCACAGAGTTGCATTGCAGAGAGGTGTAAAATGGGGCATGGCCTTGGACCACCTCTCTGCAACGCAGCTCTGGAGGTACATGGTGAGCTAGTTGGAGCCAGGGACTCTCAGGATTCAAGGGGACTTAATCCCCCAACTTAAAAAGTGCCACAGGGCGCCTTTGCACAGTGGTAATGGGAGGGGGCGGGGCCTGAGGTGACATGTGTGCAAACACGCCCTGTGGCGTGTTTAAAGTTGGGTAATTAAGTCCCCTTTAATCCTGAGGGCCCCTGGGGGCCAACTAGGCCACCAGGTACCTCCAGTAAGCACCAGAGGCCTGCGTTGCAGAGAGGTGGTCCAGGCCATGCCCCTTTTTACACCTCTCTGCAACGCAGCTCTGTGGCGCTTACTGGAGATACCTGGTGGGCTAGTTGGACCCCAGGGACCCTCAGGATTCAAGGGGACTTAATCCCCCAACTTAAAACGTGCCATGGGCGTGTTTGCACAGTGGTAAAGGGAGGGGGCGGGGCCTGAGGCGATGTGTGCAAACACGCCCTGTGGCGCGTTTTCAGTTGGGGAATTAATTCCCCTTCAATCCTGAGGGCCACTGGGTGAATGGTTTCAAGAGTGCATCTATGATGGATTGTATGGGTGGGTGAGTGTGTGTATGGGTGTGTTAGTGAGTGTATGAATGTCTCAGTGGTATATGTGTGATTAACTACATATGTGAGAGGCAGTATATATGTGTGTTGGAGTATATACATGGCTATAAGTGAGAGAGTGTGATTGTGAGAGTTGCTGTATGGATGAGTGTGTGCTATTATCAGTGATTGTATAAGAGCGTAAGAATGTGCTAGTATCTGTATGAGTAAGTGAGCTGGTGTGTGTATAACTGTATAGGTGAGTAAATGGGAGTGTCATTAATTATTTGCATGACTGACTAGGTGTGTGAGTAACTCTATGGATGAGTGGCGGTGTGTGAGTGTCTATATAGGTGTATGAGTGCATATGATAGTGAGTGGGTATGTAGTTATTGGTGTTGGAGTGTCTATGGTTTTGAGAATGGCAGTCTGTAATTTAGAGTGGGTGTATCAAAGGTTATATTAGGGTGTGAGAAGATGCATCAAATTATCACATGGATGATGTCATCAGTGATGTCATTTGAGATGTTATCAGTGATGTCATCAGTGATGTCACTGACCATGTCATGAGTGATGTAATATGTGATGTCATCAGCAGTGCATTGCGGGGGCGCGAGTTATAGTTAGCTGAACTAACTATAACGGGGGAATTTCACGGGTTTTGTACGAGTGCAATGTCCAACTAACTATAACTTTCCCTAAAACCTATGTTTTTTTCAGTGAATTTCTAAGGTTTTTTAAATGCTAATTTCTAACTATAACGTGCCTGAAACCTATGGTTTTTTCAGTGAATATATATATATATATATATTACCTACTGGCGGTCGCCAGTAGGTAGTTATAGTTAGGACCTTATTTCTATTCATAAAGCGTTTTTTTTTTGCCAATATCTTTGCCGCCGTTTGACAAATCTTCGTGAAATTTTCAAAACTAATGGCCCGCTCAGGTCAGCTCCTGTCTTGAAAGTTTCCGGGTGATTCGTCAAGCGAGGGCCGAGAAAAAAGGGGGTCCCAAAATGGGTTTTCCCCATGTTAATTTCCATAGGAAACTTTAGACAAGGCTACAGCCCGAACTGCTGAACGGAATTACACCAAATTTGGCAAAAAGGTAGCTCTAGGTTCAGAAAGTGCCCTTTTTTTAAAATGGTGTAAATCCGTTCAGTAGTTTTTTAAATATTAAAGGAAAAATACATTTATATATCTGGGCGGAGCCTAACCACACATCTCATCGTGAGATCTGATTGGCTGTCAGCACTTCATCCAAGAAGTGTTGGCAGTCATCTTGGGACCAATATACATGATAGCACCCCATTAAAATGCATTGTAGTGAATGGAAGGTTTTGAGGGTCACCAAAAGGAGAACGTATAAAGGGTGATAAGACTTTAGTTACATTATAAATCATTTGTTGATGGTACCATACTAATTTTAGGAATTGTGGTGTGTTCTAAGGTGATTTTACCCTGTGAAAAAGCCTTCTGCTGGGATATCATGAATCATGTTTGAGAGAAAACTATTTTCTCATACTTTTCCCATAGAGGTTTGGAAGGTGATCTAGAAGCTAAAATGAGAGCATATTTTCTGTAAATTCACATTATCTTTCTCAGTCATGTGAGAATGAAGTCTGACATTCTCAGTAAAACATGTACATCCAACAAGGGCAGAGACTGTCAGTTGATTCTATGTCAGGACCGGAGGCTCCGATTATGCTTCTCATTTCTTTGCATTTATTACACAGCAGCCAATAAAAACACTTTTTTTATTCGTAAAACTACAAATCCCATGAGCACTAGGTGCCCCATAACTAGAGAGCGTACCCTATATAAGGTCTCACAGAGGTAGTCCCTTCCTCTTTCTTTGCTGCTCCGCAGCCAGTTAAGTGCCTCTTCCCTTACTATTCTCTTTTATGTGGTAGTGTATGGGTTTGGGGTCATAACGATTAGATTGAGTGTTTACACTTATGTTTACTATATATTTACTATGGTCGAACCGTTTCTGTTAATTAATGCAGGTTGCAGTCATTAATCACCTTTGTTGTAGCTTTACTGTTCAGCGCGGCGCTTGGTGTGTCTTGTAGCGCTCGTTCCTCACTATCGTTGGGAGCGCGTTGGCCTCCCCTGCTGGGCGCTTCGTACCCGAAGCAGATTTAGGTGGAGTGGGAGTGCGGGGCGAGGACCGCGCGTCGCGCGATCGCGCGAGTCCTCTTTCCATAGCGACGGATGGCCTCTACCGCACATGCGCGGCGGCCATTTTAATTCATTCCCGGACTGAAATTGACGAGTTTGCCGGAGCGGGAGATTTCTCCCGATTTAAAAGTGCTGGTTGATCTGTCCTTTGCCCCGGTGACGCCCGACGCTGCTGAGATGCGGAAGGCTGTATAATTCTGCATGGGCTTTGCCTAGAGAGGTCTGGAAGCCCTCCCTCCATCACAAAATGCAGTTTATCACCTGGCTTGCCTGGGGTTCCTCTCCCCCTGATTCCTCCATACCTGTTGGGACACACTCAGGGGCCGATTCCGATTCGGGCCGGAAATCTCACCGACCGAGCCGGACCCGGAGAGATTTCCGACCGAATCGGACCCTAGCAGCCCGACCGAACGAGTACGATGCGCACGTATGCTATCGGACTCGATTCGGTCGGACTCCCATTGAAGTCAATGGGAGCCGGTCGTACAACGCGTACGCGGGCTCCCATTGACTCAATGGGTGCGAGGCGAACAAGGGCGCCCCCTACAGCGGGTACGTGGTGAAGCGACTTGTGCCGTACATGCACAGGTAGGGGGACTGTGCGACTCGCACGGCTACGCGTACAGGGGGGTCTGACACGGACCCCCAAAGTGCGGCTCCGACTGCTCTTTGGAGCCGGACTGCATGAGTCGGTCAGACTGCTCGAGGTGCGCATCGTACTTACCTGGCCGGGGAACGTCTCCATTGCGCGGTGCGAGTCGTGTCCGTGCGAGTCGGTCGGTGCGGTCGGGTCCCGCGAACGAGTCGGTCGGAGCGGTCGGGTTCTGCGAACGAGTCGGTCGGCGATTTCGCGAGCGCACGCATCGTACTCACTCGCCCGGATGCACGTACGAATCGGTTGGGAAATAGGGCTCCGAATCGGATCCGGTTAAGCCGAATCCGATTCGGTGCCTTATCGGCCGAGATCAGAATCGACCCCTCAGTTGGGTGTCATATTTTGTACCCTTTCACTGCGGCTCATACACAATGGCCAAGCTCTTCTTTGAGGATGATTATTTGGAGGTAGAGCCATCTGGCTCTCTGGAGCACGACCTCGTAGAGGCCCTAGATGCTGTGGTGCAGCATTCTGTAAACACTGCCCTAGTAAGAACGATTGCACCCCTTAAGCGCCATTTAAATAAATACGCAATCCAGCAGGGGTGGATTCCTGCAACAAGCGCTCGACCACCAGCCAGTAGCAAAAAAGGTTCGAACCCTCACACAGAGGATTTTGCTCGACTCTCCAGGGCTTTGGCGAATGACCATGCATATACTGCGTCAAAGGAGTCTACTGACTCCGTGCAGGGTGAGAAAGGGGACTCCTCATCGGACAAGAAGTCAGAGGAAGATGAAGCACCCCGACCAGCGAAAAAGTCTTGGAAGGAGCACCACCTTGAGGTTCCCAGTCAACCTAAGCTCCTTACGTTTGAACCGACGGACATTGTCCACCCTAATTCCACCACATGGCTCCCGTCGCAGGGGGTGGCAGATTACATGCAATCGCACCTCCGACGTCCCTTTGACAAGGACGTCAGGGCCCGAATGCGGTCGGAGTGCCCGAGGCCTGATTTAGCGGCACGAGTTGCGGAGACCCCCGAGGTGGATCCTACAATGCTCACATATTTGAAGAAATATGCCAAAGACGCCAAGAAAGGCATAGACCGCGCCTGGCGGACATGCCAGGATAAATTACTTGACCTATCCGGACTGCTCACCAAGATACTTGAAATGGGGTTTCAAGCCAAGGAATCTGGATCCCCGATAGACCCAGATGACCTGATCGAATGGGCACAGCGGGCAGTGTGCCAGTTGGGCAACGCCAACTGCGCCATGTCGAGTGAAAGGAGGCGCTCTATCCTCCTCAAATTGGATCCTAAGTTGGCAGAGTTGTCCTCCTCGGAGGCGGGTCCCGTGGCCCAGGGTCTCCTCTTCGGTCAGCCATTTTTGAAAGAATTGACCAAGTTTGTGGCTACTTTCAGTGGCCTGGACAAGGCGCAGGAATCACTCAGGCATGCCTTTCGCCCGGTTTTCACCAGGGCCGGACGAAATCGAGGGCGGTCGTTCTGCCGTGGGTACAATCAAGGTGCCCCACATGGACAACAGCATCAAAGAGGAGGCTACCAGGATCATAACTCCGGCAACACCTCCTTCTATCCCTCTCGAAGAGGTCAAAACCGTTTCAGAAAAGGCAGATTTGGTGGCAACCAGGGAAACCACCAAGACACCGGAAATACAGGTGAGGCTCATTCTGTGTTCAGAAGTAGTTCTGGGGGGTCGCATTCAATCTTTCCTACAGGTCTGGCAAATGATCTCGCAAGATGCTTGGGTCTTGGAGACAGTTCAGGGGTACAAACTGGAATTGTACGATACTCCCTCCCAGGGTTCCCTTCCTCCTCCCATTCATTTTTCCCGTCAAGATCAAGATTTCATTACAGACGAAATCCTCGCCCTTCTCAAGAAAGGGCCACTCAACCCCATCCTCGAGGTTTCATCAGCACGGTTTTGTTAGTCCAGAAAAAAGGGGGCGGATCCAGATTGGTCCTGAATCTGAAAGAGTTCAACGGGTGGATCATTTACCGACACTTCAAAATGGAGGGCATCCATTTGTTGCGGGACCTTCTACAGGAAGGGGATTGGATGGTACGTCTCGATCTGAAAGATGCCTATCTTTCAGTGCCCATCTACGCTCCACACCGGCGGTTTCTTCAATTTCTCTGGCAGGGCGTCTGCTACGAGTACAAAGTCCTTCCCTTCGGACTTTCGTCAGCACCTTGGTGCTTCACGAAACTCCTACGCCCAGTCATAGAGTCGTTGCGAGCTCAGGAGTTCGCTTGATCGTCTATCTAGACGACATCATTATCATGGCCCGTTGCCCTCGCCTGGTGCTCAGGCACCTAGAGTGGGCAATCGATTTGCTTCAGAGCCTGGGTTTCGTGGTGAACCCTCAGAAGTCCATTCTGTCCCCCACGCAATCTATAGAATTCCTGGGTTTTCAGGTCGACTCTCGGAGCTGTCAGCTTCTCCTTCCCGCGCAAAAGATCAGAGCAATCAAGAAAGAATTGAGATTGATTGTGAACAAGCGGATTGTATCCTTGAGGGCGGTGGCCCGAGTTGTGGGCCTGTTAGCCTCATCGATCCAGGCTATATTTCCGGGACCTCTGCATTATCGAGCACTCCAGCGCTTGAAGATCCAGCATCTCCGCAAAGGCCTCGGATATGCAGAACGGATTCCTCTTTCCGAGGAAGCGAGGTGGGAGATGTCATGGTGGTTAGATCACATGGAGTCGTGGAATGGCAGAGCCATATTCGGATCGAGTCCCGAGATAGTGATCGAATCGGACACCAGCCGCTGGGGCTGGGGAGCCCGCTGCGGTCCGATTTCGACAGGGGGTCGGTGGTCCCCAGAGGAGCTTTCCTTACACATCAATTGTCTGGAGCTGCTGGCAGGCTCGTTTGCAATTCGCAGTCTCTCCCCCCAGAAGACGAACAGCTGTATTCTCTTACGGATGGACAACGTATCGGCAGTCCGATACGTGAACAAGCTGGGTGGGACGAAGTCACGGATTCTAGCAGAAATCACCAAGGATTTTTGGCACTATTGTCTGCAGCACAAAATATCAGTGGTGGCAGAATATCTCCCAGGGCGCAGCAACGAGGTGGCGGATTGGCACTCTCGATACCTACGCGATTACAGCGATTGGAGGCTTCATCCTCGAATTTTTCGCTTCCTGAATCAAACATGGGGTCCTTGTCAATTAGACTTGTTCGCATCTCGCCTGAACAAACAACTTCCGAAATTTTTCAGTTGGCGTCCGGACCCGGAGGCGATCGCCTCGGACGCGTTTCTGCAGGTCTGGCCTCCAGGCCTTTGCTATGCCTTCCCGCCGTTTGTAATGATACCCAGAGTCCTGGCGCAGGCATCAGCAAACGGAACTTCTTCTAGTCACTGCATTGTAGAGAGCACAAGCTTGGTTCCCAGTTGTACTGGAGATGTCTTGTGCTGTACCAATGTTACTTCCACAGACATGGAACCTGTTGCTGGACCCTCACAAGCAACCCCATCCCTTGGTATTAGCAGGGCAACTCCCTCTGGTGGCATGGCGAGTTTCAGGGATAGATGGGAGATCCCTGGTCTTTCAAGAGACGCTACCGCCTTCATTAAACAGGCTTGGTCCGATAATACCCACAAGCGGTATTCATCAGCATGGAACAAATGGTGTAGCTGGTGTGTTCAACGGGATATCGATCCCACTACAGCAAATGTCTCCATGATCATGAATTATCTGGCTTCCCTGGCCTCATGGGGTCTCGCGTACAGAACAGTTAATACCTTTCGGTCTGCGATATCGGCGGGACATGTTCAGCTGGATGGCAAACCCGTGGGAGAACATCCCTTGGTCTGCAAACTGCTAAGGGGGATTCGGATGGTCAAACCCCCATGTCCAAAGTACTCGTTCCTATGGGACGTCGCAGTGGTTCTACGGTTTTTAGAATCCTGGCCTGCTAACAAATATCTATCGCGCAAGCAGATTTTGGCCAAATTGGCCATGTTGTTATGTTTGGTCTCTTGCAAAAGAGTGTCTGATATCCGAGCTTTGGATTTGGCTGGTCGCCGTTTCACCCCGGAAGGGGTCATTTTTAATATCTCCAGGCGTACCAAGTGTAATACCACCTCTGTTTCATATCCTAGTTTTCCGGATAATCTGAGATTATGTGTGGTTCAATGTCTTAAAGCGTACGAGGTAAGTACAGCTGAGTTTCGTTCTAATATGCAAGGTCAACTGTTTATTGCTTTACAAAAACCGTTTCACCCGGTGACCCCAGCCACTTTAGCTCGCTGGGTGCGTTAGCTCATGAGCGAGGCAGGTATTGATGTTTCTAAGTTTGGGGCTCACTCTGTTTGAGGGGCAATAGCCTCTAAGTCACATGCTCTGGGAGTAACGCTTGCCGATATAATGATGGCAGCTGACTGGTCGACAGAGTCCACCTTTAAGTCTTTTTATTATAAACCGATTGTGGATGTAGCATCGGTAGTGGTGGCTAAGCTTTGAACAAGCATAATCGGAGCCTCCGGTCCTGACATAGAATTAAAAATTTGCGAACAGTCGTGACAAGAATTTTCAATTCTATTAAGGACACAGAGGCGAGGATTATCCCACCCAAGATTATATGTTATACTGAATCATATGTCATGAATTGCAGTGTTTGCTGTCAATGTTATTTGATCGTACTATTGACTTGTTTTCCGACCCTGGTTAAATGATTTTATATATACGATAAGTTCTAGAGTGACCGTTATTACGGGATTTTCTCTTTGTTTCAGATACGAATGGCAAGTAAGGACTTCTGCCTTCGCCTTCCTGGGTTCGTTGAAGTGTTCTACCTCCTTTGAAGTGCGGCGATCGTTCGCCGATCTCAAGACGCTGAGTTTTTCCTCCCCGAGAGCTGGAGTGTCCCTGTTGGACTTCAGAATGTTGGTTACCGTAATGGATTGTCTAGGTTAAAGACAGTGTTCAAGATTGAATGGTTATCTCAAGACATTGGACTTAATGGTTTTCAAATGGATCACGCAAAGAAAGAGGAAGGGACTACCTCTGTGAGACCTTATATAGGGTACTCTCTATGGTTATGGGGCACCTAGTGCTCATGGGATTTGTAGTTTTACGAATAAAAAAGTGTTTTTATTGGCTGCTGTGTAATAAATGCAAAGAAATGAGAAGCATAATCCTCGCCTCCGTGTCCTTAATAGAATTGAAAATTCTTGTCACGACTGTTCGCAAATTTTTAATTCCTTTGTGTTCTACTGCAGCTTCCCAGAGTGTTCTAAAGAACAACTAGAGCGCTAACAGTCTTACTTATGACAAAAGTATGGCACACCTGAAGCCATCTTGATTGGAATAAACTGGTAACACTTAAAACATTTAATTTAAAAAGGAACAAAATGAGGGGGTTCATTTTGCCATAGAAATTATGATTAGTGCTGCAGAAAAGAAAAATTAGGTCACATTTTGAGTGACTTCTCAAATGCACTTTCAATACCAGCAGCAGACTTCCCTGGTGAGCAGTAGCTTTACTACAGTGATCTAATGAGCAACTAGAGTGCTAACATTCTGAATTTTGGCAAATGTGTGACACATCTGAATGCCTTCTTGATGGAATCAAAGTAAAAAACAGAAATTCTTTCCTACTGAGGAGACTGTAGTAAATGAGGAAATTAGGAAACTTCATAACAAATAAGTCTCCCAAGATGGCCACCAGAGACAAAAGAGCCCAAAATGCAGCACAAATATCACCCAGATGTAGCCCACGTATAGCCCAATGACAGAATGTCCCAGAGTGTTCTAAAGAACAACTAGAGCGCTAACAGTCTTACTTATGACAAAAGTATGGCAAACCTAAAGCCATCTTGATTGGAATAAACTGGTAACACTTACAACATTTAATTTAAAAAGGAACAAAATGACGGGGTTCATTTTGCCATAGAAATTATGATTAGTGCTGAAGAAAGAAAAATTAGGGCACATTTTGAGTGACTTCTCAAATCCTCTTCTATTTCATTAAAAAATTCTGACATGCAGACTGAAACATGCACTTTCAATACCAGCAGCAGACTTCCCTGGTGAGCAGGAGCTTTACTACAGTGATCTAATGAGCAACTAGAGTGCTAACATTCTGAATTTATGGCAAATGTGTGACACATCTGAATGCCTTCTTGATGGAATCAAAGTAAAAAACTGAAAGTATTTCCTACTGAGGAGACTGCACTAAATGAGGAAATTAGGAAACTTCATAACAAATAAGTCTCCCAAGATGGCCACCAGAGACAAAAGAGCCCAAATGTAGCACAAATATCACCCAGATGTAGCCCATGTATAGCCCAATGACAGAATGTCCCAGAGTGTTCTAAAGAACAACTAGAGCGCTAACAGTCTTACTTATGACAAAAGTATGGCAAACCTAAAGCCATCTTGATTGGAATAAACTGGTAACACTTACAACATTTAATTTAAAAAGGAACAAAATGACGGGGTTCATTTTTCCATAGAAATTATGATTAGTGCTGAAGAAAGAAAAATTAGGGCCCATTTTGAGTGACTTCTCAAATCCTCTTCTATTTCATTAAAAAATTCTGACATGCAGACTGAAACATGCACTTTCAATACCAGCAGCAGACTTCCCTGGTGAGCAGGAGCTTTACTACAGTGATCTAATGAGCAACTAGAATGCTAACATTCTGAATTTTGGCAAATGAGTGACACATCTGAATGCCTTCTTGATGGAATCAAAGTAAAAAACTGAAAGCATTTCCTAATTAGGAGACTGCAGTAAATGAGGAAATTAGGAAACTTCATAACAAATAAATCTCCCAAGATGGCCACCAGAGACAAAAGAGCCCAAATGTAGCACAAATATCACCCAGATGTAGCCCACGTATAGCCCAATGACAGAAGTGTGCAAAACACTTTTTATTTTTTGTTTTTTTGCAGTTTTATATAGTGCAGACTGGTCAGGTATTGGAGTGCTTTACATGAGCATTGGTTACATCACACAAGGACAAATTCATTTTGGTTGTAGACATGGGGAGATTAAGTGATTTCACCAGAATCACAGAATGTCGAGCTGAAGCAGAAACTCCAACCTGGTTCCCCAGTTGCAAAGTCTGCAGCTCTGGAAGTAACACCACATCCTCTCCCCTAAGTGCAACATTTAATCAAGTGGTCAACTGGATAAAAAAACATAAAGATAACAAATAATTTAAAAGTGCTTTGTCGCTATTTGAAAACTCAGAAAATATGTCCTCATTTTAGTTTTTTAGAGCACTAACCATATTTTCGATGCAAATAAGACCCCCTCATTTCTGTAATTTCTAAAGGAAATGCTCTAGGTATTACAGTTTTGATTACATCAAGATGACGTCAGGCTTGCCACACTTTTGTAATAAATATAGAATGTTAGCAATCTAGTTGTTCATTAGGATACTGTTGAGATGCAGAGGCCAGGGGCACTGACTCAGAAAATTGAAGGCAGGTAGGAAGGTGCAGAGGCAACAATTTGACCACACTGGGCAGGCAGGAAGGGCAGTGGCAGCACAACAGACTATGGAGGGCAGTGGAAAGGGGGGCAGGGGCAACAAACCAACAATGCAGGACAGGCAAGAGAGGCTGTGGCAATATAATAGACCATTGTGGGCAGAAGGAAGAGGCAGTGGTAGTACAACCATACATGCCAACAGACCCGATTCAGCCAGGAAACGCCCAATGATTTTAAAGCCCAAATGGGCTTTATTTGATCTGTCTCCTGTCTACAATCTCCTCTTTTTCAATGTAAGTCAATGGGGAAAATCAATACCCCAGTTTTTTTTCCATAATCTCCCTCTTACCAAGTTCAAAATGTTAGCAAGTATGGTACGTTGAATCATGGAAGGCAGGAGGAATTGGGGTAGGGACATGGACTCGGATAACAGAGGACAGGAGGGACATGGACAGGTGCACCAAACCGACCTTACAGGGCAGGCATCAGGGTTTGCAGCAGCACAATACATAACACAGGGCATGCGGGACGGGAGTTCAGCACAACAATCCATGGAAAGCAATAGGGAGGGGACAGGATCATGCACATGGACAACAGAGAACAGAGGGGAAAGAGGCAATGGCAGCTAGCTGACCATAATGGACAGACAGGAGAGAAAGCTGCAGCATAACGGACCATAAAGGGCAGGAGGGAGGGATCAGGGTCATTACAATGGAACAGACAAGCCAGGAGGGAGGGAATAGGGGTCTGCACATGGAAAACAGAGGGCAGGGGGCAGGGCAGGAGCAGCAAGCTGACCATGGAGGTCAGGCAGGATGGGCACTAGAAGCAAGACACACCATTAAGAGCAACAGTGAGACTATAATGGCATACACACAGACCATGGAGGGAAGGTGGGAGGGGGTCAGGGGTAGCTAGCTGACCACACAGGGAAGGTGGGAGGGTTCGTGGCAGCACAGAAGACCATGCATGACAAGCAGGAGGGTTAGTGGCAGCACAATGACCTTTATGGGCAAGAAGGAGGGGGCAGGGGCATGCACAAAGGACCATGGAGGATAGAAGGGAGGGGTAGGAGCTGGGCACAGACAAGAGAGTTCAGGGGAAGGGGCCTCACAACAGACCACGGGGGCAGGCAGGAGGAGCAGTTGCAGCACAACAGACCAGGAGGGCAGAAGGGTGTGGCAGTAAAATGGACCATGGAGGACAGGAGGAAGGGGATAGGGGCATGGAACCTGGACAGGCAGGGTGGAGGTGGCAGGGACAGGTTACAGTCATCTGACAATGCTAGGCAGGTAAGAGGGGAGTGGCAGCTCAACAGAACACTCAGAGTAGATAGGAGGGGCAGGTCCATGGAAAATGGTGGGCAAAAAGGATGGAGCAGGGGCATGCACACAGACATCGAGGGCAGGGGGAAGGAGAGTAGGGGCAGCAAGCTAAGCACAGAGGCTAAGCAGGAGGTCAATGATGGGGCATAGAATTGGGCAATGGAGGGCAGGAGGAGTGGACTGGGATATCATGCTAAATGGAGGGCAGTGGCAGCACATCAGACCATGCATGGCAGGAGGGAGGAGGCTAGTGCATGGATTCAGACAACAGAGGATAGGGAGGAGGTGGATGGGGCAGCAAGCTAACTGTTCAGAGAAGGCTGGAAGGCCAGTGGCAGAACAACGGCCACACAGGGCTGTAATGAGGGAGCAGGGGCATGGACTTGGACAATGGATGGCAAGGAGGAGGGGAGGCAGGAGCAGCAAGCTTGGGTGGGGGCAGCACAATGCCAGGCCAGACCCTGCTTCCAACCCCACACCATCCATTGTGATAGGCATCTTACTTAACGTTAAAAAAACCTAGAAACTTGCTGAAAAAAACAAAGATCACAGGGACGTTATAGTTAGACTCAGATTTCACTCGTACAAAACCAGTGAAATTCAGCAGTTATAGTTACCTGAGCTAACTATAACTTACGCCCCCGCAATGCACTGCTTATGACCTCAGACATTATATCATTCATGACACGGTCAGTGACATCACGCATGACATCACTCATGACATTTCAAATGAGCTGTGAATGGAATGGAACTATAATCGCTAGAACTTTATTTAGGGATAGTGTGTGTATATTAATACCCCTTTTTTTTCTTTCTTTTCGTGTAAGAACCATTATAATATGCAACGTCCCCAGATCAATATGGCCGATAGCCTTTCACTTTAAAGTAATGTGTAGTCCATTGTTTATGTTGCTGTTTGCAATCCTAAGTATGTTTATTATGAACAAGTCACGTTGACGAACATACAGGTACGGCGGTCACGGGGCAAGATATGCTGAAATGACATTGTGTGCATATTAACACTTGTTTTCTTTCCTTTATTGTATCAATCCCTGAATTTTCACATCGTGACCAGGCCAATATGGCCCCCAGCTTTTTGGATTAAAGTAATATGTAGTCCCTTGTTAATGTTGGCAACTGGAGGCATTTGTATCTTTAAATAAGGAAGCTACAATGACGTCTTGTATCGTTATCAAGGTTTGGACGAGCCGAAACGCGTGAATCGCATCCTTTGCAGATTAAGTTCTTCCAAACTACAACCTGAGTGCTGATTCCTTCCTTGTAAGAGTGAGAGGAGATTGAATACATATATATAAAATTCACTGAAAAAACCACAGGTTTCAGGGACGTTATAGTTAGAAATTAGCATTTAAAAAACCTTAGATATTCACTGTAAAAACCACAGGTTTCAGGGACGTTATAGTTAGTCTGACATTTCACTCGTACAAAACCAGAGAAATTCAGCCGTTAAAGTTAGCTGAGCTAACTATAACTCACGCCCCCGCAATGCACTGCTGATGACGTCACATATTACATCACTCTTGACATGGTCAGTGACATCCCTGATGACATCACTGATGATATCACTGATGACATCATCCAGTGACTGTGAGTGTTTCTAAAAGGTTTAAGAATGTGATATATATATGATGATTTAGTCAGTGTGCGACTGACTGTATAAGTGAGTGACTATACGTGTCTGGGTGAATGTATGGGTGAGTGACTATCTGTGTGAATGTCTGTATCAGTCTGTCAGTTGGTGTGTGAGTGGCTGCATGGGTTGGTGAATAGGTACATGAGTGTCTATATGGGTTATTGATTGGTTGTCTGAGTACCTGTATGGGTGCCTGAGTGTCTGTGTGTTGTGTGACTACCTGCATGGATGTGTGAGTGGGTGATTCACTGGGTGTAAGGGTTCATGAGTGCATCTGCGAGGGGCTGTATGGGTGAGTGAGTGTGCATATGGCTGTGTTGGTGAGTGAATGGATGTCTCAGTGGTATATGTGTGAGTAAATGCATATGTGAATGGCAGTATATGTGAGTGTTGGAGTATATAAGTGACTGTATGTGAAAGTGAGTGATTGTGAGAGTGGATGTATGGATGAGTGTGTGCTTGTGTCAGTGATTGTATAAGAGAGTAAGTATGTGTTAGTATCTGTGAATAAGTGAGGTAGTGTGTGTATAACTGTATAGGTGAGTAAATGGCATTGTGATTGACTCTTTGGGTGACTGACTAGGTGTGTGAGTAACTCTATGGGTGAGTGGCGATGTGCGAGTGTCTGTATGGGTGTGTGAGTGCAAATAATAGTGGCTGTATTGATGAGTGACTGCATGTATGAGTAACTGTATGGGTGAGTGAGTGGATGTGTGTGTAGACCTATGAATCAGTGAGTGGGTATGTACTAACTGTTATAGGTGTGTCTATGGTTTCGAGAATGGTAGTCTGTATTTTAGAGTGGGTGTATGAAAGGTAATATTAGGGTGTGGGTAGGTGCATCAGAGATTAAGTGGATGATGCTATCAGTGATGTCATCAGTGATGTCATTTGAGATGTCATGAGTGATGTCATCAGGGATGTCACTGCCCATGTCATGAGTGATGTAATATGTGATGTCATCAGCAGTGCATTGCGGGGCGTGAGTTATATATATATATATATATCTTCCAAATCCTCTTTCCAGAGGAAAAACGGTCCGCACTCTTGCAGGTTTTGCGATTTTTTTTATTTTTCTATCTCCTTCATTTGATGTTTATTTGTATAGACAGGAATACAGGTGAAACAAGATGAATCTTGTTTCACCTGTATTCCTGTCTATACAAATAAACATCAAATGAAGGAGATAGAAAAATAAAAAAAATCGCAAAACCTGCAAGAGTGCGGACCGTTTTTCCTCTGGAAAGAGGATTTGGAAGATGTGTTAAGCGGCGTGGTTCAGCCGCGGGAGCTCGCACCCATATTGAGCGTTATCGAGTCTGGCGAAAGGAGGAACCAAATTGGGACAATATATATATATATATATATATATATATATATATATATATATATATATATATATATATATATACTGCTCTTCATCTGAAACTTGGGAACTAGCCCGGGTTGCCTGCTCTTTTCTTCTTTTTTTTTTCTCAAATAATTTATGTCGCACACTAAGCCTTAAAGGGCATTTATTATATATAGAATGCCCCTTTTATGGCTCAATACATTAAAAATGTAAATATTAAATGAAGACAGCCCATGGTTTATCTAAATGTTATATGCGACGATGAAGTCGACTCTACCCCATGTTTTGAGCAATAATTTATTGACATGTTAGGCACAAACTCCCTCTTTAACTTACGGAGTGGCTATCCAATTTTTATTTCCCCCTGTATTTCCGACCCCTTGTACTACTCTGTGGATACTGCTTTCACTATTCTGTGGATGTTGTTCTTCATTTAAAGTGTTACTTTTTTTAACTTTATTTTCCCCCAAACTCGCTGTAGTTTCGACCGCACCTAAACTCACTGATTTTCCGCGAGCTGCCCCCTTCTTTGGCACGCACCATGTGATACGTGTCACATGGCAATACACCTGCAGTATCGGCGCATCGCCTCACGCCGCACTCTAGCAGCTGCTCGGAGGGACATTACATCTACTAGTATACCATACACTTCCATAGAACCCTTCGTATGCTAAGATTGTTAATCATTTCGAAGAAACCATGGCCTACATATATGTGTAACTATATAGATATTACGCACATTAAGAACTGCTGCATTCTTTTCGTGGCTGAAGCAAAAAAATATCCCGCGGTCAGCATGTGTAGGGTAACAGTAGGCACACCATGTCTGCATCAAAGAAGCAGAAGGCAAAAAAAACACCCACACTTTTTGCCGTAGAACATTATTGTCAACAGGGGCTTTTAATTATTTTCGATAAAGTTTTGTATTCTAAATTTCTGCCTCCATAGTGAATTGGGAGAAGGGTGTGCATTTGGTGTTTTACACACAACTCGTTCATTCTTTGCAAAATGTACTTGTGTTTCTTCTAGCTTTCGGTTGTTTGTCTTTCTGCCTGTCTTTTTCTTTATTTCTAAGAGTGTTTTTTGTTATTCGCTTCCCACCGGTCTTTCTGTTATCATCTCAGTCTGGTTTCAATCCATTTCCCTTTTATGCTAGTATCTGTCCTTCTGCCATCCACTAGCTGCAAACATTTTTCAATCTATGTATTTTTCTATTTGCCCGCCCCTTTATCTAGAAGCCTCTCTTCTGCTTTTTAAGTCTTTCAACCAACCTATCTTTCCCCCTTTTATCATCCGCTGCACATCAGTAGCGCTTGTCTTTTCGACATTTTCTATCTGCTTTTCTTGTTTTCTCTCCGTCTGCCCGACTCTCCTGTGTTCAAGCTGTGCATGGCTGCCCGAATGTGTGGTTGCCATTTTCTGTCTGAGTTCCCATCCGCTTGTCATTCCATTTGTCTTTTGCCGAATTTCTTTTTTACCCTCTTGTGTCTGTGTGCCGTCTGCCCATTCTCTGTCCTACTGCTTAATGGTTGTTTTACTTTTCAGTCTGTCTTTCGTTATTTTTATATTTGTCTGTCTGCCTGGTTAAACCTATTTTTTGGCTTTTTTTAACTGCCTGTTTTTTTTACATTATTGTATCTGTCCCTTATCCTGCCTTTCTTCATTTTTCCCTCTTGGTTTACTTGTGTGTATCCCTTCTTTAACTGTCTGCCTGCCTTGTTGTCATTCTCTGTTTGCTTTTACTTTTTCCATAGCTAGCTTTTCTCCACATTTTATCTGCCTTCCTGTGTCTCTTTGCTGTGTGGCACCTGTCCGTCTGAATATTCGTTCATCCTTTTGCCTTTTTTTCTATTTGCCTGCCTCCGCTTTAGCCATAGCTCACTGTAACTGTCTCTTTGTTGTGATTTACATTTTTTTATCTGCGCATTTCCCTTGTTACCTTTGTTTCTGTCTGTCTTTTCTCATTTTCTATCTATCTTAATCTTTTCTGCCTGCCTTTTGTGACAGTTGAGCACTCTGTCTCTTTTCCCCTCCTGCCCCTCTGTCCATCTTTTCCCATATTCTATGTGTGCATCTTCTCTGTTTTCTACTTTACTTGCCTTTTTCGAACACTCCAACTGTCAGCCTCCTCACGCCCCCTTGCCTTTTATATATGTTCCTGTTTTATTCTCATTATATATATTTTTTTTCTTCTAATTCTCCTGCTTGTTTTGTACCTAACTCTAAACATTTGTGAAGTCATGCCATCTTGTCCCCGAGCTCTTTGGTACAATGCATGTAGATGCTTAGCAAGTGACAGTACCACAGGACAGGCTTCTGCAATGGTTTACAAGCCTCACGTCATGGGTCAGAGGGACCTGAAGACAGACCAGCATTTCACAGCGCATATGTGCCCACACAGCATACCTCTCCACTCCCTGCAGCAAGCACGCCAGTGGTGAACCCTAAGATTCTAGAGAAGCAAATGGTACTCCGTGGATCAATATGTCATAAGCCTCTTTTTGCACCTCTGTTGGTTCTTTCTGCACTGCACCTCTTTTGCAAATTTCTGCATCCCTCTTGCCTATTTCTGCACCCCTCTTCCCTTTTTGTCCACCTCTCTTGCTTCTTTCTGCACTCCTCTTGCTTCTTTCTGCACTGCTCTTGCAAATTTCTGCACCTCTCTTGCAAATTTCTGTATCCCTCTTGCCTCTTTCTGCACCCCTGCACCCCTGTTCCCTCTTTTGGCACCTTTCTTGCCAGCTTCTGCACTTGTCTTGACTCTTTCTGCACCTCTGTTGCTTCTTTCTGCACTTCTCTTGCTTCTTTCTGCACCCCTATTGCCTCTTTCTGTATCCCTCTTGCCTCTTTGTGCACCTCTCCTGCCTCATTCTGCACCTCTCTTGCCTTTTTCTGAACTTCTCTTGCCTCTTTCTGCACCCCTCTTTCCTCTTTCTGCACCTCTCTTGACTCAGTCTGCCCACCTATTCCCTCTTTCTGCACCCCGTTTGCCTATTTCTGCAACTCTCTTGCCTCTTCCTGCGTTTCTCTTGCCTCCTTCTGCACCTCACTTGCCTCTTTCTGCACCTCTGTTGATTCTTTTGCACTGCTCTTGCTTCTTTCTGCACCTCTCTTGCAAATTTCTGCACCCGTCTTGCCTCTTTCTGCACCCCTCTTACCTCTTTCTGCACATCTCTTGCCTCTATCTGCACCCCTGTTCCCTCTTTCTGTACCTCGTTTGCCTTTTGCAGGGCTCTTGCCTCTTTCTGCAGTTCTCTTGCCTCCTTCTGCACCTCTGTTGCTTCTTTCTGCACTTCTCTTGCCTCTTTCTGCACCCCCGTTGCTTCATTCTGCACTTCTCATGCTTCTTTCTGCACCTGTCTTGCTTCTTTCTGCACCCCTGTCGACTCTTTCTGCACTCGTCTCCCCTTTTTCTGCACCCCTCTTGCCTCTTTCTGTACCTCACTTGCCTCTTTCTGCACTTCTCTTGTTTCTTTCTACACCTCTGTTGCTTCTTTCAGCTATTCTCTTGCCTCTTTCTGCACTTCTCTTGCCTGTTTTTGCACCTCTCTTGCCTCTTTCTGTACCTCTCCTACCTCTTTCTGCACCTCACTTGCTTCTTTCTTCACCCCTCTTGCCTTTTTCGGCACCCCTCTTCCCTGTTTGTGCAACTCTCTTGCCTCTTTCTATACCTCTCTTCCCTCTTTCTGCACCACTCTTGCCTTTTTCTGTACCTCTGTTGCTTCTTTGTGCACTTCTCTTGCCTTTGTCTGCACCCTTCGTGTCTCTTTCAGCACCTCTGTTGGTTCTTTCTGCACTTCTCCTACCCCTTTCTATACCCCTCTTGCCTCTTTTTGTACCTCTGTTGGTTCTTTCTGCACTGCTCTTGCTTCTTTCTGCACCTCCGTTCTACATTTCTGGATCCCTCTTGCCTCTTTCTGCACCACTCTTCCCTCTTTCTGCACCTCTCTTACCTTAGTCTGCCCATCTGTTCCCTGTTTCTGTACTCCTTTTGCCTGTTTCTGCAACTCTCTTCCCTCTTTCTGCAGTTCTCTTGTCTCCTTCCGCACCTCTGTTGTTTCTTTCTGCACCTCTCTTGTAAATTTCGGCACCCCTCTTGCCTCTTTCTGCACCCCTCTTGCCTCCTTCTGCACCTCTGTTGGTTCTTTCTGCACTGCTCTTGCTTCTTTTACCTCTTTTGCCTGTTTCTGTACTTCTCTTGCCTCCTTCTGTATTCAAATGGGAAGTGCAAGCTGTCAAGTTTAAAGGTCTGCGTGCTCTCGTGACTGAGGTATATGTCTACTTGTATATGTATTCTTACATGTGTTATGCATCTGAAGATGGTAGCTTGAAAAGCGGGTAACTTCTCCTATAGGTGGTCAAATCTTCTCAGTTCTGCTCTGTCATTCGGTTGCACAGGCAGACATGTCTTATGTATATATGTGTTATAGAGCCCCTCAAATATACTATTGAATACCCATGGCCCTGTATTGTGAGTAGAAAGAAATGCATATACCTTCTTTTACACAAATTTACAGAGTATGCTGTTTGAAACACAGGTATTCAAGTGTTTGTATGTTTATTTTAATTTAACATGTCACTAGGTAAAAGCATAGACACGCATGCATACCTTCACAAACTTGGTCAGACTTACAACAGTGATATGCTTAGGATTGCTGTTTTATATTTGGTAGGCCTACATTCTGAGCAGTCGATTAATAGTGAACCTTCAAGAGAAAAGTGAGGTTTAAGACATCTTCGGAGAAGGATTAGTGATTAGGGTACATTGTATGAGTCTGTTGTAAGGTAAAGTCAAAGTAGGCCTCTTTCTGCACCTCTGTTGGTTCATTCTGCACAACTCTTGGTTCTTTCTGCACCTTTCTTCTTCTTTCTGGACTTCTGTTTCCTCTTTCTGCACTTCTCTTGCTTCTTTCTGCTCCTTTTTTAATCTTTCTGCACATGTCCTACCTATGTAGGCGGATTTAGAAATTAGCATTTAAAAAACCTTACAAATTCACTGAAAAAACCAGAGGTTTCATGGACGTTATAGTTAAGAATTAGCAGTTAAAAAACCTTTGAAATTCACTGAAAAAACCAGAGGTTTCAGGGACGTTATAGTTAGTTGGACATTTCACTCGTACAAAACCAGAGAAATTCGGCCGTTATAGTTAGTTGAGCTAACTATAACTCGCGCCCCCGCAATGCACTGCTGATGACGTCACATATTACATCACTCATGACATGGTCAGTGACATCACTGATGACATCTCAAATTACATCACTGATGACATCATCCATGTGATCGTCTGATGGCCCTCCTCACACCCAAATATAACCTTTGATACACACCCTCTAAAATACAGACTACCATTCTCGAAACCATAGACACAACAATACCAGTTAGTACATACCCATTCACTGATTTATAGGTCTACACACACATCCACTCACCCATACAGTCAGTCATACACGCAGTCACTCATCAATATAGCTACTGAAATATGCACTCATACACCTATTCAGATACTCACACAATGCCACTCACCCATAGAGTTACTCACACACCTAGTCAGTTATGCAAAGAATCAATCACACTCCCATTTACTCACCATTACAGTTATACACATACCACCTCACTTATTCATACAGATACTAACACATACTTACTCTCTTATACAATCACTGACACAAGTACACACTCATCCAGACAGCCACTCTCACAATCATTCACTCTCACATATAGTCATTTATATAGTCCAACACTCACATAAACTGCCTTTCACATATGTAGTTACTCACACATGCACCACTGAGAGATCCATTCACTCACCAACACACCCATATACACACTCACCCACCCATACAGCCCTTCACAGATGCACTCTTGAACCCGTACACCCAGTGAATCACCCACTCACACATCTATGCAGAGAGTCACACACCGCCCACCCACCAACACAGATACTCAGGCACCCACACAGATACTCAGACAACCAATCAAAAACCCATATAGACCCTCATGTAGCTACTCACCAACCCATGCAGCCGCTTACACACCAACTGACAGACTGATACAGACATTCACACAGTTTAGTCACTAACCCATGCATTCAGTAAGACATGTTCAATTACTCACCTATACAGTCAGTCATGCACCTACTAAATCAACTATTCAGACACTCATACACCCACTCATTCTTCAATACACCTTGGCATATATATATATATATATATAATTCACTGAAAAAACCATAGGTTTCAGGGACGTTATAGTTACAAATTAGCATTTAAAAAACCTTTGAAATTCACTGAAAAAACCATAGGTTTTAGGGACAGTTATAGTTAGTTGGACATTGCACTCGTACAAAACCCGTGAAATTCCCCCGTTATAGTTAGTCCAGCTAACTATAACTCGCGCCCCGCAATGCACTGCTGATGACGTCACATATTACATCACTCATGACATGGTCAGTGACATCACTGATGACATCACTGATGACATCTCAAATGACATCACTGATGACATCACTGATGACATCATCCAGTGACTGTGTGTTTCTGTAAAGTTTAAATATTTTTAATATATATAGGAAAAGACGTATTGAAGAATGAGTGGGTGTGTAAGTGTCTGTATGGATGATTTAGTAGGTGGGTGACTGACTCTATAAGTGAGTGATTTAACGTATCTTACTGAATGCATGGGTTAGTGACTAAACTGGGTGAATGTCTGTATCCGTCTGTCTGTTGCTGTGTAAGTGGCTGCATGTGTTTGTGAATAGCTACATGAGTGTCTATATGAGTTATTGAATGCTTGTCTGAGTATCTGTATGGGTGCCTGAGTGTTTGTGTGGGAGGGGTGTGTGCAACTCTGTGCATAGATGTGTGAGTGGGTGATTCACTGGGTGGATGGTTTCAAGAGTGCATCTGTGATAGACTGTATGGGTGGGTAAGTGTGTGTAAGAGTGTGTTAGTGAGTGAATGTATGTCCCAGTGGTACATGTGTGAGTAACTACATATGTGAAAGGCAGTATATATGTGTGTTGGAGTATATAAATAGCTATAAGTGAGAGTGAGTGATTGTGATAGTGGCTGTATGGATGAGTGTGTGCTTGTATCAGTGATTGTATAAGAGCGTAAGAATGTGCTACTATTTGTATGAGTAAGTGAGCTGGTGTGTGTATAACTGTATAGGTGAGTAAATGGTAGTGTGTTTAATTATTTGCATGACTGACTAGGTGTGTGAGTACCTCTATGGATGAGTGGCGGTGTTTGAGTGTCTATATAGGAGTATGAGTGCATATGATAGTCCTGTACTGAGTGACCGTAAGTATGAGTGACTGTACGGGTGAGTGAGTGGATGTGTGCGTAGACCTAAGAATCAGTGAGTGGGTATGTAGTTATTGGTGTTGGAGTGTCTATGGTTTTGCGAATGGCAGTCTGTAATTTAGAGTGGGTGTATCAAAGGTTATATTGGGGTGTGAGGAGGTGCATCAGATTATCACGTGGATGATGTCATCAGTGATGTCATTTGAGATGTCATCAGTGATGTCATCAGTGATGTCACTGACCATGTCATGAGTGATGTAATATGTGACGTCATCAGCAGTGCATTGCGGGGCGCGAGTTATAGTTAGCTGGACTAACTATAACGGGGGAATTTCACGGGTTTTGTACGAGTGTAATGTCCAACTAACTATAACTGTCCCTAAAACCTATGGTTTTTTCAGTGAATTTCAAAGGTTTTTTAAATGCTAATTTGTAACTATAACGTCCCTGAAACCTATGGTTTTTTCAGTGAATTTCAAAGGTTTTTTAAATGCTAATTTGTAACTATAACATGTCTGAAACCTACGGTTTTTTCAGTGAATTTCAAAGGTTTTGTAAATGACAATTTTTAAATGTATTAATTGTTATATAAATTTTTTTCATACTGATTTCCAAATTTTTAGAAACAATTTTGTTTTAAATATTTTATTTTTTAAATTACATTGTAATTAAATTATACATTACATTACAAAAAATACTTTCTCAGAATGAATTACTTTAGTTTAAATACTTAGCACATAGGCAATAGACTTTTAAGTACAGTAGTTACAGTTGTTGCAATGGGCAACACATTTTCAAACACAATGCAACATTCAGCTCAATGTGAATTTCTAGTTAAATGCAATTAGTTACTTTATGGATTACTTTTCTAACCACAGGACTGGATCCTAGATTCAGTCCTGGGACATCTCCTGTAAACAGTTGAGTAAAAGCGTTTTGGTTACAGTCGTGATTTTTAAGGAATATTATTGTACTTTAAAAGTTCACACTTAGAAACTTTTTCTCATAGAATCACCAATGTTATCCTATGGAAGGAAATTCACTTAGAAGTTAAAAACTGTTATCGTTACTTTTTCTTACTCAGAGTTGGATCCTGGATCCAGCACTGGTGCATCTCCTGTAAACAGTTGAAAGAATGCGTTTAAGTCATACAGGCGATTTTTAGGAATATTTGTAGTTTGTGAAAATCGACACTTTGAAACTTTTCTGCTGAAAACCAGACAATGGATTCCTATGGAAGAAAATATAAGTTACTGGTAAGTACGGTTAAAATTACTTTTCAGGGTCAGTGCTGGGCTAAAAGATGCAGCACTGGGTTCTCTCCTGATAACAGGTGAGTAAATTGGAATTCGTACTTTGGTTGATTTTAGAGGAATATTATAAAGTTCCAAAACTCCACACTTAGAAGAATTTCCAAGTGAAACCAGTCAATGTTAGCCTATGAAGGAAATTCAAGTTACTGGTAAGTACGGTTAAAATTACTTTTCAGGGTCAGTGCTGGGCTAAAAGATGCAGCACTGGGTTCTCTCCTGATAACAGGTGAGTAAATTGGAATTCGTACTTTGGTTGATTTTAGAGGAATATTATAAAGTTCCAAAACTCCACACTTAGAAGAATTTCCAAGTGAAACCAGTCAATGTTAGCCTATGGAAGGAAATTCAAGTTACTGGTAAGTACGGTTAAAATTACTTTTCAGGATTAGTACTGGGCTGAAAGATACAGCACTGAGGTCTCTCCTGATAACAGGTGAGTAAATCGGAATTCGTATTTCGGCTGATTTTAGAGGAATATTTTAAAGTTCCAAAACTCCACACTTAGAAGAATTTCCAAGTGAAAACAGTCAATGTTAGCCTATAGAAGGAAATTCAAGTTACTGGTAAGTACGGTTAAAATTACTTTTCAGGACCAGTACTGGGCTGAAAGATACAGCACTGAGGTCTCTCCTTATAACAGGTGAGTAAATCGGAATTCGTATTTCGGCTGATTTTAGAGGAATATTTGTATGTTTCAAAAATCAACACTTAGAAACTTTTTCAACAAAAAGCAGGCAATGATATCCTATGGAAGGAAATTCAAGTTACTGGTAAGTACGGTTAAAATTACTTTTCAGGACCAGTACTGGGCTGAAAGATGCAGCACTGAGGTCTCTCCTTATAACAGGTGAGTAAATAGGAATTCGTATTTCGGATGATTTTAGAAGAATATTTGCACAATGGTGAAGGGAGGGGCGGGGCCTGAGGTGACATCTGTGCAAACGCGCCCCGTGGCGCGTTTTAAGTTGGGGGATTAAGTCCCCTTGAATCCTGAGGGTCCCTAGGGGCCAACTAGCCCACCAGGAACCTCCAATATGTGCCAGGGGCTGCGTTGCAGAGACGTGTAGAGAGGCCACACCCCTTTTACACCTCTCTGCAACGCAGCTCTGTGGTGCTTTCTGGATGTACCTGTTGGGCTAGTTGGCCCCAGGGACCCTCAGGATTGAAGGGGATTTAATTCCCCATCTTAAAACGCGCCACGGGGCCTGTTTGCACACATGTCACCTGAAGCCCCGGCCCCTCCCTTCACCACTGTGCAAACGCGCCCCGTGGCGCGTTTTAAGTTGGGGAATTAAGTCCCCTTGAATCCTGAGGGTCCCCGGAGTCCAACTAGCCCACCATATACCTCCAAAAAGCGCCACAGAGCTGCGTTGCAGAGAGGTGTAAAAAGGGGCGTGGCCTCTGTACACCTCTCTGCAAGGCAGCCCCCTGGCGCATACTGGAGGTTCCTGGTGGGCTAGTTGGCCCCCAGGGACCCCCAGTATTCAAGGGGAATTCGTTCCCCCTCTGCAGGGGGTGCGTTTGCAGAGTGGTGAAGGAAGGGGGCGGGGCCTGCGGGCCCGATCGTTTAAAAAAAAATAAAAAAATGTGTCCCCTGAAGGGGGGCTCTGTGGCCCCCCTTCCTTTTTCCAGATTTTATGTCCTGGGGACCCCATCCCCCAGGGCCTTACCCCTTTTTTTTAATTACAAATAAAAAAAAAAACGGGAAGGGGGCCGCGTGGCCCCCCTTCCCTGGGCCTGTATTGGCCCCGGGGACCCCATCCCCCGGGTCCATGGCCTCGATTTTTTTTTTTTTCGTAGGGAGGGGGCTGCGTGGCCCCCTCCTCAGGCCATTTAAGGCCCCGGGGACCCCATCCCCCGGGGCCGGCCTTTCCGTTTTTTGTTTTTTTTTTTGGGGAGGGGGGCCGCGTGGCCCCCTCCCGGGCCACTACTTGCCCCGGGGACCCCATCCCCGGGGCTGGCCCTCTCATTGGGGACTGTGGGGGGTCCCCAATCCCCCACAGTCCCGCCGGCTCCCCGAGTCCTACGGGAGCCGGCATTGCTTCTACACATGGGGAGCAGCTAACATGCTGCTCCCCATGTGGAAAGCAATCAGCTTTGGATATTGGAAGAGAGAGCAGGTTTCCCTGCTCTCTCTTCCAATATCCAAGCAGTTTGCAATGACAGGACGGGAGCCGCGAGGCTCCCGTCCTGTCATTGCAAACAGCAGTGTCCCGGGGGTAGGCACCCCGGGACACTGCAGGAGCCGGCCCTGGGGGGTGGCGGTACCCAGGGCCACCACAGGCTCCAGGAGGGGGGCCGCGCGGCCCCTCTCCCATTCAGGTCACAGCCCCGGGGAGGTGGTGGTCCCCGGGGCTCTGGGGGTCCGTAACGGACCCCCATATTTAAATGTTTAGTGCCCCGGGGAGGTGGCGGTCCCCGGGGCGTGTGGGGGGGCTGGAGCCCCCCCACACAGGTTTTTTAATTAATAAAAAAAAAGCCCCGGGAGGTGGTGGTCCCCGGGGCTGCAGGAGGGCTCAGAGCCCTCCCGCACCATTTTTAAAAAAAGCCCCGGGGGTGGCGGTCCCCGGGGCTTGGGGGCCCTTTGAGGCCCCCACACATTAAATTATCCCCCCCCCACCATGCCCCCGGGACTTGGGCCACCCGGGGGCAAAATACAATCGAAGCGCGGGAGACCGCGCTTCGATTTTTTTTTTTTTTTGCCCAGGGGGTCCTTGTGGGACCCCCTGAGCAAACCTAGGGGGTCAGGGTGTTTCTACCCTGCCCCCTTTGTGCGCTTTGCGCACTTGTTTCTGTCCCTCGGTTCTACCGAGGGACAAAATGGCTGCCAACATTTCCTGAATCGGAATGTTGACAGCCAGCTGACAGCCAATTAACATGCAGCTCGTGATCGGGAGGGTACGCGGACCCTACTCGGCCATAGATATCACTATCTTTTTACTTTTGATTTTCTCAGCAACTACTGAACGGATTTACACCATTTAACAAAAGGGTTCTTTCTGAACCAAGAACTACCTCTTTGCCAAATTTGGTGTAATTCCGTTCAGCAGTTCGGGCTGTAGCCGTGTCTAAAGTTTCCTATGGAAAATTGCATGGGGAAAACGCGTTTTGGGACCCCCTTTTTTCTCGGCCCCCGCTTGACGAATCCCCCGAGACTTTCAGGGTAGGAGCGGACCGGAGCGGGCCATAAAGTTTGAAAATTTTGCGAAGATACGTCAACCGGCAAGAGAGTTATTTCAAATAGAATGTCGCGGATTTCCTATGGATAATAGGTTGTAACTATAACTATCTACTGGCGACCGCCAGTAGATAATATATATATATATATACATATATATATATAAACATATTTAAACTTTACAGAAACACACAGTCACTGGATGATGACATCAGTGATGTCATCAGTGATGTCATTTGAGATGTCATCAGTGATGTCATCAGTGATGTCACTGACCATGTCATGAGTGATGTAATATGTGACATCATCAGCAGTGCATTGCGGGGGCGTGAGTTATAGTTAGCTCAACTAACTATAACGGTCTAATTTCTCTGGTTTTGTACGAGTGAAATGTCCAACTAACTCTAACATCCCTGAAACCTGTGGTTATTTCAGAGAATTTCTGAGGTTTTTTAAATGCTAATTTCAAACTATAACATCCCTGAAACCTGTGGTTTTGTCAGTGAATTTCAAAGGTTTTTTAACTGCTAATTACTAACTATAATGTCCATGAAACCTCTGTTTTTTTCAGTGAATATCTATATATATATATTATCTACTCGCGGTCGCCAGTAGATAGTTATAGTTAGGACCTTTATCCATAGGAAATCTGCAACATTCTATTCCCAATAAGTTTGGCGTCGTTTGATGAATCATCGCGAAATTTTCAAAACTAGTGGGGCGCTCCGGTCCGCTCTGGTCCGCTCCGGTCCGCTCCTGTCTTGAAAGTTTCGGGGTGATTCATCAAGCGGCGGCCGAGGAAAAAGGGGGTCCCAAAATGCGTTTTCTCCATGTTAATTCCCATAGGAAATTTTAGCCACGGCTACAGCCCGAACTGCTGAACGGAATTACACCAAATTTTGCAAAAAGGTAGCGCTTGGTTCAGAAAGCGACCTTTTTTTTAAATGGTGTAAATCCGTTCAGTAGTTGCGGAGAAATTAAAAAAATAAGAGTGAAAAAATCAATTTCCCATAGGAAACTTTATGCAAGGCTGCAGCAAAAACTGCTGAACGGAATTACACCAAATTTGGCAAAAAGGTAGTGCTTGGTTCAGAAAGCACCCTTTTTAAAAATGGTGTAAATCCGTTCAGTAGTTGCTGAGAAAATCCAAAATAAAAGTTTCGATATCTATGGCCGCGGTGGATCCGCGCACCCTCCCGATAACGAGCTGCATGCTAATTGGCTGTCAACACTCCAAACCAGGAAGTGTTGGCAGCCATCTTGTCCCTCGGTAGAACCCAGGCACAAGAAAGCAGTGAGAAAAACGCGAAAAACACGAAAAGGGGGCCGGGTAGAAACACCCTGACCCCCTAGGCCTGCTCAGGGGGTCCCACAAGGACCCCCAAGGCCAAAAGATTTTTTTTTTTTGTTGAAAAAATCGGCAAAAACGCGCTGGGTGCGCGGATCCAGCCGATAAAAAAAAATCGAAGCGCGGTCTCCCGCGCTTTGATGCTATTTTGCCCCCGGGTGGGCCAAATCCCGGGGGCATGCGGGGGTGGGTTTATGTTTTATGTGGGGGGCCTCTAAGGCCCCCCAAGCCCCAGGGACCGCCACCCCCCGGGGCTTTAAAAAAAATGGTGCGGGAGGGCTCTCCGCCCTCCCGCAGCCCCGGGGACCGCCATCCCCCGGGGCTTCTTTTTTTTTTATTGAAATAACCTGTGTGGGGGGGCTCGAGCCCCCCCACATGCCCCGGGGACCACCACCTCCCCGGGGCTGTGCATTTGGATGGGCCCCTCTCCTGGAGCCATTGATGGCCCTGGGGACCGCCACCCCCCAGGGCCGGCTCCTGCAGTGTCCCGGGGTGCCTACACTGTAGTTTGCAATGACAGGACGGGAGCCTCGCGGCTCCCGTCCTGCCATTGCAAACTGCTATGCTTCATTGAAGCGAGAGCAGGGAAACCTGCTCTCGCTTCAATGAAGCAAATCAGTTTGCTTTTCCACATGGGGAGCTGCATGTCAGCAGCTCCCCATGTGGAAAAGCAATGCCGGCTCCCGAGGGAGGCGGGGAGCCGGCTGGGACCGTGGGGGATTGGGGACCCCCCCACGGTCCCCAACAGAGAGGGCCAGCCCCGGGGGATGGGGTCCCCGGGGCAAGTAGTGGCCCAGGAGGGGGGCCACACGGCCCCCCTCCCCAAAAAAAAAAAAATTACAAAAAAAAGAAAAATAAAGGCCTGCCCCGGGGGATGGGGTCCCCGGGGCAAAAGGAGGCCTGAGGAGGGGGGCCTCGCAGCCCCCCTCCTTAAAAAAATAATAAAAAGAGTGGCCATGCCCCGGGGGATGGGGTCCCCGGGCCGGAATCGGCCACAGGAGGGGGGCCACACCGGCCCCCTTCCCGTTTTTTTTTTTTTTAAAAAGGGGTAAGGCCCTGGGGGATGGGGTCCCCAGGGCCCAAAAAAAGGAAAAAGGAAGGGGGGCCACACAGCCCCCCTTCGAGGAAAAAAAAAGAATAATTTAAAAAAACGATCGTGCCGCAGGGCCCGCCCCCTTCCTTTACCACTCTGCAAACGGACCCCTGGCGTGTTTGCAGAGGGGAAACAAATTCCCCTTGAATACTGGGGGTCCCTGGGGGCCAACTAGCCCACCAGGAACCTCCAGTATGCACCAGGGGGCTGCGTTGCAGAGAGGTGTACAGAGGCCACGCCCCTTTTTACACCTCTCTGCAACGCAGCTCTGTGGCGCTTACTGGAGGTACCTGGTGGGATAGTTGGACCCCAGGGACCCTCAGGATTCAAGGGGACTTAATCCCCCAACTTAAAACGCGCCACGGGGCGCGTTTGCACAGTGGTGAAGGGAGGGGCGGGGCTTCAGGTGACATGTGTGCAAACAGGCCCCATGGCACTTTTTAAGATGGGGAATTAAATCCCCTTCAATCCTGAGGGTCCCTGGGGCCAACTAGCCCACCAGGTACCTCCAGTAAGCGCCACGGAGCTGCGTTGCAGAGTGTTGTAAAAAGGGGCATGGCTTCTGCACACCTCTCTGCAACGCAGCTCTCTGGCGCATACTGGAGGTATCTGGTGGGCCAGTTGGCCCCTGGGGACCCTCGGGATTGAGGAGGAATTAATTCTCCAACTTAAAACGCGCCACAGGGCGTGTTTGCAGACATGTCACCTCAGGCCCCACCCCCTTCCTTCACCATTGTGCAAATATTCCTCTAAAATCAGCGAACTACGAATTCCGATTTACTCACCTGTTATCAGGAGACACCTCAGTGCTGCATCTTTCAGCCCAGTACTGATCCTGAAAAGTAATTTTAACCGTACTTACCAGTAACTTGAATTTCCTTCCATAGGATATCATTGCCTGCTTTTTGCTGAAAAAGTTTCTGTCGATTTTTGAAACGTACAAATATTCCTCTAAAATCAGCAGAACTACGAATTCCGATTTACTCACCTGTTATCAGGAGAGACCTCAGTGCTGCATCTTTGAGCCCAGTACTGATCCTGAAAAGTAATTTTAACCGTACTTACCAGTAACTTGAATTTCCTTCCATAGGCTAACATTGACTGGTTTCACTTGGAAATTCTTCTAAGTGTGGAGTTTTGGAACTTTATAATATTCCTCTAAAATCAGCCGAACTACGAATTCTGATTTACTCACCTGTTATCAGGAGAGAACCCAGTGCTGCATCTTTTAGCCCAGCACTGACCATGATAAGTAATTCTAACCGTACTTACCAGTAACTTGTATTTCCTTCCATTGGAATCCATTGTCTGGTTTTCCGCAGAAAAGTTTCAAAGTGTCGTTTTTCACAAACTACAAATATTCCTTAAAAATCGCCTGTATGACTTAAACGCATTCTTTCAACTGTTTACAGGAGATGCACCAGTGCTGGATCCAGGATCCACCACTGAGTAAGAAAAAGTAACGATAACACTACTTACCTGCTAAGTGAATTTCCTCCCATAGGATAACATTGGTGATTCTATGTGAAAAAGTTTCGGTGTCAAGTTTTAAAATACAATAATATTCCTTAAAAATCACTACTGTAACCAAAACGCTTTTACTCAACTGTTTACAGGAGATGTCCCAGGACTGAATCTAGGATCCAGTCCTGTGGTTAGAAAAGTAATCCATAAAGTAACTAATTGCATTTAACTAGAAATTCACATTGAGCTCAATGTTGCATTGTGTTTGAAATTGTGTTGCCCATTGCAACAACTGTAACTACTGTACTTAAAACTCTATTGCCTATTTGCAAAGTATTTAAACTAAAGTAATTCATTCTGAGAAAGTATATTTTGTAATGTAATGTATAATGTAATTACAATGTAATTTAAAAAATAAAATATCTAAAAATAAATAGTTTTAAAAAATGTAGTAAATCAGTATCAAAAAAATAAATATAACAATTAATACATTTAAAAATTGACATTTACAAAACCTTTGAAATTCACTGAAAAAACCATAGGTTTTAGGGGCGTTATAGTTAGAAATTAGCATTTAAAAAACCTTTGAAATTCACTGAAAAAACCATAGGTTTCAGGCACGTTATAGTTAGAAATTAGCATTTAAAAAACCTTTGAAATTCACTGAAAAAACCATAGGTTTCAGACACGTTATAGTTAGAAATTAGCATTTAAAAAACCTTTGAAATTCACTGAAAAAACCATAGGTTTTAGGGACAGTTAATGTTAGTTGGACATTTCACTCGTACAAAACCCGTGAAATTCCCCCGTTATAGTTAGTTCAGCTAACTATAACTCGCGCCCGCAATGCACTGCTGATGACGTCACATATTACATCAGTCATGACATGGTCAGTGACATCACTGATGACATCACTGATGACATCTCAAATGACATCACTGATGACATCACTGATGACATCATCCACGTGATAATCTGATGCACCTCCTCACACCCTAATATAACCTTTGATACACCCACTCTAAATTACAGACTGCCATTCGCAAAACCATAGACACTCCAACACCAATAACTACATACCCACTCACTGATTCTTAGGTCTACACACACATCCACTCACTCACCCGTACAGTCACTCATACTTACGGTCACTCAGTACAGGACTATCATATGCACTCATACTCCTATATAGACACTCAAACACCGCCACTCATCCATAGAGGTACTCACACACCTAGTCAGTCATGCAAATAATTAAACACACTGCCATTTACTCACCTATACAGTTATACACACACCAGCTCACTTACTCATACAAATACTAGCACATTCTTACGCTCTTATACAATCACTGATACAAGCACACACTCATCCATACAGTCACTCTCACAATCACACACTCTCGCTTATAGCTATTTATATACTCCAACACACATATATACTGCCTTTCACATATGTAGTTACTCACACATGTACCACTGGGACATACATTCACTCACTAACACACTCTTACACACACTTACCCACCCATACAGTCTATCACAGATGCACTCTTGAAACCATCCACCCAGTGAATCACCCACTCACACATCTATGCACAGAGTCGCACACACCCCACCCACACAAACACTCAGGCACCCATACAGATACTCAGACAACCAATCAATAACTCATATAGACACTCATGTAGCTATTCACAAACCCATGCAGCCACTTACACAGCAACAGACAGACGGATACAGACATTCACCCAGTTTAGTCACTAACCCATGCATTCAGTAAGATACGTTTAATCACTCACTTATAGAGTTAGTCACGCACCTACTAAATCATCCATACAGACACTTATACACCCACTCATTCTTCAATACGCCTTTCCCTATATATATTAAAAATATTTAAACTTTACAGAAACACACAGTCACTGGATGATGTCACAGTGATGTCATTTGAGATGTCATCAGTGATGTCATCAGTGATGTCACTGACCATGTCATGAGTGATGTAATATGTGACGTCATCAGCAGTGCATTGCGGAGGCGCGAGTTATAGTTAGCTGAACTAACTATAACGGGGGAATTTCTATGGTTTTGTACGAGTGAAATGTCCAACTAACTATAACTGTCCCTAAAACCTATGGTTTTTTCAGTGAATTTCAAAGGTTTTTTAAATGCTAATTTCTAACTATAACGTGTCTGAAACCTATGGTTTTTTCAGTGAATATATATATATATATATATATATATTCTTCCTTTGGCAGATGCCAGCTGGCTCCTGAGTGCCAATGGGTTCCTCTATACAAAGTTCTCCTCACTTTTGAATCAAGAAGAATCTGGCACACACAGGATGATGAGTTGTGCAAAATGTTTATTGTGGAAGAAAAGGTGGACTCATCTATGCTTTTCGGCTTCCTCCGAAGCCTTGGTCATGATGAGTGACGCCCTCTTATAGTAAACATAAAATACACCCACAGTGTGCCACATGATAATAAACATAGAAAACATATTATTGTGTCACTCCTCCAAAGTCTGCATAATATGCAAATAATATCAGGTCAATCTGGATACAAAACCTAAAGGAAAAAGTATGGCTTACAAGCTGTGAAATTTATAAATCAAAACAAATCATGCCTAGGTGGGCTAAAGGACATATGTCAATGAAGTCCCTATTGTATCATTGTTCCATCAAAAATCATCATAACAACATATCCACAATATATAAACTATTAATAAAACCCAAACGTTTCCGAATACTTTGCTGGTTATTGAATGTTTCCCGGACACGGCTTCGCATACACGCACGGCTAATACTGTTTGATGTACTTTAATCTTTCTTATACGTTTCGATATTTGTCTACTACGATCCTCATCCATGTGTAATAGGACTTGATCTAACCTTTAGTGACCCAACGTTTGAGGATACATCTTATTCCTCCTTGTTTTTTGCCCTGAAGAAGCCCAAGGTTGGGCGAAACGCGTTGGCTGGTTCAGTTTTACCAAGCACATCAGAGAATAAAAAGATCAAAAAATGTTGTTATACGCATGTCTGTCTTTGATGTGGTTTGGTTACTGATTTTGCTTGAATTCTTTATTTCAATATATTGCCTCTCATCCGATTAATCTAACATTGTTATATTTGTGGTCTATAGGCAGCAGACCATTTGAGGTGGGCAATATTGTTAATAACATAGTGACTAGTTGTGGTGGTGCAGTCACTTATGACCCAGCTGCTCTCTCCTTTTTTTCCCATTCTTCTTATTGCTCCCACTCATATCTGCTCTTTCATGATTAACCACAATGGAACAAATTTAGCTAGAAGCACCCCCATGTTCCTGGTGGAAGTGCCTTGCAGCTGTATAACTAGAATCATTGTTCTAGATGGCCCTAATATGTTGTCAAATGTGTGCGTATACTTAAAAGATAGTACTCCCAACATAAATCTTGGGGCATGGGCATTTCAGAATGTATGGTGCATACTATATTCTGTTTTACAATAAAGATGGTTTCTAAGTTGAAGCTTCTTCTTATTGAAAGGGTCCCTAACAGTAATATGCGCTGTATCATAAATGGTGATAAATCTGCCTATTTCTTCATTGGAATTTGCCACCCACCCCTAGGAACTAGTTAGTTTCACATTAAGAAAGTCTAGCTTTATGTCTCTAATATTACTGACAAAATTTAGATTAAAATAATTCTTATCTATTTAATGCACAAATCATCAGCTAGACTAGTACTTTCTCTCCATAACACAAAAATAGTACACCCATAAGATAATGTGTTCACTCCAACTGTCCAAGTTGAATAGTATCTGCCCCTCTCACCAGCTGATATGCAGATTTGCATAGCTTGGGGCCAAGCAGGTACCCATTGCAGTGACCCTTTGTTGCTCATAGAGCTCATCATCAAACATAAAAATATTTTTTTTAATACACTAGTTCAACATTTCCATAAGCATCTTAGTATGATCATAAAACTTGATGGGTCGTAATCTCAAAAAGTATCTCACAGCTCTCATTCCTTCAACATGGCAGATACTGGTATACAAGGTGAAGACATCAAGAGTCATTAGTAGCATGTCATTTTCTACTCAACATCAAAAAATGCGTTGTAGGAATTCTTGGGAATTCTTGATATAAGTTGGAAAGCTCGATACATATGTTCTATGGAAGAAATCAAGATATTTAGAAGTGTTTTCTAAAAGGCCTTCCTGTGTTGCTATGATATATTTTCTTGGTAGGGCTTCAGGACATTTGTGTACTTTTGAAATAAGATAAAGCACAGGAATCCCAGGAAAATAATTTCTAAGAAAAACATATTAATTTTGGCTAATGAGGCCTTCATCCCTCCAATGCACCAATTTGTTGATATACTCCACTTTCACATCCTTGTAGTATTTCTTATCAATCTTTTTATAGCGAGTCACATCTTCCAGTTGATTTTGCCTCATTCATTTACATACCAATGTTCCAGACAACCACATTGCATCCTTTGACAGAATTTCTGATAACCCACTCCTTATTTCTCAAGTTTTCAATAGTCTGCATGTATTTCCTAGTCTGTGGGTTTCAAGAATGGCCTAGATATATAGATATACAATTGTTGAAACAGATTCTAGATTTTTTAATCTACATTTAGGCTTTTATTTTAATTGAAGAATGCAAATAGTAAATCCGGGTCTTCCAAAGTCCAACATTTTCCTTACTGTTGCTTATTTTGCAAGAGGCATAGTAGATATGACCTCTCCAAACTCCATCACTTTCATTACTGTTGATCAGGTTGAAGTGGGATTAGTAAATAGAATCCCTCATCTCCAACACTATCCTCATGGTTGCTTACTCTAGAATGGGAACAATAAACTGGCCCCTTCCAAGTTAAACCCTTTCTCCGTTGGTGCGCGAGTAGAAGTGGACATAGTCAATCAGACTCCTTAATGTTGCTCGGGTTGAAGTGGGAACAGTAAATCTGACAACACCAAAGTTCGAACCTTTGCAGACTCATGTTTAGCTTGTAGTGGAATGGTAAGTTTGGCTCCCACAAAGCCTAATTATGTTTTTATTTGATTTTTTAACAATATTTTTTGTGATTTAATCTTAAAAGTTAATATAGTTTCAGTTTCATTTTTCCTGTATATTTTTATTTTTCGGGTGCAATATTATTGTTTACATCTATTTGATCTTATGAACATGTTTATTTTTTATCATATTCAATACACTGTGTTTTTAATTATTTCTAATTATTATTAGTTGTTTAGGGGCCCATTACGATACCCGGCGTAAATAAATCCGCCAGGCATGGAAGCGGCAAATATCCGCCCGCACACACCGCCTGAACACCGACCACGCCATTACGATTACACAAACCGAAAACCGCCATCGGCGGAAAAAGCACACAAAATACCGCCCGCCAACGTCCGAGTCGGAGTCAAACCGCCCGCCACGGACGGAAACACGCACGACAACACAAAACCGCCCGCCCTCACGGCCGACACACCGCACGTGAAATTACGATCGCACCGACATGAGCGCGGAAAAACAACAAATATACTGCCCGCCAGCGCAAACAACGCCGATGAGAATCGACACGGCAGAAGCCATGGCGCCAACGTACCTGCACAGAAACCATCCGCACACAAAACCAATAGCACACAACATGGCCAACAAGTCCACACAGCAAGGCACGCACAAATACACAAGCACAGTACACATCCCGAAAACACCCCCCGGACAAACAAAAAATACAAAGGCCAGAACCCCAGACACAACACACCTGAAAACAACAGACCATGAGGACACACCCACATAGGTGAGTACAAAAGCAGCACTCCCACAGACCACAACCCCTTGCTACATTGCAAACCAGAGAGGAGAGGAGAGGACACAGTGACACAGCAAGGACAGCAGCACACCACAGAAACGCACACATCACAACCACCACCACCACCACCACCAAACACCACCACCACCACCACCACCACCACCAAACACCACCACCACCACCACCACCACCACCAAACACCGGCACCACAAACCCCCTGCACATTACACAACACACACCGCACCAGCACCACAAACACCATGGCACCACAAAGAATGCCCAAGTTCACGCCCATGGAGCTGACGGTCATGGTCGACGAGATCATCAAGGTGTACCCACAAATCTATGGGAACATGGTCCAGCACACACCACTAGCCACCAGAAACAGAATGTGGAACCGGATCGTAGACCAGGTCAATGCAGTCGGGACCCTGCCCAGGAACAGAGTCGAGATTAACAAACGTTGGAATGACGTAAAGAGCCTGGTCAAGAAGAAGGAGGGCAAAAACAGAGAGCTGGCTGCCGTCACTGGCGGAGGGAATCCCGCGCTCTTTAAGACCTTCAAAGCGTGGGAGGAGAAGGTGCGAGTCGTAATCCATCCGGAGATCCTCGCCGGATTAACAGGGGGAGTGGAGGCTGGTAAGTACAAACTAATGTATACCAGCACACCGCTATGTACTCACATGCACTACCACCATGCCACAGCTCCCAGGGACAAACACCCCCATGTCCAGCACACAATACACAACACATCACACACACATGCAACAGACACTACCACACACAGCCCAAACCGAACAACTGTAAAATGCGTGGGGACATGTGTACACTAAGCCAGCCACGTAACCACCAACAGGTCCCCAAATATGCCAGAAGCGCCACAACGAGCACCCACCACACCCATGTGTCCGCCACAGCTGCACTAACCGACAAGTAACAGGTAAGTGGCAGGAACACAAAGTGCAGTGAGTGGGAGGGTGGACAGCCCAAGTACAACACACACCAGGCCCCAGTCCCACAGCACAGCAAGGAGGAGCATCCCCCACACCCCACAGCCACGTGTCAGCCACCGCAGTGCACAACGACAGCCGAAAGGCAGACATCACGGTCCACAGCAATCGGTGTCAGTGGGTGTCCAGCCACCCCCACGACCCACAACACCCCCCACCCCCACAGACCTGCATCATGGAGCACCCCCGCTTAGAGCCATGTGGCATCCAGTACAGTGCACGCACGAACAACTTGCAGGTGGGAAACTGGACAGGGCTGGATTACTGGAGGCATGAGGACCATAACATGACCAACACATGGGACATGTCACGTAGCAGACGAACACGCAGCACCGCCCACCGTCACGAACAAGTGAACAATGTGCACACGGACATGAACAACAGACTCACACCCCACATGACCCATCACAGACATAGCAACACCCAAGGAGCCACGTCTGCATGCACAAGCCACACTGAATATAGTCCCACACGGCAGCCACTGTGCAACTCATCACACACAACCGAAACACCATTGAAGTCCTGTCCATGTAGCCCCTACTGCCTGTCAACAACACACCCCACAACTACGCCTATGTAAGACAAACAACACTAGACGCAACAGAGCGGAACAACATAAATGCACACGAACACCACTGAACCCATCAAACTCACAGACACACCATGCACATACAACATACCATCCATCCCATCCGTCAGCCCCAGTCTCATGAAAGGCATGTCATCCGCACAGCTGCCACACATACAGCAGTCACGCTAAGACACATGCCCATGACCAACCATGTGCCAGAAGTCAATGAAGCGCACGCCACACTGTGAGCAACAACACACAACATGGGCCACACCCCCCGAGCACTGCAGTGATGCACATGGCACAGGGCAGCACGCACACCAAGGAGATGGGACAACTGCAATACGTTGGCTGGCACACAACTATCACTCACTCATAACGATGCGTCCAATGCCATGTCCAGTAATCACAACAGACAGCAAATATGCAGGCCATGTCAAGCATGCACACACCTCAAACCATGCACTGTCATGCTGCCACAACACATGTCACGTTCGGCACCCATGGCTCACAGCATGTACCCCAAAAGCATATCCCCTCCCAAATGCGAATCTGGGGCATGGCCCCCATGTTGCCATATGCGTTCCTAAGCGTTCCATTTGAACCCCAAAAGCATATTCCATCCCAAATGCGAATCTGGGGCATGGCCCCCATGTTGCCATATGCGTTCCTAAGCGTTCCATTTGAACCCCAAAAGCATATTCCATCCCAAATGCGAATCTGGGGCATGGCCCCCATGTTGCCATATGCGTTCCTAAGCGTTCCATTTGAACCCCAAAAGCATATTCCATCCCAAATGCGAATCTGGGGCATGGCCCCGTGTTGCCATATGCGTTCCTAAGCGTTCCATTTGAACCCCAAAAGCATATCCCCTCCCAAATGCGAATCTGGGGCATGGCCCCCATGTTGCCATATGCGTTCCTAAGCGTTCCATTTGAACCCCAAAAGCAAAGTACAAACCAGACCCAGGATGGGCCAGGATCCCGCATTCACCAGAGTCACAATAAGTAGGGGCACAGCAACACACCCATCGGCATGGCCAATCCGTCCCATGCACACAGTCCCATTGCCAAGCACACACAATTACAGATGCTACAGCCACACACACGCCTCCGGGAAACCCATGTACGAGATTGCACGAACTGTCAATGTCAGACGACAAATACATACTTCGCCAGGTGCAACACAATAACAAATCTCATTCTCTCCACAGGTGACGAACTGCTGGATGCTGGGGATGGAGCCAGCAGCCAGCACAGCCAGCCTACAAGCCCCCAACGAGGACACACGGATCTGGAGGATCTGTCCTCCTCTTCGGACACGGACAACCAAGCAGGCCCATCTGGTGTGGCAGGGCCCAGCCGCTCCCCAGGACCCCTCCTACCCACCAACCCATCATCCAGGGCTGCTGAACATTCACAGCCCCCTGCTGCCACTGTCGTTGCGGCCACACCCACGGTCATTGTGGCCACTACCACTGCCGCAACCGCCACCATCGCCGCACCGACCACCACCGCCCCACCACCGCCACGTCTTCGCTGGCACCAGCCCCAGCGCAGGTGGTGGCCCGGACGACTGGATCCACCCTGGGAGCCACAGCGAGGACCGTGGTGAGCAATGTGGCTAGTGGGCAGGCCGGTGGCAGCAGGACTGGTACGAGGAGCAGGGTCAGGGAAATGCCAGCCTCCCCTGGGAGCCATGCCCTGCCTCACATGGCCAGAGTCCTTGGGGCCTATGAAGAGGCCCAAGGACAATGGGTCCGGTCTGCTTCAGACACGCGTGAGGTGCTGGGGGTGCTGAGGTCCATGGACGCCCGTATGGGCCAAATCGTGGACCTCATGGGACAGCTGGTGGTGGCGGTGAGGTCACAGCCAGGGACAGCAGCTCCCCTCCGCCACCACCTGCCGGGGCGCAGGGTGGAGCAGCAGTGTCCAGTTCCCCTGCGTCCACAGCCAGTGATCACACCTCAACCACCAGCATGTCGCAAGCAGGCACCCCCCTCGCAAACGTGGAAGGGGCCGTCCGAAGAGGAAACAGATCTCCCGGGAGGACTTCGCACGCTCCAGACGCAAGTGAGGCAGCCAGCCAGCCTTCCGCCAGCCTTCCTTGACCAGCCACTGCATTGACTTGGACTACGATCCCACTCCACACAGCCATCTGGATGGCATGTGTGTGTTGGACTATGGACATAGAACCAGTGGGTACACCCTGATCATCACGCAGCCATGACCGACAGCTCATTGTCACTGCACGCACCACTTTTGTCATCACCTTACACACAATCACATGTCACAGTTTGTAATAAATGCACCTTTTTCACTAACTGCTGTTTGTGCCCTGTGTCTTATTTGTACGGAATACAACGGCCACCTTGGGCGGAAAGGCACCTGATGCGTGGCATGGCATTTGAATCCGGAGGGCCTGTAGGGACCTAGGGGTGGGAGACAGAACAGGAGCACATTCAATGAGGGTGTCACACACCCATCACACAGTACATGTCAACAACTACAAGCAATGTACACACATCGCACAGAGCTATAGGGCACAATGCCACAGCCACCAACAGTGGCATACTACCCTGGCCATGGAGCGTTGACACACAGCACGCAGTGAACAAATGGCCACCCTGACACAGCACACACACACCTGCACAGATACAGCCCCATCAGCCTTCGTACATGGACACTCACCGTCAAGTGAAGTAGCGGGCGATGAGCTGCTGCCGCACATTACCAGCTTCCTCCTCTCCGCTGTCCTCCTCACTCGAGCTGTCCTGGTCTGCGGGCTGGGGCCCTGGTTGATCTCCGTCATCCACGATGAGGGGGATCTGCTTCCGAATGGCCAGATTGTGCAGCATGCAGCACGCCACCACTATCCGGCACACCTTCTGTGGGGAGTACGCCAGCGCACCCTCGGTGCGGTCCAGGCACCTGAACCTGGACTTGAGGAGGCCAAAGGTACGCTCGACCACACGTCTGGTCCTCCCATGTGCCTCATTGTAGCGATCGTCTGCTGGGGTGCGAGGATTCCTCAATGGACTGAGCAGCCATGCCCCATTCGGATACGCAGAGTCACCTGGGTGTGAGGGACACAGAGAACCGTTGCTAATCCAACTGGACAGGGGACAGCATCGCACAGCCAGCACGCTACACCACTCCACATACTCACCGACAATACAGCCACGATCCTGTTGCATATTGGACATCAGTCGTGGCAAGATGCTGTTGCGCATTATGTGTGCGTCATGGGCCGAGCCTGGGAACTTTGCACACACGTGGGTGATCACCATGTCCGCAAGGCACACCACTTGCACATTCAGGGAGTGCGTGTGCTTCCTGTTGCGGTACAGGTGCTCAGTGGCCTGTGGTGGAACAAGGCCGACATGTGTGCAGTCAATGGCTCCAACGACGTGTGGGATTCTGCCAAGGGCATAGAATGCACCCTTCACTGCCGCCAATTCACGAGCCCTGGGGAAGCGGATGTACCTGTTCCGGTACAGCATCATGGCTGCCAGTACATCCCTCAGCACCTTGCTGAACATGGGCTGGGACATCCCTCCTCCACTGCCCACTGTGTGCTGGAATGACCCAGTGGCGAAGAAATGCATGGCGGCCATCACCTTAGCCGTGGGGGTGACAGCAGTCGGATACACCCTGCGGGGACGGAGATGGGGTTCTAACATGGCACACAGTCGATGCAGGGTTGGCCTGTCCAGCCGAAACTTCCTAATGACCTCCGTATCCTCCATGTCTGCCAGCAATTGGTATGGGCGGTCAATGTTCGGTCTCCGCCTAGGGACAATGGCAGAGGACACATGTCAAAGCAACACGACACATAGCAATTTCGCATACACATCACTGACATGACTGAGCAAGCACATGAGCCACAGCCCAGCTGTCAAGCTGGGACGGCACGGCCACAATACACTTACACAGGTCTCCCAACAATGGCAATGGCTAGTGATACAAACCACTGCCATGTGCATGCACATGGGGATCTAGGCCCCAATGACTTGCGGGGCGTGCTGATGGGGACTGACTGCATATCCGTCAAGCGGCAACGCCACGGCAACATGAATGTCTGCTGAGCATGGAACTGCTTCCGCGGCTGGAGAGTATGGCACACGACGACGACGATGTGGGCACAGGCTGAGCGGCCAAAACAAGTGGGACCTGTGGCACGAGGGGATATGAGACAGTAGTAGGTGTCAGCACTGCACCCTATGTACAGCACTGTACGGATCACACCTCCCGAAACATTGACAGGTGTCCACATTGACAGCCCCATGCCAAGACGGCTGTGTGCTTGCAGTCACACGTCACAGGTGAGAGGTTACATTGCACGTGCCAGGTGGCAGTCGTAAATAGTGGGAGCTGGCATGTGTGTGCATGTGTCTCCTGTTCAGGATCCACCAGATGGGCGCTGACTCTGTACTGACCATTGGACACAGCATGTTCCGTGGAAGGCTTGTGTGTGTGGGATGGTGGCACTGGATGTGCCTCCGTTGGGTGGGGGGCCATGCACAGGGCGGGTACGTCGATGATTGCGCATTGTTGGTCACGGTGGGTGCACCCACTGAGATGTGTTGCCCTGTGTTCAATTCCTATGTCCGCATGATGATGGACTGTAGATGTGGGCAGACTACACATTGGTCGATGTGCTGTCTATATGCATGTGCCTTCACACCAGGCACAGCTGCCCCTGCACATGTGACCCCTGCTGGACTCGCTGCTGGGTCTGTGGAGCTGATGCACCTTCTGCGCGTGGGGCGGGCAGCTCTCCTCACTTCCCTCATTGCGCATGTCATGACTTTGCCGCAGGTGACATGGATCATGGAGGGCCCACATGTACGCGTGGGTAGGCTACACATGATTGTACACTGGTCGCCACCCCCAGTCAGTGTTTCGAATGGGAAGGTTGTCGTGCTGGTGGTATGTTCGATGTGGCGGATGGGCGGGCCTAGGTGCGGGCTTACATTCCGGACATGGGGGTAGTTGGATTGGCGACTAGTTGCAGTACACACGGGACACGTCTCTTCCTTTCCACATCTGGGTCATCCCTTGTACTAACTGACAGTGATACAGTCATCTTCGCCCCAGCCCTCATGTCCTCCCCTCGCTCCCCCAATATGCATGCTCACCTGCGAGGCTAGCGCTTGCACAGGCAGCCCCAAGCTCGCACCAGAGAGGGCAAGGAGTGTATGTGTGGGTCCAGTTGCACGAGTGGGCTGTCTCAGGGTATGATGTGTTGCGGGACGCCGTCCACCTGCGTGGTGCCCCAAATGGAGACCCGGCCTGCATGGACTATGCATCACAGTCTTCGCCTTCCGGATCCGCCACCTGCAACACCCAGTGGCTGTGGCTGCCCTTGCGGCCAGGCCGCGTCCGTCTGTGGCTGATGGCCCACACATTCACTCTTTGGCCTCTCTGGGGAGGGCTCGGGGGTGGTGGCGCACGCGCTTGCACTTAGTCGCAATGGCATGTGGCGTGGTTGGTATGATGGGCAATGGATGGGATGGTGCGAGCCACCTCCCGTGACGTCAGTGCTGCTCGTGCTGTGGTGCGTCCCCCTACACTTCCATGTGACTTGTGCCATGCTAGACGTTGAGGTTCTATTGCCTGCGTGATATGACCAGGAGGAGCGCGAGGAGACCTCTCACACACCATGCTCCACTGCCATCCCGTGCCCTGTATCGCCTGTGCGGATTGACTATGTTGGGGTTACACCTGGTCGACTGGGGCTGTGTGTGCCTTGTCAAGGGGCATGGCGGGCGCACAACAGGATCCAGCTTGTCCACAGAGGGTGGGCTGAGGTGCGCCTGGTACCACTTTGTACGTGTGCCCGGCTGCTGTGCACACACGTGTTCACTCCCCCCCCTACAGGTGTCCTCTCACAATGCCCAGGGAAGCGGTGGTGTACTGTTCATGACCCCTCCCAATACGGCGTGCTCCAACTTGGCATGTGCGCATCTACCCGTCGCACCCACCCACCTGAGCACTGCGTCCATACGACTTCACACGACACATGTGTGTCTTCCACAGTGGTGCTACTCATTTGCGTTGACATCCAATACCAGTGGACTACATGGTCATGTCACGACTGCCGTGTACTTCACATACTCTCATCCTCTCTCATTCGTACTTGTGAAATGAGTCAGCGGAGACAGTTTTGGTTTCAAACATTATATTGAGTCTTCTGTCCTCTGTGATGCAGTATAGTGGACACTACTGGCAGCGGAATACATGTTGAGGATATACTGAGCATGATTGCAAATGGGATAGGGTGTGGGGTTACATGTGATTGGCTGTTGCATGTGGGATGTGGGCTTCAGAGTGACATCTGCTTGGCCAAGGCTGTGCTAATGTACATTTACGTATAGCTGCGGAGCTGCGGACTTTGACACAGACGGTATACATGTAGCCTACCAGACCGCTTGGCATCATGGGCACAGTCCATCTCAGTTCCATGTGACAGGTTTGCTGCGGTTGTTCCTCATGCACGCGTGCATGTGAGTTGACATCAGGGCATGTGCTTGCGTGCATGCAGCGGCGTGCCACTTGTTGTTGCACTGTGGTGGTTACTGGACATGTCACAGTCACTGGGGTCGTGTTGTTGTTGTATGCACTTGTCGTCCATGCAAAGGTCCTGGTATGGGATTCCCGGGGCGGGGGTGGGAGGGGTGCAGCACCCACAGACTCCAGGCGACCTATTCATGTCCACTGAGCGGTGTGTGTGTCCATGTGCGCTGGATCCATGTCGTGTCCTGGTTGTTCGTGCAGTTCCGTCCATGTGGGTGCGATACACAGAGCCCATGCCACTGCCTCCCACGATGCATGCAGTGTTCCTGGATGTGATGGGGAACAGTGTGCATGTCCCGGTCATATCCGATGTCATGGCGATGTCGTTGATGGTGTGGTTACAGTTGCCGGTCGTTTGGTATGGCTGTTGTGGTGGTGACTGGCCAGTCCGTGCGGAAGCTAAGCATGGGTGCGGGGTTGGACATCATAGGTCACTCGGGGAACCTGCGTTGTGGTCCGACGTATTTACAGGTTGTCAGGTATGCGATGCCGTCCAGCAGGGCTTCCATGTCATTGGTGGTGTACATGTTTGCCAGCCAATGTAGCGGATGGTGGCTGTCAAGGTGTTGTTCGTAAGTTGTCCCTTGGAATACCATGATGGGGCATGCTGGGTGACATTCGATGTAGCTGTTCTCGATGATCCGTCGTGTGGAGGCACAGTGGTCCCATTTCAGTGCGGGTGCGATGTTGGCCACATACGCCATGCCCCCATAGGCAGAGCAGGCCCTGTCGTGTGCGTCCAGAGGGAGGAGTAGTGGTAGCAGGTCCGCCTTCAGACATGCCGGGTTGGAGAGGCATATCTCGACGGGATGCTGGTAGGGACACCTCCGACCGTAGAAGACGGGCATGACGCAGCTGAACAATGTGATGCGGTAAGTCAGTCGGTAACTTACGTTCAGCAGGGACAGGAGATCGCATCCCAATGTATGGCACAGGTTGGTTTTGTACAGCTTGAGCTGTTCGGCGTAGTTGGGTAGGTGTGTTGCGGTTGCCATTTCGCAGCGGTTCGTTGAGGTGGCGTGCTCCGGCTGTGTGTGCAGTCTGCAATGTGCACGCTCCGGGGTTGCTGTGAGCTCTGTGTAGTCGTGGGGAGACAGGACTTGTGTTCTGTTGGCTTGTTTGGAGGACACGGGCCCTCTTCCCACATGCTTCTCAGACAGTTCAAGGTCAGTGCTGTGTGACTCCTTCCAATTAACTTGCATGTGGCCGACATGGGGGAGTGTTTTCTTCTTTCTTCCCCGTCCGTTGTGTGCTTCTGTGATATGCGCTATCTGCCCTGTGGTCGGTCTCCTCGGCATGCCTGTGTTGGTCTATTCTTGGACAATGGCTGTATTCACCGGCTTCTGTCGTAGGGCTGTGGTTTCGGAGTTGGAATGGAAGGTCATTCAGTGCTGTCTGCTCTCCCTTGTGTGGGCGGCAGGCTGCCTTTCCGCTCTGCGTTTGGCCTTGTGTGTGGATGTTATTCTTGGGCCACCTGTTGTCGGTCCCCGGGCTCTTTGGTGTTCCGTTTTATATGTCTTGTTCATATGTGCAGGGTGGTATGGGTGTTTCTGTGAGGTACTGGCGTTCCTCTTCCCGAAGGGGCCCTGCTTCTCCTAGTTGGTGTTGCCGCCGCTGTGTGCTACGCCATGTTTGTTACACTGGGGTGTGTCCTGCTGTTGCGTGTCTTCACTGACATGTGTGCGTCGGTTGTGTGGCGTTGGGTGTTGTCCGTGAATTGGGCGTTGGGGACATGTCTGTGGCCGGCCTGTCACGTGTCATGTGCGTTCGGGGTGGGGCTGATGTGTGTGCTGCTTGGTTGTGTCCCTGTGTCTGTGTGTGACGCATGCATGGCGCTGCGGTTGGCCTCTGCGTTGTGCGCATGTGTGGCGGCGTCATCGGCGCTTTTGGGCCGTGACGGGGTGGTTGGTTACTAGTCCCAGGTGGTGTGTACACATGTGTTCTGCGATGTTACGATTTGGCCTGTGTGTCATATGTGGATGCGATGGTGGATGTGTAGTGTACACGCGCTGGTGGGGGTTGTCCGCTTTTTCCGCCCTTGCACTGTGTGCGCTGTTTGCGTGCACTTGTTGTGTGTGTGCCTACCTGCGTCTCCGCGGTACGTTGCGTCCTTGGTGGTGCATCAGCAGAAGCATGGGGAGTGCCTGCAGTGCTGGATTCATGCTCGGGGAGCCGCTTCTTCGTTGTCCGTGCTCGGCATCCGTGTTACCGCTTCGGTTTGGCGTACGGTATCTCTTGGCCGTGGGAGCCGTTTGTTTGCGGCATCGTAATTTATGCGCCGGGCGGGACGTGTTTCGTCGGACGGTGTGTGTCAGTTGAGCTGCGCCGCTACATGTACGGGCGCACTTTGATGGCGGACGGTGTTGCTGGCTTGCCGGCGGTGTTTAGCCTACTTTTCGCATCGTAATTGGACGGGCGTGTGGACTGCTGCGTGCCGGCGGTAACTGGTGGTTTTTGCATCCGCCAGCACGGCGGTGGTGCTTCCGCCCGCCATCGTAATGTGCCCCTTAGTTCATTATTCGTGTTTATGTAATAATTTTCTTTTTTATATATTTCCATATTATTTTATTTTAAAGTGTACTTTTTATTTTAAGTTTTTTTAGTAAAAAGGTATGAAATTGATATATTTATATAATATAATATATATAATTGAGATAAATTGAATTAAATTATATATATACATTTTAATACATTTAAAGTGAATATATTTTTAAAGTTAATAGAATTTAAAATATTTTAAATACTTACCTATTTAATGACAATGTTTTGGTCCACTGTATTTTTGTAGTTGATATTTTTGTTCAATACATAGAAAGTATTCAAATTCGACATTTTCATGCTCAATATATTTTTGAAAACTATTTAAAATCACAATATTTTTGTCTGCAGTATTATTATAGAAGTGATACTTCAGTACCATATACATTCACCTGAAGAGTAATACTAGCACTTTAGGAAGTAAAAAATGTGCAAGCTCTGGAAAACATAAATAATGTGACCTGTTTTTAAAACTGTGTCTTTTATTTGTGGTCGTCTACCAGTTTTCAAAGATGGCAGGCTATATGATATGGCTTGAATGTTCACCCTTTTACCATCTAGTAAACCCTGTGATCCATATGTAGAAGAGGGAAATGTATAATTTAGTTGATCTTTTCAATTAATTTATTTGTGAAATAAACACCACCAAATAAACTAATTGGCAAAGATTTTTGGGATCATATGTGTGCATGAAGTGTTATCTTGTTGCCTTTGTGTGTCTGTGTTTGACTGGTGTCTGCATGTGTCTGTAATGTTGGCAAGTATATTTCTCATTTGTGTAGACAGTTTCTACAACATTGGCAGACCTATTGCCTTCGTCAATGTTCGCTACGATAGCTTCTGAATATTTTTCAATATTCTTTCTAATTTCCTGAGTTTTACAGGAAATATCTTTCTTCATTTTGAATTGCTGAGTCACATCTTTTGACCTGTCCACCCCACAGAATTTTTCCACACCAGCTTTCTATCCCCATTCCAAATTTAAGAGGATTAGTGGAACTTAGGGATTTGAATTTTGGAGTTGTATCAGTTTTAGTGTAATGAGTGATTTATATGTTTGTGATTGCCTATAGTTAGGATATATGCATTTTAACATTGACATAAGTGGGCCTAGGTGCCCGAATCCATTTAAAAGTTAATTTTGTATTTTTGCTTGGTGTTTGTGACTTTCTTTCTGTTTCAGGCACCAGAAGTCACTGTGTTCTCATTTAAAATTATTTCATTGTAGCTTGTTGTGTGAAAGTCATGTTTGTTGCAATTAAATTGGCTGTACAATAATTCTCAGCACCTGCACAAAATGAGGGACAGAGGAGGTGCATACTCTTTTGCGAGATATTATGAAGGCCATGATGGCATTTTATTATCCTTAAGAAGGAGGCCGAAACCTAGTACAGTGGGAACACTGAAATTTGATTGGTCCTTACTCGGTGGGAAACTGTGGATAGTATCTCTTTGACTTAATTTCATGTTTTATTTGTGTAATGCCTTTTAGTTAGTCAGGAGATTTGCCGCTGTCCACCTTTACATGGAGATGTCCCTTCTACTTTCTTGAGACCCAATGCTCTTTATATTTCTGCTCATAGACTTACTTTCTAGAGCAAGAACATTTCTCCTTTTCTTGATTGGAACCTTCATCTGGTTGTACTTTCAATTCTATATTTGTTGACACCATCTTCTTCAAACTTTCCAACTTACTCACAACCTTAGCTTAGCATTAGGGAGTTTCCCTATATGGAAGTGGAATTTTACCTTACTTTGCATATGCTGTCTTTAATAACATGTACTGGCATTTGCTGATTTGAATTGCTCTAATTGTGTTCATATACGCTGTATTCAGATGACTAATAATTTGTGCTTAACTGATTCTATTTGAGATTGTAATTTTCCCAATTTGTTATTAAACCTTCATGGTTTGCCAAATAACTTTTCTCTGTCATTCCTTTGGGGCAAATTCTGTTTCACTGCCATTGATATATTGCTGAATGTATGATTTTAACTTCAATATGAGATAAAAGTCCATCCCAGTTGACATGGTGGAGTTTTGAGTTTGTGCCAAGTTAGTGTGATGCAAACACCATCCTTATCTACCTTGCTATCACAGTCCTGAAAAGGTAGAAATGAGCTGCAGTCAGATTACTGCACATTTCCACCTTGTACACTAATTATATGTCATACGGTAAGAGTGTCAGCAAAGGTGGTAATGTTATTTCTCCATCGCAGTACTACCTCAGGATTTAGCAGGAAACTATATATGAGCTTTGAAGTCTTAATGAATGAAAGTCTTCCTCTTGAGAGATCTACAGCATTACTAAAAGCTTTAGTGACCTAAACTCTTGAAGTGTCTGTGGGACCAAAGTTTGTGCATGTTCCTTACCTTTCTTTTTACTTGCAAGATTTTTCAGTCCTGATGTTTGCTTTATCTTTATTAACTTGTGTTAGTAAAACAAAAAACAAAGAGAAAGCAATAATAGTTTTACTTACAACTTTGGTAGGATAAGTAGCCACAAACATAAAGGGTAATGTGGGAGTGACAACGTGGCTTTGACAAAAGCAAATGAGGGTATTATTTTAGAAATGGAGTGGAAAAAATGGTGGCTGGGTGGAGCAAGGGAAACACTGCAGTGTCCTAATGGTTATATGTGGAACCTTCAGTTCTAGAGTATAAATACTCAACATGTAGTATCCTCCTTGGGTCTAAAATAAGACATACACATGCATAATTTGAGCCGGTAGTTGTTGATGGAGTCTACTGGCAATCATTTTTGGGGCCGGTGGGGCCCACCAACACTTTTTTCCTTATCAGACATAACCGGAGAGCAAAAGAGGGAAAAACACACAAACAGGATCAAAGACGGAAAAACTGTCAACAAGGAAGAAAGCAAGTGTCTGCAAGAGTGAGACAAAGGGTCCGGGAGCGTCTGCCAGTAGCTTACAGAAGCCTTTGGTGGATTCTGGTCTACACCGGCCACTGTCTTTTGAGCAGTGCTTTGGGCACTAGCACTCATTACGTTAGAAATTAAGTACTGATAGAGTTCTACAGAACAAGAAAATATAAGAAATGGCATTCTCACTTGCTGCCATATGAGGTACAGCACAAAGTAAAATCTATTGATTAGACTAAAGAAGGTCATTTTGATTCAAAATTGAATTTTGCTGTTCTATATTTTAGACATACGTCTGCTGCTTGTTGACTTGCCCTATAATTCCCATTTCGATAGATTTCTGAGTTTATCCAAACATGTGGAAAGTTTTTGTTGCCTTTATAATAAATATTGATTACTTGGTAGATGTTGCAGTTATTAGTGCAAGGTACAGCACACAATAGTACACAGAGTTATGCTGACAAGACAATATGCATTAGTTTTTCTCCTATTTAAAGAGCTCTCTCTCAACTATTTTCACAGTATGAAGACATCAAAGTAGAGTAGAGGTTGTCCAAGCACTAAATAGTATACATGCAGATACACGAGTGAAATATGCTATTTATTGGCATACTTTAGTGGGTGGAGGCCAATGATTCAAGAGGAGGGATGTAAATCCTTAATTCGGTTGTGATACCCTCCTCTCCCTCATCTATGGTGTGTGCTCAAGAAATGAATAGATAAAATAAAATAATCCAAGAATCCATATCTGTGAAAGAGCCAATGACCAAAAATTAAAACATTATTCAAATGTAATTGGCCATAGGAGTCTTCTCTCCTATCTTCCAGTTTGGAATCTGTTGACCCTGGATGGATCTGCAAATCCAATCTGATAGTATCTTGCCACTACAGAACATTTTGTGGTGCCAGCATAGCACAATGAGAAAAACAGCTCAGTATGCACACATCCAATATGGTTGGAAGCACAATGTAGGCTAAACAGGGAAGCAAGGGCAGAGTGGCAGAAAACCACCTCTTAATTCCAAAGAGGAAGACTGACCCACTCAGGGTTCCTCATTTTGGGTGATTTTAATTTATGGTCTTCTGGGGAGCCTGGACGTGCACTAAGACATCTCCTCGGTTCATGTGATAACCTGGGCCTGCAACAATTGGTGCTGAGCGCAACTCACCAGCAGGGCCATATTTTTTACCTTATTTTCTCATCCCAGGACCTGGCTACGGTTGAGAACATTTCCCCTATGTGCTGGACAGATCATTTCTTACTGAAATTCTCTTTACAAATAAAAAATGTAGCCTTACAAAAAGCCTGGGAACCTGCCAAACACCATGGCAAAGCATGGAAGAAACTCCTGGAATCACCCAGGGACAAACCTTTGTGTGACTTACCTTCAGTGTTCAAGGAGGACAGAACAGTAGATGAAAATGATCAGAATTTCGAAAATAGTATTAGAGAGTCTTTAGACCAGACCATCCCTATCAAAGAATCTAGAACCACTCGAAGAACCTCAGCTCAGATCCAAAACTGGCATGTAAAAATGCTGAAAGAATATGGCGCAGGTCATATTGAGAAGAGGGAAAGTTAGCCCTAAAATCTGCTTTACGGAAATATAAGACTGCAATCTCGAAAGCAAAAGCAGAACACTTCGCTGATGCTATCTTGGCAGCACCCAACAGCGCTAGAGAAGTGTTTAAAATACTGTGCAAATTGTCTAATCCAGATTGCTTAAATCAGTCTACACCAGCCTCCTGTGATCTCTGTGATAAACGCTCAGTATTCTTTGAGGAGAAAATCACTAATGTTATTGATGAAATCAGCCCCAATGTATTAACCATGCCCTCTACATGTGCCAGTGCTCTACGACCAGAGACTATAGCGGTCTGGCCACCTTTGGAAGGAGTACACTTAGAGCAGTTAAGTGAATTAGAATACTTTGACTACTTAACAGAAGATCACTTTAGAGACCTGGCTTTGGCCACTTCCTCCGGATCTCCTCTGGACCCTTTCCCTTGCAACGTTTGGAAAGAACTTGCAGATGAAATTCTCCCATATTTGTGTCAAATTTGTACCCAATCTCTATATAACGTGGGGGGTTGCAATAGCATGGAACAGAGCTCTGATCACACCTTTGAAAATAAAGGCCTCTCTGGACCCTGGAAATTTAAGTAATTACACGCCCATTTCTCTTCTATCTTACCCTATAATTATCTTGTAACGCTATGTGAGTAAAACTCTATCCCATTACCTGGAAGCTAACCAGATCTTAGAGAAAGAGCAATTTCGGTTTCGCCCTGGCCATGGGACTGAAACAGCATTGCTTACTGTTATGGATGAACTTAGAATGTGGCTAGACAACAGTAACTCAGTGATTTTGATCTTATTAGATCTTTCCACCGCATACAATATGGTAAAACATAACAGGCTATCCGCCATTGGAATTAAAGGTTCAGTGTCAAAATGGTTGCATTCATATCTGGCGGACAGACAGCAGGCAGTATCCCTCTCTCCTTTCCGTTCTGAGTTTAGGTTGGTTAAACATGGCGTTCCATAGGGCTCATCAATCAGTCCTATACTTTTTAATATCTATATGAGCCCTCTGATCTCACTTATCAAATCTCATAAGATCAGCCTGGTAAACTACACGGATGATACTCAGCTAATTCTATCATTAGAAGGAGATCTTTCAAGGACACCAGACGTCTTTCACAACTGTATGAATTACATAACCAACTGGCTCAAATCAAACTCCCTGAAGTTTAATGGAGTCCAGTGACTAAAATTCCAGCCTCGCTTCCATCTGATTTTAGGCCAGTATATTCCGATAAGGCTCTGATACCTTCGGAGGTCATCAAAAATCTGGGAATTACTTTTGACAAGAGACTTAGCTTGGAACCACATTTCAACAAGACAGCATGCACCTGCTTTGCTTCAATAAAAGCACTGCATAAGATTCTCCCTTTGCTACCCAATGCTTCAAGAGCATTGGCAGTTCTCAAGGTGGTTTTAAGCCATCTGAATTACTGCAATGCCTTACTGCTTGGGACTCCACACTATTTGATTGCCCGGCTTCAGAGAATCCAAGCAGCAGCAGCCAGATTAGCACTTTACAGGCCAAGAAGGGGCTCGGTCTGACACTGAAAGATCTACACTGGCTACCACTGAAACAAAGAGTAGAGTTAAAGTCCATTTGTATTGTTTTTAAATCCTTGCACGGATCTGGTCCGGCCTCATTGCAAAAGAGATTAAAATGGTATATCCCTGGGAGAAGCTTACGCTTCGCCTCTGCCAATTTAAGCATGCGTGGCTAGAAGAACTAGACAAGGAGGACGGGCCTTTTCCATTGAAGCAGCCTGACTCTGGAATCAACTACTGGATACCCTGAGACTCTCCACCAACCTTCTGCAATTCAGGAAGGGTCTTAAAACCTCGCTCATCACTTTGTAACACTGGCGCTGATCTGCATGGCTTGAAATTATCATACTTTAGGACAATTGTTTCCTCCCTCAGCAGATATAATAGCTCCAGGTTACCTGTTGGATGACAGATGAGCTTTAGAAATCTGTTAAATAAATAAGGAATAGGAGGCCCAAAAATAGCAAAGTGTGCACCTAAAGTAAGAAATTTATATTTTTCATTGTGGGATTTGCACCTTCAAATGTTTCCCTGAATCAAACTGTGTATTTAATTTGCCAGCCTTGAATGGGACAAAGCCATTCTAACAAGGTAGCAGAGAGTCACAGATTTCATTTGTGCTTGTTTAATGTGTAGGAATAAATAAAGAAAATAGAAAAACACGAAGACCAAAACATTCACAGAGAGTGGTGTTGAGGACTCGGTATAGGATGTCTGATGCATGAAATTGTTTGTTCTGTTGCACTGGGTATTGATTCAGGGCTGACCAGCCATGTGTCCAGATCTTGTGGCACAAGACTGAAAGCAATTTGCACAGGTTGTTGCACGGAATTTGTTCAAAGCCATAAACTGCTCCAACGCCACATGGATAAAAGGCTGAATGTCATGAATTAAGAAACACAAGTTCTAGTTGCAGAATGTGACCAACAACCACATCTGCAAACACAAAAAAGGTGATGAGAAGAATGCTTGCAATAAGTCTAATAGCTGGAAATCACTTGTGGTAGCATTCTAACCCATTGTTCATTTGCCCAATATGCAACCTCAGTTTAGACTCAGCATTATTCAATCAGTTTTGATACTGCTCCAATAGGAACAATCCAGCCTGAACTGACTAGCCAGGTCCTCCTTGAACCAGAAAATAACCAACCCAAGACACGTTTTGCCCTTATTTGGGGTGTTTCATTGGGTGTAGCTTGGTTCCAATAGTACAGTGAGCACAGGACCCACATCTGGGCATAACCTTGACTACTTAGGGCATTGCATCATACACACAAAAGGTGCTGGAGGAATGCTTGCAATAAATCTAACCACTGGCAATCACTCAGGTTAGCACTCAAACCCATTGTTCTTTTGCCTACCATGCCACCTCTCTTTAGACTCAGCCATGTGCATATCAGCCTTGACCCTGCTCCAAAAGGAACATTGCAGCCGGGACTGCCAGGCCAGGTCCTCCCTGTACTGAAACACAAGCAACCAAAGAGCAGGTTCACCTTTATTGCGGCTCTTCTCTAGTGTGTAGCTTGATTCCAGTGGCACAGTGAACATGGGGCCCACATGCGTGCATACATGTGGCCACTTTGGGCATTACATCAAACATACAAAAAGTAATGGAAGGAATATTTGCAATAAGTTTAACCCCTGGCAATTGCTTGGGATTGCATTCCAACCCACCTTTTTTTGCCCACCAAGCCACCTCATTTTGGCCCGAGCCATATGCAAATCACTCTTGACCCTGCTCCAATAGGAACGGTTCAGCCCGAACTGCCAGGCTAGGTCGTCCCTCAAAGGGAACACAAGCAGCCCAAGACATTGGAGGAAACGTTAGGACAAGGAGGATAAGTCTGACTATGTGGTGGCCTTAAAAAGATACCATGCTCTGTGCAAATCAGCACGTGCCACTTTGTAGACTGAAAAAGTTACCAGCCCCCAACACTGCCAGAAAACACTCTTTAAGGTAGTGAAAGAACTATCAGACGCTAGTGACATCTTGCCTGCTCCCGCTCTTTCCCAAAGCCAGTGCAATGAGTTAGCTGTTTTTTTCACTAAAAAGGTGGACAAAATTCACCTACAACTGGCTGAAGAATCTTTGAACATTGACTCCAGCTTACATTTGGATCCATCTGCCGCTCTCTCAGTAAAGGCAACTCCTCGAGTAATCGAGCCGGAAGCTGTTGTTAAAATTAGCGCATGGCCACTTATGGATCTTCCATCCTTCTTGATGGCCTTGGACTCCATAAAGTCTGGATCTCCACTAGACCCTCTACCCCCTGCTAAGCTCAGACTATTAGATGCTGCTGTTCTAAATGTGACTGTAGAGATCCTTACCACCTCACTGAGGGAGAGGATCGTACGTCAGATGTGGAAGCATGCTTTGGTTCTTCCCCTTCTAAAAAAAGCCAATCTAGTTGGTCGAACTACCGCCCTATCTCCCATCTCCCAGTGTTTCCCAAAATTTTGGAAAAACTTGTTAATGTCCAACTCTCATCATTCATTGAGACCCACTTGCTCCTCCACCCATCACAGTCTGGCTTTAGGCGCACAGCATGGAGTCTGCTTTTCTTGGTGTAACTTAATGTCTCAGGCAGCATTTGGATTTAGGAGGAACAGCAGTGCTCATATTGCTTGATCTGAGCGCAGCCTTCGATACTGTGTCTCATGCCATTCTGATTGGCAGACTTGAGTCCCTGGGCCTTGAAGGCACGACCTTGAGATGGCTTGTTTCTTTCCCGAGTGACCTCTTCTTTTCAGGTCTCCTCCGCCTCACAAGATCGAAGCCTGTAGCCTTGATCTCCGGTGTTCCACAGGGTTCTATCTTGAGCCCTGTGCTCTTTAACATCTATGTCCAACAATTAGCGGACCTGATAGAGAAATGCGAGCTTACCCCTTTCTCATACGCCGATGACATACAGATCATCATTTCTCTATCATTTTCTCAGCACTGTGATACATCTTTGCTGAACCTGGGTCTGAGGAACATTTCATGATGGATGAATAAGAATGCACTTAAGTTCAACTGTGATAAAACTGAGGTTTTGGTCTTTGGTAACAATGCCTCCCTCTGGGGCCCCAGACATTGGCTGGACTCCTTAGGACCTTTGCCCACCACGTCCACCACGGCTCAAAATATGGGTTTCTTCATTGACGATAAGCTCTCACTGAAACCACAGATAACCAAGGTCACTGCCATCTGCTTTTCAACCCTTAAATGGCTAAAATAAATTATATGGTTAATTCCCTTAGCAGCCAAAAGAACTGTCATTCAGGCGTTGGTAATATCTAGACTGGACTATGTGGCAATATGCTGTACCTAGGGGCTTTTAAGACATTGATACTCCATTTACAGATGGTTCAAAATGCTGCGGCTCAGCTACTCTTTTGCTTACCTTGGAGGGCCTCAGTTACCCCCCTACTTCAGGAACTGCACTGGCTCAAGGTATTCAAACGCATCAAGTTTAAGGCTTTGTGCTATATGTTTAAAGCCAAACATGGCCTAGCGCTGCAATACATTTAGGAACTGGTGATTCCTTACTCGCCCACTGAGATCTTACAAGTCAGGCGCTGTTTTCCATACCTAGATTTCGTCCCACATGTATCTAGGCCCCAAACTCTGGAATGCCTTGCCTGCCAACCTCAGGAATTGTAATTCCCAACTTGCTTTTTGCAAAAACCTGAAAACTTGGTTATTATAATGACTGCGCTGGGAAACCCCTTCGGGTAGCTGTGCGCACTACAAATCTCTTAAATAAATAAATACAAGACCATTTTCACCATGATTGGGGCTCTTAAGTGGGTATAGCTTGGGGCCCATGTCTGAACATACTCTTGACCACTTTGGGAGTTACATCAAACACACAAAACGTTATGGGAAGAATGTTTTCAATAAATCTAAACACTGGCAATTGATTGGGCTAGCATTCCAACCTATCATTTTTTTGCCCATCATGCCACCTCAGTTTGGACCCAGCCTTATGAAAATCAGACTTGACCGTACTCCAATTGGAACAGTCCTGTCCGAACTACCATGACGGGTCCTCCATGAACAGGAACACAAGCAACCCAAGACCAGTTTTGCCTTGATTTTGGCTCTTTAGTGGGGTGTAGCTTGGTTCCAATGACACAGTAAGAATGGGATCCAAGTCTGGGCATACACTTGTCTACTTTGGGCATTCAGGGAGGACCTGGTGTGGCAGTTCAGGCTAAACTATTCCTAAAACTTAGGTATCCAAAGATATGAATTTAGACACTCCTTCTTTACTAGCTGGTGCAGCTGAAGTCTGCAAATGAAGGGCTGCTGAACAGGAACTTGAAGTCCCATATATGTTATGGTGCTCGACTCCCAAAGGTTGTTGGGTGACGATGGACACCCAAAAGCCGGTCCCACCAATCTAGATCTTCTGTGGGCAGAGTTACTTCAAGAGTTAGGGAGATATGAGCTTCTACATTTTACAATGATGCTGTCACCCTTGTGAACTCCAGCCCACACAATTTACATTTGCAGAGGCAAGGTGTTTGGTAAATATAGCCCCATATGTTCCAATGGAGTATGTGAACTTCTTACTCAAACTACTACAAATGTAGTGGTCAAGGTCAAAGGACACCCATATTTAATATCCAACATTGAGATTAGTCACCTTTTGGTATTATAGACACTGAGGGGCAGATTTACAAGAAACTAACGCATCTGTATAGATGCGTCAGTTTCCCTGCGCCTGCGTGAAAAACCCTTGCGCCACCATAGATGCGCCGTATTTACAATACGGCGCACTATGGCGCAAGGTTTGACAGATGCGTCAGAAATTCTGACGCATCTGTTGGCGGAAAAGTCACGCATTGCTGGAGTCGTGTCGCAAGCACGACGCAACTCCAGTAATGCGTGTTGCGGCCTATTCCCAATACACTGCGTCACTTCTTATGCCTGCTTCAAGCAGGCGTAAGGTTTTGACGCAGTGGTATCCTAAAAGTCACGCAGTGAAATCTTGTAGATTTTACTGCGTCACTTTTACGAGGCTTTCCTGCGTGGGAACGCCTACCCTGCATACATTATACCTGACTTGCATGTGTTACACATACCTGGCAAATAACTCACCCTGTGATGTCAGAAATCCCTTACCCTCATCGGACCCACTCGGAATAGGACCGATGTTGTCTTTAATAGATTCAGAATCAAGTCTCCTTAATGGGAGTTGGGAAAGCTACATATTGCTTCCATTTATCCTTTCTAGGAGACGTTTTAGTATCAAAAACACCCATTTTTTTTATTTCCCTGCGAGCTAACCATTATTCATGCGAATCATACATGCATAATTATTCTTGGCAGATGAGTCCATCCAATTTTCATAATCCCCACACTAATTCTTTTTGCAATATTCTCAGATTTTGAGGTTATTAGTGTTTGTGAATGTTACAGTTTTATGCTTTGTAAACACTGGCTGAACACACAGACAGCATTCGTCTTTCTGAAGAGTTAAGCTGTTCTGGAGGTTATATTTCAGTTTTACTGATGTTTTCCTCTACTAAATGGCTGCAAGTGAATGCTGGATGCTTGCACATTTAGGGAGAGAAACATATCAACAGCAATACAAGCTTAAAAATGTGTATTCAAACAAACAAATTCACTACCAGCAGCATTCTCAAGAGAAACCATTAGCTTTGCTGGCATAACATCTTGAACGCCTAAATGGAGGCTGATTAACTGCTGAGAACTTTAGATTGAAGCTCCTATGATAACGTAGGGTTGAAATTGAGAAGCAGGGTCATTACCCATTCACCTGTTTACCTCAGCCCTTAACTCATGAGGTGTGGGGGCGGAGTCAAGATGGCTGCAGAGTAGGAGTGCTTGAGCCTCTCTACACCTAGACCAGGAGTACAGCGCAGCCCCGGGGGCTCGAACTTCACTAGCCTAGGAGTTGAAGCCTCCCCAGGGCAAAAGAAGCACTGTGAGCCCCACTTGGGGTTGTGGGAGATAAAAGCCCCAGAGGGAGAGTGCTTGCCAGGGTAATACTGCACAGGCTGGGGCCTCAAGATAGTGGCTGTGGTATCAGGAGCTCCAGCCCCGGCCTTGACGGACCGCGATCCGGCTGTGTTGATGCCCCAAAACACAGAGCCTGATGCCTGTAATTGGGCAGTGGCCCATTGGACCGCACAGAGCTCAAGCCACAACGGGGAAGTGTGAGGCCTCTGGCACTCTTGCAGACTACCCTTGAAGAGACTGTACCTTGGGGCACATTGTACACTGGGGCCGACCCGCAGATTCGGGAGCCACACCCCAGCTCCTCCTTGTTGTGCCTGTAACACTATGGACCAAGGATGCCCAACGTTAATTATACTTGCGAGGGGGGTACCACGGCTTGCACTGAATGCTGGACCCTTCCTCCTCCTAGGCATGAAGGCTGCAAGAGCTTCTTGTTGGTGTCTGCCTAAGCTGTGAGGGAGGCGATGAGGAGCAGTTGGGAGCCATCTTTCTTCACTGAGGGAAGTGTGGGTGCCTTGTCGCTCAGGGAGTTGGAAAAGTGGCCATTAAGGAACACCCAGGACATAGATGGCTGGACTGCCCTCAGGGGATTTTGCAGAGATGCTTCGCGCTCTGCTCCAGACATTTGCCTTCTGAGAAAATTCGTGGTTGCAGGCCTCATATGTGAACAATCCTGATAGGACCCTCCGGTCCCTCCACCTAATCGCCATTTTGAGCCGTGTCTATACAGCACAGTTGTACCTCATAGCTAGGTACCTGACTGCTAAACAGGTGGTAGGCCCACCGTAGCCCAGCCAATCAGCCCATCTTAAGCAGTGGCCACTGGTGCAAACTCAAGGGCCCTCCTCAACATTGATAAGGTGTGGCTGGTTAGTAGTGGCAATCTGATTGCAAGGGAGACTGACTGAATAGACTGAACATGCTTCATACTGGCTGACTTCTGAGGCCCGTACCACCTGGTGGAGTACTCTCTGGGCCTCTACACCTATGTTGACTCAAAAAGGTCAAAAAGGACACTAGCATGAAAGACATGCTGACTAGGGCATGTCCACAGTGTACGGACCAATAACAATGGATGCCTGCCATTATGTCTGAAGAAGTCTCCAATGCTGACCACGGGGGCTATGAGGCCCCCATCACAAGATCTGTTTATGAAGAACTGTATGGGGACAACAGAGAAGACATAGCCTATCTCCAGAATGATGGTTCTAAGGACTTCCATGTTATCAAATTTGGTAACCCTGGGCCACAGATTGGAATCAATAGAAGAGCCAGGAGATGCAAAGGAAACCAAACTGGAAGCGCTGAGCCAAAAACTTATCACACTGTTTGATGAGAACACTGACCTCCTACAATGTCACCTTAAGGAGTTAAAGAGCTGGTCCCGATGCCAAAGCATCCATATTAGGGGAGTACCACTCTTGGCTGAAGCAAACAATGTTGAACAATACACTAAAAAACTCTTTATGCACATCCTTCCGACGCTGTCTAAGTCAGACATCCATCTAGACTGGACACATAGAACTGGACCCATGAGTTGGCAAAATCGCCCTCCTCCTGACACCCTCACATGTGTGCACTATTTTACCCACAAGGTGGCCTTCATGAAAGCTGAGTGGGAGAAGGGACTAATCAATTCTGAATGACATACCATTCATCTCTATCATGGCCTATCGGCCATCACTCTTTTCAAAATCGATGCTCGGTACAACTAATCACAACTCAGGTAAGATCCAAGAGTATTTCATACAGGTGGGGGCATCCCTTCTCACTGATCTTCCAATGGAGGACCAAACTCACCAGGTGTACCTCTGCTTGGAGGCCAAGGAAATCTTGGGACTTGACAGAGGAGGTGGAGTGTGCCCCTCCACAGGAGTTGAGGATCGGGGCCCTTGCCGGAGCGGCCGCTCCTGATGGCACACTGTGCAACAGAACCGCACCAGGACCAAACCATTGATGGAGCAAGGACTCACAATGAGACTTGCCCGGAAGCAATCTTCTCACAGTATTAATTAATTCGTACTAAAACCTTGTAATGTCATTATTAATAATGTGCAAACACAACATTTTTATCTAGAAGATGCTTGCCTATGTGTTTTTCACTAAAAAGTAATCCTTGTCTAATCCAAAATGGCCGCTAAAGCGTGGGAAATCTACTGCGCATGTGTCAACCATGTCACGTGGTATGACGTTTTTCTTTGCTTGGAGGGAATCTTTTGCTTCTGCGCAGTGTATGCTAAAATGGCCGCTTAATGTTCTTACATGCTAAAGCTTTCGCATTGTTGCAATTAATAATGTGGTATTCTAACGCTACTAATGCGGGATAGACATTTATAATTAAATGGGAGTAGAGTAGAATTAGGGGGTATACAGTGAAAACATTTATTTTTGATTTTAATATGTTTCTTCTTGATTTTCTATTAGTTCGTAAATTGGGCCTGGGTTGGCTAAACAGCAGCTCGAGAGCCATGTGACCTGCGCATGCGCTCTGAAAACTAGCAAAGCAAGCGATGAAGTCAACTTGGAGGATGTCCAAGGACATGACCCGCTGATCACCTTCAGAGCTCAACTAAAATGTCTTATAAAATGATACATTTTGTATATATTTGTAATAATCATGGTGTGAAACGGGTGGGAAATAAAGCAAATGTATTAATTGAGAGGGGGCGGGATTCTAAAACAATGGGCTTAAGAAAATTGAACTAAAGTGACATGGTGTGAAGATCAACCCCCTGTCCCTGTCCAATCAGAATTAGTGGGCCCATAATTTTGAAACATTAATGGGAGGTACATGGGCGCAGAAGGGTATAATAGATATAGAATTAGCTTAGAGCTCAGATTCTGCTACAGAGGGAACAGAGCAAACTGAATTGCTGTCCGAAGAGGTCGTGAGGTGGGGGCGGCGAACGGCATTAGAGGGAGACGCGGAAGAAACCACGAGGAGGAACAAAGTGTCAGAGAGGGGAACGACGCAGGCGTCGTTGTTAGAGAGGTCATCTATCCTGTCCTGAACCTGGTCCGGAGGTCTTGGTCTTCATCCTTTCTTGGGGACCCTCTTTCCAACTCCTTGGCCAAGGGGTTTGGTTTTCACACCTTAGGTAATTATAAATGCGCAATCTTTAGTTTGTACTGCTGTCTCTATCTTCTCCTTTCTGAGGGACCGTCATTTGTGATCAATAGGTGACTATAGTGTGCTTCCTCCTTGATATGCGATTAAGTATTATGTGGATTGTAATTTACTCTGCTAAATAATCTTAGATAAACATTTAAAACTTCCTGAGTCAGTGGTTATTTCAGGTGTTTTATGAAAATATATTTGTATGATCTCATATCAACCCCAGTTATCAAAGGTCCATTGGTAAGTCATTACTCTTCAATCAGAAAAGGTAATTGGTAGCAGGGATTTTGATAAAGAGTACAATTGATTCCCACCAGCGGTGATTATTAGTCAGTGTGAATGAATGGGCCCAGGTGAGTATTTTGTGTATGAATGCTTATTGCTAATAACCCGCTGGATCAGTTTTCTGGCTATCAGAGGATGGTTATACTTTGTTAATTGGGTAATGAGAATTTTATTTTTATGAACTAACATCCGTTTTTAAAAAGTTTTGTTTTATGTTGTCTAGAAATCCCCGGGGAATTTGAATAGCGGATGGTAAGTGGAAGCCATACTGCAGTGAGGTTATCTGTCAGGCAGAAATAGTACTGAAAAGTTAAGCAGGGCTATCAGTACTTGTTAGGGACTCTGTGTGTGTGTGAGTGACAGCAAAGGAATACGCTGGTGAAATTTTGATGTTATATCACCTAGAAAGGGTAACATTGAAGGAGTAGCAGGTATTTCCGAAGCTTACGTGAAGAGTAAACCGAAGGGTTTTACTCGTTGTGTATGTCTAGTAAACGGAAGGGTTTTACTAAGTGTGAGAAAACTATCCTTTTCAATTTAGGGAAACTGACAAGATAGCGAATGTTTTATGTTGTTACTGAATTTTAATAAGAAGTGTTGAGAAAATAAAGTTTTGCATACAAATTTTGTAAAGGGAGGGTCAGCTGCCGCAGTAGAAGCTGACGTCACAAGTGCCGCGCTGGGATTGGCTGAAACAGCGGGCGTAGAACAAGTCTTGTAAAGGAGGGGTCAGTAGTTAGGAGTAATACTGACGTCACAGGTGCCACGCTGGGATTGGTCGACACAGCGAGGGACAGAGAAGCGCAGATTGTAAAGGAGGGGTCATCAGAGAGAGTGAATAGACGTCACAGAAAAGCTGCGCTAGGATTGGCCCCGAGACAAATGCAAGCTGGAATTTGATTGGTTGTCTGAATAGAAATTGAAATATTAGTGGAAAGTGAAAATTGTATGTGGAAAAACGATCCGACTTTGATAGGCACACGAACAGACAGGTGATTCTTAGGTTTTGCAGAATATAATTCAATAAATAGATATTTACCCAAAATGTACGGAGAAAAAAGAAAATTGTCATTCCTACAAAAGATTAAGAATTATTTTAAGAAGGATAAGCCAATCAAAACTAGGGAAGGAATTCTCATTCCACCAGCAAAAACGCCCGCCTCATTCATGATGATGGAGAGGGGTTATCATACTTGTGTATGGTTAGAAAATTGGATAGAATATACAAAAGATGACGGAGTATTAGCTTTCCCAGAGAATGGTACTTTCAATGGGAGAATTCTTCAAAATTTAAGAATGCGAATGAATGAATTAGAACCCAGACCAAGACTAACGCAGTACGAAGCCCTAGAGGAATGGGAAACAGAAGCATTTGGACGTAATAGACCCAGGAGCAATAGGGGTTATAGGGGATTTTTCCCTAGATATCAGAATGGGACAAGAGAAAGTCAGATGAAACAGTGGAGACGAGCGATGATTTCTGAAGGTTTGTATCCAGTATTTATGGCTGATGAGCAGCTAGGGAGCAAATGCAAAGAAAAGACTAAATACATGACAGGGTTTGGAGAATCCGAAGATGAATTCATGGAAGAAATATTAAAGAACCCTCCACCATACCAGGAAGAGTTGGGTGGATGTTCCCCAAGTGCACCTGTTTTGAGAACACCTTTAGTACCTCGAGTACTGCATAATCCACCAGTTAATAGAGTACTTCAGGATAAGGAAAAAGAAGCTTTAGACAGAAACAGAGCAGAATTAATACAGAAAATAACACAGTTGAATGTACATCCTTAATCTCTGACTATACCCGTAACCATTGGTCCCGTGGTCCCTTTATACGGAGACAAAGTAAATTGCCCGAAACCTCTAGTTATGACTACGCCTATGGATATCCCTAAAAATGAAGCTGTAATAATTGATGATCATATCAGTGATTGTGAATCTATTATTTCACTAATGGATTTGCCTATTCGAGAATCCGCAAATAGCACCCCCAGAAGAGTCACACCTGGTTGCTCAAAGGATGTAAATATAATAACCTCTTCAGGAACTAAAAGTGCAACAGTAGTAACTCCAGAAGACTTAGAAAGATGGGCACAAGGAATAGACAGACAGAGTTCACCCCCAAAGATTTTGGACATTTATAAATTAAAAGTCGAGTTAGAAGAAATGATAGCTGGAAATGTAGGAGTAGATCGTTTAAATACCTACAGTGAAGAAGAACTATTGTTCGTATGTAGGAGCATAACCAGAAATGTAAAAATATTCCATGAAAAGATAACGGATTTGGCCTCAGAGATGGGAATTGAAATAAGGAAGTCAAAGGTGTTGCAGAGACCATACAGAGCAGAATTTACTGACAAAGACTTAGAAAATATGAATACATCTGGTAGAAAGCTACAAGTTAAAGAATTAATGACAGTTTTACAGAAATGGGGAGAATTGGATAAATGGAAAACTAGATGGACAAAGAAAAAGGAAGAAGCACGTTCGCATAGAACGACATCTGAGTATTTATTGAAGGAAACAGGAAAGGTAGAACAGATGTACCCAATGCGAGAGGTTCCAGGAGGGGGCTATGTTCATGTCCCATGGAGCAGGCAAGACATTTTGTCATTTACAAATGATTTTCTAAAATTGAGAGAAAAACCAATTGAATGGTACAAGCAGGTTGAGAGGTTTGTGAAGGTTTCAAAGGTTTTGTTAAAAGACCTAGATGGTTTGTTCGACATAGTGGTAACTGCCGATTTATGGACAGACTGTAAAATTACAATCGACTGGCCTAGTGAAGAGTATCCTAGGGATCCAAAGACAGGTGCCCCATCAAATGATGTGATGAAAAAGTATCATCAGGTAATAACTTATTTGAAAGGGAAAATACCACCCAAAGAAACAGATTGGGTGAAAATAGACAGAACCACCCAAGAAGCAAATGAATTGGTACATGCCTACTATGAACGTCTATTACAGGTGTTCAAACAGTACAGCGGTTTTGAAGATATTGGAGACAAAAATATGAGTCAGTTTGTCTATCGATTTGTTTATGGTCTAAAACCAGAGATTTGTCAGATGATTAAGCAACACATGTTATGCTGGCAGGGAAAGCCTATCGATGAAATTTTGAAATATGCTAAATATTGTGGAGATGACATTGAGGATAGACACAAGAAACTACAAGAAAAGGTGATGTGGGCTCAAGTGAAAATGGCTGAGCGACAGGGAATTAATTTAGATAATCCATCTGAAAATCAGGGAAAAGAAACTGGATCGAATGCTGACACAGGAAATGGTGGAAAGGTAAGAGGACGAATGAGTAGAGAAGAGGCTAAAAAGAAATTTCCTTGTCATGGATGCGGAAAGTTGGGGCATTGGAAGAACGAATGTAAAAAGATTCAAAATAATAATGGCCCAAATCATAATTTAAATTCACAGACGCAGAAAGACTCACAGCAGGGTGTAAGTCATCAGAGTCAGTTGCCACCTGCCCCTATACAGGGTAATGTAAGCAGAGCAAAGCACGGTACAGACGTCGGATATCAAGGAGGAAGTGGTAAGAATGAATATGTAACTTCACAGTTTCTTTTACAGGATGATTTTAATCCATATGATTACCAATGACGGTGCCTAAGAGAGGGGGAGAAGGAGTGCGTACTTGGCGCATCCTTGCCGGTAGATCAGTCAGGTCCATATGTTGAAGGGAAAGTGAAAGGTAATGATATCACTTTTCTGATGGACACTGGTGCTACCCGTTCAACTGTGAGAACAGCAGACATCCCAGACCTCCCTCTCTCTGGAGAAGCTATCCAAGTTGTAGGTGTAGCAAATCAAAAGATTAGAACACCCCTTACTGAGCCCATGGAAGTAAGAATCGGAAACTTCCGAGAAATGCACCAATTTGTGGTGTGTGATTCTAATCCAGTAAATTTACTGGGCAGAGACTTACTGTGCAAAATGAATTGCACTATTTTCTGCACACCGGATGGTGTTGCAATACAGACCCCGGATGAAGATCATGTTTACAAATTCATGATAGCCAAGCAAGGAACAGAAGTAGATGAGATGTTTTCCTTGATAACCAAAGACGAATTACCAGAAGAGTTAAAAACTACAGTGAGTTCAAAAGTATGGGATTTTACTGGAAAAGAAGTAGGTCTGATGGCAAATATAGACCCAGTAAAAATAACTGTAAAAGAAGGCGCAATTTTCCCAAATACCAAACAGTATAAAATGAGTGCTGAAGTGAAAGCAGGGGTTACAGAAGAAATTGACAGAATGGTAAAACAAGGTATATTAAAAGAAGTTATGAGTAGTCCTTGTAATTCGCCAATCATGGGTTTGAAAAAGCCTAGTGGAAAATATAGGATTGTCCAAGATTTACGGAAAATTAATAAAATTGTGGTACCTTGTTGTCCTATAGTACCAAATCCTGCAGTAATCCTATACCAAATACCATGGAACGCAGAATGGTTTACCGTAATTGATTTGTGCCAAGCATTTTTCTCAATTCCATTGCATCCAGATAGTCAGTATTTGTTTTCGTTCAAATTCGAAAATCATGTTTATGTGTGGAACCGTGTTCCTCAGAGGTACACAGAAAGTCCCTCCATTTTTAATCAGATACTGAAAAGGTGCCTAGAAAAATTAGTAATGCTCAGGAACTCAGTCTTGGTACAAAATATAGACGATTTGTTAATCGCATCTAGAACTCATGATGATTGTGTCACCGACTCAATTGCATTACTCAATCATTTGGCTGAGGAAGGTCACAAAGTATCACCTGAGAAGTTACAATTTTGTACAACGACAGTTAAGTATTTGGGACACCAAATTGAGAGAGGGAAGAGAAGAATAACCTCTGAGAGAATAAAAATAATTAAACAAATGAAAATGCCAGTAACACAAAGAGAGGTGAGAATGTTTCTTGGAATAGTAGGATACTGTCGACAATGGATTGTAGGGTTTTCACTACTAGCGAAGCCTTTAATTCAGTTAACCAAAAAGAAAGCAAAGGATCCAGTTGAATGGGATGATGAAAGTGCCAGTGCATTTGTAAAATTAAGAAATGCTTTGTGTGAGGCACCTGCCCTGGGCATGCCTGACTATACAAAAGAATTTACATTGTTTTGCTATGAAAGAGAAAGTTGTGCACTTTCAGTCTTAACCCAAAGACATGGACTGGACAGGCGTCCTATAGCATATTTTTCTGCTACATTGGACCCAGTGGCTGCAGCATTGCCAGGCTGCTTAAAAGCAGTAGCTGCTACCTGTATGAGCATTGAACAAAGTGAGTCAATCGTAATGGGACACCCTGTCAAAGTGTTCGTCCCACATGCAGTTGTGATTCTGTTGACAAGAACTAGAACTCAGCATCTTACCCCTAGTCGGATGACAAAATATGAGCGAATAATTCTAGGAGCTGAGAATGTGACCATAGCTAGGTGCACAGTTGTAAATCCTGCAACATTGTTACCAGATCCATATTGTGAAGAAGTCAGGGACGACACAGATCATGACTGTTTGGAAGTTACAGAATTGTGTACCAAGCCGCGTCCTGACATTCAGGAAATGCCTCTTAAAAACGCAGACAGGGAGCTGTTTGTGGATGGCTCATGCTTAAGGCATGAAGATGGCAAATTGAGTGCAGCTTATGCTGTATGTGAACTTACTGGAATAGTCGAAGCATCCTATTTACCAGGAGTCAAATCTGCACAAGTAGCTGAATTAATTGCTTTGATTAAAGCCTCCAAAATTGGGAAGAATCTAAAAGTGACCATATTTACGGATAGTCAATATGGATATGGGGTTGTGCATGATTTTGGCCAACTGTGGATGCAGAGGGATTTTATGACTTCATCAGGATCCCCAATCAAAAATGGGCAGTTTGTAAAAGAATTATTGGAGGCAATACAATCACCAAAGGAATTGGCAGTGGTGAAATGTGCCGCACACCAGTCAGGAGATGACTGGGTGGTAGCCGGTAACAGATATGCAGATTTAATTGCTCAACACTGTGCCAGAAATAGACTGGCAGTAAACAGAAAAGTTGAAAGAATGGGACTCAGCTGCCAACTTATGCTATGTTCAACACCTGAAACATGGAATTATGTGAGACAATTGCAGGATGATGCTGAAGAGAGTGAAAGGGATGTTTGGATGAAAATAGGGTGTACTCGAAGGACAGATGATGATGTGTGGGTTTATCGAGATGGCAGACCAGTCATGCCTGATTGCCTAATTTCACACATGGCTAGAATGTATCATGGAGACACACATATAGGAAGAGATGCCATGATTAGACTTTTCCGACAAAGTTGGTACAATCCAAAGTTTAGGGCTGCAGCAGAGAGCCTTTGCCAGAGATGTTTAACTTGTCAAATGAATAATCCAGGAAGGAAAACAGTAATTGGTCTGGGAAAAATTGGAAAGGCAGAAGGCCCATTTGTGAGATTGCAGTTAGATTTCATTCAGTTACCACCATGTAAAGGGCTGAAATATGTACTTGTCATAGTGTGTCTGTTTTCAAGGTGGGTGGAGGCTTACCCTACCAGGAGGAATGACAGCATAACAGTTGCAAAACTGTTGTTACGAGAACTCATTCCACGGTTCGGTTTCCCAGTAACTTTGGAATCAGATAGAGGAAGTCACTTTAATAACGATGTAATTCGAATAATCTGTGAAGCATTTAAAATTGAACAAAAATTGCACTGTGCGTACCGCCCAGAGGCTTCTGGAGTGGTTGAACAAATGAATGGCACAATAAAATCAAGATTGTCAAAAATGTGTGCATCCACATCGTTAGATTGGCCAGATGCGTTGCCTCTTGTCTTAATGGGACTCAGAAGCATTCCTGATAGAAATGCAGGATTGAGTCCGCATGAAATCATCATGGGAAGAGCAATGAGACAAGCCCATGTACCTGGCAATAAACTGCTGAACATAACTGATGATATGGTTCTAGATTATTGCAAAGCATTGGCTGACCTAGTGCGTTCTGTCTCTCACCAGGTTGGAGAAGACGCAGTTTGCAGGCAGCCTCAACAAGAGCATGATCTGAACCCCGGAGATTGGGTGGTAGTGAAGCATCACACCAGAGAAACGTGTTTATCACCCAGGTGGGGCGAACCTTGTCAGGTTATATTGGTTACAAACACAGCAGTGAAATGTGCAGGTTTACCTAATTGGATTCACATAAGCCATACCAAAAGGGTGCCAGCTCCTGAAGAAAGAGATCCTCAGTCAGCATCAATAGCTGAGGAAGCTGAAGGTTGGACAGCTGAAGAATCCCAAGTGATAGATTCGGGAGTAGCTGAAGAAGAACAACCGAGCACAAGTCAGGACTGGATACCAGTGGTTGATATACCTGAAGTCTTTATCAAAACAAGGAGCAGAGCTAGATTAGAGGAAATTAGAGAGGACCAGATAGGTGTAGAAGAACAAGGTCAGGATAGGGAGGTTGAAACTATAAGAGAACCTGAGCAGGCCCAGATAGGGAAAGGAAATTGGGCTCAAACTATCAACGAAACAACAGGGTTTGAGCAGGGACAGACAGGTTTAGAAGAACGCGGTCAGGCTGCAGAAGTACAGAATGCAATAAGCCCTGATCAGAACAAGTTAGGACAAGGAAAACACGTTCAGGAAGAAGAAAACCAAGAAAACATCGAACAAAAAAATATCAAGCATGAAAACGTCAATCCTGAACAGGGCAAGTTAGCAGAAACTCACATTCAGGCAACTGAAGAAACAAGGATAAGACCTGAACAAGAGCAGATAGGGAGGGAAACCGAAAACAAGGACAGACAATTTGTGCCACACATTATTGTGAATACAGAAGTATTTGGAAAAGACTCAGAAGGTGAAAGTACAGTACAAACCAAGAAAGTCCGAAAGGGTGATCATTGGCCTAGTGTTATTAAAAGAGTAAAATATCATATAGCAACACGAAGTGAAGACCCAGAACAAGTAAATGAAGTAACAAGCTTATCTGGACAAACAAGTGGGACTGAAAAACGAAAAAGCAAAAGATTGAAAATCGTGAACAATAAGTTTAAAGGCCCTAATTGGACTTATATAATTCTCGAGGACTGTGAAAGTTCAGAGAATAGTGAAAGTGGTGACGAAGGAACAAGTGCAGAACTGACTTATGAAAAAGACATGAAACCACCTTGATAACGTTAAAGTTTTGAAGGAAAAAGAAAAGAAGAGAAATCTTCTTGAACAAAAATGGCTGACGACAGAGTTTCTGGGAGACCGAAACAGAAATGTTGTAGAAGATGCTGTGCTATATGCATATGTAGTTTGGTAGTGGTGCTTATAGTGTGGTTAGTTGTGATTGTAGAAATTCCTTACCTTATGATAATGGACAAAAAGAATAACAACGACACCAAGGGAAGGATAGATAATTTGAAAAGTGATAGAGTAGAAATAGAAGCAGAGGATGAACCAGATTTTCATCACGTTGTAACAGGTTGTAACAGATAACGATACTAGTTTAAATGTTTTTACTAAATTATTGTTTCAGTACGTAGATACAATGGATGTTAGTGACTGTTATGTCTGTATGAAGTTACCTGAATCAGTAGCAGAAGGTCTAACCTATCATCATTTGCCTTTAACTTATGGTATATCATGTAGTGTATTAACTAGTTTATTTTATAGAACAGGGAAACTTCAGTATTATTATTCAAATATAGATGTGATATTTTCAGAGGTTCCTATTCGAAAGAATCTGAACCCAGTGCTTAGTAGTCAACAAGCACAATTTATGGGAGAATTTTTCATAACGATGAAGTCAATAGACAACACATGCACATAGAAGCAATTTAACATGTTCATTACGTGAAGAAGAAAAGATATTTTTAAACTTAGGGGTCGATTCCGATCTCGGCCGGTAGGGCACCGAATCAGATTCGGCTTAACCGGATCCGATTCGGAGCCCTATTTCCCGACCGATTCGTACGTGCGTCCGGGGCGAGCTAGTACGATGCGTGCGCTCGCGAAATCTCCGACCGACTCGTTCGCAGGACCCGACCGCTCCGACCGACTCGCACGGGGACGACTCGCACCGCGCAATGGAGACGTTCCCCGGCCGGGTAAGTACGATGCGCACCTCGACCGCTCCGACCGACTCGCGCAGTCCGGCTCCAAGGAGCTGTCGGAGCCGCACTTTGGGGGTCCGTGTCGGACCCCCTGGAAGCGTAGGCATGCGAGTCGCACTCAGGGGGGACCCATGGGTCCCCCCTACACGTGCATGTACGGCGCGACCCGCATCGACGCGAACACGCTGTAGGGGGTGCCCTTGTTTGCGTCGTGCCCATTGAGTCAATGGGAGCCCGTGTACGCGTCGTACGACTGGCTCCCATTGACTTCAATGGTAGTCCGACCGAATCATGTCCGATAGCATACGTGTGCATTGTACTCGTTCGGTCGGGCTTCTAGGGTCCGATTCGGTCGGAAATCTCTCCGGGTCCGGCTCGGTCGGGGAGATTTCCGGCCCAAATCGAAATCGGCCCCTAAGTTGAAAATAGAAGACAGAATTTCCAAAGGAAAGCGTCTGAGCATAAAGCTCATCTTCCACCTTGGGCTGAGAAAGAGGGTATTTATACACCTGGCAAGGCTCAAGCTGCTATGGCTCTAGATTTTGTAAAGACAGGGAAAATTTGTCTTCATAGGTTAAAGACTGAATATAACAACGTTTTTATTGGTACCAGTGAATGTGAACATAATTTCTTAATTCTTGGATGTTGGGGACTAAAAGGAGGAACAGATTCAGTTTTTCCCGGAATATATTATGTGTGTGGGAATAAGGCTTACTTTAGGCTTCCTGCACGGTGGTATGGAAGTTGTTATTTTGGAATAGTTTTTCCAAAGGTATACCACGTAAAAAGAAACACTGGAAGCAATGAAAATAATAGTGAATTAACACGTAGTAAAAGAGCTAGTTTTTCAGAAATTGTAGGTGATATATTTGGTGCATTGATACCTTCAGTGGGAGTAATTCTGAACTCAAGGAGAATATGTAAATTGTCTACAGTGGTTGATCGTTTATCAACGGATACTGCTGGAGGATTTCTAATGATTAATGCGGAGATGGTTGCGATTAGATCTATGGTTATGCAAAATATACTTGCTCTTGATATATTGTTAGCAAAAGAGGGCGGAGTCTGTAAATTGTTGAAAACGAAACATTGTTGCACGTATATTCCGGACAAAAGTGCAGAAATCGGAACATATATAAAGAATATTACTATACTTGAGAAGGAACTGAAACCACTGGAAGTTGATAGTGTATGAGAAAGATTGACAAATAGCATTGCGTCAATTGGTACCTGGTTTACTAATGTAGGGAAAGGACTTATAGGTCAAATAATAGTACCCTTAGTAGGGATAGCAATAACAGTATTGTCAATAATGATATGGTGTAAATGTTGTAGAAAGAAGGAAACATATAGGGTAACAGGAAGAGGCAAGAAAAGAAAATTTGAAGAGATTGAATTAGAAGACCTGCGAAGTGAAATTTACAAGAAACTGAAGAGAAAAGATAAGAATGAACAGTGTAAAAATGAAAATGTGAATGAAATATGCTAGAAGTTGGCATCTGGTTATAGGTAGTTTTGATGGCTCAGAAATGCCATCAGAGAGGGGATTGATGGAGCAAGGACTCACAATGAGACTTGCTCGGAAGCAATCCTCTCACAGTATTAATTAATTCGTACTAAAACCTTGTAATGTCATTATTAATAATGGGCAAACACAACATTTTTATCTAGAAGATGCTTGCCTATGTGTTTTTCACTAAAAAGTAATCCTTGTCTAATCCAAAAGGGCCGCTAAAGCGCGGGAAATCTACTGCGCATGTGTCAACCATGTCACGTGGTATGACGTTTTTCTTTGCTTGGAGGGAATCTTTTGCTTCTGCGCAGTGTATGCTAAAATGGCCGCTTAATGTTCTCACATGCTAAAGCTTTCACATTTTTGCAATTAATAATGTGGCATTCTAACGCTACTAATGCGGGATAGACATTTATAATTAAATGGGAGTAGAGTAGAAGTAGGGGGTATACAGTGAAAACATTTATTTTTGATTTTAATATGTTTCTTCTTGATTTTCTATTAGTTTGTAAATTGGGCCTGGGTTAGCTAAACAGCAGCTCGAGAGCCATGTGACCTGCGCATGCGCTCTGAAAACTAGCAAAGCAAAGTGATGAAGTCAACTTGGAGGATGTCCAAGGACATGACCCGCTGATCACCTTCAGAGCTCAACTAAAATGTCTTATAAAATGATACATTTTGTATATATTTGTAATAATCATGGTGTGAAACGGGTGGGAAATAAAGCAAATGTATTAATTGAGAGGGGCGGGATTCTAAAGCAATGGGCTTAAGAAAATTGAACTAAAATGACATGGTGTGAGGATCAACCCCCTGTCCCTGTCCAATCAGAATTAGTGGGCCCATAATTTTGAAACATTAACCCGTTGCGTGCGTCTGTCGGCCAACGGCCGTCGCGAGCACTACCTCTGTAGTGCTGCGAACGTCCATTGGCCGACGCGGCCCCGCCCACTCCGCTAAACCGCCGCACCGCAGCGGAATTGCCGCCGCGGTTAAGCGGTTAATGGGAGGTACATGGGCGTAGAAGGGTATAATAGATATAGAATTAGCTAATTAGTTAGCTTAGAGCTCAGATGCTGCCACAGAGGGAACAGAGCAAACTGAATTGCTGTCCGAAGAGGTCATGAGGTGGGGGCGGCGAACTGCATTAGAGGGAGACGCAGAAGAAACCACGAGGAGGAACAAAGTGTCAGAGAGGGGAACGACGCAGGCGTCGTTGGTAGAGAGGTCATCTATCCTGTCCTGAACCTGGTCCGGAGGTCTTGGTCTTCATCCTTTCTTGGGGACCCTCTTTCCAACTCCTTGGCCAAGGGGTTTGGTTTTCACACCTTAGGTAATTATAAAAGCGTAATCTTTAGTTTGTACTGCTGTCTCTATCTTCTCCTTTCTGAGGGACCGTCATTTGTGAGCAATAGGTGACTATAGTGTGCTTCCTCCTTGATATGCGATTAAGTATTATGTGGATTGTAATTTACTCTGCTAAATAATCTTAGATAAATATTTAAAACTTCCTGAGTCAGTGGTTATTTCAGGTGTTTTATGAAAATATGTTTGTATGATCTCATATCAACCCCAGTTATCAAAGGTCCATTGGTAAGTCATTACTCTTCAATCAGAAAAGGTAATTGGTAGCAGGGATTTTGATAAAGAGTACAACTGATTCCCACCAGCGGTGATTATTAGTCAGTGCGAATGAATGGGCCCAGTTGAGTATTTTGTGTATGAATGCTTGTTGCTAATAACCCGCTGGATCACCATCCACTGATATCATTGCTCTGAGAAGAGTGCGGTCTTGTCCCAGCTGTGGGGGTTGCGATCTTTAATCCCCATTCACAAACCCTAATTGCTGATTTGTAACAAACCTTTCGATTCAGAACAGAAGATGTTGTTGTGCCTCCTGAACCCAGGGCAGAGGTCTCTAGTCAACGCAAATGTGTTATGGGCCCGGGCAGGGAGGAAAGAGCCCCCCAATGGATGGTGAAGAGACCAATTGACTGTTTTAGATCAACTCTTTTTTTTCAATGCTACTCACCCCCGACATAGGGTCCATATGATGCACAAGATAATGAACCTCAATGTGAGAGGTCTTAACAGTCCAGTAGAAAGGCGGACTGTCATGTCTTTCCTGAGAGACCCAGAGACCCACATATGCTTACTTCAAGAAACCCACCTACTGAGGGGTGATTGGCAGAGACTTTGCTCTAGGTGGTTACCACAGCAATACTTTTCTGAGGATTGGGCCAAAAAGGGGTGGGGAGGGGTATGCTATCCTTATCTGTGCCTCCTTCTTATGGACACTGAAGGAAACCATACTGAACATGGATGAGAGGGTACTGGTGATCGGGATACATGGGGGCAACTCCCCTCTCACTGTAGCCTCCTTGTATGTCTCTAACGAGAACAGGAACATTTCCTCAAAGCTTTATTCCCAACAATACTGTAAAGACCGGCTACTGACCTCATCTTTGGGCGATTTCAACCTAGTCATTGGCAATGTAGTCAACAGATCATCAGCTATAACAGGCCTTTCTGGGGAGATGTCTCTGGATACTAGGTCATGGTAAAAAGACCTGGGTCTCAAAGATATTTGGAGAGAGTTACATCCTACAACGCAGGACTACATGTTTTTCTCAGCCATTCACCACAGATACGCCAGACTAGACTACTTGCTGGAATCCCAGAGGATCGTGCCTTGTAAAATGGTTCTGTCGGATTCACTCAATATGTATGAAAAGAAGATATTGCAAAAGCACATGCAGGTGTTAATGAAGTTTGCAATGGTTTCTGCTAAGGTGCTCCATGATAAGTGCAAAAGTGTTCATGCAGAGCAAACATTGATGTATAAAAAAATAACCAAGTGAACATAAAGCATGGGAGAGGAGTTGGCCTAATGGCTAGGGCGGTCGACCTCAAATCTGGGGAACCGGGTTCGAGTCTCTGCAAGGACGAGCAACATCCTGTGATTCTGCGCAAATCACTAAGGGGCCGATTCCGATTCGGGCCGGAAAACGTACCGACCGACTTGGAGCCGGAATTAATTCCGACCGACACGTACCGGTGCAGCCCGACCCGCAAAGTACGATGAAAAGCGTGCAAAATCCGACCGACTCGTACGGAACACAAGCCGAACGACCGAACCGCGCGGAAAACAGCGATCTGGCCGGAAAAGCACGCGAATCGAACCGACCGACACGCACCAGGAAGAATCCCGAACGAAACGTACCCGCGAACTCCGACCCGCCAAGTACGATGCAACGCGTGGAAAACACGACCGAGTCGCACGGAGCTCAAGCCATACGACCGATACGCATACAAAACAGTGAGCCGAAGCAACACAATACACCGCGACCGACGCGTACGCAGCACAGGAAACAGCACAAACACAGCGTGAATGACTCGGAGAAGCTCGCACGAGACAACTGCAGGGTCCGACTCGGTCAGAAGAACGTCTCCTACCTGCACAAAGAGTACAAAGGGAAAAACACAAAAAAAAGGCCAAACAAGCAATTACAAAGCCAATAAATACTGGGGGGGAACAGGGAACAAAGACACACCCACAACTCCACCCATATAAAGGACACAAATCCCTACCATGATCCTTTGCAAATTCAAATGACCTGCCAGCACAGAACACCAACAGACAGCAACCACACACACACTCACAGCTCATCCATCACACAAGCCACACACCATCAGCACCTCAACAAATAGCACCCTCACATACACCCAGCAAAACACACACTCACACACCCTCACTTGCACACCAACACACACATCACTCACCACCACCACCCATCACCATGCCCCCAAGAAGAATCCAAAGTTCCTAGATAGTGAATTGGAAGTCCTGGTAGATGAGATCCTCAGGGTAGAGCCACAGCTGTTTGGTACACTGGTCCAACAGACCCCCATGTCGCAGAAAACCAAGATGTGGGCGAGGATCGTTGACAGGGTGAACGCACAATCACCATGTTTGCGCACAAAGAAAGACATCCAGAACAGGTGGTATGATGTGCGCAGGAGGGTCAGGGACCTACTGAAGAAGGATTACATCTTGAGCCAACACACCGGCAGTGGCCCTCCTGCCAAACCACTATACCTCAGGCCCTGGGAGGAGAAGGTGCGGGCCATCCTCCCACCAGTGAGCGTCTATGGACTAGAAGACATCCCAGAGCCTGGTGAGTACACAACCAATATACCCAATATCGTGTGACAATACACACACATCACTGTCAAGGGGATAGTCAAACCATGCACCCTTAGCAAATCCACAGCAACAAAACCAGAATCATCCCAAGATGTGTATGTCAGTCAGATAAACACAATACATGCCATCTCATAGTGATGTGTAACTGTGTCATGACATGTACAAACCCTACAACAAATAAAGCTAGGCAGTGGCACAAATCTAACCAACAAACACTGTCAGATATGTAGCCACCACTACAACACCACCACACAGGGAATCCCACAGAAAGGAAGGAATTCTGTGTATGCTGGTCAAGTCAGTGTAGCCAATAGCATCATGGGAGTCGTAGTCACAGATATTGCCCACCATCACAATACGCCCATCAACACCACTCTGAACCATGCTCACATCACATGGAGTGGAAAACAACTGACAAGATGGCTGATACTGGCTACTGCTGTGGGGAGCACAAGGCCCTGCTGGGAACTGTGCACCAACCAACAGCAGGACACCACTGTCTGACATCCTGAAAGACAACTTGCACTCCCTGCAATGGAAGCACGTTACGTGGTGGGATATCTGGCTGGGTGGGAAGGAGGACTGACAGCTATGACCATAGTTACCAGCAGCTCTTCCCACACACACCCCTAACCCAAACTACACACAACTCACCTAGGAAAATGCATTGCCTCACACTAAAAATATTTATCCCACAAAGAACCACCACCCTGGGTCATGCTGTGGGAAGCACAGTGACACACATGGGACTTGTAGCCAAACAAACGCCAGGACAACACTGTCAGCCATCCATTCAGCACAGGCACACTACCCCACAGGGAAGCAGAGTCAGAAGGAAGGAAGTATGGGCAAGCTGGGAAGGGGGGTGGAGGCAATAGCATGATGGGAGTGGTAGTCACGGCTCAACATCCCCCCCACATGGCCCAGCAAGCTCACACTGAAGCATGCACACCTCACAGAGAGTGGAAAGCCCCATCAAAGATGTCTGACACTGCTGCTCTGTTGTGGGGAGCACAAGGCCATGCTGGGAACTGGCCACCAACCAACAGCAGGACACCACTGTCAGCCATCTTGCCATTGCTGTCACACCCACACACAGTGAAGTACACTCAAAAGGAAGGAAGTATGGGCATGCTGGGAAGGGGGTGGAGGCAATAGCATGATGGGAGTGGTAGTCACAGCTCAACATCCCCCCCACATGGCCCAGCAAGCTCACACTGAAGCATGCACACCTCACAGAGAGTGGAAAGCCCCATCAAAGATGTCTGACACTGCTGCGGGGAGCACAAGGCCATGCTGGGAACTGGCCACCGACCAACAGCAGGACACCACTGTCAGCCATCTTGCCATTGCTGTCACACCCACACACAGTGAAGTACACTCAAAAGGAAGGAAGTATGGGCATGCAGGGAAGGGGGTGGAGGCAATAGCATGATGGGAGGGGTAGTCACAGCTCAACATCCCCCCCACATGGCCCAGAAAGCTCACACTGAAGCATGCACACCTCACAGAGAGTGGAAAGCCCCATCAAAGATGTCTGACACTGGTGCTCTGTTGTGGGGAGCACAAGGCCATGCTGGGAACTGGCCACCAACCAACAGCAGGACACCACTGTCAGCCATCTTGCCATTGCTGTCACACCCACACACAGTGAAGTACACTCAAAAGGAAGGAAGTATGGGCATGCTGGGAAGGGGGTGGAGGCAATAGCATGATGGGAGTGGTAGTCACAGCTCAACATCCCCCCCACATGGCCCAGCAAGCTCACACTGAAGCATGCACACCTCACAGAGAGTGGAAAGCCCCATCAAAGATGTCGGACACTGGTGCTCTGTTGTGGGGAGCACAAGGCCATGCTGGGAACTGGCCACCAACCAACAGCAGGACACCGCTGTCAGCCATCTTGCCATTGCTGTCACACCCACACACAGTGAAGTACACTCAAAATGAAGGAAGTATGGGCATGCTGGGAAGGGGGGTGGAGGCAATAGCATGATGGGAGTGGTAGTCACAGCTCAACATCCCCCCACATGGCCCAGCAAGCTCACACTGAAGCATGCACACCTCACAGAGAGTGGAAAGCCCCATCAAAGATGTCTGACACTGCTGCTCTGTTGTGGGGAGCACAAGGCCATGCTGGGAACTGGCCACCAACCAACAGCAGGACACCACTGTCAGCCATCTTGCGATTGCTGTCACACCCACACACAGTGAAGTACACTCAAAAGGAAGGAAGTATGGGCATGCTGGGAAGGGGGATGGAGGCAATAGCATGATGGGAGTGGTAGTCACAGCTCAACATCCCCCCCACATGGCCCAGCAAACTCACACTGAAGCATGCACACCTCACAGAGAGTGGAAAGCCCCATCAAAGATGTCTGACACTGCTGCTCTGTTGTGGGGAGCACAAGGCCATGCTGGGAACTGGCCACCAACCAACAGCAGGACACCACTGACTGACATCCTGAGAGTCAACCTGCACCCACTGCAAGGGTGGCATGCTTCATGGTGGGATAACTGGGCTGGAGGGAGAAGGATGTCCGGATGTCAACCAAATACCACCAATGCTGGCTATGCACACACCTCAACATTCACATTGAAATGCTTCATGTTGTCAGGACAATGCGCTACACCAATATCAACAGCTGACTGTGACAACTTAGGACAATGCAATGTACAGGCCCGCATCGAGAGGTACAGTCACAACTGTCAGGTGTTTGAACCATTGATGCCTGTAGAAACATTACATACATTGTGTGTCTCTTCCAAATTCAGGTGATGATGGGGACACAGCAGCAGACGCTGAGGAGTCCCTGTCCCAGTCTCCGGGGGACACTGAGCTCACTGGTGTGGAACAGCCTCTGCCCACCTCGGATGACGAAGACCTACCTGGCACCTCCGCAGTGAGTCATCATGCAGCACCAGCAGGACCACCAGCTGCACCCCCTGCACCCACCCCTCCAACAACTGCCAACACACAGACCACCCCTGCCGACAACGACAGACCAAGGACCACCACCACCACAGCACACGGACCCCGGCCCAACGTGGAGCTACGGACAACAACACCAGCAACAACCCCCAAGGGGGCCCAGGTCACCTGTGCGTGCCAACGCAGGTCCTTCACGTGTCGCCAGGGGTGGTGGGAGGGGTGGTAGACATAGGTCGCTGCTTGCAGAGGGGTCTGGACTGCATGATGACCCACAACTGGTACTCATAGCTGATGCGTACCAGACTAGCACCGGAGAGTTCATCCAGGTAGTGGGGATCCTCAGGGACATTCAACAGCAGCAGGCTGCCGATCATGCCCGCTTGGACTTACACATGTCCCGCATGGAGTCCAAGTGGGACACATTGCAAGAACAGACGGCGGTGCATAGGGACATATTACAATGCCTCCGCCAGATGTGCACCAACATGTCAACACCTCCCTGTGTGCCCACAACATCTGGTGCTGCAACAACTGCAACTGCCACAGGGAGGGAGGATGACTCTGGCGGAGAGTCCCCTGCACCGCAGCAGCCTGCACTTGAGGGTCCCCCCCCCAAAGAAGAGGGGTCGTCCGAGGAAGGACAACTGAGAGGCTGATGGCCATGCACAACCACCAGGAAGCCAACACCTGTTCTGGAAAATCACCTTTGTGCGCAAACTCTTCACCCTGTCGAATGCAACACAACTCTCCCACATGACATGGGGAGCTCAAGTTGGACCAATGTATCAGATGACTGTGGACTTTACTCAGGACATTTCTGCTATCAGGAATTCCAAATCATCTAGGAACTTTGGATTACAATCACAATGTACAGCACCCACCATCCTGTGCACTATACTCACACATGTATGTCAATAAACTCACTAATACACCATACTTGCCTCTGTTGTGATTACAACGTTGTTTCTGAAGTGGAGATGATGATCTGTGAAATGACACTGTGCATGCTAACTGCTACAGCAAGTACAACACCGGCATGTGAGTCATGGCGATGTGACACATATGAGGGAGACACACCACCAGGGCTACACAACACATACACACCAGGGCCATCTGACTCATCGCCTACATTGATGTTGCCAGGAAATACGGTGCAATGCACAGACACAACACCTATTCACAGTCTGTGTTAACTAGCCCACTGTTGCAGGAAGCAAATGTCAGTCAGATGTGTGACCACAGACAACGCACATCACAAAGTGAAGCACAGGTTTATTACACATTTGCAACATGTTGTAACCACTACAGATGCAAGGTAATCCCACCTGGCAGTGGGCACACAGTCAACAAGTGTAGAAGAAAGGAAGTCCATGGGTGTGGCGCACATCACCTGTAGGGAAACTACAGCTACCACCCTGGAAGTTGATTCACGGTGTCGGGGATCACAGTTGACTAAACAACTCTGAAAGTACCCTGTGAAGGACAGAAATGACACACAGTCAAAAGCACTGAAGAACAGGACAGAACTGCAAAACTCATGCCCAATACATGTCACAAGATACCCAGCCAGGACCAAGTTAGCATGTCAACACTGTTGTGGAGTACAGACTACCTGTAAGGACACATTGCTGCATGCATCCAGTCAAGTAGCACATGGACACACTCAAACAGCACCAGAGCACCACCAACACATATCATGCAAACTCACATCATTGACATAACATCCCTGGATACTCACATTCAGCTGAAGAAGTTGGTGATGAGCTGTGTGCGGACATCACCCTCATCATCATCATCACCACTGGCATCGTGGTCCAGCCCAGGATCCTCCACAGGTGGCGGATGTTGGTCATCGTCAACCAGGATGAGAGGCAACTCCTTCCGCACTGCCAGGTTGTGTAGCATGCAGCAGACGATGACAATCTTGCACACCTTTGCTGGGGCATATGGGAGGGCCCCTCCTGTCTTATCTAGGCAGCAGAAGCGGCTCTTCAGGAGACCAAATGTCCGCTCAATCACTCTCCTGGTCCGACCATGTGCCTCATTGTAGCGCATCTGGGCTGGTGTCACAGGGTTCCTGAGGGGCGTCAGCAACCACGGCATGTTGGGGTATCCGGAGTCACCTACATACAGACAATTGCACATTAGCTGAGTTGGAAAAGAGGGTGGAACACTACATTGCAGAACACACACAATGCTACAAAGTCAGTACACACCAACAAGCCAGGCACGCTGGTTCCGCATCTGTGACATCATCCTCGGGATGCGACTACTCCTCATCACGTAGGCATCGTGTGCAGAACCGGGGAAATGGGCACAGACGTGTGTGATGCTCATATCTACAAGACATACCACCAGTGCATTGCCCGAATGGTAGTGTTTGCGGTTCCTGTATGCCTGCTCTTGGGCCTGTGGTGGTATCAAAGCCACATGTGTCCCACCAATGGAGCCAATGACATGTGGCATCCTCCCCAGGGCATAGAAGTCACTCTTCACGTCAGTGAGTTGTTGAAGTCTAGGGAAATAGATGTACTGGTTCAAGTACCTCAACATAGCCTCCAAAACGTCGCGGAGCACACGGCTGAACATGGTCTGTGACATCCCACCAGCAGACGCCACAGTGTGTTGAAAGGTACAGGTGGCAAAGAAGTGTAGGGCTGCCATCACCTTCACCTTGGGGGTCAGCGCTGTAGGGTATGTCCGGCCAGGTTGCAAATGTGGGGCCAACCGCACCGTCAATTCCTCAATCAGTGGCCTGGGGAAGCGGTACCGTCGGATGCAGTCCCGTTCAACCACTATTGCAAGGTCAGGGAATGGCCGATGGACAGCTGGTGCCCTGCAGTGCATAGGTGAGGAAAGAAAGATTGTCAGTCACCCCACATATGTGGCATAGACCAGACTCAATATCACATGATACATCATTACGAGACACAAGTACATGATGCGTGTGCCGTTCCGTAAGGACATGTATGGCACCTACATGGCTAACATCTAACATCACAGTTCAACATGTGTCCTCAACAAGTCCCAGGTTGTGCTATGGGATATCATTAGGCTGTGTCACAGTACCCATGTACTGCTGTCACGTTCCAAACACACACCACAGTGACATGTGAGGACAGATGTGCCCCAGGCATCACAGCTCATCGACAGGTAGATTCCCAGGGACCCTGTATTGACACATGGACACTGGCATGACATGGTGCATCATGAATACACCACAGCTAAACAACCATGACCCCCACAGGTAGTGGTCCCTGTTGCCTCGGCAGGACAGACATGGACGTCTGTGACACACACACACACAACATCAAAGTCCATGCACAAACAACGTGGATGTGGAGACTGTCTCCCATTGTGCACATGGAATCAGAGACATTGTAAACACGACATGCACACAGACTGTGGAGGGCCATCACAATTGTGGCAATGGGTCACCCTGGGACGTACATACCGTCCCACATGGGACTCAGGGGGTATGTGACATGACATACACATACACCACCGTGAAATGTGACCATGCCACATGCTCAGGAATGAACAGTTGCACATCACAGTGGTCATGTGCACGACACACCAAGGATCCTGTCCCCATGAACACGTGCACAGCCTGGGAGTGGCTGCCCCCAAGTGCCACCCAAAAAACAACATGTTGACCCCCATACACGGAACCTGTAATGCAGCCTTACATGCCTTAGGATACAGTGTGGACAGGCTGTGGTGTTGTAGGTGTGCCCCTCACTCCCTGGGAAGTATATGTGGCTGGCATATGTTCACCTGTGACAGGCATGGTGACATATGCCAGTGACTTGTACAGGGACGCGTTGTACAGCAATGGACCGATCGGTGCGCACACATTGGCCATTGCATTCAATGTGAGTGGGTACGCGTTGTAGAGCTATGGACCGATCGGTGTGCCCGGCAGGCCCATTGCATTCAATGTGAGCGGGTACGCGTTGTATCGCGGGTACGCGTTGAACTGCAATGGACCGATCGGTGTGCCCGGCCGGCCCATTGCATTCAATGTGAGCGGGTACACGTTGTAGAGCAATGGACCGATCGGTGTGCCCGGCCGGCCCATTGCGTTCAATGTGAGCGGGTACGCGTTGTAGAGCAATGGACCGATCGGTGTGCCCGGCCGGTCCATTGCATTCAATGTGAGCGGGTACGCGTTGTATCGCGGGTACACGTTGAACTGCAATGGACCGATCGGTGTGCCCGGCCGGCCCATTGCATTCAATGTGAGCGGGTAGGCGTTGTATCGCGGGTACGCGTTGAACTGCAATGGACCGATCGGTGTGCCCGGCCGGCCCATTGCATTCAATGTGAGCGGGTACGCGTTGTAGAGCAATGGACCGATCGGTGTGCCCGGCCGGCCCATTGCATTCAATGTGAGCGGGTACGCGTTGTAGAGCAATGGACCGATCGGTGTGCCTGGCCGGCCTATTGCATTCAATGTGAGCGGGTACGCGTTGTATCGCGGGTACGCGTTGAACTGCAATGGACCGATCGGTGTGCCCGGCCGGCCCATTGCATTCAATGTGAGCGGGTACGCGTTGTATCCCGGGTACGCGTTGTACAGCAATGGACCGATCGGTGCGCACACATTGGCTGGGGCCTGGCATGGCAACGGACGCGTTTTCGAAGCTCCAACGAGTCTGATGCAGTGGATTCAGTTGGCCAGCCACAACAATGTTGCAAAATCATGGGTGTCATGAAGTTGAAGATTTGAAGGATGCTGTGGGCATGTATTAGTGCTGCTATACCATGGATTGGTCAGATTTAGAAGATGCAAACGACTTGGACCTATCACTTTGGACACATGGGACAGTATCTGCCTCTGCAGCACACATATAATGCTGGTTGTTCCCCTGAGAGCTCACTTGCCTGCACTACATGCTCCAGGACGACATCTGCCACCAACACTGCTGCTGTTTATGCATCCTCTGGCTCCTGCAATGGCACGTACTGTGGAGAGAGCCCCAGCTTTCAGCCTTGAGGAGAACCAGGCCCTGCTGGACAGCCTCCTTCCACAGTACAGCAAGCTGTATGGGAAACCAGGGGAGCAGGTGAGTGTGCTGTCCACTGCATCACTAATTGTGCATGTTGTCTGACTAGCAGGACTTTCACTGTGCACACCACTGGCTAGCATGCCCACTGAGTAGTTGTCACACCCCAAAGTGTGTAGTTACATGCACTGAACTGGTACAGTGCAGTAACAGTGCATTCCAACTAGGTTTACTTCCCATGCAATGATACCATGTAGTGACTGCTGGCAAACTGTTCATAGCCATTGCTGCACTGCCTGTGTACATCATATGCCCCTGTAATTGAGACATGTATATCCAACTGTGTGATGCACGTATATGTTGCATGTGTAGTAATGGCCTTTTCACTTTGTCATCCTCACAGGTTGATGCCCACCAGAAGCAGGACATCTGGCTGACCATCGCCCGGAAAGTTAGATCCGTGGGGGTCTACAGGCGCAGGATCCGCAACTGCCAAAAGAGGTGGCAGGACCTTCGTGGCTGGACCCGGAGGATCGCAAGGGTCCAGCTGAAGCTGTCGCCTCCTCGCAGGAGGGGCGGACCCTGACCCCCCACATGCTCTGGATCCTGGCGGTGGTCTTCCCTGACCTGGATGGGCAGCTGAAGGACAGACAGCAGCAAGGAGGGGGTGAGTCCATGACTGCACTGTGCACTTTGTCTGCCATGCTATGTGCCCTCCTCTGGCCTGAGTAAATTTCCACAGTACATCAGTCATGTGGTCCAGGACCCATGTCCCTCATTTGTCACATGCCCACTTCTTCTCTGATACGCATATGTGTGGCCCTTATAGTCAGGAAATTGTGTCATTTGGGGACTGTGTCATTGAATTTTGCTTTGCTCAAGGTGGGGGACAGCATTTGTTCCTATGACTATGTTGTGCGATTCATGGGTGGGTCAATTGCTTATACAATGCCTAAGTTCTGACATGTGATCTGTGTGTAACTTTGATATGTGGTCCGCTTGCTGCTCTGACTCACCACATGTCCCTGGGGAATGTGGCACACACCCATGCTGCTGGTGGGAACAATATTTGGGCCTCAGGAGTATGTGTATCCAGTGTGTCACACATGCTTAGCCACCTGCCTACTGTCCAGGACTCATCCCTCTTACAGGTGGAGCTGGACAGTCATGCCTACTCCAGTGCATACAATACACTCTGTACTCCCACTCCCGTGTATCATCTGGCATGTTGTGATCAGTGTAATGTACCCTCAGGTGTCTGCCTCTGTCTCATTGTGCTGTGTCTTCGTTGTCAGGACTACTGGTATGTTCATCGTTTGGGGCTCAGCATGCCATCTGAGATGTGACCATGATAGACGATACTTCTGTGACTTATAGGTGTCTGATCACTTGACTGTGCACACAGGTGTTTGCGACTGTGACTTTCAGGCAGCTGTATTTTCATTCACAGCACACTGTGAGGTGCTCATGTTCAGAGAGTTGTGTTTCATGTCCCCCATATGTCCAGTTGGTATGACGTGGACAAATAGTAGTACAGATGATGTGGTTTTTGGGGGATGGACATGTGCACTTGTCAGTCACATAACTTGCATTCCCCATGCCCTCAGATTGTGACACAGTGCAGACTGTTGTTGTCTGGCTGCCATGGCCATGTGACTTGAGACAGTAATGTATGACTTTGCATGCATTCCTGTGTCATGGCATTCAACTTCCTGGGACTGATCCTGCAGGGGAGTGACATGTGCAACATGCACACCATTGTGGCATTGACTATCCGGACATGGGTGCATCATGGTGTCTGGTGCTGGTATGCATCACATGCATTTCTAATTAGAATCTGGCCATCCCTTTATCCGGACACCTGCACTGACTCAGTGGCAAGAGATGTGATGTGTGCATGTTCACATGCTTCACCGTGTTCCCTGCAATGTCCAACAACTGTGTAGGTGGTGCATGTGTCCACACTGGGGTCTTACCATCAGACAGGCACCAGACAGATGGGTGCAAGGGCAGGAGGGGTGTGAGTCCCATGGTTGACCATCAGACTGACAATTGGCTTCCCCGAATCTGTGTGAGGACTTTAGGCAATGTTCAACTAAGGATGCCAGGGCTTGCTCTGTAATGTGCTGTACTTACTGTGGTGTGTGCGGTCAGTGCAGGTGACTGATGTTTGTCTGTTTCCTTAATTGTTTGCAGATACATCCACGGCCACAGGAGGGGACAGCTCCACGGACCAGGAGGAGCAGCGGAGCCAGACTGGGTCAGCATCGGACGAGTGGTCAGAGCGACCCAGTGGCACGGAGGGCGAGGGGAGCCACACCGAGGAGTCCTCAGCACCATCCACCTCAGCTGGGGACCACAGCAGCTCGGAGGATGACTCCCTTGTGGAGGCGGGTCTCGGCAGCCACCAAAGGCCAGCTAGTCTGTCTGGCCCCGACACCACCACCACCGCCCTCCCATCGGCTCTCATTCCTGAGGTCCGTGGAGGCTCCCGTGCTCGGGAGCGTGTATCCTTCGTGCCAGGCACCGCAGCCCCTGCCCCTGTGTCCCCTGCTGCCCTGAGTGAGGAGTCTGTGTACCTCCTTCGGCAGCTCCATGTAGGGCAGACAGCAATGCTGAGTGTCCTCCTTACACACACCTCTCTGTTGACACAGCTGGTGTCGTTCATGGAGGGCATCTCGACGGGTATGTCTGCCCTACAGAGGAGCAATAGGTCCATGGACTCCTCCCTGACGGCAGCAGTGTCCCTCCTCCAACAGTCCCTCACCCCTCCCACCTCTGCCCCATCCAACCTTCCTGCCCCCCGACCTGTCCAAAGCACATGCACACCTGCACAGTCATCCATACACACAGACACGAGCAGCACAGACACACCCAAGAGTAAGGCAAGACGTGCACACAAGCATCCTCAGGGGACTGATACCACAGACACAGGGGATGGGGAACACACACACACACAGGCATCCACATTCACTCCGCAGTCCTCCAAATCCTCTCCCTCCAAGACCCCTTCCCTTGCCTCGCCTGCTATCCCACATACACAGCAGGTCTTCCTGTGTGACCTCGGCCTCTTCCCCACCATTCCTGCTGACCCAGCACACCAGGGGAAGAGGAAGTCCACCCACACAGAGAGGAGTGCCCCTTCACCCCGGACACCCTCCCCCAGGTGCAGGCAGACACAGGAGCCCATTCGGAAGTCCCCCCGGAGCAGGAAGAGCAAGACCCCACCACCACCACCACGCAGCTCCAGCGCCCAGTCTCTCTCCTCCATCCCCCAGGCCACCACTGCACAGGTTCCCCTGCCACACCCTGCCCCAGGTTCCCCCACACACCGATACCGCATCCCCAGACTGCTTAGGCCCTCCCCCTTGCCACTTGCTCTTCCACCCCCAACCCAGACGCTCTGCCTGTTAGTGGCACTGTTGTGGGGACCGGGTCCCCCCTCTGTCCTGCCCACCTCATCTGCCCACTCTTCCACTCCCTTGGAGTCATGCACTGCAGTGGAGTCCACAACCACCACGTCTGACTCGGGCACTGCAGTGGGTACCCAGTCCACTACATCAGTCCAGCCCACTGCAGTGGTTGCGGCACCCACACCAACTGACTTGTGTACCACGGTGGTGCCGGCCCCCCCTGAGTCAGACACCTCCACTGCAGTTGCCGGTGACACTCCTGCACCCACCACCCCTTCACTGCCTCACTCTGCCATCCCCTGATCCTGTCCCTGCGGTGCCTGGCCTGTCCCTTGTATGCCCCTCCAAGGGTGATGTCCCCCAAACGTACCAGTTCAGGCAAGCAATGTGTGACCAGTTGTCACTTCTCACCCCATTGGTACTGTGATTTTGGACTGGCCATTGGCCTTAGTTTCTTTTGGACTTCCGTTTTTACCCTGCCATTTGCTGAATAAAGCCTCTTTTTGTTTACTTTTGGGTTTTCTTTTGATGTACATGATGTGGATGAGTAGCATCCTGCATTTGCAGTTGTAATAGTGTTCACATCAGGACAATGAAGTGTTGCAGTGATGGACTCCATGTGGTCCATGGGATATGTGTCCTGTTGTATTCTGGATCTATGGCATCCTTTGCTACAGTCTGAGGGTGTAATGTTCAGCATTTGACACAGGGATGTCCTTTTTGCATTTGTAAATGAACATCTTTGTCTTACACTGATGCACATCTGGTGGGCTTACCACTGTTCAATGTTCCGATTTCCCTGACTGTGTGCCCAGCTCCACTGGACATGCAGTTTTGCACATCAATGTCGAAGAACTCATCTGTGTATACAGTGCAACTTGCTTGACACGTGTTTGGTGTGTGTGCAGATGACTGACGTGACACCCCCGTACCCAGGCTGATGTGAGCAGAGCCTTCTGTGTGTTGTGGTTGTTGACTCACTGACGGAGTGTTCTGCTGACATGTTTGGGTCGTGCACAGACAAGGTTTGGCACAGCGGACCTTCCACAGGAGTGGTGTGCCCTCATGGCAGTGTGTAATCTGGTGACATTGCGTGGGCCTGTGTTGTGTAAGCATGTCTGTGCGTGTTCCCTTCCCTTTTCCTACACAGGCTGTGTCCCTAGGGATGTTCCTGTTTGTGAGGCTTGCTGAGTTGTTCTGTGTTCATCCAGCATCTTGGACCTGGTTTCTCTGTGATGTGGGTGCATGGCAAACTAATGTTCATGAGGTTGTCATCCCAGGTTGTCTTTGTTGTCAGTGCTGGGGATGTGGGCAAACGCAGATGGGACACATTCAGGATTCCCCTTGGCACTTGTTGTTTACACGAGTAATGTGATTTACAGTTTGTGTTAGCTTACAGTGATTGTGACACGTTGTGTGTGTGACTGCTGCCACTCCTCAGGGTCAGAGCTGCAATGTTGGTAGTTGTGTACGTGTGTTCTTCGTGTGTCACCTTGGCTTCTTCATTGGTGTGTGACTATGGCCAGGATCCCATTGATTGTGGTGGATTTCACATCATGCCCATGTACAGCATACTGTGCTGTGTGTCAGACATTGACAAGTCTTGTTGACTGGCCATGTGTGATGGGTTTCTGCACCTTGGTTCCCACCACCACCCCTGGTATTGTCATGGGTGCATGTGCAATGTCACCAGTCCATGTGAGCTTCACTGCTGCACATTGGTGGAGATCAGGGTGTGTGGTGTTGAGTGTGTGCAAAAGTGAGTTGTTGCACGGCCAGACCCCTACCTCCATATTGGCCTTGGCTGGCAGGCTGTGCTGATTTATTGGAGCTTGTGTAGGTGTGATGGTAGTTAGTTGCTCAGGACACGTGGCTGGGGTTCACAGTGTGAACGACATCTGACATTGTCATCACAGTGGGATTATCATGCAGGCTAGTGTCAGCACAATATGGGGTCCCTGGGGGTAGTGCTGTGGTGGGTCTGTCTCTTGCTGTGTTAGTTGCTGTTCCTACAAGCTTGTGTGACATGTGTAATTTGTGCTCCCTCTCATCTAACAATGCCTGATTGCCCACATAGGGGATTTGGATCCATGAGTTACTTTTGTGTGGCACTGTATGTGCATCTGTGTAATTGGTATCCAGGCCTCATCATGTGTTGTGTGGTTGCCTGGGGACACTGGCACCCCCCTCACCTGTTGTGTTTGATGTGCAGTGTGGGTCTGCCTGTTTGTGCATCTGCACCACTGCATTGGCATATCTTTAGTGTGCTATTGGCTGTATGTTGTTTGGTGGGTTTCACCTGCTGTCCCTGGGACTCCTAGGTCATCAGTCAGCACAATGATCATTGTTTGTGTGTCCCATTGCTGCCATGGTATGTTATTTGTTCACCTCACATCTACAGTCTCCACAGGGTATCTACATTTGTGTGCCCATTGGTGCAAATATGTGGGTCTGCATTATGATGGTCACTTCTGTCATTGTGTCATTGATGGATGTTGACAGTGTCAGCCCCCATGGGTGATGTTTGTCTGCACATGGCCAAAGGTATGTCTTATTTGCACTGCACTGTTTGCCTCACACAATCTATGTTGCTATGGGACACAAGCACTACTTTGCCACTGATGTGTTTGTTGTTCTGTGACCAGGAATCATCCATGCAGTTTGGCAGTTGCAGCTTTTTCAATGTCAACACTTACATTTTGGTCACTGTGATGATGGGGTTGGACCCCATTGCCACAATGTTCAAAATGTGCTTCAGCTATGGACCCCACACTTACCTTTTGGTCACTGTGATGATGAGGGTTTAGACCCCATTGCCACAATGTTCAAAATGTGCTTCAGCTATGGACCCCACACTTACCTTTTGGTCACTGTGATGATGGGGGTTTAGACCCCATTGCCACAATGTGCAAAATGTGCTTCAGCTATGGACCCCACACTTACCTTTTGGTCACTGTGATGATGGGGGTTTAGACCCCATTGCCACAATGTGCAAAATGTGCTTCAGCTATGGAGCCCACACTTACCTTTTGGTCACTGTGATGATGGGGGTCGGACCCCATTGCCACAATGTTCAAAATGTGCTTCAGCTATGGACCCCACACTTACCTTTTGGTCACTGTGATGATGGGGGTTTAGACCCCATTGCCACAATGTTCAAAATGTGCTTCAGCTATGGACCCCACACTTACCTTTTGGTCACTGTGATGATGGGGGTTGGACCCCATTGCCACAGTGGTCATGGTCTGCTTGCATTGTGGGGGCCACACACATTTATGTGTGACACATGTGATAGGGGGTCACATTGTATGTTCAAAGTCATGTTCAGTGTTGTAGGCATTTGACACAGTCTACACACGCTTGTCATGGTGTTGGGGGGATGTCTTTTTGTTGCATTCCTTATGTTGGTGTGTGCTTGTTGTGTCATGCACTAGCCATCCTGTGAGTGGGGGTGTTGTTGGTGGTAGGCTTCCTGCCCCCCATGGGTAGAGGTGGTAGTAGTGGTAGGCATCTGGCACCCCCTGAGTAGGGGTGGTAGTAGTGGTAGGCATCCAGCCCCCCATGGGTAGAGGTGGTAGTAGTGACAGGCATCCTGCCCCCCATGGGTAGAGGTGGTAGTAGTGGTAGGCATCTGGCACCCATGGGTGGAGGTGGTAGTGGTGGTAGGCATCCAGCCCCCCATGGGTAGAGGTGGTAGTAGTGACAGGCATCCTGCCCCCCATGGGTAGAGGTGGTAGTAGTGGTAGGCATCTGGCACCCATGGGTAGAGGTGGTAGTAGTGGTAGGCATCTGGCACCCCCTGAGTAGGGGTGGTAGTGGTGGTAGGCATCCAGCCCCCCATGGGTAGAGGTGGTAGTAGTGACAGGCATCCTGCCCCCCATGGGTAGAGGTGGTAGTAGTGGTAGGCATCTGGCACCCCCTGAGTAGGGGTGGTAGTGGTGGTAGGCATCCAGCCCCCCATGGGTAGAGGTGGTAGTAGTGGTAGGCATCCTGCCCCCCATGGGTAGAGGTGGTAGTAGTGGTAGGCATCTGGCACCCATGGGTAGAGGTGGTAGTAGTGGTAGGCATCTGGCACCCCCTGAGTAGGGGTGGTAGTGGTGGTAGGCATCCAGCCCCCATGGGTAGAGGTGGTAGTAGTGACAGGCATCCTGCCCCCCATGGGTAGAGGTGGTAGTAGTGGTAGGCATCTGGCACCCCCTGAGTAGGGGTGGTAGTGGTGGTAGGCATCCAGCCCCCCCATGGGTAGAAGTGGTAGTAGTGGTAGGCATCCTGCCCCCCATGGGTAGAGGTGGTAGTAGTGGTAGGCATCTGGCACCCATGGGTGGAGGTGGTAGTGGTGGTAGGCATCCAGCCCCCCATGGGTAGAGGTGGTAGTAGTGACAGGCATCCTGCCCCCCATGGGTAGAGGTGGTAGTAGTGGTAGGCATCTGGCACCCATGGGTAGAGGTGGTAGTAGTGGTAGGCATCTGGCACCCCTGAGTAGGGGTGGTAGTGGTGGTAGGCATCCAGCCCCCCATGGGTAGAGGTGGTAGTAGTGGTAGGCATCCAGCCCCCCATGGGTAGAGGTGGTAGTAGTGGTAGGCATCTGGCACCCATGGGTAGAGGTGGTAGTGGTGGTAGGCATCCAGCCCCCCATGGGTAGAGGTGGTAGTAGTGACAGGCATCCTGCCCCCCATGGGTAGAGGTGGTAGTAGTATTAGGCATCTGGCACCCATGGGTAGAGGTGGTACTAGTGGTAGGCATCTGGCACCCCCTGAGTAGGGGTGGTAGTGGTGGTAGGCATCCAGCCCCCCATGGGTAGAGGTGGTAGTAGTGGTAGGCATCCAGCCCTCCATGGGTAGAGGTGGTAGTAGTGGTAGGCATCCAGCCCCCCATGGGTAGAGGTGGTAGTAGTGGTAGGCATCCAGCCCCCCATGGGTAGAGGTGGTAGTAGTGACAGGCATCCTGCCCCCCATGGGTAGAGGTGATGGTAGTAGTGACAGGCATCTAGCACCCCCTGGGTAGGGGTGGAGTTAGTTGTTGGCATCAAGGCCCCTATGTGTATATGTGGCATTGGTGATGGCCATCCCGCCCCTATGGTGCTGCTGTTGCTGGTGTAAGTAATTTCTGCATCCCTCTGTGTGTGTGTGATATGTCAGGTACGTGTAGTTTGTTTTTGTGGTTGGTGTCTGACTTACCTTCTGCGCCGTACGCGTCCGTGCCTGTTCCGGTAATAGATGTAGAATATTGGTAGGATCGGCACGATGGGATTCATGGTTGGTTCGTCTCGTTCGTCTTTCTCTTTGCTTCGCCTCGTCCTCGTCGCTGGCGTGTTCGTCTCGTAGCCGTGGATCGTCTTGTGGCGCGAATCGGAGCTTATGTGCGCCTCTCCCGGATGCTTTGACGTGCCGTGCTTAGCGACGGGTTCAGCGCGTACGGAAAGCGCATCGTACTTGTCCGGCCGGACGGGGCTGCATTTTGGCTTCCGTGCGACTCGATTCTGCGTTTCCGGATCCGCATCGGTCGGAGAACTGGACCTGTATTGGGTGAGTACGACTGGGTCGGGATTTGGGCAGTTGTGCGCATCGTACTTGCTCGTTCGGATGTATGTGCGAATCGGTCGGGAAACAGGCATTCGCCTGGCTTTTTTCCCGGCCGAATGGTATTAGGTGCGCCTCCGACCGGGATCGGAATCGACCCCTTAATCTCCACGTGCCTAACAAAAATGAATGTGTCCTCATGTAACGCAACTGGTGCTCTTGTAAGGACTCTGATAACCCATACCTTCGGGTCAAGTTTGCGCTATATAATACTACGTTAAAAAAAAAAGCAACATTCACATTTGTTCAATAGGAAAGCCTGGTCGAAATACATAGTTCATGAAGTCTTTACAGTTAGGACATTTCCGGTTAATTTCCAAGGACTGTATTGGCCTTTAGATACAGGCATAGAATATGGACTTGTTGACATTTCGACTCGTGGCGAAAGCACTCGTATATGCTAGAAAAGATCTGTGTGAGGGCATGAGCAAATCCGTCCACCAAAGTGGCATAGGGGGAGGCAGGAGCAAGATGTAGAAAGTAGTTCACTGGCCTTCCAAAGAGTTGTTTTTTTCTTTTGGTGCCATGGCTTCTTGCCTCTGGTTGGCATACTGTCTTCTCATTTAGTTTTCCCAACCACTGAGGAATCTGGTGACAGTCTACCCTGAGAAATGTGGTATGTGCTATAGCTGGATGTGTCTTCTCTGAGGGGGGGTCCCGAGAAGCCTTTGTTCCTGTTGAGTAGAAAATCCCAATTAGAGAGGGAGTTGTAGCCTGCGCCGTGATTTGCTGTCACTGTGTGAGGAGAATCCCTATGATGAATCATGTAGCCTCTGGTGGGTGAGGGATTTTGTCCTAATAAAGGAATAATACTTCGACATTCCAGGTTCCTAGCTTGTTCTCACTGTCAGACCTGGGTATTTCATTGTGTGAAGTAAGCAAAAGAGCTCAACATATATCTAGGTGTTCCACACTTCACTGCAATTAACCACTAGGGGAACCGCTCTCAAGTTGTGAATTGAAAATAAGATAATCTCTGCTTAATGAAATTATTTTACAGGATCCTGGCTTCCAGGCGAATGGGTAATCAAGTCATCTCATTTTTTTAGATACACTGCTTTTGCCTTTCCCTGGCCACAATTCTTATTTAAATGCTGCTTCTCTCAGGCCACAAGCTGACCTGCTGGAATTGGCTCAGTCAAGAGAAGATAAACACCAAAGGATTGCCTTGATTCGTTCAGTGGATGTAATTTCAAGAGTTTACGCATATACAAGAAGGTTACAATGGTTTATGTGGGGAGAGTGGAAGGAAACACAGATGCAGGCATAGAAGGAAATGTGTCAACTGTACTGACTGGGTCACTGGAAGAATATCAGTAACAAAAATATTGTGGACGGATATTGTGTCAAAAATATTGAGGACCAAAATATCAAAAAGGCAAATAGGTAAGTATAGATTTACTATTCTTAACTCCACATCCACGTACCTTGAAGACATATATATTGTCAAGGTACACATTTGTGGTGTTATATATAGTAAAATTTGCTTACCTATAGAAAGTTACCTTCACAATATTTTTGTCCGCGATGTGCTTGGCACAATAACTTGTCCACATGATATTTTTTCGATATTTTGTCTAAACACTGAACTGACTACTACCAAACACATTGGAGCAACTTACAACCTTAGGGGTTGCATAGAGACATGGAGAACAAAACTATAGGTAACCCATGACGCCATTCGCTCTCTTGAATCTCTCATATATCCACGGACCCAGCCATGACACACTACACAGATTTACACACATATAGCCGCTAGGCAGTCAACCCCACCAGCATTAATCAACTGTCACCGCCCTTGTTTGTTTTATAGTCTTATCACGCCGACTCGGCGATACAGCGAGCGCAAGGTAAGTGGTTTTATTTATTTGTTAATTTTATTTTGCCTATTCTGTCGTCTGTCATTCCCCCCGCCTCACCATGGTTACCTGCACAGGCCGCCACTGCCCGTGGTACATGGACTATCAGTTTGGTGTTACCTCATTACAGAGGAGGTGTCCATTGTTAAGTGCCGTACAAAAATATGAAGTTCAATTGTCAGTGTACTTGTGACACTTCACTCCTGGAAAACATCATGGTCAAAATGGGAAAATGACGAGCAGGATGTCCCTTGGACACTGCACCAGGGAGTTTGTACCCTACAAAGGCACTTGTGATGCTTTGGGAGGTGGTGAACCATGCAAAAGGGGTGACTTCTCATTTCAAGGGATCTTGGCAGTATGTGATATACCGAAGTCTATTAGTGCACTTTAGAGGTTTCTGGCCGAGTATCTGTTGAGGAGGTAAACAGATGAGATGAATGTTACACTTAGAAATGTAGAAATAACAATTAAGTGATTTCTCCTATAGGACAGCACACGGACTCTCTGGTTGATCTCTTGCCCTCCACTATTAGTCCACTCCCATATTATAAATGTTGCATTTCTGAAGCTTGTAGGCATTATGTACACCATTCTGTGCACTAAATACCTTAAAGGGGACTGCCCTTTGGTTAGCTGTGTTGCAATATCATGTGGAAGAAACTGGTTTGAGGGAAATGACTAATAGAATCTGGGTTCCTGGAAATTACAAAATGTTTCCTCAAAGAACTGGTAAGCATTTTAGCAATAAAAATACCATTAGGAGGTATCCGAAATGCCATCTCTCACTCTATCATTCTGCTAACTTACAAAGCTCACCAATGTGGTCCTTAAACACGGCTGAACATGCTGGCAATATTTGGGGTCCATCAAAGCATGGTCAACTACCCCAGTATAAGATGGTTCATTGAGATGGAGTGAGATGGGGTACAAAGAGGATCATCTGATTCTGTAATGTTTCTGTGAGAGCCATTGAATTGCCCTTAGTGGATTTCCTAAGTTATTCTACTACCTGAATGGAGGGTAGCTAGCGTGAGGCCTTCCCTTCTCCTTATACCTTACTGAGTCGTGTCTCCTATGTTCTGTTGTTTTCGCACTTGACATCCTTTTCTTGCTCCACTGTTCTTTTTTGCTCTATTTCGTGTGGCCTTGTTAATTTATACCTCCAGATCCTTGTACCGAGTCCAACCAAGAATGTTTCCATCATAGCTAAATGGCTTCTATAAAAATCAATACATTTATTATTTCAATGCCCTTTTTTGCAACCCACAGGATGACCTAACACCAAATAGAATTTAGTGTCTCAAAACTATGCAATGGTTTATACTTTTTTTCTTGCAATATTTGAGCTATACCCACATGATTCCAAAACCTGCAGTGATCAGTACTGTTTATCTTACCTTAACTTAATTCCCTCACACAGTGCAACCAGGCTATTTGTGGCCCTTACTTTACACGCCAGCCCACATGCACGCAAAGTGGCATAGGCCGAGCTAATAGCAATCGCTGTTATGGTGAACCCCCAACCACTTAATCAATACAATATAGATAGAATTTGCCAGAAGAACCTATCAAAAAACCGACATGCCTTATTTGGCCAACATTGGACACGAAACAGCACTTTCGCACCAACAATATCCAACACTCATAGATTTTCCAAAACCACCCATCATCCAACTTTATCAGACAGAACTCACTAGACAGAACCCTGGCACTCTCATGTAGACAACAAAGCATCAAAACCAGAGAGCTACCAACTTGACAGCACTTTCCCCTATAAAACCGAAATACATCTTAGAAGCATTCGGCTAAAGTTAACTTGATTGTGGAGATCCATACAGCCATGTCCCGTGCAGGTAAGAGCAGTAGGGAGGTGGGCCAGGAGAAGGGAGATTTCAACAGACGATGAAGAGGGAGATTAAAGAAATAATTAATTTTCCCTCTTCATCGTCCGTCGAAATCCCACTCACCTGGTCCGACCGCCCCACCGCTCTTACCTGCATGGGCCGCAGCTGGATCCATAACCACCACAACCTTACTTCATAGCTAAATACCTGGCTACACAAGTCAGACAATGGACAACCAACAACCCAGAGAAGTGAAAAATGGTGAAATCCTTAAGCACATCCTTCGAAACACTTACTCAGGATTTAAATCCTATTGCTTTAACTTTACCCACATTAACTATAGGTAAACTGGACTATCAAAATACAAATCTCTCCTAGCCACATATAATCACAGACCAACACATACCCAGTTAATGTAGACCCAGAACATATCATGAGGTCATCAATAAAGGGCTATGATGCCAAACCAATTAAGACCTCTGATTCTACACAGAGCAGATGTGTTAGGCTCCCCATTTAGGAGGTTTACTTTTAGCTGAAATATTGTTGCCCCTATTAGTACAAGTACAAGAGGTTTTGTGCCTTTCAGGGGAGCGGCTATAAAAATCCCTTTGCTATGTTTTTGGGGGGCAGCATCTCCCGCTACCTTGCTTGTACATTACAGAGTGCAGCTGGGAAATAAGGCAGCAGTCACTATGAGTCGAGGTGTGTCAAAAGGTTTTATGGGCCTTGGCACAATGTTTGCGAGGTACATATATATGTTTATAATCGTATCTAATAATTAGAACTAAATAGTTGCTGGGGAATAGAAAACATTGTATTAGTCGCCACCTTGCGGTTTTGCAGCATAAGCTGAGTTTAAAAACACAAACCAGACCTACTCTTACACTATTTTTAACACATTTCGTGCAACAGCAAAAACACTCATGACCCATGATTAGCGTAAAAGGCCATTTATTAGGACATGGTTGCAAACTTACTAACTTTATCAAACAATAACATCAAATTTGCAAATAAGGCACAGTCCCCTATACATCACGCAACCACTCACATCTCACACCAACTTCTATCCCCCTATATGTCATACCTTGTTCCATCCTTCCCTGATCCAATACTTACATTCTTGCCGTCATCCCAGGCTCTCTTTCTTTTATCTCCCAAACAACCTCCCCTGAACTCTCTCCTCACTCGACAAGGTACCACACACTGAGTTTGCACCTGTGCTCTGTTCTTCTCCCCCCCGAGGTTGTGGAAGAGCCCACATGTGACTCTCCGCCTGCCCAAGACTCCCGCCTACAACCCCTGCAACCTGTCCTAAACTTGGCAAACAACGCTGTAACACAGAAACAAGCCCTCTTTCCCAGAACCACCAAAGTCTGTAGGGTGGGCAGGCGGGCAACATTTTTTTATAACCCCTTTCACCTCCTCCTGTGATGCACGGAGTCCGTAAGAGACAGATTATGCCTCTCTGGGCCCTTATATATTTTTCCTTGAACCGGCCACCTTCCCCCCAACTTCTTATCCCCACCTATGTCCTGTTTTCCTGCATGAACTCCCCCAGGGAAAGACTAGTCTGCGACATGCTTTCCCCAGGGGCCATTATCGTGCAACAACAAAAACACTCATGACCCATGATTAGTGTAAAAGGCGATTTATTAGGACATGGTTGAAAACTTATTAACTTTATTAAACAATAACATCAAGTTTGCAAATAAGGCACGATCCCCCATACATCACACTGCCACTCACATCTCACACCAACTTCCATTTCCTCAAACATCATACCTTGTTCCATCCTCCCCTGATCCAAACCTTACGTTCTTGCTGTATCCCCAGGCTCTCTTTGTTTTATCTCCCAAATACCCTCCCCTGAACTCTCTCCTCACTCGAGAAGGTACAGCACACTGAGTTTTCACCTGTGCTCCGTTCTTCTCCCCCCCTGAGGGTGTGGAAGAGCTCGCTTGTGACTCTCCACCCCCCCAAGACCCCCGACACTCAGAACAAACCCTGAAGGGCATTTTTCAGCTGCCCCTCTGTGTTTGACCAGCACGCCTCTCAACAGTGGTCTGTTCTGCACCATATGTTCTCATGCCACAAAGGACTCACTGTGTCATGCAACTCCATCATGCAGTAAGCATTCCCCATGTGTGACAAGTGTACACCATCATCCCGAAACAGGCATGCTTCCTCCTCACGAATGCCCCCATGAGAGTTCACCATAACTCCCATCCCCATGCAGTAATATCTCATCGCTCTGTTAAGCTTATGTCACCAGGATGTAGAGGGGGGGTAAAACCCCGGAAGGAGACAACGTGATACTTGGCTCTATTTGAGAATCCCTTTTATTAGTGAGAGCTATGCAAGTCTTTTATATATTCCGGGTCCTTTCTTTCATGGGGTTTTGGGCCTCAGCTTGGAGTCTCTTCTTCTCTCAAGGTCAGTGTTCCACCCAGTTCAGCGGTAGAGATTATGCCCCTCAGAGGAAGAAAAGAAAACCACAGGTGACCATCGGGAAGTCGGTAACAGGCAGTGGGGTAGGGTATCGGTGAGGGAGGTATCACCTGAAAATAAAATAAACCAGGACTGCAAAGGATGTGCCTGGCACCACCACCAAGTGAAGTCCGGATAAGTCACCGGCTTTGTTTTTACCTTTTAGAGTTATGTCCTCCCCTTACTTGTTTTGCTCCCCCACCCAGCTCCCCGTGATCCCTCACATTTGGAGTCGTACCTTGGTCAGCCACGCTCCTTCGGGAGCATGGCGGGCCGAATCACGGGACCGGTGGCCTCCTGGCGTCTCCTCTCTCTCAGGGACGGCTTCTCGGCTTTCCGCTGGAACATGTATCCCGGCTCAACTCCACGCTCTGTTGTTCGCTGGCATCTCTCCGCTGTGTTCGGGTCTCTCTCCGCCTTCAGGGTTGCTTGCTGCTTCCTTTTCCGGATTCGTCAGCGCTATTCCACATCCCCGTTGGCCAGGGGTTGTGTCCATCAAAAGGGTTTGTGGACTGCCTTCTCCTTGGTTGTTGGACTCCGTAAATTTAAAGACACAGGCAGGTGACGAAGTCTGTGCAGGAAGGAATAGGATTTCATTCGCCACAAACAGCGGGGAGTACGGTACCTCTTCCCCTATGTCAACCTGGACCCCGTGACAGCGTATGATGAGCTTTGTCAATTGCCGCATGCCGTACCGCCCCTGCCAGACTTGTTGCACCACAATATCAGTCCACACAATCCAAATCCCAGCAAAATTCCGTTTGATGGATTCAAGCTCCCATTTTATGTGTTGTAAGAGTGTCAAACCAGATAACTGTACCAGATCATTTTACCCTAAGTAAATTAAAGCATGTTCGGACAAACCCTCTGCGGAACCAGCTTCGTTAACTAAGGCAGCAAATTTCCCCATCGCATTCCACTTCTACCTCACAATAACACTTCTTGCCGGCTGCTGTGCAAGCCCAAGTTCTTGCCATATATATGTTGGTCCGTGTTAGAAATGGGGGCCTCTAGTTGGCAACAGTTTGCACCTTTGTCCAAGTAGGGACCCTTCTTCCTAGTCAGGGTAAGGGGGATACACTTCTAAAATAACCCCTGCTCACCCACTTGGTAGCTTGGCACGAGCAGACAGGCTTATCTCAGAGGAAGTGTGTAAAGCATTTGTGCATGCATACAGTAATACAGTGAAAACACTACAAATGGACACCACACTAGTTCAGAAAAATAAGTAATCTTTATCTAAACCAAAACGAAGACAAAAATCCACAATACAGTACCAAAAATATGATTCTTAAAAGGTAGAAAGAGTTCTGTTCCAAGAAAACGTTGGATGCAACACTTTTACACACAGTACCTTGGATGCGTCGAAAAATGCAAGCAAAAACGGTTGCATGGAAGGTGATGCGTCGGTTCCTTACACTCAGGGAAGGTGATGCGTCGGTTCCTTGCTCCGGCGGAGGTGATGCGTCGGTTCCATACTGCTGCCCAGGGGAAGTGATGCGTCGGTTCCTTACTGGAGAGGAGGTGATGCGTCGGTTTTTTACTGCGTGGAGAGGTGATGCATCGGTTTCTTACTGCATCCCCCAACAATGCGACAGACTTGACACTTTAATGCGATATGTGACAATCCGGTACGATGCAATGAGCGAAGACCCAGGATGCGCTGCGATGATTTTAGCCTCGTCTCCTCGATGCGCCGGTTCTTCCACAACAGGGCCTGCGTCAGAATTGGTGCAGTGATCTTGGGCATCGGAGATCAGTGCACAGGATTCACTGCACGGCAGACACTTCAGCCGTGAGCAGGCGCTGCGTCGATTCTTCGGCGGCAGTGATGCGTCAGAAAATTCTCGTACAGCTGCGATGCATCGTAAACAGGCGATGCGTTGATTTTCACAGTTCTTGCAGTTTCCAGTCCCAAAACAACCTCCAGAGGTCCAGAACACTGGCAGGCACCTCTCAGCAGGTCAGAACCCCATCCAAAGGAGTTCAGGGGGGACACTGGGGGTGAAGTCTTTGTGTCCCTGAGACTTCAGAACAGGAGGCAAGCTCTATTTCAAGCCCTTGGAGATCTTCCTCAAGCAGGGGACACAGCACATAGCAAAGTCCTTTTCCTTTCCTTGGGAGAAAGTAGCCACTACAGGCCAACCGCAGACAGCAAACAGCACAGGGGCAGTATTCCTCCTCAGTTTCTCCAGCTCTTCTTCTTGGCAAAGGTTCCTCTTGATTCCCAGAAGTGATCTTTGAAGTCTTTTCTATCCCTGAGACTTCCAACAGGAGGCTACTTCAAGCCCTTGGAGAAAACTCTAACAGCAGGATGATGAAAGCACAGTCCAGTCCAGTCCTTTCCCTGCCAAAAACAGAAGCAACCACTGCAGGCCAACTCCAACAGCACACAGCACAGGAACAACTTTTTATAGCACAAATTCCTTTGTTCTCTGGTGGCAGAGAAGCTCTTTGCCTAGGCAAAACCAGTTCTATCCTCTCTGGTGCAGCTGCCCGGCAGGAGTCGGAGACAGCATTGTGTAAGGCAGACAGGGCCTATTCAGGTACAATGGAAATCTCCTCCCACCACTCTAAATGCAGACCGGGCCTATTCAGGTGCTAGTCAGAACTCCTCCTACACTGAATGCAATGCAGCCCAGGTCTATTCAGCCCAGCCCTAACTCATTCAAAAAAGGCAGGACACACATCAACCCCCCCCCCCACCGGTGTCTGTCTGAGAGAATGCACATCCCCAGCCCCTGTCACTCCAAAGCCACACAGTCAATCCACATATCAGCAAAGGCACATAGGATGGCTAAGCAAGAAAATACCCACTTTCTAAAAGCGGTATTTTCAAACACACAATATAAAAATCATCTTTACTAAAAGATGCATTTTATATTCTGAGTTCAGGTATACTAAACTCCAACTTTCTATCTTGTCCCAATGGGAAGTTATACTTATAAGATGTTATGAATAAACTCCCATTCTATCCTATTGGACAGACAGCCTTTCAATAGTGAAAAACGAATTACACTGTATTTCACTATCAGGACATGTCACACACCTCAGTACATGTCCTACCTTTCACATACACTGCACTCTGCCAAAGGGACTATCTTGGGCCTACCTTAGGGGTGTCTTACGGGAAACGTCCATGACAACGCAGGCATTACATCGTAATGCCTTTACAACGGAACTTTTACAACGCAGATGACATTACATTGCATGCCATTACAATGCATGTGCCATTACAACACGTCATTACAACGCATGCCGTTACAATGCATAGTAAGGTAAGTAACGGATGTAAGTGAGGTAAGTTGTTATTTTTGATTATTTTTTATATTTTGGTTTTTTAGGAAAGTAATAGTTAATAGTAATAGTATTATTTTACACATTTTTTAATTGTTAAAAAATATATATCATAAAATGTAATCAAAATGGATAGGTTTTGCTTGGGTATTGTATTAATACTCAGGTGTTATTTCAACATATTTGAGTTTTATTTAAAAATTAGATTAGTTATTTTATTTAAAAAAAATAATATATATCTATAATTTAATATATTAATTTATAATTTATTAAATGTGCTTTGCACTTTTTCCCTGGGAGGGGATGTATGGGAAATAGGGGTTTTGGGTGGGGGAGTTTAATACTCAGGTATTAAATTTAATACTTGAGAATTAAATGATATTTAGCTTTAGCCATAGTAAATAAAAAAAAATAAAAAATGTATTAATAAAAAAGGCTTAGGCACATATCCTCTGGGATGGGATGCATGGGAAATAGGGATTTTGGGTGTGGAAGTGTATTAATACTCAGGTAATAATTTTAAAAATTAATAATTAATCAATTTTTATTTATAGTGATAGAAATATTTTATATTAATTTATTTAAAATATTTGAAAAATGGTTAGGCATCTATAATTTGGGAATGGATGCATGTGAAACATGGGTTTTGGGTGGGGGATTGTATTGCTACTCAGGTATAAATTTAATACTTGAGAATTAATAGAAATTTTGTTTTACTGTTAGATAATTTTAAAAATAATTTATATTTTAAGTAATAAAAAAGGCTTTTGCCTCTATAATTTGGGAAACAGGTGTTTTGGTTGGGGGAGTGTGTTAATACTCAGTTTTTTGTTTTTAATTCTAGACAATTAATTGATATTTGTATTTACTGATAGAAAATTATTAATTTTTTTAGTTATAATATTAAAAAAGGCTTTTGCACCTATCCTCTGGTACGGGATGCATAGGAAACAGGGGTTTTGGGTGAGGGAGTGTATTAATACTCAGGTATTCATTTTAATATTTTAGTATTATTTATTGCTTAATTTATAATTTTTTTAATTGTAAAACTTTTACATTAATTTTAATTAATAAAATTTATAAAAGTAATATGCAGATAAATTCAGGGTGTTTTTGAGAAGGGGGTGATTTGATTTAAAGGAATAAATATAACATCATTTAAAAATGTATATGAATTTTAAATTACATTTATAAAACTAATAATGTTTTAAAAGTGAATTAGTATATGTAAAAAATTTAAGAGAGCATAAATGTACAACATGAGTATGCATAAATAGACATATAAAATGTATAAAAGCAAAAATTGAATTAAAAGAAAATAATAGTTAAAAAAACAATCAATAGATACATTAATAGTATTGTAGATATTTTTATTATATTTATTAGAAATATAAAACAGAATAAATAAATAATCAAAAAATGTGGTAAAAATATTTTATTAGTAGTATTATTTTTAAAAAATAAACATAGATTTTTGTATGTATTGTAACATATATTTTTTATTTTCCTTGTAGGTTTTCCCACGGTTTCCCATTGAAGTCAATGGGAGAAATTGTCCTTTTTTTCCTTTTTACGGAAAGAGATGACGTCCAGGTAAGGCAAATTTAAATTATTAAAAATAGATTAAGGGTGGTATAGTTTATTGTAAGGAGAGAGGAGGGAGGTAGTAAGAACTAGGGAAGTTGTATTTTGATATTATTGTATGTTTTAACTTAAAAATGTTTTCCAAAACAGGTAGCAGTTGTAGGCCCACGTCGGGTTGATTGCTTTCGTAACACTTTTCGTTTAGTAGGATTACTTTAAAAGATTGATTATTTTTTCTATTAAACAAAGGTGTCATGAAAGTAATCTTTTTGGCAATTTTTTTGATGCGACGGGTTTTTAGAAATTTTGTTATTGCGTCATCACGGTTTTCCGGATAGGACGAAGGAACATGGACAAAGACTTCATGGGTTGAAAAAATACTTTTTTGGACATTTTTAAACCATTGCTATATGGTTTTTGGGAGTTATGCTGGACTTTGGTCAAGAGAGGATATCAACAATGGATTTTTTGGTTGTGCTTTTTTTAAAACGTTTTTACTTTTTCATGGTGTTTTTAACCTGAATTTGAGCGAGAGAGGATTGCATCGATGGAATCTTGTTTTTTGCCAAACAAGTATTCTTTTTCGGGATTTTTTTTTTGGGTGCGTTTTTTGTAGGTATGCACAGTACAGTTTACAGCACAATTTTTGCTGTTAAAATATGGCTTTGCTGAACTGTGTCCATTTTGGTTAGTTTACTCGAGTCATGGCTTATATTACTGATTATGGATTATTGCCAATGGATTAAAGGACTGCTCAAGACTCTTGGTGAAATGTGGGATTGTACATAAGTCCAAGAGTTGAAAAAAAAAGACAACTGAAGGTAAGAAACCTGACTTTTTATATATAATTTACATTTTTAGAAAAATGCTAATTGAATTAGGGGATTTCTTTGTAAAAACAGGCAAGTAAGGTGGTTTAGGAGTTAGTGTAGATTAGAAATGTAGGATGTGTGCAATATTATCTAGGTAGTCTGAAGCCACAATCAACGAAAATTGTTGAATTGCACCCAATAGTCGCTCGGACATTTCTTTTGTTCTTTTAGAGATTCGTGGGTTCAGACTACCAGTTAATGATTGCGCAATTCTCATTTCTTGGAAACTTTGCTCCTTCTTCAAAATTTCCAAGAAATGATTGAAGTTAGGATGTGGTTTACCAATAGATTTGTTGAAGGAGTTGTTCCATCCCTCTATGGCATTATTTGTTTTTGCTCCTCCCTCTAAGCAGGTCGAGTCGCAGTTCCACCACTTCACATGGAAACGTAGCTTCCTCCTGCGGCCTGACCTGCTTAGATGGCCAATCCATTTGTCTTCAAAGTAATTTAGAAGGGGTGCCAATTTGTCCTCGTTTGCAGTAAAATAGTCAAATTCAGTAATAGATGTGTAGTATTCATCTACACTGTCAGGAGGAACAAAGCAAAGTGCAGTTTGTTTCTTTAATTCAAATTGTAGTTTACTGTCTGATATATAATCCCCAACTAAGGATGTTTTTTTAATTTTTTGCCAATACGCCTGTGAAAAGTGAAAAAATCGTCCTTGAATTTGGGTATCCATGTACATTTTGGTAATTGTGTTAATCATAGGTAATTCAAAGTCAATTAACACTTTTCTAGGACTTTAGTTCATGGTTTTAGCTTTTATCACTGACAAAAATTCAGTGTATGTTGAGGATTGTTAATCAGGGAGTAAACTGTACACTAAGGGCACTACTGTATGATTAATGTAGGCATGAATAGTGTGTATTTGGGTGAATGAATGGGGTGTGGATTTAAACGTCCCATCCATCATCCAAATATCACTACTCTCCAACTTAACAAGATTATGGGGTGTGCTAAAGATTAGTATTCTTTTAAGAGGGTTTTTGTAGTCATGCAAAAGAAAGGGTTCATTACTAACGGTTACAGAAAGTTCAGGTGGAATGTTAATGTCAGAAAATGTTTGGGGTGTTACACGTAGGGGGTTACTTGCCTGTTTGTTACGCCGAAGAATTCTGCCTAGATTGGGGATTGTGGGCATACAACTTGCTACATGTGTTGGAATGTTTTGAAACACCTCCCTCAAAACTGAGCCACAGGGTTCATTGGAGGTGGATGCCAGGGCTTTAATTTCATTTATATTCTCCCTTACCTCTATCTCCATTGCAGAGGCAGAATGGTATTCTCGGTGGTCCTTTCAACAGTGTCACCAAGAGTAACCGCTCTGCCTGTGCAATAGGATGAGTAATAATGCACACACCTCCAATGACACCTGGGCTCAGTTAATCTTTCCTTACAATAAACGTAGCCACTGTGACTTAACAGTCTATTTCCACGGCTTGATTGTATACATTTGGCTTCTTTTCTTGCTGCCATTCTCTGTAGAAAGAAGAAAAAGAGAAAAGGATTGTTTTAGTGATTTTAAGTGTGGTTGTTTTTAAAACTATTTTGCCTGCAAGTGAAAAGTTAGTGCACATTGTTTATTTTACAGCTTTATTTTTTAACATAATTGTACCAGGCTTTAATTGCATTGGCTTGATAATGTTTTTTTGGAATTGTTTCCTGCTTTTGTTCCTTTGATGAAAAAAAGGTTCATTTTGGTTCGATTTTACAGAATGGTAAAGGTTACCTTTTTTTAGGTTTTTCTGTTGTCTTTTTGGAAAGGCCTGGTGTATATGCTGGCTTTTTGGGGATTTTTCTTTCAGTTCTTCACTTTGTTGTGTTTGGTGGTTTTGATTCTGTGGTTCTGTAAAAAGTGAAGAAATGTTAATAGTTTGTTGTTTGGCTATTTTTTGTTTTGCAAATAGCCTGCAAAGAAATTGATTAGTGCTTTTGTCGTTGAAAAAAAGTCATTTTGCTTTTGTTTATGAGGCTGACATTTTTACTGCAAAGATACTTTGTAAAATAAGATGATTCTGTACTGGAAACCTGCAAAAAGAAACAATAATGTTGTTTTTGATTATTTTTACCTTGTATAGTTTGGCTTCTCCAGTGGTGATTACTTTTTTTTTTTACTTTGATTGAGGATGTGTTCCTCTATTCTTGCTGGTTTATATGGTTTAATCTGCTGAGAAGGTAAAAGAAAAAAAAATATTTGACTGTATGCTTGACAAATAACAAATAAAAATATAAAATTTACTGTTTAAAATGTATTTTTTAAAATTTAAGTACAATCAATTTTCCCCCTGTCGGAGTAGGAATAGTAAATTTGCCCCCCACCACCATCCAGCACTTTCCCTGAGGCAAGCACAAGTCGGAGTAGGAATAGTAAATTTGCCCCCACCACCTTCCAGCAATTTCCCTGAGGCAAGCACCGGTCGGAGTAGGAATAGTAAATTTGTCCCCACCAGCATCCAGCACTTTCCCCGAGGCAAGCACAGGTCGGAGTAGGAATAGTAAATTTGCCCCCACCACCATCCAACACTTTCCCTGAGGCAAGCACCTGTCGGAGTAGGAATAGTAAATTTGCCCCCACCACCATCCAACACTTTCTCTGAGAAAAGCACTTGTCGGAGTAGGAATAGTAGGAATAGTAAATTTTCCCCCACCACCATCCAGCACTTTCCCTGAGGCAAGTACAGTTCGGAGTAGGAATAGTAAATCTGCCCCCACCACCATCCAGCACTTTCCCTGAGGCAAGCACAGTTCGGAGTAGGAATAGTAAATTTGCCCCCAACACCATCCAGCGCTTTCCCTGAGGCAAGCACAGGTCGGAGTAGGAATAGTACATTTGCCCCCACACCATCCAGCGCTTTCCCCGAGGCAAGCACAGGTCGGAGTAGGAATAGTAAATTTTCGCCCACCACCATCCAGCACTTTCCCTGAGGCAAGCACCTGTCGGAGTTGGAATGGTAAATTTGCCCCACCATCATCCAACACTTTCCCTGAGGTAATCACATGTCGGAGTAGGAATAGTAAATTTCCCCCCACCACTATCCAACACTTTCCCTGAGCCTGTTTCCTGAGGCAAAGTCATGAAGGTATTAAATTAGTTATATTTTAAACATAATTCTGACCTGTGTCTGCTAATGTTTTATTTCTGAGATCAATAAAGTTTTTTTTCTTTTTTTTTCGAACAGATTATTGTTAATATTTTACTTACATTTCAGTCTGTAAAGGTTTGTTTCTTCCTGCTAGGTATTTGGTGTTGATTTAAGTCCAATATCGGTTAATATCAAAAGTAAAATGTAATTTTTTTTTTTTTCTAGCTTATGTGCTTTTTAAATATACGTACATTTTGTTCCTTTATTCACTTACTTTTTAACTGCAAGATAATTTTTTGAATATCTGCTTTAGATTGGTGGCTGCTTTTCAAAATAAATAAATGCTGTAAATTAATTAAAAATTATATTGTAAGTACTTGTGATTTAGGTGTCAATATTTTGATGCTGTTTTATTGTAAACGTACACTTACTTCAGACTGTAGATGGCAGTGTTCAATTTGACAAGCGGCGAAATTCTCCAGCTACTCTTGCTGTGTGTGGTCACCTTGGAAGTCAGTTTACCACTGAGCACAAAATGGTGGTCGGCTTCTTTTATACGTTTTTTGAGGGTAAACGACAATTTAAAAGAAAATATGTATTGGAAACAGTTTTTTCGCGTGATTCACAACCTGACTGAATGTATATTTTTTTTGTCATGTGCAAAAATGTTTGTTTATACATTCCTTTTCAGAATGTCAGCCATTTTGTGTTGTTGCTGGCACAGGGACTGTAATAAAAATAGTTGAAGGACTTCCGTTTTATGTTCTTCGAAAAAGATTGTATGTATAATCTCTTTTTGACTCTGAGAGTGGTGTGGTTTTTTTTGTAAAATGTTTAAAATTTATGTTTAATTTTCCCCGTTTTTTAGAACATTTTTATAGATTTTAATTATTAATACTCAGGTATTTTAATGGATAGGTACTTTAAAATTAATACCTGGGTATTAATAATCTCCCCCACCCAAAACCCCTATTTCCCTTGCATCCCATCCGAGGGGATGGTTTGAAATAAAATAAATATTTATTTAGAGATAAATAATAAAAATACAGTATGGTTGTAATGGTATGCGTAGTATTAGTATGCATTGTAATGGTATGCATTGTAATGGTAGTTTTAATGTATCTCAATGTACATGCGTTGTAATGATATGCGTTGTAAAAACATGCAAAGTAATGGTATTTGCGTTGTAAAAACTGTGATGTTAAAACATGCGTTGTAATGTTATGCGTTGTAACGGGACGACATGGAAGTACCAAACTACACACCGACACTGCAGTGGCAGGTCTGAGTTACATTTATAGGCTGCTCATGTGGGTGGCACAATCAGTGTTGCAGGCCCACTAACTAAATAAAAATATGCCAATCATGGATTCACCAATCCATAAACATTACAGGGAGAGCATATGCACGTTAGCGCCGATCAGCGGTGATAAAGTGCCCAGAGTCATAAAACCAACAAAAACAGGGTCCAAAACAGTAGGCCAAAATAGCAAATTGTCTGGTGATATACCCGCTGGACAAGCCAGGTCTAACAGTCTGCATACTTGGTTGCCCAATGCGCAAAGGAATGTCCCATAATCCAGGTCACCGTCTAGGACTCTAGACTGCTCATACAACCTGCATTAAAAGAGAAAATACATTAGGTCTGGCATACGCACATACCCCTGTCAATACCACCCCTTCCCCTCTGGACAGGTCGCGCCATAAGCGCATTTATTTTCTGACATAGTGCTCACAACAACGCGACCTCCAACTTCCAATCCTACGTATATGATCCCAGACCAACCCCAAATTCGCCGCTGCTGCCCCTATCCGAAAAGAGTGCATCCCAAATGCAGCAGGATCTTTCCCCAGCTGATGTAACCCCCATACACAGCACCACCAGAAGCTGAAAAGCAGACATCGGTCTGCCTCCCTCGTGAAAGAAAACCACCTTGTATCGCTGCCCCGGCCAGGCCTGAGAACGCTGCCACTCCTGCACTGGGCACACTGCCTCGCTCCCCCCTTTTCACAACCAAACCCATCTTCCCCTACCCTGCTGATTGGTTTTAGATCAGCGCAACCATATCCCCATCCCGCCCCGGGTCAGCGCGCTCTCTCTTCCGCATGCAATACTCCCGCTGCCCTTGGCGACCCCAACAACTCTGAAACTCGAAAAACCCCAACAAACATCCACACCATGCAAAGCCGAAAAACGGCTACCTCAAACTCATCGTTACAACATGCAGGTAAAATCGCCAACAGTTTCCCCAACAATTTGAATGTGATTGCCACCCTCGGTGACACCCTCCCCCCACCCCTTTGTCTGCCCCAGCCTTTCAACATCCGGCCTGAAATCCCATCCCCGGCAGGGTCAAAACCCCAATGCAGCTTGCCGTAGAATAAAACCCCAGCCAACTTGCCCCCAATGGTGGTAGGTGATAAATCCTAGTCAATACAAAAAAAAGAACAAACAAAACACTCTCCTCTTGACCTCCTCCCGATCCTGGTCCCAGCCATGCGTCACATTTCCTTTGAACGCCCAGAACTTGCTCCACGTCAACCCGTAGCTCTTCCTGGTGGATGCAGCCAACGATGCCTCAACCAGACTGACGACCCTCACTCGCCAATCTCCCAAACATCTTTGGGTAGCAGCGTCTTGACAGCGTCCTCCCCAGCACCAAGGTTCGGAAGCATTCCAACTGCGAACTAGATAAAGCATCCGCAATGTTATTCTGCACTCCTGGTACATGCTTAGCTTTGAAAACAATGTTCATATCAGCATAAAATGTCTCAACAACCGCAGCACCCGCAGGTCCCTGGCCCTTTGTCTGTTAAATAACTCCACCACTGTCATGTTGTCAACATGGAAAAGCTCGGTTCGGTTTGCCATCTCTCCGCCCCACACTTGCAGTTCAACCAACAAAGGAAAAAATTCTAAAAAGGCAATGCTGCGCCCCTGAAGCATCCAATGTTCTGGCCAGCACTCAGCACACCAACCCCCATCCCAAAAAAAAAAAAACCATGGGCACCAGCCGTATCAGAAAATATCTGTTGTCATCCTAGAAATACATAGGTACTCCATTGAAATCCTCAAAAAATGTCATCCACACCCCCAAGCCAGTCCTGACTGCCGTGGAAATCCTGACCCTGTGGTGCGGCAAAGTCGCTCCAGACATGGCCATGCCCAGCCACCTGCAAAAAGTTCAACCTGTACCATGCGACAAGCAAAGTTCAAAAACCCAATCAGCTTCTGTACTTTCCGGAGCTTAATCCTGCGCTCACCCATCACTTCCAACAAGAAGCCCTGAATCTCCCTCACCTTGTCCTGTGGCAGTCTTGCTACCATCAAACCGTATCCATCTCAATGCCCAGGAACGTCAACACCACCAGTGGACCCTCTGTCTTCTCAGGCGCCAAAAGCATCCCAAATCACTCCACCATCCTTTGGAAACGTTGCAGTGCCTTCAGGCACTCGCCCGAATCCTTCTGTCCCACAAACAAAAAATCATCTAGGTAGTGAGACACCTCCCTGTGGCCACTAGATTTTGTGAAGACCCATTGTAGGAAGGTATTGAAGGCTTCAAACAGCGCACAGGAGATACCACAACCCATTGGCCACACCTTGTCCACGTAGAGAGCCCCTCCAAACTACATGCCCACCAATTGAAAATCCTCAGGGTGTATGGGGAGTAAACGAAATGTCGACTTGATGTCACATTTCGCCAACTCGGCCCCCCAACCACAGCTCTGCACCAGTGCCACTGCATTGTCCACCGACGCGTACAACACCCTGGAATCCTCCTCGGCGATGTAGTCATTCACTGATGCCCCTTCGGGAAACTCTCCCTCCACTTTCTGTGGCACCACCCCCAGGGGAGACACAATCAAGTCCGCCATGGGCCATTCGGTAAACGGCCCTGCTATCTTGCCCTCCGCTACCTCCTTGGCCAGCTTAGCTGCCACAATTTCTGGAAATTCCTTGGCTGACCACAATTTGTAAGTCCACCTGCACCCCCTAGGACCCTGATACCCAATCCGAAAACCCTCCATGAAACCCCTTTCAAGCCGCAAAGCTTCCTCCCTCTCCGCATAAATCGCAAGCTAAGTTGATAGGGCTTCGACTATAATGGGAGTAATTGCCTTTTGTCCCAGGGTGCCCCTGCTGACCCTTCCCCCGGGACTCCTTCCACTGTTCGACTGGTCTGGCCAGGGTAAAATATTGGGTAATGGTGTGTCTGCCCCTTCATTTGGAACACTCGTGCTTGAACTTGCACGGGTGAGGGAACAGAACCCCTTGTTATAATTCCAGAATGCCCAAACATTGGTTCCTGCTGGCTTTGGAGTGTAGCTCGCCCCCTGTGGTGCGGGCTTGGGCTGAAAAGGCCAATATGTGAAGGGCAATCCGCTAGCTGTGTGTGTGGAAGCAGCAGACCGAGTAGATGACATCCACTGCATCAGAGTTCAGAGTCCGACTCTCCCCAGGGCTTGTCCGGGTTCAGGCACACCCATGCCCCGAACTCTTCGTCATAGCTAAGCCATGCAAAACCCACGAAATGCATTTGGGCCTTCCTGATTATGTCCATATATTTGAACAATGCTATCGCCCTGTCCCAATGCTTCTCACAGTAAATAATTGCATAGATCAGAAAACCAGATTGTTGGACTTGGCCCTTTTTGCAGGGTTATCCCCAAACTTTTTGCTTCTTCCTACTATTTTTTCCTGACCTGCTGTTGTTGGCTTTATGACTCTGGGCACTTTACCACTGCTGATCAGTGCTAGAGTGCATATGCTCTCTGTGTAAATTGTTATTATGATTGGTTCTCCCTGATTGGCATATTTGATTTACTAGTAGGTCCCTAGTAAAGTGCACTAAGTGTGCCAGGGCTGGTAAATCAAACGCTACTAATGGGCCTGCAGCACTGATTGTGCCACCCACATGAGTAGCCCTGAAATGATGTCTCAGGCCTGCCACTGCAGTGCCTGTGTGCAGTTTGTTAACTGCCATGACGACCTGGCAAGTACACCCACTTGCCAGGCCCTAACTTTCCCTTTTCTTACATGTTAGTCATCCCTAAGGCAGGCCCAAGGTACCCCTGTGGGCAGGGTGCAGTGTATGTGAAAGGCAGGACATGCCCTGTTGTGTGTGGCATGTCCTGATAGTGAAATACTGCCAATTTCGTTTTTCACTATTGAAAGGCTATCTTGCCCCATAGGATAGAATGGGAGTTCATTTATAACATCTTATAAATATAACTTCCTATTGGAACAAGATGGAGAAATAAAGTTTAGGCTCTCTGAACTCAGAATTTAATAACACATCTTTTAGTAAAGAAGTTTTTTAAATTGTGTGTTTGAAAATGCCACTTTTAGAAAGTATGCATTTTCTTATTTAACCATTCTGTGTGCCTCTGCCTGTTTGTGTATTGACTGTCTGGTTTTGGAGTGACAGGGGCTGGGGAGGTGCATTCTCTCAGACAGCCACCGGGGGGGGGGGGGGTTTGATGTGTGTCCTGCCTTTCCTGAATGAGTCAGGGCTGGGCTGAATAGACCTGGGCTGCATTCAGAATAGGGGCAGGAGTTCTCACTAGCACCTGAATAGGCCTGGTCTGCATTTAGAGTGGTGGGAGGAGATTTCCCTTGCACCTGAATAGGGCCTGTCTGCCTTACACAATGCTGTCTCCACCTCCTGCTGGGCAGCTGCACCAGAGAGGACAGAACTGGTTTGGACTGGGCTCAGAGACCCTTGCACAAAGAGAACAAAGACATTTTGGGGTATACGTATTAGACCTAAAACCCCTGAACTTTAGACTACTTCTGGAATCAAGAGGAACTTTTGCCAAGGAGAAGAGATGGAGGAACTGAGGAGAAGTACTGCCCTTGCTGTGTGTCTGGGGTTGGCCTGCAGTTGCTGTTTTCTGCCATGGAAAGGAGAAGGACTTTGCTGTGTGCTGTGTCCCCTGCTTGTGGAGCTTGCCTCCTGTTTTGAAGTCTCATGAACACAAAGACTTCACCCCCAGCTCCCCTGAACTTCCTTGCTGGGAGTTCTGACCTGCCAAGAGGTGCCTGTGACTGTCTTAGGCCTCTGGAGGTTGTTTCTGCTATTGGGAGCTGGAAAAGCAACGCAACAACAAGGAAATCGACGCATCGCTCTTCTTGCGACAGTTTTTCCAATGCAACCCCGTGGTGCGAGAAGAATCTCCCCGCATCGCCGCGCCGCTGCCAAAACCAACGCAGTGCTTGTCGCCACAGCAAGAATCGACGCATCGAGGGATCGCGGCTGAAAAGGTCGACGCAGCGCCGCTCGCAGCATCGTTCGCCAATGCATCCCGGATTTCCATGCAACGTCCCTGTGCGGCAAGTTTTCCCCGACGCATCACCCGCGGATCGGAGTCGTCTCAGAACCGACGCATCGCTCCCCTGTGTACAGCGGAACTGTTGCATCGCATCCTCGAAGGTCTCAGGAACTACGCATCTCTTTGTTTTTCGACACTTCTCATCGCTGCGGCTGTTTGGCTTGGTGAATTTTGTTGCAACAACAGGTACTTTGCAAAAAATCACACATCCATAGTTTTCTAGGGACTCACTTGCTAAAACCTTTTGAAAGTCATTTTTCTTAATACTTGTATGTTGGATTCTTGTCGTTTTGGTCTTGTTAAGTTTAGATAAAGATACTTTATTTTTTCTAAACCTGTGTGGTGTCCATTTGTGGTGTTATTACTGTGTTACTGTGAGTGTTGGTACAAATACTTTACACATTGCCTTTAGGATAAGCCTGTCTGCTCGTGCCAAGCTACCAAGGGGGTGAGAAGGGGTTATCTAAAGTGTGTATCCCCTTTACCCTGACTAGAAGCAAGGGTCCCTATTTGGACAAAGGTACCTACCTCTGCCAACTAGAGATCCCCATTTCTAACACTGGTGGTCAGCGGTGAGGATTTGAACTTGTATTTGTACTTGACCCACAGTGATTGGTGTACATTACTAGTTTAGCGCAGACCACCACGCAACCACATACTGTTTTATTTTTGTTCTATTTTTGATCTGACCCATGAGTATCCACGCACCATGTCTCTGAGTAGTAAACCAGCAAGTGAGGCTGCAGAATTAGAGTTTGACATTGAAATGTTAAGTAGTTACAAAGTAGAGCAACTCAAGCAGTTCTGCGGGAGCTTTGGAAGTCCCATGAGGAGCAACTCTAGGAAAGAGGAGGTACAGAAGGCCTTAGGGGCCTGGTGTGAGGCCAGAGAAGCTGGGGAGACAGATGTTGCAGATGTGGATGGGGGTGTGCCAGAAGGCCGTTTCAGATCCCAGGATTGGAATGTTGGGAGAGAAGCCTCTAGGGCTGACAGCAATCATTCTTCCAGGAATTTTTCTCCAGAGGATTTGAAGGAAAGGCAAAGGGCCAGGGATCATGAATTGAAGGTCATGAGACTAAAGGCAGAGGAGAGCAAGAACGCTTGTGCCTTGGAAGAAAGGAAGTTGCTTTTAGCACATGAATTGAGAATGAGAGAGCTTGATATGGAGCTCCAGAGGCTTGAGGCCATGAGTGTCTTAGCCAAGAAAAAGGAAAAGTGTTTAGCTCATGAAGTGAGCTTGGCTGGGTTGGAGGTGGAGTCCAGCTCAGATGGTGGCAGCAAAAATGTAGTGTCTAGTGCTGAGAGAGTAGTACACACCCAGAGATGTGGCGCCTGACTTGAAGGAGGGGGTTGACATACACCAAAGGGTTCAGGGTTATGAGGTAGCTCCAGTGGTACACAATGTCCCTAAGGAGGATTGGGGATCTGGCACAGGGGTTCATATTCCTAGTGGTGGGAGGGATATCTACCGACTCTAGATGAGAGGTGCAGGGAGAGGGGTTCCCCCATGGTAGAAGCCTTGGTATGTGAGTATGGAGCCCTCCCAGAAGAGTGTGGGTTGAGTGACAGAAACAGTCAGACACTGTTTTGCCAGTCTCAGGAGGGTGATGTGATGTACTTGTGTGAGGCACTGGATGGTGAAGCAAAGAGTAGCTTGGTCAACACTTGTGTGGGGCTGGATGATTCAATTGTTGGAGAGCATATTTTAAGTCCTTGTTTTCCAGAGCTATGCCAACAGCCGGTGGAGTGTGGGTTCTCTGACCCAGGGGGCTTGCACTGGAGGTAGACCTTTTGGTGGATTCCAGAGGGTCTGAAGAAGCTTTTGGGAGTGATCCTGAAGGGGTGGGTCAGGGTTTCCCCAACCAAGTCAGGTAGGGAAGGTTTGTGGTAGCCCAGAAAGGTCCCAGAGTAGTGGGAGGGGTATAGGGTCCCACGTCCTGTCTCAGAGGAGAAGGAGTGGGAGTGGACTGTGTCCCAAGGTGCCTGAAACCCAGTCCCCGGGCCTGGTTGGATCCATGAGTGAACACCAGGAGGGGGGCCTAGTCTGTACCGAGAGCCAGCCCCTGAGGGGGACCCCAAAGTGTCCGGTGGACTGGGGGGGGACTGCTGTGGCAAGCATCCCACCAGTTCTGGTGTCTGGCTTCACCGCTCCAGTGGGGAGGTTGCATGAGTCCAGAGAAAAGGGTAAGGTGGGACGCTGTCCCCAGTGGAAGGACCAGTGGGTCAGGGGTTGCCAGCTCTGAGGTCAGAGCACCCCATGACTGACCCTGGTGAGGTCACTTCTGGCCTGGGGGTCTTCATGCTCTGTCAAGTGGACAGGACGCTGGAGACCAGCGCCAGGCAGACTCTTGTACAACTCATGAGGAGTGTGTTTCCCCTGGCGGGGGGTTGGTGTACTCCTCCGGAAGTCCTGGGTTGCCAGGCACAGGTCTAGCCTAAGGGTACAGACCCTGGGTTGGAGGACCAGGTTCAGGGTGTCCCTCCTGACCTGGAGGAAGGGTCGACTGCTAACAGTGCCCCTACCAAGTTGTCTTCTGGGGGTACCGCTCCAGGCGGGAGGGTGCAGAGCCCCAGGGAGGAAGACAGGGTGTGGGAGAGCCCACCCCAGTCTCTTGTCCAGCCGCAGGGTACAGACCCTGGGCTGGTGGGCCAGTGTCAGGATGCCATACCTGACTTGGCAGGAGGTAGAGTGGAGAAAGGGTGCCAGGCACCTGGGGCTCCCGCCCCCATTTTCTGATGCCACAGAGGTTAGAGAGGCCTGAAAGGCATGAGGCCTGGCTCTCATCACAGACAGTTGTCAGTGACCACTGTGGCTTGCTGTCCTGGTGGACAGAGTTGCACCTGGGAGGGGGGCAGGAGTCACACCACGGGGGTGGACTGGGCCACACCACTATGTTGGATATGTGGGTACTGTCTGCCTGTTGGGACACATCTGTGAGCAAAGTAAGTTTAGGCGCTGCAAAGATGGGGTCCACAGGTGAGGAGAAGGGTTCCCCATGGGTCAGCTTAGTGGGCCCTGAGAGTATGGATAGAGGGATCCAACTAGGTTCAGGAAGGCGTAGAACGGGAATAGACCCCTGCTTTTGCGGGCCAGGTTCCATGTTCGATAGCCCCAAGCAGGGAAGCCCATCGAGGTATGGATTTGTCTACCCTGGCTTTATGCAAAAAGAACAATTGATGGACAGAATGCAGAACAATGTCATACATCCACCCCAGTACAGAGATCTGGGCCTAAATCCATAGTTTTTTTGCGCACCATGCCATTCCAGTTTGGACTCAGCCATATGCAAATCACTCTTGACCCTGCGCCCAATGGGAACAGTCCAGCCCGAACTGCCAGGCCAGGTCCTCCCTGGACTGGAAACAAGCATCGTAAGACCGGTTTCAGGGATTCACCCCTCATCAGCCAAGATAGCATGACTCCAGGGGCATGGAGAGCACAGGACCCACGTCTGTGCATCCCCGTCCCACTCAGGGTGACAAATGCAAAAGAACAATTGATGGACAGAATGCATAACAATGTCATACCTTCACCCCAGTACAGAGATCTGGGCCTAAATCCATCGTTTTTTGCTCACCATGCCATTCCAGTTTGGACCCAGCCATATGCAAATCAGTCTTGACCCTGCGCCCAATGGGAACAGTCCAGCCCGAACTGCCTGGCTAGGTCCTCCCTGGGCTGGAATCAAGCATCCTAGGACCGGTTTCGGGGTTTCATCCCTCATCAGCCAGGATAGCATGACTCCAGGGGCATGGAGAGCACAGAACCCACGTCTGGGCATCCCCGTCCCACTCAGGGTGACAAATGCAAAAAGAACAATTGATGGACAGAATGCAGAACAATGTCATACATTCATCCCAGTACAGATATCTGGGCCTAAATCCATCGCTTTTTTGCTCACCATGCCATTCCAGTTTGGACCCAGCCATATGCAAATTAGTCTTGACCCTGAGCCCAATGGGAACAGTCCAGCCCGAACTGCCAGGCCAGGTCTTCTCTGGACTGGAAACAAGCATCCTACGACTGGTTTTGGGGTTTCACCCCTCATCTGCCAGGATAGCTTGACTCCAGTGGCATGGAGAGCACGGGACCCACATCTTGGCATACCCATCACACTCAGGGTGACTAATGCAAAAAGAACAATTGATTGACAGATTGCAGAACAATGTCATACTTTCACCCCAGTACAGAAATCTGGGCCTAAATCCATCGTTTTTTTGCTCAACATGCCATTCCAGTTTGGACCCAGCCATATGCAAATCAGTCTTGACCCTGCGCCCAATGGGAACAATCCAGCCCGAACTGCCAGGCATGATCCGCCCTGGACTGGAAAATGATGGGTATGCCAAGACGTGGGTCCCTTGCTAACTGTGCCACCGGATTCAAGCTAGCAAGGCTTGTTGTATTCCTCTTAGGGTGTCCATAAACGGGCTTTCCAGTATCATGTCCTTATATAGGCACAATTCGCCCTGCCCTTATATAGGCATAAAATCCCAGCCCTTATTTAGGCATTAAACCGTGCACTCCAAATACAGGCATGGTCTCTGACATCCGTCCACCCTAACGTCACAACGAGTTCATGAAGAACAAACCCTTAGGCTGCGGGAGTTTCCCTAGCCCAGGACTATTGATTTCTTCAAGGCCTCATATATTATGCATGAACCATTATTCCTTAGGGGTTCATTCATGACGTCTTCCGCTGTCCAATTCACGTCAATGCTAACATTGTGAGGTACTTCTAAGGGATAAATATACCTTCCCTAGCCCCTGTAAATCAGAGGAGACCTCGACTTCAGAGGAGCCCGTTTCCCGGCCTGACGCACTGAGAAGACGCTGTCATCCCTGCACGCAGAGAGTCCAGCTTCCAGTGATCTGACTTCCCTTGCGGGGTGTTGGAGTTCGAGTCTGGCAAAGAGATTCCTACCTCTCTCATTCTTCAGGTATGGAGCTGACAAGAACCTAGAGGGACTCTTGGCATACTTGGCATACTTGGCATACATGGCATACTAGACTTAACATACTCTTAGTATACCATAGTAAGGAATACTTCACCTATTTCATACCTCTCCCTACACCTAGGTTAGGTTAGGAACATTGGGGTAGAACTAGATTAGAAACGCATCATATGAGTACTCGCATTTTTAGTCTGTGTTATTTATGTATCAGCATATGTACTAAAAGATAATGCTAACGCAGTATTATTTATTTCTACTGCTCACACTGTACATTATTTATCTTGCATACTGTCTTGTGATCGTAACAGCACATTTTACTTACACCAGAAACAAGACTGTTCAATAAACCTTTTATTGAAACGCCCGTCTATTCTTTCTGTATAACTTTGAAGAAAACTAAGCATGCACGATTGAGCTGAGTGAAATAGTTATCTATTGTTTCCACGACTCTGGGACACGTTCTGATTCTAAAGGGAAACACAGTGGTCATGTTTTTCGGCTGCCAGAAACTACTCCCTTCTTGTTGTCAAGGAGTTTCTAGTGGCCTCTGAGCTAGCTGGCACAAGTAATTAAGTTTAATATACTCGATAGGGACATACTGACCTTAGTCCTATGTCAAACCTATAGGATATATTATTCCAATGCGCAGAGCCTATTAGGGAAATAGGAGCTACACTACAGGCTGATGAGGGGTAATACCCCAAAACCGGTCCGAGGATGCTTGCTTCCGGTCCAGGGAGGACCTGGCTTTCCAGCATGGTCTGGACTGTTCCCATGAGGCACAGGGTTAAGACTGATTTGGATATGGCTGGGTCTAAACTGGGGTGGCATGGTGAGCAAAAGAACAATAGATTTCAACCAGATCTCTTGACTGGGGGTGAATGTATGATTCATTCAGCATTCCGTCCATCAATTGTTTGCGTAGCACTTTTCACCCTAAGTGGGATGGGAATGCCCAGATGTGGGTCCCTTGCTCACTTTGCCACTGGATTCAAGCTAGCCTGGCTGATGAGGAGTAATACCCAGAAACCGGTCCCAGGATGCTTGTTTCCAGTCCAGGGAGGACCTGGCTTGGCAGTTCGGTCTGGACTGTTCCCATGAGGCACAGGGTCAAGACTGATTTGTATATGGCTGGGTCTAAACTGGAGTGGCATGGTGAGCAAAAGAATGATGGATTTCACCCAGATTTCTTGACTCAAGGTGAATGTATGATTCATTCAGCATTCCATCCATCAATTGTTTGCGTAGCACTTTTCGCCCCAAGTGGGATGGGAATGCCCAGATGTGGGTCCCTTGCTCACTTTGCCACTGGATTCAAGCTAGCCTGTCTGATGAGGGGTAATACCCCAAAACTTGTCGCAGGATGCTTGTTTCCGGTCCAGGGAAGACCTGGCTTGGCAGTTCGGTCTGGAATATTCCCATGAGGCACAAGGTCAAGACTAATGTGCATATAACTGGGTCTAAACTGGGTGGCATGGTGAGCAAAAGAACGATGGATTTCACCCAGATCTCTTGAGTGGGGGTGAATGTATGATTCATTCAGCATTCCGTCCATCAATTGTTTGTGTAGCACTTTTCGCCCTAAGTGGGATGGGTATGCCCAGACGTGGGTCCCTTGCTCACTATGTCACTGGATTCAAGTTAGCCTGGCTGATGAGGGGTAATACCCCGAACCCGGTCCCAGGATGCTTGTTTCCAGTCCAGGGAGGACCTGGCTTGGCAGTTCAGTCTGGATTGTTCCCATGAGGCACAGGGTCAAGACTGATTTGTATATGGCTGGATCTAAACTGGGGTGGCATGGTGAGCAAAAGAAAAATGGATTTCACCCAGATCTCTTGACTGGGGTTGAATGTATGATTCATTCAGCATTCCGTCCTTCAATTGTTTGCGTAGCACTTTTCACCCTAAGTGGGATGGGTATGCCCAGACGTGGGTCCTTTGCTCACTGTGCCACTGGATTCAAGCTAGCCTGGTTGATGAGGGGTAATACCCCGAATCCAGTCCCAGGATGCTTGTTTCCGGTCCAGGGAGGACCTGGCTTGGCAGTTCGGTCTAGACTGTTCCCATGAGGCACAGGGTCAAGACTGATTTGCATATGGCCTTGTCTAAACTGGGGTGGCATGGTGAGCAAAAGAACAATAGATTTCACCCAGATCTCTTGACTGGGGGTGAATGTATGATTCATTTAGCATTCCGTCCATCAATTGTTCGCGTAGCACTTTTCGCCCTAAGTGGGATGGGTATGCCCAGACATGGGTCCCTTGCTCACTGTGCCACTGGATTCAAGCTAGCCTGGCTGATGAGGGGTAATCCCCAAAACCGGTCCAGCATGCTTGTTTCCGGTCTAGGGAGGACCCGGCTTGGCAGTTCAGTCTGGACTGTTCTCATGAGGCACAGGGTCAAGACTGATTTGCACATGGCTGGGTCTAAACTGGGGTGGCATGGTGAGCCTTCGAACAATGGATTTCACCCAGATCTCTTGACTGGGGTGAATGTATGATTCATTCAGCATTCTGTCCTTCAATTGTTTGCGAAGCACTTTTCGCCCTAAGTGGGATGGGTATGCCCAGACGTGGGTCCCTTGCTCACTGTACCACTGGATTCAAGCTAGCCTGGCTGATGAGGGTTAATACCCAGAAACAGGTCCCAGGATGCTTGTTTCCGGTCCAGGGAGTACCTGGCTTAGCAGTTCGGTCTAGACTGTTCCCATGAGGCACAGGGTCAAGACTGATTTGCATATGCTGGGTCTGAACTGGGGTGGCATGGTGAGCAAAAGAACGATGGATTTCACCCAGATGTCTTGACTGGGGGTGAATGTATGATTTATTCAGCATTGCGTCCATAAATTGTTTGCGTAGCACTTTTCGCCCTAAGTAGGATGGGTATGCCGTTGGATTCAAGTTATCCTGGCTGATGAGGGGTAATACCCCGACCCCGAACCCGGTCCCGGGATGCTTGTTTCCGGTCCAGGGAGGGCCTGGTTTGGTCGTTCGTTCTGGACTGTTCCCATGAGGCACAGGGTCAAGACTGATTTGCATATGCTGGGTCTGAACTGGGGTGGCAGGGTGATCAAAAGAACGATGGATTTCACCCAGATCTCTTGACTATGGGTGAATGTATGATTCATTCAGCATTCCGTCTATCAATTGTTTGCGTAGCACTTTTTGCCGTAAGTGGGATGGGTATGCCCAGACGTGGATCCCTTGCTCACTGGGCCACTGGATTCAAGCTAGCCTGGCTGATTACAGGTAATACCCCGAAACCGGTCCCAGGATGCTTGTTTCCGGTCCAGGGAGGACCTGCCTTAGCAGTTCGGTCTGGACTGTTCCCATGAGGCACAGGGTCAGGACTGATTTGCATATGGCTGGGTCTAAACTTGGGTGGCATGGTGAGCAAAAGAACGATGGATTTCACCCAGATCTCTTGACTGGGGGTGAATGTATGATTCATTCAGCATTCTGTCCATCAGTTGTTTGCGTAGCACTTTTTGCCCTAAGTGGGATGGGTATGCCCAGACTTGGGTCCCTTGCTCACTGTGCCACTGGATTCAAGCTAGCCTGGCTGATGAGGGGTAATACCTCGAAACCGGACCCAGGATGCTTGCTTCTGGTCAAGGGAGGACCTGCCTTGGCATTTCGGTCTGGCCTGTTCCCATGAGGCACATGGTCAAGACTGATTTGCATATGGCTGGGTCTAAACTGGGGTGGCATAGTGAGCAAAAGAATGATGGATTTCACCCAGATCTCTTGACTGGGGGTGAATGTATGATTTATTCAGCATTCCGCCCATCAATTGTTTGCGTAGCACTTTTCGCCCTATTTGGGATGGGCATGCCCAGATGTGGGTCCCTTGCTCACTCTGCCACTGAATTCAAGCTAGCCTGGCTGATGAGGGGTAATACCCCGAAACCGGTCCAGGGACGCTTGTTTCCGGACCAGGGAGGACCTGGCTTGGCAGTTCCTTCTGGACTGTTCCCATGAGGCACAGGGTCAAGACTGATTTGCATATGGCTGGATCTAAGCTGGGGCGTCATGGTGAGCAAAAGAAAAATGGATTTCACCCAGATCTCTTGACTGGGGTGAATGTATGATTCATTCAGCATTCCATCCATCAATTGTTTGCGTAGCACTTTTCGCCCTAAGTGGGATGGGTATGCCCAGACGCGAGTCCCTTGCTCACTGTGCCACTGGATTCAAGCTAGCCTGGCTGATATGGGGTAGTACCCAGAAACAGGTTCCAGGTTGCTTGTTTCCGGTCCAGAGAGAACCTGGCTTGGCAGTTCGGTCTGGACTGTTCCCATGAGGCACATGGTCAAGACTGATTTGCACATGGCTGGGTCTAAACTGGGGTGGGATGGTGAGCAAACGAGCGATGGATTTCACCCAGATCTCTTGACTAGGGTGAATGTATGATTCATTCAGCATTCCGTCCTTCAATTGTTTGCGTAGCACTTTTCGCCCTAAGTGGGATGGGTATGCCTAGACGTGGGTCCCTTGCTCACTGTGCCACTGGATTCAAGCTAGCCTGGCTGATGAGGGGTAATACGCCAAACCCGGTCCCAGGATGTTTGTTTCCGGTCCAGGGAGGACCTGGCTTGGTCGTTCGTTCTGGACTGTTCCCATGAGGCACAGGGTCAAGACTGATGTGCATATAACTGGGTCTAAACTGGGTGGCATGGTGAGCAAAAGAACAATGGATTTCATCCAGATCTCTGGACTGGGGTGAATGTATGATTCATTCAGCATTCCGTCCATCAATTGTTTTTGTAGCACTTTTCGCCCTAAGTGGGATGGGTATCCCCAGACGTGGGTCCCTTGCTCACTATGCCGCTGGATTCAAGTTAGCCGGGCTTATGAGGGGTAATTCCCCGAACCCTGTCCCAGGATGCTTGTTTCCGGTCCAGAGAGAACCTGGCTTGGCAGTTCGGTCTGGACTGTTCCCATGAGGCACATGGTCAAGACTGATTAGCACATGGCTGGGTCTAAACTGGGGTGGCATGGTTAGCAAATGAACAATGGATTTCACCCAGATCTCTTGACTGGGGTGAATGTATGATTCATTCAGCATTCCGTCCTTCAATTGTTTGCATAGCACTTTTCGCCCTAAGTGGGATGGGTATGCCCAGACGTGGGTCCCTTGCTCACTGTGCCACTGGATTCAAGCTAGCCTGGCTGATGAGGTGTAATACCCCGAATCCAGTCCCAGGATGCTTGTTTCCGGTCCACGGAGCACCTGGCTTGGCAGTTCGGTCTAGACTGTTCCCATGAGGCACAGGGTCAAGACTGATTTGCATATGGCTGGGTCTAAACTGGGGTGGCATGGTGAGCAAAAAAACGATGGATTTCACCCAGATGTCTTGACTGGGGTTGAATGTATGATTTATTCAGCATTCCGTCCATAAATTGTTTGCGTAGCACTTTTTGCCCAAAGTAGGATGGGTATGACCAGACGTGGCTCCCTTGCTCACTATGCCGCTGGATTCAAGTTAGCCTGGCTGATATGGGGTAATACCCCTTACCCGGTCCCAGGATGCTTGTTTCCGGTCCAGGGAGGACCTGGCTTGGTCGTTCTTTCTGGGCTGTTCCCATGAGGCACAGGGTCAAGACTGATTTGCATATGGCTGGGTCTAAACTGGGGTGGCAGGGTGATTAAAAGAACGATGGATTTCACCCAGATCTCTTGACTGGGGGTGAATGTATGATTCATTCAGCATTCCGTCTATCAATTGTTTGCGTAGCACTTTTTGCCGTAAGTGGGATGGGTATGCCCAGACGTGGGTCCCTTGCTCACTGTGCCACTGGATTCAAGCTAGCCTGGCTGATATGGGGTAATAGCCCGAAACCGGTCCCAGGATGCTTGTTTCCGGTCCAGGGAGGACCTGGCTTAGCAGTTCGGTCTGGACTGTTCCCATGAGGCACAGGGTCAGGACTGATTTGCATATGACTGGGTCTAAACTGGGGTGGCTTGGTGAGCAAAAGAACGATGGATTTCACCCAGATCTCTTGACTGGGGCTGAATGTATGAGTCATTCAGCATTCCTTCCATCAATTGTTTGCGTAGCACTTTTTGCCCTATGTGGGATGGGTATGCCCAGACGTGGGTCCCTTGCTCACTGTGCCACTGGATTCAAGCTAGCCTGGCTCATGAGGGGTAATACCCCGAAACCGGTCCCAGGATGCTTGTTTCTGGTCCAGGGAGGACCTGGCTTGGCAGTTCGGTCTGGACTGTTCCCATGAGGCACAGGGTCAGGACTGATTTGCATATGGCTGGGTCTAAACTGGGGCGACATGGTGAGCAAAAGAACAATGGATTTCACGCAGATCTCTTGACTGAGGGTGAATGTATGATTCATTCAGCATTCCATCCATCATTTGTTTGTGTAGCACTTTTTGCCCTAAGTGGGAGGGAATGCCCAGACGTGGGTCCCTTGCTCACTGTGCCACTGGATTCAAGCTAGCCTGGCTGATGAGGGGTAATACCCCGAAACCGGTCACAGGAGGCTTGTTTCCAGTCCAGGGAGGACCTGGCTTTGGCAGTTCGGTCTGGACTGTTCGCATGAGGCACAGGGTCAAAACTGATTTGCATATGGCTGGGTCTAAACTGGGGTGGCATGGTGAGCGAAAGAAAAATGGATTTCACCCAGATCTCTTGACTGGGGGTGAATGTATGATTCATTCAGCATTCCGTCCATCAATTGTTTGTGCAGCACTTTTTGCCCTATGTGGGATGGGTATGCCCAGACGTGGGTCCCTTGCTCATTGTGCCACTGGATTCAAGCTAGCCTGGCTCATGAGGGGTAATACCCGAAACCGGTCCCAGGATGCTTGTTTCCGGACCAGGAGGACCTGGCTTGACAGTTCAGTCTGGACTTTTCCCATGAGGCACAGGGTCAAGACTGATTTGTATATGGTTGGATCTAAACTGGGGTGGCATGGTGAGCAAAGGAAAATGGATTTCACCCAGATCTCTTGACTGGGGGTGAATGTATGATTCATTCAGCATTCCGTCCATCAATTGTTTGCGTAGCACTTTTCGGCCTAAGTGGGATCGTTATGCCCAGACATGGGTCCCTTGCTCACTGTGCCACTGGATTCAAGCTAGCCTGGCTGATGAGGGTAATACCCAGAAACAGGTCCCAGATTGCTTGTTTCCGGTCCAGAGAGAACCTGGCTTGGCAGTTCATTCTGGACTGTTCCCATGAGGCACATGGTCCAAGACTGATTTGCACATGGCTGGGTCTAAACTGGGGTGGCATGGTGAGCAAACCAATGATGGATTTCACCCAGATCTCTTGACTGGGGTGAATGTATGATTCATTCAGCATTCTGTCCTTCAATTGTTTGCATAGCACTTTTCGCCCCTAAGTGGGATGGGTTTGCCCAGACGTGGGTCCCTTGCTCACTGTGCCACTGGATTCAAGCTAGTCTGGCTGATGAGGGGTAATACCCCAAACCCGGTCCCAGGATGCTTGTTTCCGGTCCAGGGAGGACCTGGCTTGGTTGTTCGTTCTGGACTGTTCCCATGAGGCACAGGGTCAAGACTGATTTGCATATGGCTGCGTCTAAACTGGGGTGGCAGGGTGATCAAAAGAACAATGGATTTCACCCAGATCTCTTGACTGGGGTGAATTTATGATTCATTCAGCATTCCGTCTATCAATTGTTTGCGTAGCACTTTTTACCGTAAGTGGGATGGGTATGCCCAGACGTGGGATCCTTGCTCACTGTGCCACTGGATTCCATCTAGCCTGGCTGATTAGGGTTAATACCCCGAAACCGGTCCCAGGATGCTTGTTTCCGGTCCAGGGAGGACCTGGCTTAGCAGTTCGGACTGGACTGTTCCCATGAGGCACAGGGTCAGGACTGATTTGCATATGGCTGGGTCTAAACTGGGGTGGCATGGTGAGCAAAAGAACGATGGATTTCACCCAGATCTCTTGACTGGGGGTGAATGTATGATTCATTCAGCATTCTGTCCATCAATTGTTTGTGTAGCACTTTTCGCCCTAAGTGGGATGGGTATGCCCAGACGTGGGTCCCTTGCTCACTATGCCACTGGATTCAAGTTAGCCTGGCTGATGAGGGGTAATACCCCGAACCCATGTCCCAGGATGCTTGTTTCCAGTCCAGGGAGGACCTGGCTTGGCAGTTCGGTCTGGACTGTTCCCATGAGGCACAGGGTCAAGACTGATTTGCACATGGCTGGGTCTAAACTGGGGTGGCATGGTGAGCGAAAGAACAATGGATTTCACCCAGATCTCTTGACTGGGGGTGAATGTATGATTCATTCAGCATTCCGGCCATCAATTGTTTGCGTTGCACTTTTCGCCCTATGTGGGATGGGTATGCCCAGACGTGGGTCCCTTGCTCACTGTGCCACTAGATTCAAGCTAGCCTGGCTGATGAGGGGTAATACCCCGAAACCGATCCCAGGATGCTTGTTTCCGGACCAGGGAGGACCTGGCTTGGCAGTTCAGTCTGGACTGTTCCCATGAGGCACAGGGTCAAGACTGATTTGCACATGGCTGGGTCTAAACTGGGGTGGCATGGTGAGCGAAAGAACAATGGATTTCACCCAGATCTCTTGACTGGGGTTGAATGTATGATTCATTCAGCATTCCGTCCTTCAATTGTTTGCGTAGCACTTTTCACCCTAAGTGGGATGGGTATGCCCAGACGTGGGTCCTTTGCTCACTGTGCCACTGGATTCAAGCTAGCCTGGCTGATGAGGGGTAATACCCGAATCCAGTCCCAGGATGCTTGTTTCCGGTCCAGGGAGGACCTGGCTTGGCAGTTCGGTCTAGACTGTTCCCATGAGGCACAGGGTCAAGACTGATTTGCATATGGCCTGGTCTAAACTGGGGTGGCATGGTGAGCAAAAGAACAATAGATTTCACCCAGATCTCTTGACTGGTGGTGAATGTATGATTCATTTAGCATTCCGTCCATCAATTGTTCGCGTAGCACTTTTCACCCTAAGTGGGATGGGTATGCCCAGACGTGGGTCCCTTGCTCACTGTGCCACTGGATTCAAGCTAGCCTGGCTGATGAGGGGTAATACCCCAAAACCGGTCCCAGCATGCTTGTTTCCGGTCCAGGGAGGACCCGGCTTGGCAGTTCAGTCTGGACTGTTCTCATGAGGCACAGGGTCAAGACTGATTTGCATATGGCTGGGTCTAAACTGGCTGGCATGGTGACCAAAAGAACTATGGATTTCACCCAGATCTCTTGACTGGAGGTGAATGTATGATTCATTCAGCATTCCGTCCATCAATTGTTTGCGTAGCACTTTTCGCCCTATGTGGGATGGGTATGCCCAGACGTGGGTCCCTTGCTCACTGTGCCACTGGATTCAAGCTAGCCTGGCTGATGAGGGGTAATAACCCGAAACCGGTCCCAGGATGCTTGTTTCCGGACCAGGGTGGACCTTGCTTGGCAGTTCGGTCTGGACTGTTCCCATGAGGCACAGGGTCAAGACTGATTTGTATATGGCTGGGTCTAAACTGGGGTGGCATGGTGAGCAAAAGAACGATGGATTTCACGCAGATCTCTTGACTGGGGGTGAATGTATGATTCATTCAGCATTCCATCCATCATTTGTTTGTGTAGCACTTTTTGCCCTAAGTGGGAGGGGAATGCCCAGACGTGGGTCCCTTGCTCACTGTGCCACTGGATTCAAGCTAGCCTGGCTGATGAGGGGTAATACCCCGAAAACGGTCACAGGAGGCTTGTTTCCAGTCCAGGGAGGACCTGGCTTTGGCAGTTCGGTCTGGACTGTTCCCATGAGGCACAGGGTCAAAACTGATTTGCATATGGCTGGATCTAAACTGGGGTGGCATGGCGAGCGAAAGAAAAATGGATTTCACCCAGATCTCTTGACTGGGGGTGAATGTATGATTCATTCAGCATTCCGTCCATCAATTGTTTGCGTAGCACTTTTTGCCCTATGTGGGATGGGTATGCCCAGACGTGGGTCCCTTGCTCACTGTGCCACTGGATTCAAGCTAGCCTGGCTCATGAGGGGTAATACCCCGAAACCGGTCCTAGGATGCTTGTTTCCGGACCAGGGAGGACCTGGCTTGACAGTTCAGTCTGGACTTTTCCCATGAGGCACAGGGTCAAGACTGATTTGTATATGGTTGGATCTAAACTGGGGTGGCATGGTGAGCAAAAGGAAAATGGATTTCACCCAGATCTCTTGACTGGGGGTGAATGTATGATTCATTCAGCATTCCGTCCATCAATTGTTTGCGTAGCACTTTTCGGCCTAAGTGGGATCGGTATGCCCAGACATGGGTCCCTTGCTCACTGTGCCACTGGATTCAAGCTAGCCTGGCTGATGAGGGGTAATACCCAGAAACAGGTCCCAGATTGCTTGTTTCCGGTCCAGAGAGAACCTGGCTTGGCAGTTCATTCTGGACTGTTCCCATGAGGCACATGGTCAAGACTGATTTGCACATGGCTGGGTCTAAACTGGGGTGGCATGGTGAGCAAACCAATGATGGATTTCACCCAGATCTCTTGACTGGGGTGAATGTATGATTCATTCAGCATTCTGTCCTTCAATTGTTTGCATAGCACTTTTCAGCCCTAAGTGGGATGGGTTTGCCCAGACGTGGGTCCCTTGCTCACTGTGCCACTGGATTCAAGCTAGCCTGGCTGATGAGGGGTAATACCCCAAACCCGGTCCCAGGATGCTTGTTTCCGGTCCAGGGAGGACCTGGCTTGGTTGTTCGTTCTGGACTGTTCCCATGAGGCACAGGGTCAAGACTGATTTGCATATGGCTGGGTCTAAACTGGGGTGGCAGGGTGATCAAAAGAACAATGGATTTCACCCAGATCTCTTGACTGGGGTGAATTTATGATTCATTCAGCATTCCGTCTATCAATTGTTTGCGTAGCACTTTTTACCGTAAGTGGGATGGGTATGCCCAGACGTGGGATCCTTGCTCACTGTGCCACTGGATTCCATCTAGCCTGGCTGATTAGGGGTAATACCCCGAAACCGGTCCCAGGATGCTTGTTTCCGGTCCAGGGAGGAGCTGGCTTAGCAGTTCGGACTGGACTGTTCCCATGAGGCACAGGGTCAGGACTGATTTGCATATGGCTGGGTCTAACCTGGGGTGGCATGGTGAGCAAAAGAACGATGGATTTCACCCAGATCTCTTGACTGGGGGTGAATGTATGATTCATTCAGCATTCCGTCCATCAATTGTTTGTGTAGCACTTTTCACCCTAAGTGGGATGGGTATGCCCAGACGTGGGTCCCTTGCTCACTATGCCACTGGATTCAAGTTAGCCTGGCTGATGAGGGGTAATACCCCGAACCCGGTCCCAGGATACTTGTTTCCAGTCCAGGGAGGACCTGGCTTGGCAGTTCGGTCTGGACTGTTCCCATGAGGCACAGGGTCAAGACTGATTTGCACATGGCTGGGTCTAAACTGGGGTGGCATGGTGAGCGAAAGAACAATGGATTTCACCCAGATCTCTTGACTGGGGGTGAATGTATGATTCATTCAGCATTCCGGCCATCAATTGTTTGCGTTGCACTTTTCGCCCTATGTGGGATGGGTATGCCCAGACGTGGGTCCCTTGCTCACTGTGCCACTAGATTCAAGCTAGCCTGGCTGATGAGGGGTAATACCCCGAAACCGATCCCAGGATGCTTGTTTCCGGACCAGGGAGGACCTGGCTTGGCAGTTCAGTCTGGACTGTTCCCATGAGGCACAGGGTCAAGACTGATTTGTATATGGCTGCATCTAAACTGGGGTGGCATGGTGAGCAAAAGAAAAATGGATTTCACCCAGATCTCTTGACTGGGGTTGAATGTATGATTCATTCAGCATTCCGTCCTTCAATTGTTTGCGTAGCACTTTTCACCCTAAGTGGGATGGGTATGCCCAGACGTGGGTCCTTTGCTCACTGTGCCACTGGATTCAAGCTAGCCTGGCTGATGAGGGTAATACCCCAAATCCAGTCTCAGGATGCTTGTTTCCGGTCCAGGGAGGACCTGGCTTGGCAGTTCGGTCTAGACTGTTCCCATGAGGCACAGGGTCAAGACTGATTTGCATATGGCCTGGTCTAAACTGGGGTGGCATGGTGAGCAAAAGAACAATAGATTTCACCCAGATCTCTTGACTGGGGGTGAATGTATGATTCATTTAGCATTCCGTCCATCAATTGTTCGCGTAGCACTTTTCGCCCTAAGTGGGATAGGTATACCCAGACGTGGGTCCCTTGCTCACTGTGCCACTGGATTCAAGCTAGCCTGGCTGATGAGGGGTAATACCCCAAAACCGGTCCCAGCATGCTTGGTTCCGGTCCAGGGAGGACCCGGCTTGGCAGTTCAGTCTGGACTGTTCTCATGAGGCACAGGGTCAAGACTGATTTGCATATGGCTGGGTCTAAACTGGCTGGCATGGTGACCAAAAGAACAATGGATTTCACCCAGATCTCTTGACTGGAGGTGAATGTATGATTCATTCAGCATTCCGTCCATCAATTGTTTGCGTAGCACTTTTCGCCCTATGTGGGATGGGTATGCCCAGACGTGGGTCCCTTGCTCACTGTGCCACTGGATTCAAGCTAGCCTGGCTGATGAGGGGTAATAACCCGAAACCGGTCCCAGGATGCTTGTTTCCGGACCATGGTGGACCTTGCTTGGCAGTTCGGTCTGGACTGTTCCCATGAGGCACAGGGTCAAGACTGATTTGTATATGGCTGGATCTAAACTGGGGTGGCATGGTGAGCAAAAGAAAAATGGATTTCACCCATATCTCTTGACTGGGGATGAATGTATGATTCATTCAGCATTCCGTCTATCAATTGTTTGCGTAGCACTTACTCGCCCTAAGTGGGATGGGTATGCCCAGACGTGGGTCCCTTGCTCACTGTGCCACTGGATTCAAGCTAGCCTGGCTGATGAGGGTTAATACCCAGAAACAGGTCCTAGGATGATTGTTTCCGGTCCAGAGAGAACGTGGATTGGCAGTTCGGTCTGGACTGTTCCCATGAGGCACATGGTCAAGACTGATTTGCACATGGCTGGGTCTAAACTGGGGTGGCATGGTGAGCCTTCGAACAATGGATTTCACCCAGATCTCTTGACTGGGGTGAATGTATGATTCATTCAGCATTCCGTCCTTCAATTGTTTGCGTAGCACTTTTCGCCCTAAGTGGGATGGGTATGCCCAGACGTGGGTCCCTTGCTCACTTTGCCACTGGATTCAAGCTAGCCTGGCTGATGAGGGGTAATACCTCGAAACCGGACCCAGGATGCTTGCTTCTGGTCAAGAGAGGACCTGCCTTGGCATTTCGGTCTGGCCTGTTCCCATGAGGCACAGGGTCAGGACTGATTTGCATATGGCTGGGTCTAACCTGGGGTGGCATGGTGAGCAAAAGAACGATGGATTTCACCCAGATCTCTTGACTGGGGGTGAATGTATGATTCATTCAGCATTCCGTCCATCAATTGTTTGTGTAGCACTTTTCACCCTAAGTGGGATGGGTATGCCCAGACGTGGGTCCCTTGCTCACTATGCCACTGGATTCAAGTTAGCCTGGCTGATGAGGGTAATACCCGAACCCGGTCCCAGGATACTTGTTTCCAGTCCAGGAAGGACCTGGCTTGGCAGTTCGGTCTGGACTGTTCCCATGAGAGCACAGGGTCAAGACTGATTTGCACATGGCTGGGTCTAAACTGGGGTGGCATGGTGAGCGAAAGAACAATGGATTTCACCCAGATCTCTTGACTGGGGGTGAATGTATGATTCATTCAGCATTCCGGCCATCAATTGTTTGCGTTGCACTTTTCGCCCTATATGGGATGGGTATGCCCAGACGTGGGTCCCTTGCTCACTGTGCCACTAGATTCAAGCTAGCCTGGCTGATGAGGGGTAATACCCCGAAACCGATCCCAGGATGCTTGTTTCCGGACCAGGGAGGACCTGGCTTGGCAGTTCAGTCTGGACTGTTCCCATGAGGCACAGGGTCAAGACTGATTTGTATATGGCTGCATCTAAACTGGGGTGGCATGGTGAGCAAAAGAAAAATGGATTTCACCCAGATCTCTTGACTGGGGTTGAATGTATGATTCATTCAGCATTCCGTCCTTCAATTGTTTGCGTAGCACTTTTCACCCTAAGTGGGATGGGTATGCCCAGACGTGGGTCCTTTGCTCACTGTGCCACTGGATTCAAGCTAGCCTGGCTGATGAGGGGTAATACCCCAAATCCAGTCCCAGGATGCTTGTTTCCGGTCCAGGGAGGACCTGGCTTGGCAGTTCGGTCTAGACTGTTCCCATGAGGCACAGGGTCAAGACTGATTTGCATATGGCCTGGTCTAAACTGGGGTGGCATGGTGAGCAAAAGAACAATAGATTTCACCCAGATCTCTTGACTGGGGGTGAATGTATGATTCATTTAGCATTCCGTCCATCAATTGTTCGCGTAGCACTTTTCGCCCTAAGTGGGATGGGTATGCCCAGACGTGGGTCCCTTGCTCACTGTGCCACTGGATTCAAGCTAGCCTGGCTGATGAGGGGTAATACCCCAAAACCGGTCCCAGCATGCTTGGTTACGGTCCAGGGAGGACCCGGCTTGGCAGTTCAGTCTGGACTGTTCTCATGAGGCACAGGGTCAAGACTGATTTGCATATGGCTGGGTCTAAACTGGCTGGCATGGTGACCAAAAGAACAATGGATTTCACCCAGATCTCTTGACTGGAGGTGAATGTATGATTCATTCAGCATTCCGTCCATCAATTGTTTGCGTAGCACTTTTCGCCCTATGTGGGATGGGTATGCCCAGACGTGGGTCCCTTGCTCACTGTGCCACTGGATTCAAGCTAGCCTGGCTGATGAGGGGTAATAACCCGAAACCGGTCCCAGGATGCTTGTTTCCGGACCATGGTGGACCTTGCTTGGCAGTTCGGTCTGGACTGTTCCCATGAGGCACAGGGTCAAGACTGATTTGTATATGGCTGGATCTAAACTGGGGTGGCATGGTGAGCAAAAGAAAAATGGATTTCACCCATATCTCTTGACTGGGGATGAATGTATGATTCATTCAGCATTCCGTCTATCAATTGTTTGCGTAGCACTTTTCGCCCTAAGTGGGATGGGTATGCCCAGACGTGGGTCCCTTGCTCACTGTGCCACTGGATTCAAGCTAGCCTGGCTGATGAGGGTTAATACCCAGAAACAGGTCCTAGGATGATTGTTTCCGGTCCAGAGAGAACGTGGATTGGCAGTTCGGTCTGGACTGTTCCCATGAGGCACATGGTCAAGACTGATTTGCACATGGCTGGGTCTAAACTGGGGTGGCATGGTGAGCCTTCGAACAATGGATTTCACCCAGATCTCTTGACTGGGGTGAATGTATGATTCATTCAGCATTCCGTCCTTCAATTGTTTGCGTAGCACTTTTCGCCCTAAGTGGGATGGGTATGCCCAGACATGGGTCCCTTGCTCACTGTGCCACTGGATTCAAGCTAGCCTGGCTGATGAGGGGTAATACCTCGAAACCGGACCCAGGATGCTTGCTTCTGGTCAAGAGAGGACCTGCCTTGGCATTTCGGTCTGGCCTGTTCCCATGAGGCACATGGTCAAGACTGATTTGCATATGGCTGGGTCTAAACTGGGGTGGCATAGTGAGCAAAAGAACGATGGATTTCACCCAGATCTCTTGACTGGGGGTGAATGTATGATTCATTCAGCATTCCGTCCATCAATTGTTTGCGTAGCACTTTTCGCACTATTTGGGATGGGCATGCCCAGACGTGGGTCCCTTGCTCACTCTGCCACTGAATTCAAGCTAGCCTGGCTGATGAGGGGTAATACCCCGAAACCGGTCCCAGGACGCTTGTTTCCGGACCAGGGAGGACCTGGCTTGGCAGTTCCTTCTGGACTGTTCCCATGAGGCACAGGGTCAAGACTGATTTGCATATGGCTGGATCTAAGCTGGGGCGTCATGGTGAGCAAAAGAAAAATGGATTTCACCCAGATCTCTTGACTGGGGTGAATGTATGATTCATTCAGCATTCCGTCCATCAATTGTTTGCGTAGCACTTTTCGCCCTAAGTGGGATGGGTATGCCCAGACGCGAGTCCCTTGCTCACTGTGCCACTGGATTCAAGCTAGCCTGGCTGATATGGGGTAGTACCCAGAAACAGGTCCCAGGTTGCTTGTTTCCGGTCCAGAGAGAACCTGGCTTGGCAGTTCGGTCTGGACTGTTCCCATGAGGCACATGGTCAAGACTGATTTGCACATGGCTGGGTCTAAACTGGGGTGGGATGGTGAGCAAACGAACGATGGATTTCACCCAGATCTCTTGACTAGGGTGAATGTATGATTCATTCAGCATTCCGTCCTTCAATTGTTTGCGTAGCACTTTTCGCCCTAAGTGGGATGGGTATGCCTAGACGTGGGTCCCTTGCTCACTGTGCCACTGGATTCAAGCTAGCCTGGCTGATGAGGGGTAATACGCCAAACCCGGTCCCAGGATGTTTGTTTCCGGTCCAGGGAGGACCTGGCTTGGTCGTTCGTTCTGGACTGTTCCCATGAGGCACAGGGTCAAGACTGATTTGCATATGGCTGGGTCTAAACTGGGGTGGCAGGGTGATCAAAAGAACAATGGATTTCACCCAGATCTCTTGACTGGGGTGAATTTATGATTCATTCAGCATTCCGTCTATCAATTGTTTGCGTAGCACTTTTTACCGTAAGTGGGATGGGTATGCCCAGACGTGGGACCCTTGCTCACTGTGCCACTGGATTCCATCTAGCCTGGCTGATTAGGGTAATACCCGAAACCGGTCCCAGGATGCTTGTTTCCGGTCCAGGGAGGACCTGGCTTAGCAGTTCGGACTGGACTGTTCCCATGAGGCACAGGGTCAGGACTGATTTGCATATGGCTGGGTCTAAACTGGGGTGGCATGGTGAGCAAAAGAACGATGGATTTTACCCAGATCTCTTGACTGGGGGTGAATGTATGATTCATTCAGCATTCCGTCTATCAAATGTTTGTGTAGCACTTTTTGCCCTAAGTGGGATGGATATGCCCAGACGTGGGTCCCTTGCTCACTGTGTCACTGGATTCAAGCTAGCCTGGCTGATGAGGGGTAATACCCCGAAACCGGTCCCAGGATGCTTGTTTCTGGTCCAGGGAGGACCTGGCTTGGCTGTTCGGTCTGGACTGTTCCCATGAGGCACAGGGTCAAGACTGATTTGTATATGGCTGCGTCTAAACTGGGGTGGCATGGTGAGCAAAAAAACGATGGATTTCACCCAGATCTCTTGACTGGGGGTAAATGTATGATTCATTCAGCATTCTGTCCATCAATTGTTTGCTTAGCACTACCCTGGCTTTAGGCTGGAAGGGGGTTGTGTTGGACTTGACCCTTTTTGCAGAGCTATCCCCAAACACTTTTGCTTCTTCCTCCTATTTTTAGGTCTCGCCTAGCGTCACAGCGCATGCGCTTCTCGCTCTGCAAGATCTATTGTCGTCAAGTCGACTTCGGAAGTGGGGTGGAAGCTCCGCCCATGCTTTTCATTGGTGCGTGTCACACTTTATGTTAAATGCTCCCTTTTGATTTGGAGTGAGGCTTGTTTGTTCCCGCCCTGTCTCCTTTTGGCCCCCACCCACCCGGACTGGATATTTTGCTCGCGCACGGCGTCTCTTTTGCTCGCGCACGGCATCGCTTCCGCCTTGCTGCACGTTCGCTACACATAATTGGGGAAACTATGCGCTCGTGATTAAAAGCTTTTCGCTACACATAATTGGGGAAACTATGCGCTTGTGATTAAAAGCTTGGCACATCCTTAAATCCACCTCAGTCCTGCAGAGGCACTTTTCGCCCTAAGTGGGATGGGTATCCCCAGACGTGGGTCCCTTGCTCACTATGCCGCTGGATTCAAGTTAGCCGGGCTTATGAGGGGTAATTCCCCGAACCCTGTCCCAGGATGCTTGTTTCCGGTCCAGAGAGAACCTGGCTTGGCAGTTTGGTCTGGACTGTTCCCATGAGGTACATGGTCAAGACTGATTAGCACATGGCTGGGTCTAAACTGGGGTGGCATGGTTAGCAAACGAACAATGGATTTCACCCAGATCTCTTGACTGGGGTGAATGTATGATTCATTCAGCATTCCGTCCTTCAATTGTTTGCATAGCACTTTTCGCCCTAAGTGGGATGGGTATGCCCAGACGTGGGTCCCTTGCTCACTGTGCCACTGGATTCAAGCTAGCCTGGCTGATGAGGGGTAATACCCGAATCCAGTCCCAGGATGCTTGTTTCCGGTCCACGGAGCACCTGGCTTGGCAGTTCGGTCTAGACTGTTCCCATGAGGCACAGGGTCAAGACTGATTTGCATATGGCTGGGTCTAAACTGGGGTGGCATGGTGAGCAAAAAAACGATGGATTTCACCCAGATGTCTTGACTGGGGGTGAATGTATGGTTTATTCAGCATTCCGTCCATAAATTGTTTGCGTAGCACTTTTCGCCCTAAGTAGGATGGGTATGCCCAGACGTGGATCCCTTGCTCAATATGCCGTTGGATTCAAGTTATCCTGGCTGATATGGGGTAATACCCCTTACCCGGTCCCAGGATGCTTGTTTACGGTCCAGGGAGGACCTGGCTTGGTCGTTCTTTCTGGACTGTTCCCATGAGGCACAGGGTCAAGACTGATTTGCATATGGCTGGGTCTAAACTGGGGTGGCAGGGTGATTAAAAGAACAATGGATTTCACCCAGATCTCTTGACTGGGGGTGAATGTATGATTCATTCAGCATTCCGTCTATCAATTGTTTGCGTAGCACTTTTTGCCGTAAGTGGGATGGGTATGCCCAGACGTGGGTCCCTTGCTCACTGTGCCACTGGATTCAAGCTAGCCTGGCTGATATGGGGTAATAGCCCGAAACCGGTCCCAGGATGCTTGTTTCCGGTCCAGGGAGGACCTGGCTTAGCAGTTCGGTCTGGACTGTTCCCATGAGGCAGAGGGTCAGGACTGATTTGCATATGGCTGGGTCTAAACTGGGGTGGCTTGGTGAGCAAAAGAACGATGGATTTCACCCAGATCTCTTGACTGGGGCTGAATGTATGAGTCATTCAGCATTCCGTCCATCAATTGTTTGCGTAGCACTTTTTGCCCTATGTGGGATGGGTATGCCCAGACGTGGGTCCCTTGCTCACTGTGCCACTGGATTCAAGCTAGCCTGGCTCATGAGGGGTAATACCCCGAAACCGGTCCCAGGATGCTTGTTTCTGGTCCAGGGAGGACCTGGCTTGGCAGTTCGGGCTGGACTGTTCCCATGAGGCACAGGGTCAGGACTGATTTGCATATGGCTGGGTCTAAACTGGGGTGGCATGGTGAGCAAAAGAACGATGGATTTCACGCAGATCTCTTGACTGGGGGTGAATGTATGATTCATTCAGCATTCCATCCATCATTTGTTTGTGTAGCACTTTTTGCCCTAAGTGGGAGGGGAATGCCCAGACGTGGGTCCCTTGCTCACTGTGCCACTGGATTCAAGCTAGCCTGGCTGATGAGGGGTAATACCCCGAAACCGGTCACAGGAGGCTTGTTTCCAGTCCAGGGAGGACCTGGCTTTGGCAGTTCGGTCTGGACTGTTCCCATGAGGCACAGGGTCAAAACTGATTTGCATATGGCTGGGTCTAAACTGGGGTGGCATGGTGAGCGAAAGAAAAATGGATTTCACCCAGATCTCTTGACTGGGGGTGAATGTATGATTCATTCAGCATTCCGTCCATCAATTGTTTGCGTAGCACTTTTTGCCCTATGTGGGATGGGTATGCCCAGACGTGGGTCCCTTGCTCACTGTGCCACTGGATTCAAGCTAGCCTGGCTCATGAGGGGTAATACCCAGAAACAGGTCCCAGATTGCTTGTTTCCGGTCCAGAGAGAACCTGGCTTGGCAGTTCATTCTGGACTGTTCCCATGAGGCACATGGTCAAGACTGATTTGCACATGGCTGGGTCTAAACTGGGGTGGCATGGTGAGCAAACCAATGATGGATTTCACCCAGATCTCTTGACTGGGGTGAATGTATGATTCATTCAGCATTCTGTCCTTCAATTGTTTGCATAGCACTTTTCGCCCTAAGTGGGATGGGTTTGCCCAGACGTGGGTCCCTTGCTCACTGTGCCACTGGATTCAAGCTAGCCTGGCTGATGAGGGGTAATACCCCAAACCCGGTCCCAGGATGCTTGTTTCCGGTCCAGGGAGGACCTGGCTTGGTTGTTCGTTCTGGACTGTTCCCATGAGGCACAGGGTCAAGACTGATTTGCATATGGCTGGGTCTAAACTGGGGTGGCAGGGTGATCAAAAGAACAATGGATTTCACCCAGATCTCTTGACTGGGGTGAATTTATGATTCATTCAGCATTCCGTCTATCAATTGTTTGCGTAGCACTTTTTACCGTAAGTGGGATGGGTATGCCCAGACGTGGGACCCTTGCTCACTGTGCCACTGGATTCCATCTAGCCTGGCTGATTAGGGGTAATACCCCGAAACCGGTCCCAGGATGCTTGTTTCCGGTCCAGGGAGGACCTGGCTTAGCAGTTCGGACTGGACTGTTCCCATGAGGCACAGGGTCAGGACTGATTTGCATATGGCTGGGTCTAAACTGGGGTGGCATGGTGAGCAAAAGAACGATGGATTTTACCCAGATCTCTTGACTGGGGGTGAATGTATGATTCATTCAGCATTCCGTCTATCAAATGTTTGTGTAGCACTTTTTGCCCTAAGTGGGATGGATATGCCCAGACGTGGGTCCCTTGCTCACTGTGTCACTGGATTCAAGCTAGCCTGGCTGATGAGGGGTAATACCCCGAAACCGGTCCCAGGATGCTTGTTTCTGGTCCAGGGAGGACCTGGCTTGGCAGATCGGTCTGGACTGTTCCCATGAGGCACAGGGTCAAGACTGATTTGCATATGGCTGGGTCTAAACTGGGGTGGCATGGTGAGCAAAAGAACAATGGATTTCACCCAGATCTCCTGACTGGGGGTAAATGTATGATTCATTCAACATTCCGTCCATCATTTGTTTGTGTAGCACTTTTCGCCCTAAGTGGGATGGGTATGCCCAGACGTGGGTCCCTTGCTCACTGTGCCACTGGATTCAAGCTAGCCTGGCTGATGAGGGGTAATACCCGGAAACCGGTCCCAGGAGGCTTGTTTCCGGTCCAGGGAGCACTTGGCTTGGCAGTTCGGTCTGGACTGTTCCCATGAGGCACAGGGTCAAGACTGATTTGTATATGGCTGCGTCTAAACTGGGGTGGCATGGTGAGCAAAAAAACGATGGATTTCACCCAGATCTCTTGACTGGGGGTAAATGTATGATTCATTCAGCATTCTGTCCATTAATTGTTTGCTTAGCACTACCCTGGCTTTAGGCTGGAAGGGGGTTGTGTTGGACTTGGCCCTTTTTGCAGAGCTATCCCCAAACACTTTTGCTTCTTCCTCCTATTTTTAGGTCTCGCCTAGCGTCACAGCGCATGCGCTTCTCGCTCTGCAAGATCTATTGTCGTCAAGTCGACTTCGGAAGTGGGGTGGAAGCTCCGCCCATGCTTTTCATTGGTGCGTGTCACACTTTATGTTAAATGCTCGCTTTTGATTTGGAGTGAGGCTTGTTTGTTCCCGCCCTGTCTCCTTTTGGCCCCCACCCACCCGGACTGGATATTTTGCTCGCGCACGGCGTCTCTTTTGCTCGCGCACGGCATCGCTTCCGCCTTGCTGCACGTTCGCTACACATAATTGGGGAAACTATGCGCTCGTGATTAAAAGCTTTTCGCTACACATAATTGGGCAAACTATGCGCTTGTGATTAAAAGCTTGGCACATCCTTAAATCCACCTCAGTCCTGCAGAGGCACTGGCCTGAGTGTCAAGTACTCCCCCATTTTGCACATAGAAGCGTCCACCTATGATCCGGGAGCCCGTAGCGGACGAGCCAACAAAGGGTTCAACAAGCAGACGCAGATGATGAAACGCCGAGTGGAATTAGCTGCATCCCCACGGATGTGGGGTATGTCCCCAGGGCACTGATGTAATGTCCTCTATGTGAGGTTAATCCGTTCAATCTCCAAATGTGAATAAATAAAATCAAACCAAATGTTTCACTGGCATTGATTTATTCTTTGTTCAATACCGTTCATTCTCAATTTAAGCTCATTTGTAGTTTAGGCACTACATATCCCAACATGCATTTCACTGGTCCCAATGCATTTCGGCCATTCAGGCCTTCATCTGGGGACTATCTGTAAATAATAATGAGAGCCATCGCTCAATATACTGGAGGAAAACCACTTGTTGCACTTAATAAGAAAAAACAATCTCATATTTTACTTTGTTCTCTTAATATAATGTAACCGATCGCATCAAAATAATGAGTGATATAACGTGCTCCATCAATCAAAAGGCAAAATGTGAAGGCAAGAATATGAGCGCGTGTCTGACTCGTGGGATGTTTAGAAAAAAACTATACTAACGTGTGCTCAAAATGCCCCAAGTGACCATATCTTACTGTTCATTAGTTCATGCATATCTTTAACGTCGTGATTAGATAAGCTCTAATTAACGGGCTTACTGTGCTCTCTAACAAGTTTACTGTGTGCTATTAAAAGTTCGCTGTCCTACTTACTAATGGGTATATTTGGCCACGTCTCGAGATTCAGGTTGCGTATAGCGTCCCGTCAGCTGGTGCATTCTGTGTGGATTCATTTGACTCCCTATTTATTAAAGGAGGGTGACGGACTTCTCATGGTTCCACCCAGTGGATAATGGGCATAAAAAAGAGACTATTTACACTCCGTGTGCGGTGGCGTTAATCGAATTAGTTTCTATTAATTTAAAACAAGATGTATGTTAAATAACAAGGAAAAGAAAATGTGGTTAAAAGTGAAATAATGCTTCAGGTCGTGTGTAGCGCTTCACGTTCTGTGTACGTAAATCCCTATGGGTGATAAGGGTAACCAAACTCGGATGACGGACATAAAAAAAAGACTGTAAGCTATAGGCCTGGTTAAATGTACATCACAGCATATGCATATATTATTTTTAAAAAACATGAGAAAGGAAGTGTTAGTGTACTTATAAAACATACAATGTGTGAAGTACAAAAATGTTGACATGATAAGGGAAACACTAAATCAGAAAATAAAATCAGAAAATAAATCAGAGAATACTAGATCAGTATATATGGTTCAATCAGTGTTTGCTTGAGTACTGTGAATTTACAAATAACATTGGAACTCCATCGATCATTTAACCTCGTTGGGTTTGAGTGAGTTCAAGAGTCGTATCCAATAGTTTTCGCGTTGCAAAAGATAGGTGTGATTGTCTCTGCCTTCGCTCTTCTCAATTGTCTCCAGGACACAAAATTTTAGTTGCCAGATATTGTGTTTTGCTTCGATGAAGTGATGTGCTACTGTTGATTTCAATTGTTTCGTTCTTATGTTGCTTTTATGTTCATTTACTCGGGTCTTTAATTTCCTTGCTGTTTGACCAACATATGCCTTCCCGCAGGGACTGTTTCAGTAGATAGATGATGTTGGTTGAGTCACATGTAGCATTCAATTTTAATTTGATGTTATGACCTTTCATGGGGTGTGGTATGTTTGATCCTGTAATAACATTATTACAATTATTGCGGTTCCAACATGGTACCGTTCCTTTATATATTCTTGGAATGAGCTGATTTTTGGGTTGTTTGATTATTTCTCCTACGTTCTTCTCCCGTGTATATGCAAAGATGGGTTCTTGATCAAATATGTGGTTGAAATCCGGTTCAAGTGTCAGTATTGACCAATGTTTCTTAATGATCTTCTTGTACGTATGACTCAATGTGGAAAATTTGGACACTACGGTTATACGATCTTGTGTTGGTCTATCTTTCCAAGTCAGTGACTCTTCCCTCGATATTCGTTGACAACGATTTTTTGCTTGTTGCAATATTTCATCCGGATATGCCCTTTGTCTAAATCTTTGTACCATCTCCTCTGTTCATTCCGTTATTATTGTGGGATCCGAAGCGATCCTCTTCACTCTCAATAGTTGCGTGCAGGGCAAATGCTGTTTTAATGCAGGTTGGTGAAAACTTCCATAATGCAAGGTGTTGTTTCGCCGAGAGGAACACATCAGTTCTGGCGTGAGCTTGTTTGTAAATATACTCCTTTCCCCTTCAGCACTTGTGCACATGTTGTAGTAGAAATATGTAAAATCCAACTATTGTTTGCCCGCGGACAGCCTGTAAACAGTTTGACGCCACATGTTTTCGTGCATTTTCCCGCTCCGCGAGGGGCGGTCGTTGCACACAAGTATCTCATGGTAACAGCTCCTAGGTAAGCGCCTTCGGGTAATCAGCTACATAAGCAGCGCTTGTTGATTTTACTTTATGTCACTTATTAGTTAGTGTATGTCTTTTTACCAGTCAGCCCCAAAAGCAGTGAAAAGTGATGGAGTCGGAATTATTGCTGCCATTTGTGACAGGTATTTTATTTAAGGTGGAGGGTTTACATTGCTATTTATAGAGGTCAAATTAATCCCTGTCACCAATGCAATTGCACCACAAAATTAAAGAGGTACAGAGCACACACTGAATAGCCTCTAGGCGCTGCTGCTGTTACTGTTGCTCTGATCTACAGCACTTACTTCACCCACTGGATTTTTTAAGTGTGAGCTGCAAGTTAGACCACATGTCTATAGAAGACGCTCAACCAACTGGCCTATCTCGTCTTCTTAGTTGTTACCTTTTTTCCAGCCAGTCCTTTCCTCAGAGCCAAACACCACGAACTCAGCCTGACAGAAAGTCTGGAGAAATATAATAAACTATGGGCGAATTGGAAGGGGAGGAGAGGCTGGTAAAATATTGCTTCTCCTAAGGCGGCAGAAATTCTAGCGCAGGCTCCGCCTTTTATCTGTTGACACGTGGATCTGGCTGAGCAATTGCTCCCTGCATACAGTGGAACTTCCACCACGCTTACGTGTTAGCCGCAGCAGGTGCTTTAACCTCCTCAGCGTTATGTACAAGAGGAGGGAGATGCATCTGGCTATTACATCACCAGGCCTGGAACCAACAAATAAAGATTTATTCCATGCTTCCTCATTTGACAAAACTAAATGCGCGACCATTGCCAAGTCACTGTTTCTGGTGAACCCATTTCAGGTACCTGCTAACATTGGAGCAGCTTAGAGACATACATACTAACTATTAAGGTTTGTATAAAAACATACACAATTGCTTGCATCATAAAAAATGCACATTTACATTTTTTGGCAATAGGCTCAAATGTGTACGGCTGTGTTAAGAAGCCCATCTGATAAGAATGCCCCCTATATACTCTCAGGTGAATACCGTCTGCTGGTCGATCATCCTTTATGTAGAGCACTGACTGGCTGTTTCTAGGCTCTTGGAGGCATATCGTCGGTTTATGTATATACGAGTCAAGAATCCACCCCTCTTTGTTTCCATTTGTTTTCAAGTAGAACTGGTGCACAGTACCCCAACCAATGCTGGTCACACCCATATGCCCACCATACCACCCCTTAGCAAATGTCTATCTCAGCAGGTGTGACAAACCTATTTTCACGTTTCACGCCCCCCTCCCACTGAAAAGGCTGACTTGACGATAGTTGTTAAGACAGTAAGATAGGCTCATGACAGACACAGACTGACGTACACACAAAGGCAACACAGAAACATAGACATCAGAATGCAAAGACACATATATACAAACATATCAAAACAGACAAAGATGTAGGCCCTCAAAGACACATAGTTACAAAAGCACATTTTTTTAGGTCGAGCTAGACAGTTTGAGAGTTTGAACTATTGACATTGTAAATAACAATGCCTTTTATTTATGTGTTTTGAAAACATGCAAGTGGTGCGTAAACACACACTTTGTACTTATAGACCTTGCTTACAAGAAGCAAGGCTGGCAGTAAAAGGGGCGCAGTTACTGCCAGCCTTGCTTCTTGTAAGCAACGACTATAAGTACAAAGTTCTTGTTTACGCACCACTTGCAGGTTTTCAAAACACATAAATAAAAGGCATTGTCATTTACAATGCCAATAACAAACTCTCGCAGCAAATGCGAGACCTATTGCATTGCAAATGCTTGTTTCTTGACCTGCTTTTGTTGGCTTTAGAGCTCTGGGCACTTTACCACTGCTGCTCAGTGCTAAAGTGCATATGCTCTCTGTGTAAATTGGTATTATGATTGGTTCTCCCTGAATGGCATATTTGATTTACTAGTAGGTCCCTAGTAAAGTGCACTAAGTGTGCCAGGGCTGGTAAACCAAATGCTACTAGTGGGCCTGCAGCACTGATTGTGCCACCCACATGAGTAGCCCTGAAAGGATGTCTCAGGCCTGCCACTGCAGTGCCTGCGCGCAGTTTGTTAACTGCCATGTCAACCTTGCAAGTACACCCACTTGCCAGGCCCTAACCTTCCCTTTTCTTACATGTTAGTCACCCCTAAGGCAGGCCCAAGGTACCCCTGTGGGCAGGGTTCAGTGTATGCGAAAGGTAGGACATGCCCTGGTGTGTGTGGCATGTCCTGATAGTGAAATACTGCCAATTTCGTTTTTCACTATTGAAAGGTTATCTTGCCCCATAGAATAGAATGGGAGTTCATTTATAACATCTTATAAATATAACTTCCTATTGGAACAAGATGGAGAAATAAAGTTTAGGCTCTCTGAACTCAGAATTTAATAACACATATTTTAGTAAAGATGGTTTTTAAATTGTGTGTTTGAAAATGCCACTTTTAGAAAGTATCATGAACAGTGGAGCGCCTTGGCACTCCATCCACCAGTCGCACAGCAACTTAAGGATACTCACAGCCTTTTATGTGAATGGAAAAAGCTAAGAGAAAATTGTGAATAAAATAAGGATCAAAAAGGATTACAATGGATCAAAACGGAGTATTTAATTTACAATGGAATTTGTGGAATACATCCTTAATTTGCTGTGCGACTGATGGATGGAGCGCCAAGGCGCTCCACTGTTCATGATGTTACTACCTATGTGCTGCTGGGGCAGAGCACATCGCCAGTCTGCACGCTAAACATTGCCTATGAGTATACGGTAAAAATGGACTGTTAAACATGAAGGTGTGCATCCTGTCATATTAAACGTACATTCAATGAATTTTTGCCCGTGGACCGTTTGCACCCGCAACCAGGATGAAAAGAAGAAAAGGAATGAAATGATTTCACACAAAAGGCTGCCTAGAAATATCGAAATTCACGAGAGGAAATTGATTTTACATCTACCAAAATGCCCGTGTGGAAGATTTTAACATGCAGAACATCGTGTATTTTTATGTAAAACTGCCACCCGGCACACGTATTTTGATAAACATTTCCGATATCATGTTTAAATATTAAATGTAAAGGTTTGCGTTGAAGTAAAAGGGAGGGTGTTTTGAGTAGGCGCACGCAATGGTTAGTGGGACTTGTTGGTTTCATTTTGAACTGACAATTAATAACAGGTGAATAGGCGGGAGGCTCACAAGGGGGAATGGTTTAATTCCGGTCACGTAGTAGCAGTGAGTTTGTCTTAGTGCTTGCATAGCGATGAGAGGAAGAGGAGAGATGTCAGTTTCACTGCTAAGAAACATTGTGGGTAGGTACAAATTAGTTTGATTAATTTGGGGAAGGTATCATGTTGAGTGGGTTTAGATTGATACACATTGTGGGAGTTTCAGTATTCGAGTTTTAGTATTTGAGTTTTCAATGCTGGTGGGGTTGTGTGTTAATGCACCAATTTTCGTTAGACAATTAAGCATTATAGTTTAAAGAATGTGCCAAGATGTTACAGTTTGTACATGTAGTCGAAATGTTATAAAATATTAATAGTGATTTTGAATTTGTAGCTACCTCTGACGAAGGGCTGTCTAGCCCGAAATATATTGGGTTCAAGAGATCACAGTTGTCTAGGATGAATTGCGTATTCCCACGTGCTACAGAAAAAGGCTTTTGGGCATATCTATAGCATTTGAAAAAATGGGGATACACACAGCCTTTTATGTGAATGGAAAAAGCTAAGAGAAAATTGTGAATAAAATAAGGATCAAAAAGGATTACAATGGATCAAAACGGAGTATTTAATTTACAATGGAATTTGTGGAATACATCCTTAATTTGCTGTGCGACTGGTGGATGGAGCGCCAAGGCGCTCCACTGTTCATGATGTTATACCTATGTGCTGCTGGGGCAGAGCACATCGCCAGTCTGCACGCTAAACATTGCCTATGAGTATACGGTAAAGATGGACTGTTAAACATGAAGGTGTGCATCCTGTCATATTAAACGTACATTCAATGACTTTTAGAAAGTAGGCATTTTCTTGTTTAACCATTCTGTGTGCCTCTGCTTGTTCGTGTATTGCCTGTCTGGTTTTGGAGTGACAGGGGCTGGGGAGGTGCATTCTCTCAGACAGCCAACGGGGGGCGTTGATGTGTGCCCTGCCTTTCCTGAATGAGTCAGGGCTGGGCTGAATAGACCTGGGCTGCATTCAGAGTAGGGGAGGAGTTCTCACTAGCACCTGAATAGGCCCAGTCTGCATTTAGAGTGGTGGGAGGAGATTTCCCTTGCACCTGAATAGGGCCTGTCTGCCTTACACAATGCTGTCTCCACCTCCTGCCGGGCAGCTGCACCAGAGACAACAGAACTGGTTTGGACTGGGCTCAGAGACCCTTGCACAAAGAGAACAAAGACATTTTGGGGTATACGTATTAGACCTAAAACCCCTGAACTTTAGACTACTTTTGGAATCAAGAGGAACCTTTGCCAAGGAGAAGAGCTGGAGGAACTGAGGAGAAGTACTGCCCTTGCTGTGTGTCTGGGTTTGGCATGCAGTTGCTGTTTTCTGCCAAGAAAAGGAGAAGGACTTTGCTGTGTGCTGTGTCCCCTGCTTGAGGAAAGTCCCCAAGGGCTTGAGTAGAGCTTGCCTTCTGTTTTGAAGTCTCAGGAACACAAAGACTTCACCCCCAGCTCCCCTGAACTTCCTTGCTGGGAGTTCTGACCTGCCAAGAGGTGCCTGTGACTGTCTTGGGCCTCTGGAGGTTGTTTCTGCTGGTGGGAGCTGGAAAAGCAACGCAACGACAAGGAAATCGACGCATCGCTCTTCTTGCAACAGTTTTTCTAACGTAACGCCGTGGTGCGACAAGAATCTCCCCGCATCGCCACACCGCTGCCTAAACCAACGCAGTGCTTGTCGCCGCAGCAAGAATTGATGCATCAAGGGATCGCGGCTGAAAGGGTTGACGCAGCGCCGCTTGCCGCACCCGCATCATTCACCGACGCATCCTGGATTTCCACGCATCGTCTCTGTGCGGCAAGTTTTCCCTGACGCATCACCCACGGATCAGAGTCGTCTCAGAATTGACGCATCGCTTCCCCCTACAGACCGGACCCGACGCATCGCTCCCTTGTGTACAGCGGAACTGTCGCATCGCATCCACGAAGGTCTCAGGAACGACGCATCTCTTTGTTTTTCGACGTTTCTCATCGCTGCGGTTGTTTGGCTTGGTGAATTTAGTCGCATCAACAGGTACTTTGCAAGAAATCACGCATCTATAGTTTTCTATGGACTCAGTTGCTAAAACGTTTTGAAAGTCATTTTTCTTAATACTTGTATGTTGGATTTTTGTCGTTTTGGTCTTGTTAAGTTTAGATAACGATACTTTATTATTTCTAAACTGGTGTGGTGTCCATTTGTGGTGTTGTCACTGTGTTACTGTGAGTGTTGGTACAAATACTTTACACATTACCTTTGGGATAAGCCTGTCTGCTCGTGCCAAGCTACCAAGGGGGTGAGCAGGGGTTATCTAAAGTGTGCATCCCCCTTACCCTGACTAGAAGCAAGGGTCCCTATTTGGACAAAGGTACCTACCTCTGCCAACTAGAGACCCCCATTTCTAACACAGATGTTCAATTTTCCATGTTAATCGGCACTCTGGGCTGCCTCCTGAGTTCCCATTACTCTTCCTTACAACCCTCCTTTGCCTGGATGTCCCTATTCAGGAGTTTAAAAACATCTACATATTCATGTTTCCATATTCTGTTCTTAGTCTTGTCAGACAGATGAGACCCAAGCGGCATGACCAGCCCCATATAAGGGAGTCTCTTCTTGTGCTTATCATCCTCCGAATCCGTGTCACCCTTACCATTATCAGACTTTGTTGAACTATCATACTGGCACCTCTTATTTTCAGCTGCCTTCTTCCCACTCATGCGTTTGTGCGATTCTTTACTGCATGCAGATTCCTTCGCTTTAATCTTTCCATCTGTGACCACCTCGTCGCCAACCCCTACAGACCGCCGCAGAGGCGCTCCCTTCTGTGACTCTCCAGAGCCCGACACAGACCACCATTCCCCCGTACCAGAAGGCAATGGTTCCACCCTTCCTTCTTCTTTCCGTCGGTCACCTTTACAGCTCTTCACCTTGGCCTTGGCGCCTCTCTGCTCCGCACTTGACTGCTGCAAGACATCAACTGACGTACAGGTTGCGTGCCCTTCGCTGGCGCCGCGATTCATCAGCCTGCCCACATCCTCGTCCTCACGCAACTCACCTTCCTCCCATTCGTCACTCTCATAATCCAAAACCAGAGCATCCTCGCACTCACCCTCATCGCACTCCACCTGTCATGCTCCTTCCTCTCTTGTTCGCGCCCATACAGCAGTCGTCGGTGGAAACCCTTTGGCCTGACTAAGTCAGGGTTCGTGATCCCTCGGTTTAGGGTTGGCCACCGTGGGCGGACCCCCGCATCTTCTGGCCAACATCTCGAGCTGTCGTGCACCCCGCTGGCATTGCCCCCTGTCTGTTGGCCTCAGTCGCCAACCTTGCTAGGGCCCCCCCCTGGCTGCACCAACCAGGAGGGTCCTGTGCATCACTGGGCCCCCGATCCACAAAAGCTAGCCGCCTGTCCTTCTTAGGGGCCCCCTCTGCTGGAACCCACAGCTAATGACCCGCCCCCAAGCCCTTGGCACCGGTCCCGTCATCAACCTCGCCCCTTGCCAGACTCACCTGCCTGCACCCACTCCCTAGACAACTCTTCCTCTTCTCGTGCCCTACACATCTCTGCCCAGCGAGCGCCGTCTCCTGGACCAGACTGTTCCCTTATCTGTGCCTCAATGTCTACTGATGCCCATCTGTTGGCCGGTGCCACAGTCCCAAAAAAAACCTTATCCCCGGGGCTGTCACTTCCTGTGTGTTGGCTGCCTCCGCTTTGCACCCCTCCCTCTCTTGTGTGTCACCCCCAGTGGTCTTCAATTATTTGACAGCGAGGCCCTTGGCTTAGGGCCACCCCCGATGTCTCTATTGCATGGTTGGGTATGGAGGGGCCTCACTCTCTGGCCCCCACCTTCTGGTAAACACTTTATGGAGGCCCAGCCAGCCTGCTGCCTCGCTGTGCCATGCCTTCTTGGCTTCCCTTTTATTCTCTTTGGACTGTGGCCCCGCCTGAGGCACCCTCGGGCCGGGGTGTGCTGTGTCCTGCAGCTGGGCCGGGAGGTTGCCGCGCCTTACACCCTTATTCATTTTCCTGCTCTGGCGCTTCCCGCTCCTCCCCCGCCCACGCTGCCCGGCCTTACCTTTGTCTCACCCAGAATCTGGGAGGCATGCCGTGACCGCATGTCCACACCACCAGCGGCGGACCGCGTGGGCTGGGCTAAGCCCACCCTCGCTTCTTCAAGCACTCCAGGCCGCAACAAGTCATGATGGCCGGCTGTGCCCAGTGTCTGCAGCGCAGCCCTCACCTCGTCAGCGGACGGTGACGCCATGGCCCCTGCGCCGCAGATACCACCTGGATTGGCCTGAGACGCAGGCTCCACCTGCAGCACTGGCTCCAGATGAAGCCAACCGAGCTCTCCGTGCCCCGGTAAGGTAACAACTAGTCCCTACAGAAAGATTTTTATAACCCCTTTCACCTCCCCCCGGGAAATCAGAGTCTGGAAGAGGCAGATTACGCCTCTCCTGACCCTTATATATTTTCCCTTGAACCCGCCCCTTCCCCCATAACTACCTATCCCCACCCATGTCCTGTTTTCCTGCATGAACTCCCCCGGAGAAAGACTAGTTAGTATGTGACGTGCTTTCCCCAGAGGCCATCATTGTAAAGTTAATGGAGAAAAACGCAGGACTGGAGCAAAGCACCACAGCTGCCCTACCCTTGCAAGGGGCAATTTTTGGCTCACTGGTACAAGGATGTGGATATTATTTTTTGATATCTCTTGTTTCTTTGCATGGACAAGATCCGGATTATCCTAATAATTATGGAATGGGACCAGGAAGAGAAAGTCTACTTTTTCCTCCACTGCTTACCCCTATCCTGCCCCAACCACCCAATGGTCAGAAATCCGAGTTGTACAGAATTTACCACAGCCGGTAATTACAGGCACGATGAAGCCCACACCCTCAATTCAATTTCAACAGGTCTAACCTACTGGAATGTTATAGATGAAAAGAGTGTGGTATTTACCATGGCATTCAGATTTTGTTACAATAAGTACCAAAATCTTGATATTATGTCCCAAAACACAGAATAATTGCAATTTATCTGACAAAATCAATTCCAAGCCCTGGGGAGAGCCACAGTTACTAAAATCTTACTTGAACTCAATTTCTTGCTGCGTGATTGGTTGGGGAATGTCATTCATAGTCAAGCAGTCATACCACATGTTTGATTTGAGCCTCGGGTATTCGTTTTGGCATTATTTGTCTTGTTGCATCACACTAACAATATAATATAGACAGTCTGAAATATTTGCTGATGATCAAAGCAAAGGGTTAAATATAATGCAGAAAGACAGCACTGCTGTCTGGAAAGAGCGGGAATCGAATCATTAAAGACAGTACAAAGAACCAGCCCCTTTTGATCTCTGCACCATCCACAGGGAACAAAGAACAGGTGCTCGACCTGTAACCTGCTTATGGAGAGAAGAAAGAAAAACTGAGTTCATTTATTTGACAGCAGAACCTAGAGGCGGGCCTTTAAGAGCCCAGAGATAAGCACTGCTTCCAGCATGTACAGACATCCAGGGACAGTTAATTCCTTTCCAAATGGTTAGCATAAAAACACATTTCATTTTTGATCTCTGCTGTATTTTTTGCTAGTTCAATGGGAAGCAATTCACATGTTCACAAACTAGTTACCTCTCCTATCTTTCGCTGACTTTATGCTTGTCTTTGACGCTGGAGAGTGCTCTGCTGTCTTTTGGCTAAGTTTGCACTATAGAAATACCATATACATACATACATACATACATACGTACATACGTACATATAAGTCATTGAACTTAATGAGATGGTTGTTCTATAACAGTAACATTTTATATCTAAAATGGTGTGTTCAACGGAAGCACTCAGTAATTCAATCTTCAGTATCATGAGTGACTGTGAGGACTCTTTTGAAGCTGAACTACTTTTATGCATTCTGAAAGCATTAGAGCCTACTGTAGTATAAGTACAGCACACCAGAGGAAGGGTGAAGAGGTATAGGGAAATAACTCTCCTACATTGTGTATGGACTTTGGATACGAAGAAGGTTTTTAGTTGAATTTTAACCCGGGTACAAAGAAGGGTTGAATAAGCACACAGTTTATCAAAGAAACAATTGTTGGTTAGTTAACGTTTGGTCTAGTTGGCAATGGCCATACAGGGTTGTAAGAATTTGGGTTCCTGGTTGACTGGGGTGTGAGCCCTGGTCAAGCAGCAACCACAATCCTTGTCAGGGTAAGGCACAAACAAACCCCAAATTAACCTGTGCCCCCCCGCCCCCTTGGTAGCTTGGCACATAGCAGTCAGGCTTAACTTAGAGGCAATGTGTAAAGTATTTGTGAAAGACACAAACACAGTAAAACAGTGAAAACACCATACAAAAAGATCCCACACCAGGTTAGAAAAATAGAGCTTAATTTAATACATAAAACAAGAATAAAATGACAAAAATCCAAATAGTAGAACCAGGGTTACCAATGCTGGCGGTCCCCTGTGGGCTGTGAATGCTGCTGCGTGAAGAGACGGGCTGGCGGCGGGGTGTGTTGATTTTCGGTTTGAGAGGCATGGTTCCGGTGCAAACGGGCCCTACACATCTCTGCCATCGGGGCTCGGTCTCCTGGACCACGCGACACTGTTCCCTTTTCTGTGCCTCAATGTCTACTGATGCCCATCTGTTGGCTGGTGCCCCAGTCCCCAAAAACCCCTTATCTCCCGGGGCTGTCACTTCCTGTGTGTTGGCTGCCTCTGCTTTGCACCCCTCCCTCTCTTCTGTATCACCCCCAGTGCTCTTCAATTTATTGAGAGCAGGGCCCTGGGCCCCCCTGTTGTCCCTATTGCATGGTTGGGCATGGATGGGCCTCACTCTCTGGCCCCTCCCTTCAGATAAACACTTTATGGCCTCATTGTGCCATGCCTCCTTGGCTTCCCTTTTATTCTCTTGGGACTGTGGCCCGGCCCCTCCTGAGGTGCCCGAGGCGCCCAAGGTGCCCTAGGTGCTGGGTGTGCTGTGCTGTGTCCTACAGTCAGGTTGGGCGGCTGCAGCGCCTCCTGCCCTTATTCATTTTCCTGCTCTGGCACTTCCTGCTCCTGAACAAAAATGTGAAAGACACTTCAAAGAACCAATGGAAGAAGGAGGCTAACCCAAATCAACCAATGGCTCAAGAGGACTGACCACAAGCCCCTCTGTGTCCGTGTTCATGGCTATAGCTCTTGGCTAGCACCAGACTAAAACAATGACTCATAAATTACGAGCCTCCACCATTTCTTCTGCCCAAGGAAAGATAAAATGAATAAGAATACAGCAATCACAATGAAAGATAATTGCATTAGCAGCATTCAGATATATTATTTCATTTTTCAGTAGATGCCAGCTGACAATATCCTTACCTGATGTACAGTTTGTTTATTCTTCAACTAGTTGACTTCATGAAGTCATTGGTAGAAGAAAAGAAAATGCTGGGGCTCTTTCGTTCTTCCTTTTCCTGGTCATGAACTTTTCTCTCTGGAAATCACAAGGCAAATACCCTATTACAAGGTACATTTTATGTAAGGTTCTGAGGTCCAGCATGCTCATAGAACCTATAAAGAATCAAATACCACTAGCGGACTCTAAAAGCCTGTGTGTGGCTTTCTTAGACACCCCCACAGCACTTGGTGGATGGCCAACTTTATTTCTTTATTCACAAATGGGAATACTGCATTCAGGAATGGTAGTCACATCAGATTGAGTAGTTAAGCTTTAATACAGACCTAAGTAACAACCGTGAAGACATTGGCTTGTGCCCCACCTATGGCCCAATTAGTCCTGTGAACCATCAAGTTCTCAAGGAGGGGTATCCCCTCTGCTTCAAAAGAGTACAGTCATTACAGTTCTCTTGAATCACCAGTGGGTTGGGCACACTGAATTCACTTCTGAATAAGAAAAAGTAATGGAATTTATAGATGTATTTACGGATTAAACGAGTCCAACCTGTATGTTTAATTTGTTCCATTCAAGTTGGTGATGCTATAGTCAGTCACACCTTGATTGCCCAGGAAACTTCCAGATCAACGGAACAGTGTTTCATCTGAAAGAATTTATTCCCTGCACAGAGATCTTTCAGCTTCGTGGGTGAAATCATACCCCCCCCCCCCCCCAGCTCTTTTGTAGCTTTGGGTACAATAGTTGGTGGTGATGAAAGCAACAGGAGGTGACAGATGAAAGATACCTTAAGTATTTTGGTTATCACCTCCTGTTCCATGGTACCAGTGGGGAGAATACAATATTGTTTCCAATGTCTTCAAATAGCTAGGCTACCATTGCCTGGTTGCTCAAAGTTACTTAGAAGACAGCCTACTCCTAAAATAGCTTTTTTTCGACCATTCCCAAAGGAGAAGTGGTCCCTTGGGGGATGCCTTCCCATCTGTGAATAAGTTATCACTACCTTACACTAGTCAGAAATATATTAATGTTTTGCAACTGGATTTCTGTCACCAAACATTAATACATACCATAAGTAATCAGTATTTGGAAAGGACACCCAAGCACACCCCTTTCAAATTGGGGAGAGGATGTAGCCTTACAGCTAGAGCGGTCGACCTCGAAGCTGGGGAACCGGGTTCGAGCCTTGGCAACGACGCTCAACATCCTGTGATTCTGGGCAAATCACTTAATCTCCCCATGCCTAACAAAAATGAATGTGTCCATCTGTAACAAAACTGGTGCTCATGTAAAGCGCTCTGATACCCGATTTCTCAGGTCTAGTTCGCGCTATATAAAACTCTGGAAAAAAAAAATACCGATTGGGTACAGTTTCCTAAGCCCATTTATCAATTTGGTAGCCTATTACTCAGTAGCGGTCGGTGGTGGGAGTGCCGCCGGGCGCTGACGTGGGGCGGGGGGTAGTAAACTACGGATTACGGCGGATTACAGGTAAGTAAACATATAAACAAATAAACGAATTTCGTGCTCGCGCTGCATCGCATTTGGCGATGCAGCGCGAGAAACGAAATTCGTTTTATTTATTTATGTGTTTACTTACCTGTAATCCGCAGTTTATTACCCCCCACCCTGCCCCTCCCCCGCCCCACGTCAGTGCCCAGCGGCACTCCCACCACCGACCGCTACTGCTATTACTGCATCAATAAATAGGTTTAGCTTACATTTACTGGTCACATAGCCCTCGATTTACTGAATCACAGCATTTGCGACCAATAAATGTTTTTGTAAATCTGGCCCTTAGTTATCTGTGTCACACAATGTGTGACGTCAAGATTTCCATTTAAGAAAGTGTTAGTATTTGGCCAATAGAGCAACCTAGATACTGCTTCTGGCGCTGGAAAGAATTAATATCCACAAAACGCAACTACTTCTTTCACTGTAATTGTATAGCTGCTTTCTAAAAAGAACATGATTTTGAAGAAAAAGGACTAGGTAAGATGCATTTGTCATAAGCAAATTTACTTCTAAGATAGTTTGTTTAAGTGACACAATAAAAGAACACTTGTTGCTTGAATTGGCATAGTTACATTCACTGCGCATTGCAATTTGTTTGCATATCAGTAAAGTCCCTAAGAGGCTAGCGTAATTAGTTATGCTTAGGAACATTTATTAATTGTAAAAGTAAGCAATTTTACAAGAAAGGCAGTAAAAATATAGTGTGTCATTTCATATTTTCACATACCACTCCATTTCTCTTCATAGCCTTCAAAATGCACAGTGTTCATTGGGAAAGAAATAACTCCCATGAATGAGCCACCCTTTAATGGTGAAAGAGGAGACAATTCAAACTACTGAAGTGAGACCAAATTAGACACTGATTCCCATTTAATTATTGCCTGTTATTTAGAATTGAAACCATAAAGTTGAAATATGATTGTGTTATTGAGAAGGTTACATGATACTATATGACATTTTTTACTGTTTGAGGTACTTTGTAATACAAGCATAGCTTTATATTGTTCTTTGTCCTTTTGGTAAGTTTGTAATGTTTACTTTACGGCTCTCAATGCAGATAATGTAAGCTCTGAAATATGATAATATATTCTATCCTTTAATATTCTTAGGTTATGCAAAGTGAACATATATCTGAATATTGGTCTCTGATGCTCCTTGCTTCTTCTTTGCCAGAATAAGGTTATTTTTCATTTGTCATTACCGCCAATATTATCAGATCTATTTTCATTCATTTTTGAATCTCTGAGAAAAACACTAACATTAATTTTTTTCACTAAATGACTTATTGTGTTGTGTAATTTGGGCAAGTGAAAAGTCCTTGTACCATTCTTGACAAAGCTTCCACACACTATACGTTTTAATATATATGTTACCATATCGATGATCCACTGTGTAAGCTAATCTTCCTGAACACCTTTAGCAAAACCGCTCATGACCACATTCTATGAAGGTTCTAAAAGAGTGTTTCTTTAGATTCATTGTTTACATTGTGAAATGTACAATTTACTAGGAATGCCCCTATTCCAAGCCTTCTTAAGATTCCGCCACATTTCCACTTCAAAAGTCTGAATAAGTTTGTTGCGGTGTTATAGGAACTATTAATTCTTTCACACTAGTGGAACCGAAACAGGTAGTCTGTTGTTTGCTAAATAGAATCACTCAAAAACATTTAATCATTTAGATAGTTTCCCACATCTCACAAATTCATATACTTTTGGGTGTAAAAGTAAGTGTTTGATCAAACTGATATTGTACTGAACTTTAAAGTTGGGAGCTTTTGCTACAAATGTTGGTATACTATCCCAAATCAGAGCTCAACAGTGCTCCTGTTAAAAATATGGAACACTGCTCAAAAACCAGTTTGAGTTCCTTTTGTAACAGTGCATAGCTGAGTAGGCATTCGTGTTCAAATATAGGATCTCAAGATTCAAGATCGCCTAGGACTGTAGATCATTGAGGAAGTTCTTGACAGTGACTTTATCTAAATTGTTGACAAAGGGTCCTGGTAAAATGATGTCATCTAAATTGAGTTGAAACGAATATGGCATGGGCCCAGTAGACACTGATGTAGTGTAATAGCTGTCAGATTGACATTGGACACGCTCCTTGTTGATCTGTGCAATAGGGGTGCGCAGAATGTTTCATTCCGCCTGCTGAATTGGCTGAATTTTGGTCACTCTGCGTTAATCATTAACGTGCAGTTTTGGTCATCTTCCGCCAATTGCGAGGTGGCAGAATTTTACGCCTGCAAGGCTCCAGAACATGCAAGCTGGAAAGTGCGATCGAGGTCTGGCACCCCTTTGTGTGATTTTCTAACATGGGCAGTCATGGTCAGAGGGCTGCAGTTCAAGTAGATTTGATACCACTCAGGTAGATTTTCTACTAAAATGGCAGCAAAATCAACTCGAATGTTCGCGCGCACTTGTGCAATGCATGGTGCCTTTCGTGCTGATTTTTCAGTGCTGCCACGCTGCCGGCACTATGCAGCACGAGCTCTGTATTTTCCGCCCTTTGGTGAAACTCCGTGGAAACTTGCAGGGTTTTTATGTAACCCCACGAGTTCCGCCCACCCCTCCTATGAAACTCACCTTTCTTGACTATTTGTATTGTAAGCGATTAGACTTGGTTATTTAAACTTTAGTAAATACTCTCCATGCACCATTTGTATGAGAAACACTACCACTGTTATCCAAATTGCAAACGGTAAATGCTTTTGGACTGCCTACGCATTAATAACAATCAATAATGCTCTTGCAATATATGTATGGGTGGAGAAACTCAGGCACGATATGAACCTGTGCTCTGATGGGCTGCTCATCTTAAGCCAGATCTTACATAATCATTCAGTATATTGCAGTCCACTACTGCCGGTACAGTATCTCTTCTTGTTACAGGAAGTTTATTCACTTCAATGGAAAGTCTTGATGCAGTGTAGTTTGATTGTGTGGTAACTGTGTCACTGACCTTGTTTCTTGGTCAGTTTTAATTTGTGACCTCTTTAAAACGTGTTATGTTGAGTATTTGTAATGCAGACTTTTCTTAGAGTGGATTTGCTCACTGTGGTTGGTCACTATGTGATGCATACCCACCAGAGGTGCTGCATTCTGAAGGCAACATTAAATACACAGTAATGTTGCTCTTCTTGTCTTGTACTCTCTCTGGGATCTCTGTAGTCATTATAGCCCCAATGGTTCAAATCCATGTTACAACCTTGAACGCAAAAGGATGAGTCAGAAACAATCAAAGTTGGAACTGAAGGATTTGTTTTCTGTAAAGCTAGAATCAGTGCATTAACCCTGTAATTTGTGCAGTTAAGCCTTTTAAGAACTTTAAATGTGTATATTTGACATAAATGCTCTCAACTGAACTGGCCATTGGGTAATCCTTAAATCCAATCTACAAATCAGCCAGCTCTCATGGCTCTGCTCATGTATTTAATTGCCAAATCACTGTTGGCTCATTCTACAGGCCTAAACTATAGCTCCCACCAGACAAGCAAAAAAAGAATTGGGCACCCATCGGCCTTATTGCGGCCCCTATAAGGCGTTGCCACCACCACCCCAACTGACTGCTTCTGGTATTGAAATGTGAATAGCAAACCTTTTTAGCCTGTACTAAGCCTCATTTCTAAAAGTGAAGTTAACTCTGTTGATGTATTATGTGTCAGACACCAGAGAGTTTCAAAATAATAAGATACATAGAGAAAGTGAATAATATAAAACTTTCTAAAGGCACAGAGTATATTTCCTACATAAAATTACAAGCCTTACCTTTTAGCAAAAAGAATAACACTCATTGACATTCTATTTATTGTAAGTGATATGTGTGTTGTCTTATCAAGGCATACTACTCCACACAACCATCCAAGAATAAGTCTTGACTGTTCGACTGTTTTACCTCAAAGGCAAAGCCTAAAGAGGATGAATGAATGAATAGTTTATTGTGGATTACTTAAAACCATTACAAGTTTGTGAAGTACAAATTTAAAAAAATACAATTAAAATACCATGTGATTAAAAAACAGTACGAAGTATGAGCAATTCATTATAAAAGGATATAGTCAAATTCCAAGAACTGTTAGTGTCGTGACTGCTTAAAAGAAGATAATATAGAATAGTGAGCCATTAGATGGTGCATAGAGGAAAAAATTCCAAGTGTATAGTCTATGATGGCACCTGTAATTGTGGCTTATATCCTTAGCAGTTGGGCTCTTTAGTGCAAAGAGCAAGGTGTGAGGTACTTTGTGGCAGGCAATTACTTCGTAGAGCTTATTGCGCAGAGGCAAGGGCTGAAGAGGGACTGATATCCGTGTTTGAGAATAACAAATGTTAAAATACGAGATACTTTGTGGCAGACCATTGCTTCGTACAGTTTATTGCACAGTGACCAAGGCTGAAGAGGGATGGATGTCCTTGTTTTTTCCTTTAACACAAAGTGTGCATAAGATATGAATATCCCAAATTCGGCCATATCTGACACAAATTATATGTAAGAAGCGGACTGCATCTTTAGCTGAACTGGTGCCCTGTTGTAAAAAGAACGATATCAATAGGGTTCGGTGGGCGTGTTAGAGTGCCGGACAACAGAGTAATATATGGACATGGGATTTCCTTCTATAATAGCATATTCTGCATTGTATGATGTTGTTAAGGGATCTCCAAGTCAGGTTCAGTTCTTTAATAATGAGTGGGACTAATCTTGCTGATAAGATTTGATATAGAGCCCATTTCCCCACCGCCTGTTGTAGTTGGACCTTGGCTGTGTACTTTGAGAGTCATTTTTAGAGTGTCATGTTTGGCCTTTACGTGAAGAGCCTCCATGTCCAACTCACTTGAGCATTCATGCAATTGCTTTTTTATTGCTGATTTAATGCTTTGATAGTTGATAACATTTGTATTCCAGACATTATAGTTAGGCTCAGCGCCTTGAGACCCTCACGGGTGAGTAGCGCGCTTACAATTCCCTGATTGATTGATTGATAGGCTCAGCTTTCACTCACACAAAACCAGTGAAATTCAGCAGTTATAGTTAGGTAAGCTAACTATAACTCGTGCCCCCACAATGCGGTGCTCATGACCTCCCATATCACACCACTCATGACATGGTCAGTGACATCACTGATGACATCTCAAATGACGCCACTGATCACATCATCCAGTGACTGTGAGTGTTATTTTAAAGATTATGAATATTAAATATCTATACCAAGGTGTATTGGTGAATCAGTGGGTGTATGAGTGTCTGTATGGATGATTCAGTGGGTGTGTGACTGACTATATAAGTGAGTGTTTAGGTGTCTCAGTGAATGTATGGGTGAGTAACTAGTTGTGCAAATGTTTGTATCAGTCTGTCAGTTGGTGTCTAAGTGGCTGTACGGGTGTGCGAGTGGGTACATGAGTGGCTGTATGGGTGATTGATTGGTTGTTTGGATACCTGTATGAGTATTTGAGTGTCTGTGTGGGTGGGTGAGGGTGTGTGTGACTGCCTGCATGGATGAGTGAGTCGGTGAGTCAATGGCTGTATGGGTTAGTGAGTGTGTGTGTGTGTGTCAAGGGCTGTATATGTGAGGGAGTGTGTGTATGGCTGTGTGGGTGAGTGGATGTGTTTGTGGTATATGGGTGAGTGACTGGTCTGTGAAAGGCAGTATAGGTGAGTGATGGGGTATATGGTTGACTGTATGGGTGAGTGAATATGAGAGAGGCTGTATGGGTGAGTGTGTGCTTGTGTCTGACTGTATGGGTGAGTGAGTATGTGTTAGTATATGTATGTGTAAGTAAGTGGATGTGTGATTCACTGTATGGGTGAGTGAGTAGGTGTGTGAGTAACTCTATGGGTGACTGATTGGATGTATGGGTATATGAGTGAATATATCAGTGGCTGTATTAGTGAGGGAGTAGGTGTATGAGTAGCTGTATGGGTGAATGAGTGGATTTGTGTGTTGATCTATGAATCAGTGAGTGGGTGGTTAAGTACTGGTATGGGTCTGTGAATGGGTTTGTGAATGCTTGTGTGGGAGTGGGTGTATAAAAGGTTCCATAGGGGTGTGAGTGGGAGCATTAGTGATTTTGTGGATGATGTCACCAGTGAAGTCATCAGTGATGTCATTTGAGATGTCATCAGTGATGTCATCAGTAATGCCACTGACCATGTCATGAGCGATGTAATATGTGAGGTCATGAGCAGTGCATTGAGGGGGCATGAGTTATAGTTAGCTCAGCTAACTATAACTACTGAATTTCACTGGTTTTGTGTGAGTGAAATCTGAGCCTAACTATAATGTCCATGCAACCTTTGTTTTTTTCAGTGAATTTCTATGTTTTTTTTAATTCTATTTCCTAACTATAACATTCTTGTAATCTTTGTTTTTTTTCAGTGAATTTCTAAGGTTTTTTTAAATGTGAAGTAAGATGCCCTTCGCAATGCACAGTGGGTGGGGTTGAACGCAAGGCCTGGCATGGCATTGTGCTGCCCCCACCCAAGCTTGCTGCTCCTGCCCCCCTCCTCCTTGCCATCCATTGTTCATGTCCATGACCCTGCTCCCTCCTTACAGCCGTGTGTGGCCATTGTTCTGCCACTGCCCTTCCTGGCTGCCCTAAACAGTTAGCATGCTGCCCCATCCACCTCTTCCCTCCCCTCTGCTGGCCGAGTCCATGCACCAGCCCCTCCCTCCTGCCCTGCAAGGTCTGATGTGCTGTCATTGCCTTCCATTTAGCCCGATGTCCTTGGCCACTCCTCCTGCCCTCCATTCCCCAATTCTATGCAGCATCATTGTCCTCCTGCTTAGCCTCTGTGCTTAGCTTGCTGTCCCTACTCTCCTTTCCCCGCCCTCTGATGTCTGTGTGCATGCCTCTTCTCGCACATCCCTTCTCCCTCCTTCCTGCCCACCATATTCCTTGGACCTCCCACCCTCCTATCTACTCTCAGTGTACTGTTGAGCAGCCACAGTGCCTCCCACCTGCCTAGCATAGTCAGATTGCTGCCACCTGTCCCTGCCATCTCCACCCTGCCATTCCAAGTTCCATTCCCCATCCCCTCCCACCTGTCCTCCATGTTCCATTTTGCTGACACTCCCTTCTGCCCTCCATGCTCTGTTGTGCTGCAACTGCTCCTACTGTCTGCCCTGCATGGTCTGTTGTGAAGTCCATTACCCTGCCCTCTTTTGTCTGTGTCCAGCCCCTACCCCCTCCCTTCTGTCCTGCATGGTCTTTTGTGCATGCCCCTGCCTCCTCCCTTTTGCCCACCATGGCCTTTGTGCTGCCACTAACCCTCCTGCTTGCCCTGCATGGTGTTTTGTGCTGCCAAAGCCCCTCCCACCTGCCCTGTGTGGTCATGTTGCTGCCCATGACCCCCTCCCACCTTCCCTCCGTTGTCTCTCTGTTTGCCATTATAGTCGCACTGTTGCCATCAATGGCGTTTTGTGCTTCCAGTTCCCATCCCACCAGCCCTCCATGGTCAGCTTTCTGCTCCTACCCTGTCCCCTTGCCTCCTGCCCTCTATTTTTTGCATGTACAGACCCCTATCTCCTCCCTCCTGCCATGTTTGGTCCGCTGTTGTTCCTCTGCCCCCTCCCTCCTGCCCTTCATGGTCTGTTATTCTGGGACTGTCCCTCCTGTCTGTCCGCTATGGTCAGCTTGCTGCCCTTGCCTCTTTCCCTTCTGCTCTCTATTGTCCATGTGCATGGCCCTGTTCCCTCCCTATTGCTTTCCATGGTCCTTTTGCTGCACAGCCGTCCCGCTTGTTCTGTGTGATGTATTGTGCTGCTGCAACCTCTGACGCCTGCCATGTAAGGCCAGTTTGGTGTCCCTGCCCATCTCCCTCCTGCCCTCTCATCTGAGTCGATGTCCCTACCCCATTCCTCCTGCCCTCCATGAACCAATGTACCAAACTTGTCAACATTTTGAACTTGGTAAGAGAGAGATTTTGAAAAAAACCTGGGGAATTGATTTTCCCCATTGACTTACATTGAAAAAGAGGAGATTTTAGATAGGAGACAAAAAAAATAAAGGCCTTTTGGGCTTAAAAACAATGGAAGTCCCCTGCGTGAATCAGGTCTATTGGCATGCAGGGTTGTACTGCCACTGCCTCTTCCTTCTGCCCTCAATGGTCTTTTATATTGCCACAGCCTTTCTTGCCTGTACTGCATGGTTGGTTTGTTGCCCCTGCTCCCCTTTTCCCTGTCCTCCATGGTCCGTTGTGCTGCCACTGCCCCTCCCACCTGCATAGCGTGGTCAACTTGTTGCCTCTGCACCCTCATGAGAGGGTCTTATTCACATAAAATTATGGTTAGTGCTCTAAACAACTAAAATGAGGACATATTTTCTGAGTTCTCAAATAGCAACAAAGCACTTTTAAATAATTTGCTATCTTTATGTTTTTCTTAAACTCAGTATGATGCCATCAACAAATGATTTATATTGTAACTAAAATCTGATATCACCCTTTATACGTTCTCATTTTTGTGACCCTCAAAACCTGCCATTCACTACAATGCATTTCAATAGGGTGCTATCATGTATATTGGTCCCAAGATGGCTGTCAACACTTCCTGGTAGATGTGTTGGCAGCCAATTAAATTTTTGTAGGACTTCAGTAGGATTTTGGGCTCCCAGATATCTATAATTTTCAAACCTAAATATCTCTGAAACTACTCAACGGATTTACACCAAATCACAATAAGCATGCTTTCTGAACCAGCATCAAGCATTCTTCTAAATTTGGAGTAATTCCATTCATCGGTTTGGGCTGTAGTCATGTTTAAAAAATGAAAAAATTCCTATAGACATAACATGGGGAAAACGTGTTTTGGGACCATCCTTTTTCAAGCCCATGCTTGACAAATCGCCCCAAAACTTTTAACTTTTAACACACTTCCGGGGCACATACTTTATTAATAAAAAAAGCAGAGGGCCTCCCCCGCAGCCCCAGGGACCGCCACCTCCCTGTGGCACAAATGCAATAATTAAGAGGGTCCATTGCAGACCTCTATCCCCCGGGACCACCACCTCCCTGGGGCAAATTTGAACAAAGAAGGGGGGCCGTGCGGCCCCCTCCAGGAGCCCTACATGGCCCTGAGGACCGCCACCCCTCAGGGCTGGCTCCACCAATGCCCTAGGGTGCCCACCCCGGAACAATGCAGTTTGCTATGACTTGGTGGGAGCATTGCTCCCACCATGCCATTGCAAACAGTGCTCCACTTTGAGCAAGCAGGAGCATTTTGCTCTCGCTTGCTCAAAACGGAGCACTTTGTTTTTACACACAGGGAGCTGCATGTGTGTCTCAAGAAGAAAGAGAGCTGATATTGTTCTCGAAATAGAAACCTTGGAAAATGAGATTAACAAATTAAATCTACCTGAGGCTCCCCAAAAGAACTATAAAATCTTAGAAGACGTACTGAACAAACATCAGATCTACCTAAAAGATAAGAAATCTCGTAAACTGAAACGAGATGAGAATGACAACAGGACAGGGAGAATATTTACATTTGTCCAAAGGTTTGCTAACATTCAGGTTAGTCAACCCGCAGCGAAAACTACCCCAGGCGACCTCACAGATGTTACCTTTAATAGCGAATCTGACATCTCTAGTGTTCGCAGTGAAGTGAGTGAGGGTCCTATCACTAGTGCCAATGCCATGGGCACTTCCCATCTCAATACATCGTCAGCTTTTTTACAAGAGGTACAAAGGTACCACAAAGGTTCGAAAGTGAACTTCAACAACCGCACAAATATTGCAAAAAAAACTAGGAGAGGAAGGAATAGATCAGCAAAGCACACAAAAGGAGGGGTTCACTACGAGGTCGAACTCGAAGGCGCAGAGGAAGTGATGTCAGAAACAGCTGAGGATACCGGTGGGGTTACTACTCTTCCCACCGCCATTGCCATTGTTCAGTCTGATGTCATCTCCATTGTAAAGCTTTCTAGTATGATGTTGAATTGTGTCCAAATAAATCTGCTATCAAAAGGCCTGGGTTACTGTCCTGCTTCAAAACCTAACTATAATGAGATGCATGTGGATCTTTTCAAAGTTGTACGGAAAGTTACATTAAAAAAATTCTTTGCTCTTAACCCTAAAAAACAATACAGGAAACAAGGGACACATGTTTACCTAGCAACAAAACCATTCAGGACATGGTAGACCTACAACTCTTGCTATCCCTAGAAGGTGATCCATCTACTGCACCTTCAATCCCTCACATCTTTTCTGACCTCGGCATTGAGTCTGACCTAACGCTTGATAGTGGATTGAGACCCAAGTCTACTTTTTGCCCATCTCCCAGAGTGATAGCGCCATAGAGATCTTTCACCGTCTAGTCACCAAAGATTTGTATGAGTGGGAGGATAGGAACATGGGCCGGCGGGACATTTTTAGGGACAACCTTACCAAAGCAGAGAGAGCTGCCCTAAATACACTTTCTAAGTCACCTCAGATTACCATCAAAGAAGCGGACAAGGGAGGGAATGTGGTCCTCATGGATAACCAGGACTATATACACGAAATAGATAGGCAACTGGCAGACACCACAGCATATACACAGCTAGCATCCAATCCACTTCCATGTATTACATCCTTGATTGAGAAGAAGCTCAAGAATTTGCTTGATCTTTGTCTTATCAATGATCTGGAATTTAGATACTTGTTTGTGCCCCATCCAAGAGCTCCATGTATATACGCCCTTCCCAAAATACATAAACAAGCTCCTTTTATACCCGGAAGGCCGATCATTTCGGGGATTAGTTCCCTGACGGAGCGCATATCTAAATACATTGACATCTTTCTGCAACCTCTAGTGAGTAATCTCCCTTCCTTTATTCATGATACCAAACATCTCTTGAACCAACTGATTGACTTCAATTGGTCTAGTGACTGCTGCTTTGTCACACTTGATATAACATCTCTAAACACCTCTATACCACAAGAGGAAGGCATTCTGGCCAGCCAATACTTTTTGGCATCCCGGGCAGCTAGCTTGTGGTAACATACTCAAATGCTGATTGAAATTATCAAACTGGTTTTAGACAACAATGTCTTCCTACATAATGGTGGGTGGTATCGCCAATGCCAGGGACTTGCTATGGGCTCTAAATTTTCCCCTTCTTTTGCCAACTTATTCATGGGGTGGTTGGAGAAGAACTACATATGGAGAAAATGCCCAGGTGATCTTCTGAACCATGTGATGTACTGAGGTCGTTACATCGATGATGTATTGATGATTTGGAATGGCGGACAGATTTTACTGGAAAGATTCTGTGAATTTCTGAATGGCAATCATTGTAATATAGTGTTTACTCATGTTTACAACTCGAGTGAAATTTTTTTTCTACACTTGAAACTGTATATTGTTAATGACACTATAGCATTCACACTCCACAGAAAAAACACAGCCTGTAATTCTGGGCTGCACGCACAATCCGCACATCCTAGGTCCCAGGTACTCTCCATCCCTTTTGGAGAAATGATAAGAATACAGCGCAACTGTAGCGATGATAGGGAGTTCTCCACCAAACAGGGCAGAGAAGAGATTCCTAGACAGGGGCTATCCATCTGATACAGTGAGTACTGCTAAACACAAAGTCAAAAGGTGTGAACGCAAACAGACACTACTTGACAGCAAGAAGGAGGTGACTGGAAAGGATGATAAAATCTCTCTCTTCACCCCTTTCCACACACAAAGCCACACCTTCTACAATATCTTCAGAAAGCATTTGCACATTCTAAAGACAGATTCGGATTTGAACAGCCTGCTCCCATCCAAACCTAGTTTTGTCTATAAAAGGGGCACAAGCTTAAGCAATAGACTGTGTCCGAGTTTTCTTGACGCTAAAAAACCCAAAATGGGCATGCAATGGTTACCCTCTCTTCCCAAAGGCTTCCACAAATGTGGACACTGTAATATGTGTCCCTTCTCTCTGAACAAGATTAAATGCTTCCAACACAACACACCTCAGGAACACCAAATTGATGCATTTATAAACTGCAATTCGAAGTTTGTTGTGTATTGTATCATATGTGTTTGTCTGTAAGAAAATATACATTGGCAGCACCATAAGCCCCTTGAAGGAGAGGTTACAGGAACACTTTAGAGCTATACGACATGCTGATAAGAATTATTCTATAGCGGTGCGCTTCAATGACAATCATGGTTCGGCAGAGTTACCCTCCATGAGATTTCCTGGCATTGCGGTTGCATGCGAACATCCAAGAGGAGGGGATAGAGTCAGATTATTGCCTCAATTAGAAGCCAAATGGATTACACAACTCAGAGCGGTTGAACATGGCTTAAACAGGATAGGGAGCTTCATATCTTCTTGAGAGACTAATGAAATGGGATATTGATCTGTCTCCTGATGACTTTCCGCGCTTATTGTCTGGGTTCTGACCATCACCCCAAGATCAATGTCTTGTTGGCACACATATTGGGGACATTGTTTTTAGATCTGTAGTGTCTTGTAGGTATGCCAGTATGGTACCCCATGTCCATCTATAGAGGAGAACTACCATACGACAATGTATTAGAAATGCTATGTATTTCCAGGCTGTACTGTCTTTTTTTAACTTTATTTCTGTGCTGATTGAACTAGCTGACTTTAAACCAAGAACCTCTTTGCTCTCATATGTTGGGAGCACTCCGCTTCAGGTTACCCAAAAATCTTTTCCTAAGAGGTAACGGGGTTTTCAGTGTGGACGAGTCAATATTTAGAACAGATGTGATGTATCGTGTTTAATGCTTCATTGCTGATCGCCTTTTCTCTATACCCTAATTCTTTACTTTTTCACCTTGGGTACTACTTTTACACACTCTGGGTTGACACCTTGTACTATCTACACCTTTTTGCTGGTTTTTATGATAAGGGACTCAAGACTGTGCACGATTGCCATCACGACTAGAGGATTTCTTAGGCGATTGTGTGTAAGTGGAGGCCATATGTTGGGGTAAATTTTGAACCCAACGCTTTGGACTGTACCGGGATGGTTCACATTGCTGCATATTAGGCAGACTGATTATCCGCACTGCTTTCCAGGATTGATGTAAACTTGTTCTGGCTCACACCCTTGTATTTGGATTGGTAAATATTACAGAGAGAGTGCCCCTTTGACGACTTAGTGTTACGGGCTACCAGATGGACTAGGTATGCCTTTTGTATTTTGAAACGATTTCAGGTTTACGGGAAGGGTCAGACCTTTCTGGTGATTTTAGAAACTCTTATTTCTCAACAATCCCTCAAAGTGTTAATTTTTGTGGAGTACCTTTTGTTGGTTTATAATGGCTTATACTTTAACATATAGACCAATCTATCATTCAAATATGGCGCCCATTGGGGCAACACCGTGTATACAGGCAACTGGGATAAATACGAATCAGCCGTTGTCCGCCTTTTATGTTTAGTCACCAGAGCGGGGTCTCCTTGGCTATATCTAAGGCGCACGCTTGACCGGCGTTTGTTCGCAGAGAAACGCGCAACTGAGGCGGTCTATTTCTGATTACACTGAGGTGAATTTCTCTGGCAATTCAAACTAATTATGGTGGGCTGAGAATTGTTTTTAGGATCTCTGATCCCCATATCCTTGTGGATATTGTATGTTTCTTCCGGTTGAAACGCTTGTGTATTTACAGCTCTCGTGACTTATCAAGGTCCCGTTTGCATCTGCACTTAATACAACTTAGACTTTGAACTGACTTCCTCCCCCAACCAAGAGCGTGCCAGGAGGCACGTTTGCAGAGTGGTGGAGAAAGGGGGCATGGCCTGTGTCCACCTCTCAGCAATCCCACTGTGTGGGGCTTACTGGAGGTAAGAGGTAGGCTAGTTGGCCCCTAAAGGAACCCCAGCAGCGAAGGGGACTTCAATCCCCATCCAAGAGCGCACCAGGGAGCGCGTTTACAGAGTGGTGGGCAAAGCGGGCGTGGCCTGCTATGAGAATTTAGCAATCCTGCTGTGTGGGACTTACTGGAGGTAATAGGAGGGGTAGTTGGCCCCCAAGGATGTCCTTGGGGGCCAACTACCCCTCTTGTTACCTCCAGTAAGTCCCACACAGTGGGATTGCTAAAACGTCTTCGGAGGCCATGCCCCCTTTCTCCACCATTCTGCAAACGCACCTCCTGGCAGACTACGGGATGGGGGATGAAGTACAATTTACTCCTGAGGGACTTTGGGGGCCAAGAAGCCCTTCTGGTACCTCCTGTATGTCCTACGCAGCGGAATTCCTGAGCGCTGGTCGGACGCCCAGCACCCTTTCTCCACCACTCTGCAAACGCGACTACTAGTTAAAGAAGTGTTTGCAATGTAATAGGTTTCGCATTTGCGAGAGTTACAGCTATTGGCGTTGTAAATGTAAAAGTGTTTTACTTATGTTTTTTGGAGAGAAGTGGATGTACTTTGTGTGTAGTGGAATTATGTGGTATGTTGTGCAGTGTAATTATGTGGATAGAAAGTATGTGGTATTTAGTGTATAGGAATTATGTAGAGTGGGATTATGTGTTATGGAGAGTAATTATGTGGTATGGTAGTCTGTGTTGCGGAGTGGTAACCTCAGGTTTAGTCTTCCTCGTTTCCATAGAAGCTCAACTATGAACTCAGTGGGACAAAAAAAGAAGGAATCACCGAGGAGCACTTGTGGACCTAGTCAGAGGTATGAGCAGGGCCACTGGAATTATGTGACTGTTTGGCTGCACCGACTTTCGCACAATTATACATTTTCTGCATTAGCCACATAATTCATCATCTGCTCCCTAATCTGCAGATTTGTACAACAAAAGCCTTGTTTCTAGTTCAAACGGCTCAAACGTTACCCAAAATGCAGCGACAAGTGTTACAGCGTGGTGGAAGGTCCTTTGCAAACCTAGAATGGTCACCTGTTACTTATTGCTAACTGTGGGTGTTGAATTGGTACTAATGGTGTACAAGCCACTCTTGCTTCCCTCTGCGCCTCTTTCTGCATTTCTGTTGCTTCTTTCTGCACGTTTCTTTCTTTTTCTGCACTTCTCTTGCCTCTTTCTGCAAATCTCTTGTACTTTCTGCACCTCTCTTCCCTCTTTCTGCACGTCTGTTGCTTCTTTCTGCACCTCATCTGCTTCTTTCTGTCCCCTCTTTTGTCTTTCTGCACCTTTTTTGCCTCTTTCTGCACCTCTGTTTCTTCTTTCTGCACTTCTTTTGTTTCTTTCTGCACCTGTCTTGCTTCTTTTGCACCCCTCTTGCCTCTCTCTCCATCCCTCTTCCCTCTTTCTGCACTTCTTTTGCTTCTTTCTGCACTTATCTTGCTTCTTTCTGCACCTCACTTGCCTCTTTCTGCACCTCTATTGCCTCTTTCTGCAGTTCTCTTGCCTCCTTCTGAACTTCACTTGCCTCTTTCTATAACTGTCTTGCCTCTTTGTGCACCTCTCTTGCCTCTTTCTGTACCTCACTTGCTTCTTTCTGCAACCCTTTTGCCTGTTTCTGCACCCCTCTTCCCTCTTTCTGCACCACTCTTGCCTCTTTCTGTACCTGTTTCTTCTTTATTCACCTGTCTTGTCTCTTTCTGCATCCTTCATGCCTCTTTCAGCACCTCTGTTGCTTCTTTCTGCAGTTCTCTTCCTCTTGCCTCTTTGTGCACCTCTCCTACCCCATTCTGCACCCCTCTTGCCTCTTTTTCCACCTCGGTTGGTTCTTTCTGCACCTCTTTTGCTTCATTTTATACTTCACTTGCCTCTTTCTGTAACCCTCTTGCCTCTTTCTGTACCTCTGTTGGTTCTTTCTGCATTGCTCTGGCTTCCTGCACCTGTGTTCCAAATTTCTGCATCCCTCTTGCCTTTTTCTGCACCCCTCTTCCCTCTTTCTGCACCTCTCTTGCCTCAGTCTTCCCACCTGTTCCCTCTTTCTGCACCTCTTTTGCCTGTTTCTGCAACTCTCTTGCCTCTTTCTGCAGTTCTCTTGCCTCTTTCTGCAGTTCTCTTGCCTCCTTCTGCACCTCACTTGCCTCTTTTTGCACCTCTGTTGGTTCTTTTGCACTGCTCTTGCTTCTTTCTGCACCTCTCTTGCAAATTTCTGCACCCCTCTTGCTTCTTTCTGCACCCCTTTTACCTGTTTCTGCACCTCTCTTGCCTCTGTCTGCACCTCTGTTCCCTCTTTCTGTACCTCTTTTGCCTGTTTCTGTAACTCTCTTGCTTTTTTCTGCAGTTCTCTTGCCTCCTTCTGCACCTCTGTTGCTTCTTTCTGCACTTCTCTTGCCTCTTTCTGCACCCCTGTTGCTTCATTCTGCACTTTCCATGCTTCTTTCTGCACCTGTTTTGCTTCTTTCTGCACCCCTGTTGTCTCTTTCTGCACTCGTCTTCCCTCTTTCTGTACCTTTCTTGCCTGTTTCTGCATCTCACTTGCCTCTTTCTGCACTTTTCTTGCTTCTTTCTACACCTCTGTTGCTTCTTTCAGCAATTCTCTTGCTTCTTTCTGCACTTCTCTTGCCTGTTTCTGCACCTCTCATGCCTCTTTCTGTACCTCTCTCTTGGCTCTTTCTGCACCTCACTTGCTTCTTTCTACACTTCTCTTGCCTCTTTCTGCACCCCTGTTGCTTCATTCTGCACTTTCCATGCTTCTTTCTGCACCTGTCTTGCTTCTTTCTGCACCCCCGTTGTCTCTTTATGTACCTCTTTTGCCTCTTTCTGCACTTTTCTTGTCTTTTTTGGCAGTTCTCTTGCCTCTTTCTGCACCTCTGTTGCTTCTTTCTGCACTGCTCTTGCCTCTTTCTGCACCCCTGTTGCTTCATTCTGTACTTTCCATGCTTCTTTCTGCATCTGTCTTGCTTCTTTCTGCACCCCTGTTGTCTTTCTGCACTCGTCTTCCCTCTTTCTGTACCTTTCTTGCCTGTTTCTGCATCGCACTTGCCTCTTTCTGCACTTTTCTTGCTTCTTTCTACACCTCTGTTGCTTCTTTCAGCAATTCTCTTGCCTCTTTCTGCAGTTCTCTTGCCTGTTCCTCCAACCCTCTTGCCTCTTTCTGCACCTGTCTTCCCTCTGTGCAAATCTCTAGCCTCTTTCTACTCCTCTCTTCCTTCTTTCTGCACCCCCGTGCCTCCTTCTGCACCTCTGTTGCTTCTTTCTGCACTTCTCTTGGTTCTTTCTGCACTGCTCTTGCCTCATTCTGCATTCCTCTTGCCTCTTTGAGCACCTCTTTTGCTTCTTTCTGCACTTCTCTCTCCTCTTTCTGCACCCCTCCTGCCTCTTTGTGCACCTCTGATGCTTCTTTCTGCACTTCTATTGCCTCTTTCTGCACCTCTCTTGCTTCTTTCTGCACCTCACTTGCCTGTTTCAGCACCTCTGTTGCTTTTTTCTGCAGATCTCTTGCCTGTTTCTGCACCTCTCTTGCCTCTTTCTGCACCCCTGCTCCCTCTTTCTGCACCTTTCCTGCCTGTTTCTGCACCTCTCTTGCCTCTTTCTATACCTCTGTTGCCTCTTTCTGCACTTTTCTTGCCTCTTTCTGCACCCCTTTTGCCTCTTTCTGTACCTCTGTTGCTCCTTTCTGCACTTCTATTGCCTCTTTCTGCACCTCTCTTGCTTCTTTCTGCACCTCACTTGACTCTTTCAGCACCTCTGTTGCTTTTTTTCTGCAGATCTCTTGCCCCTTTCTGCACCTCACTTGCCTCTTTCAGCACCTCTATTGCTTTTTTCTGCAGATCTCTTGCCTGTTTCTGCACCCCTCTTTTCTCTTTCTGCAACTCTCTTGCCTCTATCTGCACCCCTGTTCCCTCTTTCTGCACCTTTCCTGCCTGTTTCTGCACTTCACTTACTTCTTTCTGCACCTCTCTTGCCTCTTTCTGTACCTCTGTTGCCTCTTTCTGTACTTCTCTTGCTTTTTCTGTACCCTTCACGCCTCTTTCAGCACCTCTGTTGGTTCTTTCTGCACTGCTCTTGCTTTTTTCTGCACCTCACTTGCCTCTTTCTGCACTTCTCTTGCTTCTTTCTACACCTCTGTTGTTTCTTTCAGCAATTCTCTTGCCTCTTTCTGCACTTTTCTTGCCTCTTTCTGCACCCATTTTGCCTCTTTGTGCACCTCTGATGCTTCTTTCTGCACTTCTATTGCCTCTTTCTGCACCTCTCTTGCTTCTTTCTGCAGCTGACTTGCCTCTTTCAGCACCTCTGTTGCTTTTTTCTGCAGATCTCTTGCCCCTTTCTGCACCTCAATTGCCTCTTTCAGCACCTCTGTTGCTTTTTTCTGCAGATCTCTTGCCTCTTTCTGCACCTTTCCTGCCTGTTTCTGCACCTCTCTTGCCTCTTTCTGCACCTCTGTTGCCTCTTTCTGTACTTCTCTTGCTCTTTCTGCACCCTTTGCGCCTCTTTCAGCATCTCTGTTACTTCTTTCTGTACTTCTCTTCCTTCTTTCTGCACCCCTCCTGCCTCTTTCTGTACCTCTCTTGCCTCTTTGTGCACCCCTACTACCTTTTTCTGCACCCCTCTTGCCTCTTTTTGCACCTCTGTTGGTTCTTTCTGCACTGCTCTTGCTTCTTTCTGCACCTTACTTGCCTCTTTCTGCACTTCTCTTGCTTCTTTCTACACCTCTGTTGCTTTTCAGCAATTCTCTTGCCTCTTTCTGCACTTCTCTTCCTTCTTCTGCACCCCTCCTGCCTCTTTCTGTACCTCTCTCGCCTCTTTGTGCACCTCTCCTACCTCTTTCTGTACCCCTCTTGCCTCTTTTTACACCTCTGTTGGTTCTTTCTGCACTGCTCTTGCTTCTTTCTGCACCTCACTTGCCTCGTTCTGCAATTCTCTTGCCTCTTTCTGCAATTCTCTTGCCTCTTTCTGCACTTCTCTTGCTCGTTTCTGCACTTCTCTTGCTTGTTTCTGCACTTCTCTTGCGTCTTTATGCACCTCTCTTGACTCTTTCTGCACTTCACTTGCTTCTTTCTGCACCTCTCTTGCCTCTTTCGGCACCTCTGTTGCTTCTTTCTGCACTTCTCTTGCCTCTTTCTGCACCTCTGAGTTAGAGGTAGTTTTAATCCCCCTGCCCTATTATATACTAGGGCCTTACAGGGGAGGTCATGCCAATCACAGGGGTACCCCAACCCATAGTGTACCCTAGTGTATGTAGGTGTTTTCACTGTATTCTAAGTGTCTTTCAGCATAGCACTGGCTCCGGGCCTGGTTAGTCAGAATCAGTTACCACCAGTACCAGTCAGCAAAAAGTTGGGGGCACAGGATAACTTTGCAACAAGGCCTCTTTCTTTACCTCTTTTGGTTCTTTCTGCATATCTCTTGCTTCTTTCTGCACTTTTCTTCGTCTTTCTGGACTTCTGTTGCCTCTTTATTCATTTCTCTTGCTTCTTTCTGCACCTTTTTTCCTCTTTCTACACATATCCTACCTCTGTAGGCATAGTTAGAAATTAGCAATTAAAAAAACTTTGAAATTCACTGAAAAAACCATAGGTTTCAGGAACATTATAGTTAGAAATTAGCATTTGAAAAAACTTTGAAATTCACTGAAAAAACCACAGGTTTCAGGGAGGTTATAGATAGAAATGAGCATTTAAAAAACCTTAGAAATTCACTGAAAAAACCACTGTTTTCAGGGACGTTATAGGTGTTCGGACATTTCACTCGTACAAAACCAGAGAAATTCAGCCGTTATAGTTAGTTAAGCTAACTATAACTCGCGCCCCCCGCAATGCACTGCTGATGACATCACATAATACATCATTCATGACATGGTCAGTGCCATCACTGATGACATCATTGATGACATCTCAAATGACAAAGGGGGTCCCAAAACGCGATTGCCCCATGTTACTTTCCATAGGAACTTTAGACAAAGCTACAGCTTGAACTGCTGAATGGAATGACACCAAATTTGACAAAAAGCTAGGTCTTGGTCCAGAAAACGTGCTTTTTTTAAATGATGTAAATCCGTTCAGTAGTTGCTGAGAAATTCAAAGAATAAAAATGTATATATCTGAGCACCGAGGAGGATTCGCTAACCCTCCCAATTCTGATTGGCTGCCAACACTCCAAAGCAGAATCTGTTGGCAGCCATCTTGTGACTCGGTAAAACCAAGTCACAAGAAATCATGTAAAAAAAGGGAAAAATACAAGAAAAGGGGGCAGGGTAGAAACACCCTGACCCCCAGGGCAAAAAAAAGCCTTTTTTTTAAAAAAAAACATCAGCCGAATTCGCACTGGGTGCACGAATCCAGCCCAAAAAAATGTAAAAAAAATGAAGCGCGGGCTCCGGTGCTTCGTTTCTTAAAGCCCCCGGGTGGGCCAGGTCCCGGGGGCAATGCCCAATTAATTAGCGGGGCCCTGCGGGGGCCCCCACAGCCCCAGGGACCACCACCTCCCCAGGGCTTTATCCACAATGTGCGGGGGGCACGCAGACCCCACGCAGCCCCGGGGACTGCCACCTCCCCGGGGCTTATTTATAAAACAAATGCATGAGGGGGCTCCTTCCCCCTCCCACGCTGCCCCGGGGACCGCCACCTCCCCAGGGTTTTAATTTAATAGGGGTGGGGGCCTCATGGACCCCCCCAAGCCCCAGGGACCACCACCTCCCAGGGGCTCCAAATAAATTATAGAAGTGTGGAGGGGCTCCTGCCCCTCCCCACACTGCCCAGGGGACCACCACCTCCCCGGGGCACACTGAATTTCAGGGCGGGGGCCTCGCAGGCCCCCCAAGCCCTGGGGACCGCCACCTCCCCGGGGCTTCAATAATTTAAATTAGTGTGGGGGGTCTCCTGCCCCTGCCCACTCTGCCCCAGGGACCATCACCTCCCCGGGGCACACTTTATTTAAATATGGGGGTCTGTTGCGAACCCCACGGGACCACCACGTCCCGGGGCTTTAAACACTAAGGGAGGGGGGCTGTGCGCCCCCCCTCCTTGAGCCCTAGATAGCCCTGGGTACCGCCACCCCCCAGGGCCGGCTCCTGCAATGTCCCAGGGTGCCCATGTCATTTGAGATGTCATCAGTGATGTCATCAGTGATGTCACTGACCATGTCATGAATGATGTAATATGTGACGTCATCTGCAGTGCATTGCTGGGGCGCGAGTTACAGTTAGCTCAACTAACTATAACGGCCGAATTTCTCTGGTTTTGTACGAGTGAAATGTCTAAGTAACTATAACATCCCTGAAACCTGTGGTTTTTTCAGTGAATTTCTAAGGTTTTTTAAATGCTAATTTCTAACTATAACGTCCCTGAAACCTATGGTTTTTTCAGTGAATATATATATACACAGGCACACACATACATATACCATTATACTTACATTTTGCTTGGTAATGGCATGCGTTGTAAAGGCATTACTCCTAAGCCTCACACACTCTCAATGTATGTGTGATACGTTAGCGGATTTCTTCAAAGGAAAAATTCTCAGTATAAAGGACTCGTTTTCTATTCCTAGTAGTCCTGCCTCCAAGGTAGCGGGGCTTTGCGAATCATCGTCTAGTCATGTTTTTAGTTTAAACTATTCCTGCAGTGTTCTCAGTGCCTAGAAGTTCTATGAGCATTGTCGCACTTTAAAAATCCCAATTATAATTACAATTACTAATACCCCTTCCTTAACATTAACAAAGAAAACTAATTATCCTGAAACAATACAAAAGCAACTGTATAAAAACAACAATCACACATGCATCAGACTTATGTCTACTTTTCACACAATTACTCATTCTCACTTGGTTATCATCCTCTAAAATGATGTTCTTTTCATCTTGTTCTAATTCACACCAGAATTACATTCCATGCTTTTTCCATCTTTCAAAACCACAGTATTGGATAAACTCATAGTAAGAGTTTAGGTTCTGAGTAAGTCGATTCTCCTTTGCTTGTCTTCAAGGCTGTTTTTATTCTCACATACTTACCCACTTCGAAAACCTGTAACAACACAAATGGCTTTTTATACTTTATCTGTCCTTCACTTTCTGAGCAATCATACTATGCTCATATACTGTCATTAAATATGAACCAATCCAAGAAAGGCAAACGTTCAAATAAACATGGTAACGGTAGATTCCCTTGTAGCAATCTCCTTCTGTAACCCCATAATATTTCTTACACCTTCCTCTTCCAACCCAACCTATTACAAATTGCAAACTGGATGCATTTTATTTACAAAAAACAAGAAGTGTTCAGGTAGTACATTGGCACAGGTCAATAAAGTGGCAACTAAATGTGAACTACACCATAATGTCTAAGAAAGGCACTCATATCATGTATGTAAACTGTGAACAGTTATCTGCAACTAAAATCTCTGAGCATCCTTTCAGAAAAGATATAACATCTACTGACCTTATATCATTTACAGATCACATTTCATGCCATTTCAAATAATAATTAACCACTGCATACCTCGACCCTCCGCAAACTATTGCATGGTCCAATGATATCCAAGCCATCTCTTTGTAAAGTTTTTGTCGAGACTGAAGTGTCATCAGGGTGATTCTCTTATTACCTGTAATGTGTAGCTTAATGTTAAGGGAATACAATATCATAAAGATCTATCAATATCTCTGTTTGTACCTGGCTACAAAAAAATCAACATTGCTCGCCTTTTAATGATACCATTCCACCATAGCCTTCATGCAGTTATTCAATGAGCCTTGCTCTCAAACTCTTCAGTAGCATAAACCTATCCACCCGAATCATGCCTCCCTCCTATGACAATACTGCTTTCTCTGCAATAATCTCTCATCAAACTTTCTGCAGCCATCTCTTTGTAATGTATGTTTTAAATTTCTGCAGTTACTCAACTTGCTCCAGTTCAGCCAACCATTTTTCTTACCTCCTTCCAAGCTTAAAACCACACTTTCCACCACAAAGTCATTTTTTAATTCTACAGATAGTGTCATTGTGCTGTAACCCAATAACATTTCTTTCACCTCCCTTTGCCAACCTAACCCATCACCAATTGCTAAATTAATGCATTAATTCAACACATAGTTGACGGATACATTTGTCTCTGGGGTGATAGGGCCCCATGCATCAACCTAAAAAACGGTCGCAAACGGGCAGATTCGCAGAATCTGCCCCTTTGCGACTGGTATTTTTGTATTTGGGATGCATCATCCCAAATGCAACAAGCATTGGCATAGCCAATAGGTCTCACCTTTGGGACCTTATAAGTGTTTAGCAATGCAACAGTTAATGTTGTTGCACCAAGGTTATTGTGCTGGATAACTAAACACTTATAAGGTCCCAAAGGCGAGACCTATTGGCTATGCCAATGCTTGTTTCCTTTGAGGTGTATTTCGGTTTTCATGTTGCTTTTGAAATAATTTTGATCTATGTTATATATATTTACCACTGAGCTAAAGCAATGTAAAACTTCCGGGCATGGATTCAATTTGGGTAATGCTCACAAAAGGCCTGTATATTAAGTTAAAAGACATACTTTAAATACTATTGCCAACTCAATTCTAATAACGCAACTTAATTGCCTCAAACGTATTCCACAAATTAAATTTTTTACAGCTCTAAAGCCAGCCACTTTGATGGTTTTAATTTACTTTGTAGTGGTAATCGCAAATAAAAGATAACGTTTCAAGTGGATTCCTGGCCCCTTTCCTGATTACACAAAAACCATCAGGTTACTGCTGCCGCGCGCCTTTGGTTCAAATCTGCCGTCTGTCTCTGTTGATGTCCGCTGGGACAAGCGCGAGGAAGAAAGGAGTGATGTTTGTCACAATCCCACACACGGACACGAACGTCGCTAATGATTTCCACAGTGTCATTTCTCTATTTTGGCGTTTTCTGCACGTTTATTCTCTGAAAAGCACACCCCGGTCAACATTTTTAGAACTATGATTTGACAACTAATACAAGTAAAGAAATATTTCACAAAAGGAATCCTAGTCAGTTTTTCCCCCCCAAAAAACATACAAACCTGCACAGACACCGGTCATACAATACACCGACGGAGGAAATGGCGCAGTTTTAAGACTTGAAAACAGTGCCAAATCCTGCCTTGCGTCGTTTATCGTCTCTACCACTGCATGACTGAGGAATAATACAGAGAGAAGGGGAAACCCAGATGCGCGCTGTAAGAATGTGGCTGCGAAAGTGAAACCAACTAAAAAAAGCTTTGAATAGAGGAGCGGGGGCGAGCGAGCGCGGCAGCCTGCTGAGCTGACCACATGCTCGTGCACCATGGGCTTTTGCTTGCGGGTAACCGCACGGAAAAGGCCATTGTGCACGAGCGTGTGGTCAGCTTTCAAAAGCCCCTTACATAAAGTCTCGCAGAGCAACGCTTGCGCGCTACTCGAGGCTCGACCTAAAAAAAAAAAATCGCTATTTAAGGAATCACTAAATTTGCGATTACTTAAATTGCTATTGCATTTAAGGAATCACAAAATGCGATTCCTTAAATGCAATGCATTAAACAAAGAAATTTAGCGATTTCGCTAATATGAATCGCAAATTACCATCAATCTAAAGTTGATTGTAATTTTCGATTTCTTTGAAAAATGCACTAAAGTGCATTTTTCAAAGTCACATGTTACACACACGTGCCCCTTGGGGCATGTGTGTGCGCAACATGTGGTTAAATTGTAATTTCAGGGGTGCAACAAGGTATCCTTTGGCCCCCTTGCACTTGAATAGCATACGCAATTTGCGAGTACCTATTGGGTACTCGCAAATTGCGCATGCAATTCCCATTCATTCCTATGGGTCTCTGGGCCGATAGGAATGAATGGGAATCAGTTCCTTAATTGCGACTCGCAATTTGCGAGTCGCAATTAAGGAATTTGTTGGAATCGCAAAATTTTATGCGATTCCTACATGCATAGGCAATAGCGATTCTTTATTTGCGATTCCTTAATAATCGCAATTAAAGAATCGCTATTGTCTATGTTGATGCATGTGCCCCATAGAGTGCCACATATTAATGAATTGCATTGCAATGCATTTACCCTTTCTTCGCTCATCCTTAACTAGAGCATTACATCTCCTAAACTGTAAGCACCTTCTACAGTAAAGCATTTGCCCTTTCTTCGCTCATCCTTAACTAGAGCATTACATCTCCTAAACTGTAAGCACCTTCTACAGTAAAGCATTTGCCCTTTCTTCGCTCATCCTTAACTAGAGCATCACATCTCCTAAACTGTAAGCACCTTCTACAGTAATGCATTTACCGTTTCTTCGCTCATCCTTAACTAGAGCATTACAGCTCCTAAACTGTAAGCACCTTCTACAGTAATGCTTTTGCCCTTTCTTCACTCATACTTAGCTAGAGCATTACAGCTCCTAAACTGTAAGCACCTTCTACAGTTAAATTCCCTGTGGTGTCCCTTGGCACAAACCATTTTGAAAACATTAGAATTTATTATATTAGCCTTTACACCTTCAAATGCAATCCCACATTGATCAATCTAATCAAGCTCCACACCCTTGTTCATTTAGTCTCTCATGTGATTTATTAGCAAAATGCTTTTCAAATTTGGCCAAATATTCCCCCAGTTCTAAGACAAAAATGTAACTGCACTTCATTCACAGTAACTTCATAACTGCTTCCATTAACCTAAACTTTACACACCATCACATGGAATGTCCTAGATATTCTGCCTTTTACCTCTACAGATTTACACATATCAATGTAAATTACAAAATCAGCATTCCTTTGCATCTTTCATGCATTTCACAGTGAAGCATCATGCACCTCAAATATTTGCTTCAAACACCAAAATATAATTTTGAGGTTGGAGCAGCGTAATTTTGGCTCCACCTTTTCATGTCTTCACTATGCCATATATACGTGCATGTAGTACTATATATTTGTGTGCTTTAATTTCATTAACGAAAAGTGGTGCACCTGACCGGAATACCGCAGGTGCATTTGCTGTATACTTCAGACATTTATATGAGTGTGCATACTAATGTTTTCCTTATAGTGATACCAATTTGCAGTTTTCATACATATTTGCATTTGTGTAGTTCGAGTAATTTTGTTAACTCTATATATACTCACGTATTCGTTTAAAAAGTGTTCCCCATTTATTTTATAACAGTATATGTTTCCATAATCATGCTTTTAAATGTGCATTGAAGTGTTTAGCTACATTAAATCGACCAAAGGCCTTAAGCATTTGAACTCTAATGTTTAACCTTCAATGTAAAGGTTTGCTCGGGTTGCAATGTTTTCTTTTCTTTGCAGGTTTGTTCATATGATCTCCTAGTTAGTGAAAAGCACATTGTGTATGAGAGAAGTAAGGTTCGGGAGAAGAACTTTTGGCATGGGTGAGAGACGCTAACGAACAAAGGGAGTACCCCTATTCCTGTTATAACTAGGGACGTCCTGATGTTTAGACTTTGACTTAGGAGTATCGAATAAGGTTGCCAAGTTCTACTATGAGAGGGTGGGAAAGAACTGGGACACGTGATGTGGGATTCTCGAATGTTCTGTGGAGTTTTAATTGGTGGTCACCCTTTAGCCTTAGACAGATTCATTTTAGAGTCAGAGGGGTTCAGACCACTTTGCTATATTTCTGTTGTGTGGCTTTAAGCTATACAATACTTCGGAATTAGGAGAACTTCTACAGAAGTCTCTACAATGCTGACACTTTTCCACTTAACTAGATCTAATTAGGGTTTCCCAAATTAATGCTACTTAGTTCGGGATTAGTTTAGATAATTTAGATTTACTCATGTATAGGCAAGAGGACCAGAAATCGTACACTGATCACCAGATTTTGTTCCTCATCTTCTACTGAATTCCTTGTACGCTTTATGCTGTTGAGACTAAACTTTGTCAAATGATTTGGACTTCCAGGAGTGATTTTATATTTTTTGAACATATTTATTAGACTTATATACATTAGTTTGGCTTTAAATTTGTAATAAATCTACTTTTAATCCCATGTATCGACTATCAGGTCCTCATTGAGTAGCCAAATGGGCTACACTGTGAATTGAACTTTGGGATGATGTTAACTCCTCTTTATTTCTCAGGCATCTAAAAAGGTCTATCGCAGGAAAATATGGATATTTGGCCAAGTACTCTGTCAAGGGTATATGACAATGGCCTGTCCCTGAAAGAGTTTGTGCATTGGAGGATATTAAAGCCAATCTAACCGGCATTCTCAAAAACCGAGGTGCACCTTCTGATGTAACAACATAAGTTATAAGCTTTATTTTCATGCAGAGTGATTCAATTATATCTGCTGGATAAATCTAGTATGCTGCACTCTTTTGCCTCATCCAACATTGCTGCCATCTCATTAATGTTTGGCAAGGATGTTTATCTATCCATATGCACTTGTTTATTCCCTTAATCAGCACATGTGCAAACCTTACCATTATTCTTGTGTGCCAATACCACAGGACCTGGTCATTATGAAGCCTCTACTAGTGTATCACCTTGCACTCACACCAACTTCTCAATGCTTCCATAAAAAAAAACATCAATGCTAATTGTCTAATTCTCCCCCTGTGTACCTTTGAGCTAGCACTGTTCCCTTGACAACACTGAGATGGGTGACACACTTCAACTAACTAAGGGGTATATTAACAAAGAAATGGCGCAGCGTGGCGCTGCAAGCAATTTAGCTTTGCCATGCTGCGTCATTTATAAAATGCAGGGATACTCCGTATTTACAAGAATACTCCTGTGTTTCCCTTGCGCTGGCGCTAAAAAAGCTGCCAAGCGCCAACACAGCCACCCTTGCCTGCCTGCCTGCATTGCAGGGATGATTGTTTGTGTGCAGGAAGGGACACCTTCCTGCACATAAACAATCATTAATGGCAATTTGCTCCTTCTATGTGTGCTGCAGAATGAAGCACACGTAAAAAGAGAAAGAAATGAGGAGAAATAAAAGTATTTCTCCTCGTTGTGCCACTCTAATGCTGGCTTTTCAATGGCATTAATTTTTGGCGCTGCCTCAGATTTACACCTCCTTGTAAATCTGGGGCAGCGTCAAAAAGCAATGGGTGTTGCGTTAGAACGCCCACAGCAACACCCATTGCACGTCCCTTTCACGCAAAGTGATGTGTGAAAAGGGGCCATATTTACAAGGCCATGAAAAGCCTCGCAGGTGGGCCAACACACAGCGCCACTGGAGTGTCAACAGAAGTGACGCTCCAGTGGTGCTAGGGGCTTGTAAATATGTCCCTAGGTTTTTCTTCAGAAATGTCTGAAAACTCTTTTTTTCATCTTTCTCCATCACTTTCATTTGTCAGCTGTGACTGGTGGGATAGTTAGAGTCTAACCGGATGCCCAACCTTAGTAACTGATATCTCCCACTTTTGTTCACTTTTCTAGCACAAGCAGTCTTTTGCTAGTGAGAATGTCATAAAGCTTTTGCATGTTTTGAGGTGATTTTATACCATCACTGATCCTGTAAAATCCCTCCATACAAAGCATTTTCCTGCTTAACTCAAGATGAGTGCAACCAGTAACATGTAAGGAAATCAGGTAGCCACACATGATTACAATTGTGCCATTGTATATGTATGTCCATTAGGAACATGCTGTTACAAAGAGCTCCAAGGCAGAGTTTCGAATTAGAATGGGAATGCAGTTCTTGGCTCTACAGACAGGAGGCTGGACCACACCAATTCAGTCCTGCTGCATGCAAGTTGCTTTTGCACTTACCAATAAAACCTCTTTCAAGTCAACATTCCAGTATCTTTGCTATTACTACTTGCGCTCTCCTGGAAAAGAGATTGAAAGTGTTCCTCCAGATTTACTATTTCCTAATATCCATCTGATGCCTGATTTTACCTCCTCCAATATATGTAAGCAATGCTGACAGCGGAGGTAAATGCCCTAGTGGTGTTCTCTCTGCCATGCTGGCCTTCTGGTGGGCGGAATTCTATGTGAGGATTCTCCTTCAACTTTAGTCTCCAGAAAGCAGTAGATGTGTCTCTGATACATGAATTCAGAGCTCAGGTAAGATATGTTCAGATTCTGCTGAAATAGTAGATTCAGTTTTAGTTTGTATTTTTATGTAATACAAAAAGATGATGGATGGAATGCTGAACATTGTCAAACATAAGCCCCCAGTCACAGATCTGGGTTAAATTCATTATTTTCTTGCTCACCATGTCACCCCATCTTGGACCTAGCCATAAGCTAATCAGATTTGATCCTGCTCCCCATGAGAACAGTCAAGCCCGAACTGCCAGGCCAAGTCCTCCCAGGACCAGAAAAAAAGCATTCTGGGACCAATTTCGGGGTATCATCCCTCAACAACCAGGCTAGCTTGAATCCAGAGGCATAGTGAGCACAGGACCCACGTCTGTGCATACCCTTCTCACTAAGGGCAACTACAGCAATACAAAAAGATGATGGACAGAATGATAACCATTGTCAAATATTCACCCCCAGTCACAGGTCTGGGTTAAATCCATCTTTTTTTTGCTCATCATGCCACACTAGTTTAGACCCAGTCATATGCAAATCAGTCTTGGCTCTGATCTGTATGGGAACAGTTAAGCCCGAACTGCCAGGCCAGGTCCTCCCTGGACTAGAAAACAAGCATCCTGGGACCAGTTTCCTCATTAGCTAGGCCATCTTTCGGACTGGACTGTTCCCATGGGGAGCAGGGTCAAAACTGATTTGCATATGGTTGGGTCCAAACTCGAATGGCGTGGCAAGCAAAAAAATGATGGATTTTGGCCCAGATCTTTGACTGGGGGTGAATGTTTGACAATGTTCAGCATTCCGTCCATCATATATTTGTATTGTATTTGTCACCCTAAGTGGGACGGATATGCCCAGACATTGGTCCCTTACTCACCTCGTTGATATGGGGTAATACCCCGAAACTGGTACCAGGATGATTGTTTTCCTGTCCAAAGAGGTCCTGGCCTGGCAGTTTGTGATGGCCTGTTCCCATGGGTAGCAGGGTCAAGACTGATTTGCATATGGTTGGGTCCAAACTGGAATTGCATGCTGAGCAATAAAACAAAGGTTTTTGGCCCAGATCTGTGATTGGGGTGAATGTTTGACAATGTTCAGCATTCCAGCCATCATTTTTTTGTGTTGCAATTTTTGCCCTAAGTGGGATGGGTATGCTCGACATGGGTCCTGTGCTCGCTATGCCACTGGATTCAAGTTAGACTACTGATGAGGGGTGATACCCCAAAACCGGTCCCAGGATACATGTTTTCCGGTTCAAGGAGGTTCTAGCCTGGCAGTTCGGGATGGACTGTTCCCATGGGGAGTAGGGTCAAGACTGATTTGCAAATGGCTGGGTCCAAACTGAAATGACACGGCGAGCAAAAAACATGATGGATTCAGGCCCAGATCTTTGACTGGGGGTGTATGTTTGAAAATAATCAGCATTCTGTCCACCATCTTTTTGTGTTGCAGTTTGTATTTTTATGACACATATAGGTTTCGAGTATAGCTCTTTATAGGGTCGGACAACATGAAGTATCTGACAAGTTGCATGTGTTCTACTTGCCACCAAAAACCCAAATAAATATATCATTTCTAGTGATTTAGAGAATGTTGGTTTATTTGCAGTAATAACACGATTTGCTTATTGTGTTAGCACAACCGGTCCTTGTGCCATCACTACACATTTTGCATTATATGATGCTTAACAAGGAAAAAGTTGCATGTTTTCCCACATTTAAAGATGCAGGCTATCTTTAACTTGAGGCATGGCTTTGAGATGTTATGATGTGGTACTACGGCATTTGTGATCTGGTAATACCACATAATTTTAAGTAGGCAAGTTGTGCTAATTGCAGAGAAATGCACTTACGGCATATCTAAGAAGATTTTTTTGCACCATCTAAGTGAGGGATTGTCTGTCCAAGTCAAATGCTGCCTATGGGCATCCTTTGAAGACATACGAATGATATGTATTACACATGCAATAGATGACACCTTAGTCTTGTACTGAATGACAGATGGGATGGATGTAAAATTGTTGTGGGGCAGAGGAAGGGAGCAGATCTGTCCATTCTTTACAGACAATTCCTAATTTGAAAATCCGAGTCTTGTAGTTTATAATAACCTATCAAGAAAAACAAAGGCACTTTCTTGTAACATGTAGGGAAAGCAATATTCTAGCACAGGATCAAACGCGCGCACAGGCCTGCGTCTGTCAAGAGCCCCGACTCATACACATTTTTCTGAAAAAATACAGAAAATAACAACGGTGTATTTTCTCTGCCTGCCACGTCTCTGGGATGCGCAAAGCAGGCTCTCCGTGCGGAGTGTTTTTCCCCGTTCCTTCTTTGATCTGTAGTGGAAGTCGGAAACACAAGAGCTCCACTCCCAGGTATCCTTTTGTTGAATTGTGGTGATGAACACGAGCTATTAGTTCGAGCAGTCAGAGTTAATGATGTTTGCTTTGCCATGCAGCAAGAGCCGTATATTTCACTCGAGGGGTCCCTGCTTCCATAAAACACAGGCCCTAAGGCTGGAGTGCTTTATGAGCCGTCCACAACCCAGCGAGTGACATGAACATTTGAATTGCATGTGGCAGGGAGCAAATTGTTGTTTTTGTTTATTGAATTTCTTATCATTCCAGTGGAACCTTTAATGGACAGAATTTCGCCCATTTAGACCATAAAACTGCACATTTTCTTTGCCTATATTTGGTGTGGATATAAAGAGGTTGAGATATGTTGTTTCAAATTTACATTCACAGATTTTTTTGAGGATTTATGAATGGAAAGTAGCTCCCCTGGACTGCCCAATGAGTGCAGTTGAACCTAAGGCACATGGAGGTAGTGGCGTGACATGATCACAAAGTGGCCCTTTTTAGGCCCGCATTTCATCAGACTGGAAGCAACTCTCACCTTTGGAGGCGTTGAATCACCACACCTTTCATTTCTTCACCCCGAGAGGGCTACGTTTCGAGTTTCACAGAAAACTGGAATTCATGCCCAAAAGGGGATTGTATTACTGAATATCTACGCCAACGACATTGTGGTTCAATATGGTCAATTACAGGATATTGAGGGACAAAATATCAGAAGGTAAGTGCATATAAAGAAATATGGATTTACTATTCCTTACTGCACATCTACATACCTTAAAGAGATATGTATCGCGTATGGACAGGTATGTGGAGTTAGGTACAGAAAATCTAGACTTACCTGTCAATATTTTTTTTTTCGATATTTTTTCTTAGACATTCTGTTCATTTGTGCAGAGGAAATCAAGGTGAATGTCTCTGCCTTTTGGGGGAATGGCAGACCACTTGCCAAACTCTGAATCAGCTGCTTAGTTCCAAACGACTGCACTTTAGTCAGTTGGAGGACATAACCAGCCCTTGAATGACAGTACAATTCTGAATTAGATTCAGTAGATTTTTTCAATAAATGGCAAGCCTCAGCATCTTTATCCTCCTCGCTCATGGAATTTACTCTTAATTATGTATAATGCATTTAAAGTCAAGTGGGTTTATGTGCTTGCCCAGTGGCGTAGATAGGGAGGGCGGGGGGTACGGTCTGCCCCATGCGGCACAAACTTTGGGGGTGGCGGTCTCCCCTTGCTCTTAACTGTCTCGGGGCGGCAATAGCAACCGCCCCTCCTCAATGCATTTGCCGTGGAACAGCAAATGTAGAAAACGCTCGCCAGCACCCCCCCACCCACCGCTCTTCACTGCGGCTGCCGTGGGGCAGCAAGCGCAGGGACCGCCACAGGTGGCTAGAGGGCTAGCTACGCCATTGTGCTTACCGGTTCCAATGCTGTACCCTTTTTTGTTTTTAACAATGTCATTATTCCTGCACCCCTTGAAGCACCTATTAATTTGGCTTTAATTTTGGCCTTTAAACTTTTTATGCTTTGCCTCCGCTCATGTAAATAAAAATCATTGGGGCACCCCACAATTACAAACACAGTTGTCACAATTATTCCCTAAAGTTAGCAGTTCTAAAAAGATTTAATATCTCCAACATTGTGGTTACACTCAGTTATCCTTTTTAAAAATGTGATCAAATGCATGATTGCCAACACGTTGTGGGTAGTCTTGTCTCCATAAAATATAAAAGTCCCCATACAGTGACCCTTTATCAGAAACAGAGGGTGTGGAACTTTGAGGGTTATCTGTAGCCCTCCTCCACCTTTGACACCTACCACCAGCCAGGACACGAGGAGTGACAAAAGATGCTCTGATGCTCCATTACAGAGTGGCTCACTGCCGCTCTGTGTTTTTTCACTAAAACACAGCACTGTTTTCAGTATGATGCTCCTCTTAGTCAGTCTCTGCCCATCTGTCCCCCCCATGATCAATTCAGCTTCCCCCACCCATTTTGCATACCTCTGGGCCAAGGGGTCCACAAAAGGCTGAGGTGTGTCCCACAGGAATGGTAGTCCTCAGGTAAAATGGTTATAAGTGGTCTATGGAGGACATTTGGCCACCAGTGCAGAAGAGGCTGAAATCTTAGATGCCTTTTGGTTTTTGCAGGAAGCTAAGAAGAATCACTTAGTGAGTGACAAGGGGAAATAAAAATGGCAAGATAGAGGGGGTCTGGCCCCACACCTCTCTAACTCCTAACAGGTCCAAAGAGGAAAGTTGCCTCTGGACATCACCTTTAACCTTGCAGCAGTTACATGGACGCCAGTGCTGTATGGCCGGGATGCACAGTTTAAGGTGTAGATTTAGGTGGTGTGTAGCACTAACATGATCCTGCTAGCTGGTCAATTCACTTACGAAGGCAGGTTTAAACCCAGGGAAAGGGACAAATCACAGAGGCCAGGCGTTGCACACTTTGATGTATGGTCAGTACAAAAGAAATGGTTTATGCGTAGAGCAACTCGCTTAAAAAAATTAACAGGCAGATTAATTTATACAATAAGTACGCTAAGATTGCATCCTTGTTGAGGCAATGCAGGGCTTGCAGGATAATTTTACTGAGGGAAGAAATGGGTTTCTCACGGCTGTGTCAGGCAAGTGAAAGATAACTGCCAAGTAGTTTTGAAAACCACAAGTTGCACAATGATGCTCGGTACAGACGAGGAAATACAAGAAGAGGGATAACAGTAAATAGTTGTGAGCATAGAGTGTATGGTGGGAAGAGGACAGAGGAGGATATGAGCAAGTGTGCATAGAAGAGATGGGAAACTTGGAGGTTGTGGGATCTCTTTAAGGAGTTCCAGCATCTTGGCGGGGTTACTCAAGTATGAACTGTTAACCGCTGCAGGTGTTGAGTTGCGTAGACCCATCTTCCTTGATGTCCAGCAGTAAAAATTGTATCACTGTGCATTGTTTGGAGAGCAATCTTCTGGAGTTTTGGGCCATGCTACTAGATGTCAAGACATAGAAATCAAGGTTTTAGATCATTGTGGGTGAGGAACCAGATGACTGACCAATTTGATGCCCGGTTCCGTAACTTTACGAAAACTCTAAGAGGATGTCAACGTCCATGCTTGACTTCCATTCAGCAACTGTTTCGATCAGGATTCCAAGTGGCTATAACTATATAACTATTTACCATTGACATTATTTCATTATTTTGCGAAACGGTGGAAAGATCCAGGTGCACTTGTAGCGCTGCACAAATGGTTAGATCCAAGCCTGCACAAGCTAGAACAAGGGAAGACTTCATGAGAACTCAGATGGCATACTCGGTCTATGCTATTCAATGGACCCTGGCAGGTCTATTAAATAAATCACCTCTGAAATGTGTTCTGGTTGCGGATCTGGCCTTTTTGGAGTGCTCATTTGGCAGTGTGAGTTTTAAAATGATCAAGATATGGTTCCCATGGTCTTGCTGCCACGAGTCAACGAATGCTTAGTTTAGAGTTAACGATCCTCGCACAAAAGTATTTATTTTTATAAACTTGGTGTAACATGTTTTTGTTTTCATTTCCTTTGATCTGGCGTTCTTCTTTTTGTCTAAGGTTTGTCCCCTTTTTCTACTTTGTATCTTAAGATGCCTTCCAAATGGAGATTGCAGCCGAATGTCAATAAAGCAAAATTGTAATCTCTTAGACAGATGGCTGCAAAAATGACCGACTTTGCACATTAAACATCACATTCAGCAAACCGAGTTGAAGTTGCCGATTGCATTCTTCACAGGCTAAAATAGGATTATGTAAATCCCAAAAACAATAGGCGCATTTGCATGCATCACCCATCAAGAAAAATGAACCCTTAAATCCAACAACGCAAAAAGATTCAAACACCCAGATTTTTCATGTAACCACACTTTGAGCCCCATATCTTCAAATCAACTGCTGTTAACCTACCAAAAATAAAACAATTAAAAATAAAATATCTTAAAATTAAGACCAAATTAGAAACTTTGTACAAACTGACCGACCACAAAACGAAAACTGCTGCAAGTCAATTCACAGTGAACAAAACAGGAGGACAGGTACATAAACATATACAAATGAAATACTTTCACTATTAGCAGAACTCACCAAAATGCAATCCAACTTTGCAAACCAGGAGCCACACAAATCAAGAGGGAAGAACACCGTTAAATGTATATATCTGTAGCATCATCCCATTGATACACATGCTTAAGCCTCAAGCACACCTGAAAATCCCACGATGGAACAAAAGCGAGACTCAAGAACTCCCACTGAAGTAGTCCTTTGAAGGGAGGCCAGTGGTCACCTAAGATGGAAATCTGCAAGACGACCTGAGACTTGCAACTTAGGTAGACATGCAAGATATCAGGATAAGCCTGTTAAAGGCCAACACCCTGAGAATACACTATCAGATAATGTTTACTCAGGTCAGGCTTATGGAGGGTATCATTACTTCCTCCTGCACCACGTCACACATCACATCACATCAGTTTCTCTAAAACGAAACCACGTGCAAAGTATCCATGGACAAAGTAGATATGTACACTATGATTCAAAGCCGCTGGGCCCTTCTAGGGAATCAACAGTGTCACCAATTGTGTATTACACCATCCATCCACAAGGCACTTTGGTAAGTCATAGCTGCTCACACACCATGTGGCCTGGGATATCACCTTCACAGGGATGCTACATCAGATTCAAAGACCAAGGCATTTCTATAAAATCTGTATCTTTTCCTCATCACAAGTGAAAAGGATTGCACATACTTCACTAACAGTAAGCTATAAGCACCCCTTTGTTTAAAACAACTGCAACGAATACACCAGTACTGACATACATTTATTTCCCAAGCTCCTCATCTAACATAGACACCTTGGATGCCAATAGAGCCTCTGTATAAATTAGAGGTGTTGGAATTTGGGAAAGTGTTTTTCTCCTAAATTTCATAATTTGCATCAACAATTTTAGGAAATTGCTCCTTCATGAAGAAATGTTGTTTGTCATTATTTCACGTCACTTTTTTAAAGTGTGAGGTGCACACTTGTGTAAAAAAAAAGTTACATGAAATTGCGTAATTTGAAAATTAGAGATATTTTATGAAATTCGTGTGTAAAAAAATGAATTCAGGAAGTTTGCCAATTTTACTGACCTAAATAACATTTTGCTCAGGCCTAGTATAAAATGCAAAGGCCTGGATGCAGTAACTATGGCCTACTAGATGAGCTTCAAGTTCACACACTGTCGCAGTCCGTTCAACACTGCAGTCCCACTGTTCTCCTTACTCCCCACATTATCCATAGGTAACAGTTGCTACTGCTTATTGACTTGGTTGATGATGCCTGACGGAAGCCTATTTTTTAATTTTCTACAACACTTTCAGACCCTGGTCTTTCATGTGAAGAAATGAATTACATATAGCACAACTGGGTAAAGGGAGAATCAATGCCACAGTTGTGATAGTACCTCTCTTCTCCTGGGTAGACTCCACTTAATACTCTTGGGTGGTTTAACAATGCCATCATCCCATATCTATTGGTCCTGAATAGACTATGCATAAGACTCTTGGATGAGGTAACAGTATAATCAAGAGATTGCTTTGCTTTTCCTCCTGAGTAGACTCAAAATAACACTCTTGGGTGGCTTAAGAGTGCCATCAAAGGGTTGCTCCTCTGTTGTCCCTCTTTCACTCCAAGGTAGACTCTAGGAAATACACTTATGTGAGACACAATGCTATCAAGAGATCACTGCTCTGTCACTCCTGCATAGGCTCCACATAACACTCTGTCGTCCCTCATGGATAGGCCCATATTATGTGCTTGGGTGTACTAATAGCACCTTCAAGTGGTCACAGCTCTTTTCCTCTCAGATAGACTCCACATAATACTATTGGGTGTTTAACAGTGCCATCAGAGGGTTCCTCCTCTATTTGTCCTGGGAAGTCTCTGCCTAAGAATCTTGGGTAATTTAACAGTGCCATTAAGGGGCAACTATACGTTTGCTCCTGGGTAGACACAACATAATACTCTTGGGTGGTTTCACAGTGCTGTCAATGGGTTGCTCCTCTCTTGTCCCTCTTTTGCTCCTAGGTAGACTCTACATATTGCACATGGGTGGGGTAACAGTACTATCAAGGAAGCACTCCTCTGTTGCTCTTGGTTAGTTTCCACCTAACACCCTGTTCATCTGTCACTCATGGGCAGACCCCACATTTTATGCATGGGTGGTTTGATAGCACCGTCAAGGGGCGATGCTCATTTACTCCTGGATAGACCCCATATAATACACTTGTGTGTTTAACAGTGACATTCATAGGCTGTTTCTATAATGTCAAGCAACCACCATCAATCTAGCTAAACTAAGCCATTCAGAAGTGAAGAGGATAGGCACTTCTGCCTGAGCAATCTGCCTCATATGATTGGGATTCCAGTGGACATTAGTAAAGTCCAACCTTGCAAGTCTCGCTGCCATCCCGCACCAGTTTCAAATTGGACAAATTAGACATTCTAAAATATTAAAAATACTCTGAGAATTTCAACAACTTTCTTATGATAATACTGACCATGCAGATACATCTCTGCCCTCCCTCTCATCTAAAACAACAGGAGTTACACAATAGATATCCTAATTGCTATATCCTGCATAGTAGGTAGATTGAAAGTCATTTGGTAAATTCAGAACCCCTTTCAGAGGGCCACGGGGCAACAGGGGCTACTGGACCCAAACATGGTGGTTGAGGCCATTTACATGTGATGTCCCGAGGCTCGACATAGTATGGATTCTGAGCAACTGGGCCAAGTGCCCCTTCTGCACTTGACCCTCAGTGGTAGCTGTGGCTGAGCAGTCAAAGGCTATGAGAAAAAGAAGTATTTTATTTCTAGCTCTACACATTCAAAGGAATAATGACATTCACTAGCAATAATGCAATCCCCTTGAGGTCAAGGCTCTAGAAGTTGTCAGGCAAATCCCTGTCCCATCATCTTCCTTATAACATTGTCTGGGTTATTCCCCATTCACGCGTGGCTGCATCCAGGGATGCTCACTAATAGGCCATAATCAAGAGCTCTCATTTGACTCCTCAGGAATTAGTCAAAAGTTTCTATGGTACTGCAGGCCCCCAGGGCCCCACATGCACATTTCTAGTCTTACACACTCCGGCGATATGGAAATGTTAAGTGGTGCAGAGTGTGCCCTCTACATGGGTGTTCACAAGTCTGAATCCTGTTCAGCGAAGTCGGGCTGCCCATAGTACACACAGAAGCACCCGGCAGGCACAGTCTCTCTCCCTCGAACCATGCTGCAGACTTGTCTCATCGATCCAAGTTGCTCCCGTTCATCAAAGATAAGTTAAGTCATTCTTGCCTTCATGGGTGGCAGAGGGTTTTGATCCTCTGGCTCCTGACTGGAGCACAGTGAGATTGAGACGTCTTAGGTGACATCCCTCACAGGACCCAGGGAATCAGTCAGGTCTAGGCCTTGGTGTAAAGACTTGACCTACCAGTCATAGCTGCAATTATCTGTCTGAGTAACGATCTGAACTTTTGGGAATGTGAGTACCAGAAGCCCATTCAGGCACATTGGGTTGGAGAATTACTCTCCAATGAGGATCAAAATCTCCGCAACACTCACCCTCACCAAGGCGACCCCTACTGGCATACGGGGTGTCTGAATAAAGACAATAACAAATCCTGACGCTTCGGGCAACAAATAGTTAAACGGTGGTACCCTCTGGCATAAAGGGTCACCGCAAAGAGGCTGTGCGGCCCTGGAGCTTACGGCACTATGCTCGCGACATGGCTCAGGTCACAGCTGCCCTCTCCTGGCATACGAGGGTCACTGGATCACTTCTACACACGAGCAATGACCCAATTGGTGCACAGCCATTCCCTCACACCTCGCTCATGGAGTCCTCTCTGTAGGTCGCCCACTGGACCTCGCTCCCTCCAACTCTCTCCTCTTCCTCATGGTGCACCCTGGTCGGCAAGGAGGCAGGCGCTGGTGAGCCAGAATTCAGGGCCGGTGACCTTGGTTGTGCTAGGTGATGTCCCCTCACCCCAAAGGAGACTAGCAGGCCTTTGCTCCCAGTCCTGGTAACATGCATAAGTCTTGCAGAGCTTTAGTTTCTCACACGGTCCGTCCGGCTGCTTGGCAGACGACAAATGTTGGAGTTTCAAGTTTCAATCTCTCCTTCTTATAGTGTTTTTACAAACACTAAATGTGATTTAGGGTCTGAGTCTGTTAAAGTTGTATGTTGGGGTTCTGCTTCTTTTGAAGTGTACATTTTTCCTTTTCTTCTTTCCTCTTGAAAGTCTGTCTGTCACAGGAAGAAAGACCCACAACACGATTCATGGGAGTGACCAGAGTTCCCACTTGGATGTCAGCCACTGTGATATATGCATGAAAGGTGAATCCTGGGCTCCCAGCCTTACTCTTTATGATTTCCTTATCAGCCCCATCTCCTTTTTGGGATGTGTCCAGGTCCCTTTTTTGTGATCTATAACTGAATCACATAGCATATTTTTGAAGTTTAAAGGTGGAGTCTCTTCCTCGTTTCCTCCAGTGTGTGTCCCACCCAGCTCACAGGAATGTAGCAACACACAAATCTGTCTGAGGGGATTCCTCTACTCCTCATGTCTTCACCAGGCAGGCCTGCGCTTTCCAGAATGGAACTCAGGGTCCTCCAAATAATATACCATTGCAAGCACACTTGCATTTAGTGTTGTTTCACAGCACACATATTCTCCATTGCTGTAACCTCAAAGCACTGTGCCACTGCAGACATACATACATGCAGCACACAACTTCAGTCTGCATGCACTGCTCAGTACTGTAGCTTTTCTGTATTGTACCAGGCCGTGCTATTCGCAAACACACACACACTGCCAGCACACACACTCACCGTGTGTGCTACAGAACACTTCACCCTTCATGTAGTGTACTTCATGCAAGCACACTTACAAACAGTATATGCTTCCATTGCGCGCATACTGCAGAGCACCACATCTCTCATGTAATGTGTTCCCTGAAGGTATACATACACTCAGCAGATACACTAAGCTGGTGTTATGTTTCATATAGGTACCCTAATATAGGCCCGGGTAATATCATACACCTTCACCTACATTATCTCCCTTATACTACACAGTAACGAGCCTTTAGGATTGAACCTTTACCTAGTTCTAGTCCTGGGCACAGAAGGAGGGTTTTCCCTGAACAATAGTGTCCCATAACTCCATCAATAGACTCATACAGTATGAATGAATATTCATGAGGGTTCTTGGAAACCAGGTAGAGGCTACACCACCTGCATAATAATATCTACGTACAAGGTTCATCCCATACATCATCCTCAAATCCAACAATGGCTAATACAAGAAACAAGGGACAAAGAAACCCTAGATACTTTTTGTATAAATACAGCACATCTTGCTAGGGTTGGGAGAGGAGACCGAGACTTCCAGGCCAACACACTTGATCCAGCGGTATACCAACAACAGATACTCCACTACCATATACTCACCTGGGCCCATAAAACACACAAATTGAGTAAACCGCTGGAGTTGTCAAAGCTTTATATTTATACTTCACAATATTCAGGATTAGTTATTTAATTTTCCTAACTAACCTTTCACTGATCAAAAAGTTCTTTCCTCTGGTCGATGGACCATTAGTTGAACTAGTTGATGGTGATAATTAACATAACCCTTAACTATTCTTTTGTTTAAAGTAAATGATCACAGACTCAGGAAGGTTTAAAATCTTTATCTAAATTAAATGCATGTGAACCATTTCAAAAATACAGTGCAGTCACCATCATTCTTAGGAGAGAAAATTCAATTTGATTAAACATCAAACATATATTTCAGACTCATACAATAATTAATGCTCAGAAAGGGAGAGGACAGAGAGAAAAGAACATTTGCAAATAACGTGAAATTATAGTTACCAAGAATGGTGTGAAAGACCAACCCCCTGGCCAAAGGGCTGGTAAGGGTCCCCCAGGATAGGTCAGGAGACAAAAGACTTCAGGACAGGATAGTTGACCTCTCTAGAATACCAACGATTGCGCCGCACCCCTCTCTGACACTCTCTTCTTCCTCGAGATTCTTCCGCGATCTTCTGATCTAACCCAATTAAGTTATGATAGAAAGTTCTTCTTCAGAGTCTGCATTCGATTCTTCATCAGCATCTCACAGCATCTATCCCAGCAACAGCATCTCCGACTCACAGCATCTGCGTCTCCTTCCTCTCTAACTAACTAAAGCTACCTTAATTATACCTTCGTTTCTTCATGTTCCACCCACTAAAATTTCAATATCGTAAAAATACGAAATATGATTGGTCAGGCAAGGGGGAAGCTCCATCACACCATGCTTACATGTCATCAAAATCAGTTAAACTATTGTTCGCAAACCCATCCCCATAATTTTTATTCATGTCTTAAGTTCCCATACATATCCACATTTTACTTGAAACATTTTTATTAGTTTATGAATAAGAGTCTTCTTCACTGAACTCTTCACCCTCCGTTCCCAGGGCACATCATTTGCGACCTTGGCTTCTGTTCAACCTCCAAGTCATCATTCTGGGTTAACTTTCAGTGGACATGCGCAGTCGCTTCACCACTCAGCTTAATTCAGCCATGCATGAGAAGCCCAAATATGTACTAACAATAAAGTAAAAAAGACAAATATTAATTTCACTAATAAATGGTCACACTGTATACCTCCCACCTCTACTCTATTCCCGTTTGCTTATTAATACTTTTCCCGCATTAGCATTAGTAAAATAACTTGTTTTAGTTTCGGCTAAGCAGATGCCATGCATGCGAGTCTTCAAGATTCCATTTTAGTGTCTTCTGCTCATGCGCTAGAATTTCCCTCCAAGCGTTACCTCGTCATACTGCGCAGATGCAGTTGACGCATGCCCACAACAGTTTCCCCGTTTAAAGCGGTATTAGTCCATTTTCATTGTTATCCGCATTAATACACACATAAGCAAGCTTCACTAACCCGCGTGTTCATGTGGTGCGTATTAGTTATTCACCAAACATAATTAATTACTGGTTAATGAGTTAAACAAGTGGATTGCCTTCGAGCAAGACTCTTTCTTATAAGACCTTGCTCCATCACACTGACCAGAGATGCTGAGGCTCCTGCATGCAGACGCTCCAGCTGACAGTGGTCTAACACATCCCTCGCGGGGTGTCCAACTCGAGACCAGGACGGGGTCCCACACTCTCTCACTTCAGGTAATGGGGTTAGACTAAATCCTAGAGGGATTCTTGGCTTCACACCTACTCAGATGCTAAGTACACTTAGGTACATCTAGATAGGCATCGTAGGAGTACGCACATTTTTATCATGCATTTTATATTCATGTATGTATTCATGATTATTGCAAGATGGTAGAACTATACTATCCTTTTATTTTCACTGTACTGCTAATCATATATATCTGCTACTGTCTAACGGTTGTTGCAGCACATCTATTTTACACTAGAAGAACAACTGTGCAATAAATTCTTATTGTAACACGCCCAACTGTTTCTTCTGTGTAACTCTCTGAGACCGAATAAGTGAGCAGGAGTGACTGAGCGAAAAGTAGTATATTGTTTCCACGATCCTGGGGGATCAGGGTTGTCATGTTCTGAGGTTGCCAGAAACTATTCTCTCCCCGATAAGAGGAGATTCTAATGGCACTGTGAGCTAGCTAAAACAGAAAGGCTAACATTCTCGGTGGGGGTGCTCAGAGCCAGTCTGCCACCAATCCTACAGTTTATGTTATCCGAACGCGCAGATCCTGTATGGGTAATATAGGAACTACACGACACTGGGAGACTTCCACCACTATTAGGGTATCATTTTGGGAGCCCCTCCCCGTCCAACAAGACCACAATCTGTGAGACAGCCTTTGTCATGGTGCACATGCATGATCCTTGTTTACCTATGACACCAAAATCAGCATTAGGGATCCAGACAACAGTTGAGCTGGGCACTCAGGGCAAGGGTACATGTATTTTACCAAGCAGAGGACTTTTCCACACCAACAGTTAATCACTGTAAATTCGAAAAATGGCCTGTAGTGTAACCTATAGCAATCTGCCTCTCACCGTAGTAGTAAATCCTTACCAGTAGGTGGGAAGTGGGTGTTCCACGACGTCTGTTGTATTGGAAGTTTAGGAATGCCAACAATCATGTATGTTGTGGTGCATTCTCAAACACCTCTTTGACCCCTTTTAACCATGGAAATGGTCAGAGATTTATTCCATCCGACCCTCATTTCAGGATAGGAAGAGGAAGGAATCACCCTCCCAGATTTGCCAATGTTGTAGGGTAAGGGCTTTCACCACAGGAAGATATTATCCCCTTGAAAAAAAAAAAAGAAGAAAAAAAAAGCTCATTTGCACAGGAGTGTCCAGTCCCTAATGTGGATTTCACTTTTCTGGCTTTCCAAAAGTCACATTACATTTCCAGATGTATTCCAGGAACTACGTGCTTCGCGCAACATACCAGGCATACTTTTGGGAATGTTTGTGAGTAGAACATTTTTATGCAAGTAGGTGGAGGCAGAGATTGTAACCCACCCATACTTTTTTCTTGAATGGGACCCTAGAAGAATACTACTATGATCACTTACACACAACATCCACACAGATTCCATGCACACCCCCAGGACGTACAACACCCTTCCAACGAAGAGTCCCCCCCGCGGCGCAGCGCAATACCACTCTGATAATGCGCTTCCTCGCCTTGCAATGGTGAACAAAGCGCTACACGAATGAAACTAGAGTATAATACAATACATCGATGTAGGCCAATCCAGAATGGGATGGTGAAATACAATCAATATAGCATCACTTTGGAAAGCAGATTTCGGAAACATGGCGAAAAACTATGGGATGGTAAATAAACACAATAAAATCAGAATGGGCTTATGACCCACGAATATTCACTGGTTTCTGAAATTTTCTGCAGAATCCGGCAAATGATCAATCCCCCAAAGCATTTTTAGGGCGTAGAAAGAGGTGCTTTATGTAGAACATTATGGTTCGAGGTACTTGATTTCAGAAACCACACCAACTGTAGAGCAGCTAAGGTCTTAAAATGTGTTTGGCAAATAGGGTCAGTTCTATAAAGTGCACTCTCCAGGAGATTTTACCTGTTTACATTACACATATTCACAAATTCCAAATCCCGGGGATGTAAAGAGATTTTATAGATATGTGTTAAATGCAGTACTGCAGTGTAGATATCTATGCTCGAAGGTTAGCATCTTAGCACTGTAACCACGACTCCTCCTGAAATAACCTTTGATGTATTGAATTTTATTGCCAGCGTAGTGTTATTTTATGTTCTGTTTCGAATTTTGGGTTTTTTTGGGGGGGGCTATCTGACCCTTTCAAAAGGGAAGCTTGTGCAGGTTATGTTATCAAACAGAGATGATGGTTTGTCTGAAGCTGAAAACTATGGGGCTTTGAAAAAGTGCGTAGGTCCCGAATTTTAATAACGTTTCATATGCATCAGGGACAGTTGCGGTGCGTCCATTGGGGCGCTGGGGCGTTGCCCCACTAACTGCCACATGCCCCCATTTGCCACCATTCGTTTACAAAATGTGCGTCTAGTTCTGTAACTCACTGACGCTAATTTCCTGGCCGGTCACCGGGCCACGCCCGAGGCAATCAGGAAGCTGAAGGAGGTCGGGCCGCTGCAGCACTCAGTAGTGCGCATGTTCGGTTTTGGGCTGGTCATTTTTACGACCAGCCCGAACATGCGCCCTAGCCTTCCCCTTAGGAGAGCGAGGGTTGCTTCATGCCGCAGCCCCCGGTCTCCTAATGGGCGGGGAGTATGCCTGATCAAGCCAATCCTGAAGATAAACAACAATGTCTCAACTGGTATTATTGAAAAAGACAATTTGACAAGTATGGACAAGACATTACTGTGAAACGAAAAAGGGAGACTCGTAATTTGGTGCAAAATGTGCACATGGCATCATATATTTGAAGTAGAGAAATTAAATTGTACAAGCAAGGTAAAACAGTTGTATCAGCACTGTTGGCAGGAATTGCGAAGGTAACCCAAAAGCTTGTGCACAAATGTGCTCGTGACCCACAAGGTGACGGCGCAAGTGACAAGTGTGGGAAAAACAGCGAACGGCGCAACGTGAAAAAGTGACAATTATGTACAGGAATAGCAGGTTCATCAAAGTTATTCACAATAATTGGTCATGGATGGAGAATCATTTGGGATGAACCAAAGTCGATAGGGCACCGCGATTTGCGCTGAAGTGTTGACGGCGTTTCGATCCTAATTATTTGGGATCATCATCAGGACTGGGTTGCCGAGTCGTGGGTGCTGTACAAGGGAGGAAAGGGAAAATTCAGAGGAGGAAGGAGGGGTGTGTGCGCACGGGAGAGAGGTAGGGGGGCGGGAGGTAGGTGCGCGCCAATGGATGTGTGGGAGAGGTGGGACAGAATAAGGGTGGGAAGTGGGTTGGCAGCGTGACTAGCCCCGGAGGGGAGGGGAGTGGAAAAGGAAGTGGCACCGGAATGCCTGGGAGCCAGGGCCTTGGGTCCAGGAAGGAGGCCCCCAGGGGCAGGGAGGGCTCGGGAGAAGAGGCTGAATCATGCCTGGAGTGCGAGGCAGGTTGGCGTCAGCAAGGGAAGAGCCGGTCCAGTTGGTGTGGAGAGCCCGTGAAGGGGGGAAAATACTGAAAGCAGGGAGGTCAGGGGACAACGGGCGTGCTGAGGCCTGAAGGGGGAGGAAGTAAAGGTGGGGGAGTGACGCGGAGAGGAGAAAGGAGCAAGGGAAGATGAAGGGAACTTACCCAGCCGTAGGGTCGGATGATCTCTGTAGGGTCGAAAAGCCAGGGTCGGAGCCCCGATCCACAGGTAGGACCAATGCAGGGGGGTGGGGGAGGCGGCAACGAATAGCAGAGGTTACTATGTGCCTGGGAAGAGAGGTCAGGAGTGAGATGGGTCGTCATGGGAGAAGGGGCCAAGAAGTGCCGGGGAGGGGAGAGACTTACCCAGCCAAAGAGAATGAAGAACTGAACTGGGCTCGTGGACAGGGTCGAGGTCCCGATCAGCTGTCAGGGAAGGAGAGGGAGGATCCGTTCTGAAAACGTAGAGACGTGCATCAGGGGATGTGAATCAACCAACCTAACGGGCGGTCAGAGAAAGGCCCGAGAAGTCAGTGAAAAGGCTTACTGGAATTGAGAAGGAATCGGAGCCAGGAAGAGGAGTCAGTCAGTCGGAGGGGGGGAGGCAGCGATTATCGCGGGTCCGCCACATGTGTGTGCGGGGTGCCGGCGTCGTTGGGCTGAGCGCTGGAAGGAGGATAGATAAGGGTGGCGCTTCCGGGTCCAGCGCGCGCCTGGGGGAACCATCGTGCACGGACGAGGGCATGATGACGTGTGTCGGCGTTGGTGAGGGAGTCATGGTTACCACCAAGCCGAATGGAGTGGAGGGGAGGGGCTAGTGTCGGCACTGGGAGGGCGGGGAAAGGCCGGATGGGAGGAGAATGGTGAAGGTGGGGGAATGGTGAAGGAGGGATGGAAGGGAAGGGGGAAACAAGGAAGGGTGTGAAGACAGGGATAACCAGATAAAGACAAATTGGCAAATACAGACAATGCAGAAGGCGAACAATTTAGTCCTCCGGCCTCGCAAATTATGATATCAAGACATGTACATATGTGGTGCCAGACACAGGAGAATGGTCCATCTCAATACAGAATTGAATTGTTATTGATATACATGTTTTGTATTGAACATGGTGCCGTGAGCAATTGTAGCGCTATAGACCTAGGTAGTGTGGATCAACCCATAGCTGAGATGTAGCAAAACACTAATATTGGTGCAAATGTTAAGGATAATTAGTCTATCGGTTCGAGGCGATGGTCAGGGAGACCGGAAATCTAGCACAAGGGTTGGGAAAAGAAGGGGAATATTAGCCCTGGAGGGGTGGAATGTAGTCACTGATGCGGGTGACAGTAGGAGAGGGGGTAACATGTGGCAAATCAAGGAGATTGGTCAAGTCCAGGGGGATTATTCAGAGCTCTAGAGATGATAAGGTGCAGAAGGGCAAACTGTTGACAAAGTCATAGCTGTACAGTATTATTCCATTCATCAATGGTGTTGAGGCCTTGGTGTACAGAATTGCATCTTGTGATCCATTTACATTTGCTTCTGTTCAGTAGGAGTTGGAGGTTGCCTCCTCTGGTAGGCAGGGAAGGTTGATCGATCACCTGCCATGTCATGTCCAGCTCGCTGTGATTTTTCTCCAGGTAATGGGATACCATGGCGGCAGTCAGCACTTTGCAGTGAATCCGGCTTTTGTGCTGAATGATTCTCTGTTTGACCATTTGGGTGGTCTGGCCGATGTAGATCAGATCGCAAGGGCATCTGATGGCGTAAATGACATTGTGTGAGCGGCAGTTAGTGAAGGTTTTTAGTTGGTATGTTTTATTGTTGGCTTTGAATTCTTTAGTGTTAAATGTGAGGCAGCATGCCACACAGTTCTGGCATCTGTAGTGTCCGTTTATGGGGGGTACGCCCCATGAAGACGTGATGGAATTCTGTGGCCCTGGTTTCGTGGGCCATGTGATGGCATGCACCAAGTGGTTGGAGAGATTATCGCCCCTTTTGTAAGAGAAGAGCAGAGGTTGTTGAAACGCTTCATGTGTTCTCAGTATAGGCCAGTTGCGTTTGATAATTTGGCTGACTTGGTTACTGCAGGGACTGAATTTGGTTACGAATGGGATCCTGGTGTTGGCTTGTCTGACATGAGGCGTCAGTAACTGTTCGCAGTGGCAATACCAAGCCCTTTTGCGTGCACGGGAGACTAGACGTGGTGGATATCCTCTGTGTATCAATTTGTTAGAGAGGATGTCTGACTCGCGGAAATAGTCTTAACGACACTTACAATTCCTCTGGATGCGTAGAAATTGGCCGTATGGGAGGCCATCACGGAGACTGCGAGGATGGTAGCTGGAGTAGTGTAGTAGGGTATTTCTTTCCGTGGGTTTTCTGTATAGGGTTGTACCAATCTTTCCATCTTCAACATGTATGGTAATGTCCAAAAAAGGTAGGTCGTTAGACTTGTGCTCTGAAGTAAATTTTAGGTGAGGTTGGGTCTGGTTCAGCCATTTGACAAAGGAGTCCAAGGTGTCTGCGGTTCCTTTCCATAGTACAAGGATGTCATCTATGTAGCGTCGCCACAGTACAATTTGGTCTTGGAAGTGGTTGTTGGGTGCAAGTATATGGGTTTTTTCCAGGTTGTAGACAAACAAAATGGCAAAGTTGGGGGCAAAACAAGCCCCCATCGCTACACCTTTGATTTGGAGGTAGTAGGTGTCCTGATACAAGAAATAGTTGTTTTTCAGTGCAATGCTTAGTAGTTCCATGATAAAGTCGGTGGGTATCAGCATAGATCTTGGTCTGGCTTCCAGTAGTTCATGGATGACCATGAGGTCCTCCTCATGGGGGATGTTGGTATATAGTGATTCAATGTCTAATCCCGCCATGAGGTCAGTACTGATATTGAAGGGTCGGTCTTCAATAGTGTTTATGAGGTCCATGCTGTCTCGTATGTATGTGTCGGTCAAGGGTACAAATTCTTTAATGATGGCATCGATGTATTTACCCAGGGGTTCCAGGATGGAGCCGCATCCAGAGACTATGGGACGGCCGGGTGGGTTGGTACTGTCCTTATGTATTTTGGGTAATACATAAATAGCCGGTGTTCTGGGGTGTTGGTTGTTAAGGAAAATGAATTCTTTGGGTGAAATGATGTCATTGGCTCTGGCTTGGCTAATTACTCTTTGGATTTCATTTTTCAGTTCCAGTAGTGGGTCATTGGTGAGTGGTCGGTAATGGCCGGTGTTGGCAAGTTGGCGTTTGATTTCTTTATCATATTGGTCTATATCCATGACCACAATTCCACCACCTTTGTCAGCTGGTTTAATTATCAGTTCTGATTTTTCTTTTAGGTTGAGTAGTGCTTGTTTCTCTGGCCAGGGCAGGTTGTAGTGAACATATTCAAACTGGTTTTGTAGATCTGATACTTCTCGGAGGACCAGGCGCTCGAATGAGAGTATCTCTGGGGGCATTGCGGCTGATGGGGGATTGAAGGTGGAGGGCGGGTGAATTGGGGATCTGGTAGACAATTTAGACTGTGGTCTATCAGAAAAGAAGTGTTTGAGCCTGATGCGTCGAAAGAACTGTAGTAGGTTCTCTTGAATATCAAAGAAATTACTCCGTTCTGTAGGTACAAAGCTCAGGCCTCTGCTTAAGAGTTTGGTTTCTTCAGAAGACAAATTGTGACTAGACAAATTGAAGATAGGTATTAGTTGTAAGTCCAGATCATTGTTAGAAGTAGTGTTGTTGGTGGGAAGGTCTGTACATATTGGAGAGATGTCGTTTATTATTGTGGGCCCCATTGGTAGAATTTTCTTCGGGTTTGTCTTTCTCCGGAGTATTGATACTGGTAATTGTTCCGTGTCCGTCCCCGTGTCTGGCCGCGGCTCTCTTCTAAAAAACGCGGCAGTAGAAGTGGCAGTGGTCTGTTGGGGTTCCTGGAGGTACTGGGGCCCTCACCTCTGTCCGAGTCTTCTATGGAGGTGTTGGAGGAATCAGAGAAGGTGATGGTTTGATTGTTCCGGAATCTGCCCCAGTTTCGGGTCCTGGGTGGATTGTAAGGGGTATTGTAGAACTCTTCGCGCAAGTATGGATAGGTCTTCTCCTTGTCGTAGTATCTGATGTCTTTTTGAATTTTAGTGATTTTTTTATTCAATTCGAAAGTGTTGAAGGTGGCAATTGTTGTGTTGATCTTTTCTAGGAGGTTTTTCGCATCTGGTATGGTGCTGTCCTCCAATATTAGTTTTTCGAGTTCGGCGATTTCCTCAAGTTCTTTCAGGCTGTGTCCAAGGGCCGTGTCAATGCCCAACACCATCCAGTGGCGTGAGCAGGTCGTTGCTAGATGGCTGAAGCCTGTACGGAATTTTGGGTCCTGGGTGAAGATGGCCGGTGTGTTGCGAATTTGTAGGCCCAGAGGAATGGTATCTGATTTAAGATAGTCTGTCAGCATGCGTGCATGAAGAGTAGTTCTGATTTGTTTTATCTTTAACTTTTCGAGCCTGTCAAGTAAGACCATGGAGGTGGTGGTGGCAGGGGTAGTAGAAGAGGTAGAAGAAGGGCCAGAAAGTAGGGAAGGGCCACTGAGTATACGTTGGATGTATTCATCTGAGTATGACGGAGTCTCCCTAGACATAGTTGTTCACAAAGAATTGTAAACAAGGTGTTGCAATTTAATTGTCAAGAAAGTAATGGTCTGGAAAGAGACCTACTCTCGCAGCCCAGCGGCTGCTCACAATATAGTACAAGCAACAGGAGGATAACCCATAAACCAGGTTGAGATCTGGGTAGGTACGTGAAGATAAACAACAATGGCTCAACTGGTATTATTGAAAAAGACAATTTGACAAGTATGTACAAGACATTACTGTGAAACGAAAAAGGGAGACTCGTACTTTGGTGTAAAATGTGCACATGGCATCATATATTCGAAGTAGAGAAATTAAATTGTACAAGCAAAGTAAAACAGTTGTATCAGCACTGTTGGCAGAGCTCCAGCCAGTGCTCAGCCAATCCTGGCGCTGCTCCAGCAGCGCCAGGATTGGCTGAGTGGCACCGCACCTGTTCACACTTCACCGTGCAGGAGGCTGGCTGGCATAATAGCCAGGCATTGGGAGCCGCGCATGGGTGGCACTTGCAGAACGTATGTGGCCAATCACTGTGGCTTATCAAGCCATGCAGAGACAGTGATTGGCCATTTTGTTCATGATGACGTCGTCGTCACAGCAGACCACGCGGCGCCACACACATTACGACATCGGACACACACGACTCACGAGTGCCTGCTGCAGCCTGCCTAAGTCTACTGCTCGTCGTGGCTGGTCACTGGTGTTCGGGTCACCAGATTGATAGACGTCGTCACGTAAGGTAAGTCACACACATAAACATAATGCATTTTACTTCCCGTGAAAAAATGGGATGGGTTTACTTCTATGTATGCCCAAGTGCAAACCTGTTTTCAGTTTGGCTCTGAAATCCTAAGCGCCTCTGGGTTCCTAGCATTGTACTGCTCACATTTCGTACATCGTCTTGATCTGTGGTCCCGGGCCGGCTGGTGCAACCGCTGCAATTATGACTCGTTTTCAAAATATAACATTAAACCCACCTTCTAATGAGTCGAATCCCAAGACAACGTCTGCAGTTTCACCCTTCCGGTCCTGCACTTGGAAAACGGTGATTCCGTGATTGTGCAGCCCAGTGAGATGATGTCCAGGACTCCACGGTCACCGACTAGGATTTGAGCTGGTACTGCTCAACCTCGGCCCGATCGCTGGGTAATCGCTGGGTAATCGTCAAACACCCCCCTGGTCACCGTTACTGGTGCCATGGCCACAGCACAGGCACTGGGAAAAAGGAGTTGAGTGGGGTCACAGCACAGGCTCACAGCCCACAAGGCCACAACCCGGACAATCGGGGCTGTTTAGGGTCTCTTAAAAGCTGAACGAGGATGCTTTAGAGCTCTTCGGGGCAACTATACACAATCCGGACCAGACTCGAAAGCGAGTGAATATTATTTACAGTGGTTGGTGATGGTACTGTACTACTTCTTCTGAGTTCTGAATAATAAGTGGTAAACGTAGAAAGTTTCCCATGCACGATGTGTGCACAGCAGTTCCTTTCGTGTATATGCAACGGGACAAACCGTTTGGTGTAAATAATTAATTATCATACGTGCGGTGTTATATGGTTTTAGGCGGCGGTTCTCGTTCGCCTGCGCGGCCTCGATATCTTAGTATACCATACAGCACTTGGAAACAGATTAACATTTTTAATCTGTTTCCAAATGCTGTATACTAAGATCTCGAGGCCGCGCAAGATGGTCGCCATGTTATGTATGTTACCACCAGGCACCAACTCCTCTCGGAAAGATGGCCTCCCCCAAAACACAAGATGGTCGCCATGTTATGTTACCAGTGCCACCAACTCCTCTCGGAAAGATGGCCTCCCCCAAACCGCTGTCCCAATCTGGTTGCAAGCCATTGATTCAGAAGGGATGGTTTTTAAACTCGAAACTGGGGACAGGTGGCCCTGTTACCCAGCCATATGTTAGTTTATTGGTTGAGCGCACGATTGACATAAACCAAGCATCTGAAACCACAAGACAGGATCTTTCATTAGTTCACTTCACTCGTTTAAATTGCGAGTGCCCAACACCTTGATGCATCGCAAAAGGCGTTTTTGCAGGCGCAAACGGCCGATTTTTGCGAATCGCACCGTTTGCGCTCGCAAAAAACGTTGATGCATGTGCCTGATATATCCTTTACTTCCTTGCTGTAGATATCTGTACTAACCAAAGTAACAATGACAAGGATAAGTATGCGTGTAAGAGTGATTGTGAGGCGACCTTTGTTCGCACTGTCCCCTGTTTTAGTAGGTCACCGCCCACAAATCAATGACCTCAGATGCTCAGAATTTGGTTTCTTCTGTTGTTGTAAACTTTGCAACCTCCAGTGCTGGCAAAACAACTCTGTGCGCTCGATGCATTACAGTTCCTTGTCCTGATGATTGCAGACGCTGCAACCTTGGTTTCCTTGGTAACTGGCAACATGACTACGTGTGTACCCATACTTCTTGTGAGAAGGTGGCCAAAACAAGATGGTACTTACAGAAACGTCAAGTGGCAGCAAGGTTTGTCTGTAGCATTCGGGCACACCAAATTTCTGATTCACGTCATCACTAGTAAGGTCTGCACTTGGTGAAGCTGGTATTAAAATTCACTCAGCTACAGGTTTATATCCTTTTAGGCTGCACAAGTGGCAGTAAAGTCATGGCACTCATCCTCCCTTTCTCTTTTGAAAGTGCTAGTCAATTTGCAAAAATTCAGTAAAGTCTCTGAGACCTTAGGTAATATGCTCAGTGAACAATCAAGCTCTGCCAATTGTTTACATTTTTATGAGACAACCACTAAAGGACATGAGACACCCAGGACTCTTTTCACATACAGTGATTAGTTGCCCTCAGGGTCCGACTGGCCTAAAAGGCAATCGGGCAGTGCCTAATGGGCTGGTCTCACAGAACAGTGTGTGGGTGAGTTTCTTTAGCAGTTTGCGGGCCTGTTTAAAGCTAGGTGGGCCGGTTTGTACTGTTTTTTCTCTGATATTAAACAAACATTGCCTTCATAAAGACAAATGCAGGCAATTTCCCATATCATGCAAAATACTCACACAGCATGTCTTTCCCAGCTCAAATCTGGCATGATTTGCAAATGTGGGCCACTCTATTAGCTATCTGGTTCGCTAACAGGGCCACTTTTATTTTGGTTCCTGGCCTATTTTTTGACCCTGGTTGCACTCATCACCAAATGGTTAAATTAAGCAAATGCTTTCCAGGGTGTAGACAGAAGGAGCCTAGTACCAAAACTACATGGCCACAGCTCACTCCGCCATTGACTGTCCTCAGCACCTCTCCAACAGAATGTACAAGGCACCGCGACAACATTCTCACTGCTGTAAAACGCAAATGTTATGAGTATCTGGGCACAGGGGAGCACAGAGTTCCACCCTGAAGCTCGGCATTAGTACACATTCAAATAATGGTAATTTGTAAAGTATTAACATTTATTATATAATATTTCTGGTAAATGATGAGAGCAAGAACTATCATCATAATTATAAACTCCTCAGTAACAAAAAAATGAAATAAGGGTGAAAGTAGATACACTTCACTTGCTGTTCATCCCACATTTGCAACCTATTTGTGTAACTAATTAGCATACAATTTGCTGAGTCTTGTAATTCCTCCCACTTAGCGGTATACCAGTAAGGCATCAAATCCAAATTGCAATAGTCAGCATCTTTCCCAAGCAACCTGTCAGACTGCTTGTTCCACCTCCAATTCTATGATATTTTGTACCTTTTCAGGGAGGGCCCTCACTCTTGGATACTACATTTGTTACACAGTGCATAAAACGATGCTTTTGTTAATATAGAAAAAGCACACAAAAGCTGCTGTATTGTTCCCTATGCACATGGTCCACCAGCTTGCAGATCTTTCAGCCAATGTGAAATGTTTTAGAGCAGCGCTTCTTAGCCTTTTGACTTTGGTGGAACCCCACTGAATCATTACTGGAATACAGGGACCACCACTGAGTCATAATTGGAAGCTGGGGACCCCCCTTTGAGCAATTTCTATGATTTGAACCTAAAGAAAATACACAAAAATACAATTTAATTCACAACCACATACAAAGTTTTTACATTTTCAATTGTGCTTCTTTATTTGTATATGTTTGATTAATTTTATTGTAACAATTTTAAATTTATTTAATTTGGTAACACATGCGCAAACACCCTGAATACGTCTTGCTGACCCCTGAGGATCCGTGGACCACAGGTTAAGAACCACTGCTTTAGAGAATGTAAAACTACTGTAATGTAAATGTACATACCCAAAAGGACTTTTCGGTTGACCCATTCTTCATAACAGATATAGTCATAGTCATATATTGCTTTATTCGGAGTCATGAAAAAACATCCATAAAAGCAGTTACACAAATATAAAACATACCTCAGTTTCATTTCATTACAAGTAATAAAGTACAATCCAGAACAATTAAAAGACATAAAATCAAATTATTAAAAATACGTATCAACCATATATTCCATTTACTAATTATACAGGTAAAATCCTCACGTTTAAATGTGCAAATGTGCAATATTTTTCGTATTAATTTCCAATATTGCCTCTTCCCAAAGCCCTTACTACTTCTGCCCCTGAGATGTATGAACCTATTGCCGTGTTCTAAATACTAGTTAAAGTCATGCTCTTTCTAACATAGAAAGCAGCCCAGGAAAATGATGACAGTCAGCAACAAATTTCGAGTGATGGCAAGGATTGTAAATACAAATAAGCAGGGTGACATTGTGTAAAACCTAATGACTTATAATTGGTAAAATGTACCGCTTCATGTGTTGAGAATAAAATTTACACAAAGGAACCACTTGCATGGTGTTCTGGGGCATCCTGTAATCGCAGGGGCAGTTTATCAGTTTTGTGGACCAATCGTTCATGGTGGGAAAAGTGCATAATCGGTGGAATATATCCAACCTTAGACGTGTAAGAACAAACCTATGCCGTGGCTTTAAAACAGATTTAAGATAAGGCTGCATATTAAAAGTAGTTAAAATCAGTTGATTATTTGAAACAGAAGGTTTTGGGAGTTCAGATATCAAATCAAGATTCTCCAAGTGTGCCATGGCTTCCCTTTTCAACGATTTTCTGCTGATTGTAACCAACAGCTCTGGTTTCTCAAAATATTCGGGGTGGGCCATATCATGACAAAACTGTTGAACATACGCCAGCCATGGGATGGACATATATGAGATTGATTTAAGACAATCAGCTATTATTGCTCTGTTGAGGTCAGTGTATTCTGAGGAATTTGATTAAATTTATTTAAAAAAAGTTGCACCAAGTTCAGAGTGTAATACATATACTGATGTACTTTTGGGGGCTGCCAAAAGATGTCTGAAAAATTCATTTTCTACTGATTGCAACTCAACACATGTCTTGTGTCCCCATATGCCAGCCCCATAAAGTGCTATGCTAATACATTTTGCATAATAGATCTTCATCATCATATCTGGTGGGTTGGTTCCCAAGCGCCTTGCAAAACATCTCAGGGCCCAGCAGGCCTTAATAAAAAGGCTCTTTCTGTTTTCAATGGCCTTCTTCCACAGCCCCTCCTTGTCGAATAGGACTCCAAGATAAGAGAAAGTGTCTGTAAAATTAATCTTAGTTCCGTTTATTGCTATAGTTCTACATTTATTGCTATTTGTACCGCATTTCATAATGAATGTTTTGGATTGGTTAACCTGAAGTCCCAATTTTTTCATATAATCAACAAAATTAATGAGCAATGACTGCAGAGCCAGTGGTGTGCGGGCCATAAGAACAGCGCCGTCAGAGTAGAGGAGGGCCGGGACTGGGCGCATACCAATTTGCGGAAGATGTTTTGCGGCTACAACAAGCTCCTCCCCCACACTGTTTATATATAAGGAAAACAGGAAGGGGGCCAGGACGCAACCCTGCTTCACCCCTCTCTCCACACTGAAGGCTTCAGTACATTCTCCGCTTACACTGAATCTTACCTTGGCTCTGCACCCCGTATATAGGTCTCTCAAAAAACCAATAATTGACTTTTCCACCCCCATGTCTTTAAGGTTTAACCATAGCTTGTCGTGTATTACGCAATCAAAAGCCGATGAAAGATCGACAAAGGCTAAGTAGATCTGCCCCTTTTTGATCTTAACATATTTACCAATAAACATGCTTAAATTGAGACTCTGCTCAATTGTCCCAATCCCAGGGCGTATGCCATATTGCAGATCTGTCAGTTTACCGTGCAATTCTGTCCACTGCTGTAATATTTCCAAGATTATCCGTCCCGCTACCTTTGCTAGAGAATCAATTAAGGAGATTGGCATATAGCATGCTGGATTTAAAAGGTCTCCTTTTTTATATATGGGAACAATAATTGATTCTCCCCTTGATGGTAAAAATCCTACTATACTACTAGCCCTTAAAACTTGGGTCAACAGTGGTCCCCACAAGTTGATGTTATCTTTGTACAGGTCGACGGGGATAGCATCTGGTCCTGGGGCTTTGCTGCTTTTGCTTGCTTGGATTGCGCTAATAACTTCCTCCAGAGAGAAGGGGGGGATGGTAGAGGTTTGGAACATAACTACAGTCTCATTATCATTTGTCCCTGTTCTTGTAGATTTATTATAGGAGGAGCTGACTAAATACTAACAAAATGTTTAATCCGCTCTTCCTCCAATATTGCAGCCTCAATCTTGGGGTGCCCCTCTGTACTCCATGGTGAGGAATTGATTATCCTCCAGAATGTTCTGTCATCTTTACTAGTACTGGCCTCCTGTAGGGACTCCCAAGTAGTTTCTCTTAGATGTTGTTTCCTTCTCTATACTGCCGACTTATAATCAGCTCTACGTTGCTGGACCTCACTATTGCTCCTTGGTAGTTTATGTAGTGCGCAGTGCCTCCTTAAGGCGCTTGTGGGCTTTACTACATAAGGTATCAAACCATCCCTTTTCCCCCGTTTTTATCTTTCCTCTCTCGACCAACAGGCTCTCCTTGACACCCTGTGTAATGGCCAAGAAAGCCGTAATAATTTCTTTGGAGGTGTATTTTCATTTAAACATAGATTACATTGTTCTTTCTTATTGCATATTAACTGGTTAAGAAGATCTTTTGGGTTTATTTGAGTCCACCACAAAGTGTAACCATTGTGTCGGGCAAGTTCAATCCCCTCTACCTGTGGGATCACTTTATCCTTTACTTGATTCAAAAACGGCACTGTCGATAATTGCAGACTCAGAGGGAAGTGATCACTTAAAGATATTGAATGAGTGTGGAAGTTAAAAATAAAGCCCGTGGTTAGACAGTAAGACATGGTCAATAATACTGTTTTTAGTTGTTCCATTAAAGGTCTTCTTGCGATTCACGTATGGTGTTGAAATTTCATTAGCAAAGGACAGATCGTATTTACATATCACTTCATTTAACTTGTCACCATATGGACTGTGTATAAAGTGGGGCTGCTCTACATCCTCTTTGTTTGTCACTCCGCACGTGTTACCCGACTGGGCGTTACACAGACGCTTGTTAAAATCCTCCCCCCCCATAAGATCGTCATGTATTTTTCATTGCCAGCAGCAATGCGCTCTAAATCAATGTTTATTTCCTGTACAACCTTAGTTATCCCTGTCATGGTGGCGTTATTATAGAAGTTGATTATAACTAATATCGCATGGCCTTTTGAATTACACACCAATAATTGATAGTATGGGTTGTCAGTGGCGAAAATAATATTAGTAAATTGTAAAGTGTTAGCTACATAGGTACACAGACTCCCTTTCGCTCTACCGTAATTTGATGGAATGGCCGATGTAAAGTATGTCCTGTACCCATTTAGATGGACATTCTCTGTGAGCCATGTCTCTTGGAGACAAATAATTTATATTTGTCTACAAAATCTAGCCATTCTGTGGTTTGTATTTTACCTCGTAAGCCCGCCACATTCCAAAACAGGCATCCAAATGATCTAATTTCATGTTGAGCAGATTTATGTGTGTGAGTATCTGGGGGGGGGTCTCGCGTTACTGTTAACCAAATGGGGAATTATTTGTTGTTTCTGTGAAGTCTCCTCGTGTAATATCTTGGCAATGGTACTTGTGGTCACGCCCACCGAATTTTCAGTGCCAAATCTTTTCTGCACATTCTCCTCTCCTATTGAGTGTGCCCCTACCTCGAGTCAATCTAAGCCATCCAGCAACGATAAGCATTGAAACCCGTTGGAAGTTGGAATTATAAAATGTCGAAGCCTCAGTCTCTGCTGAAAACTAGGATGTGGGCGCATAATCTTTCCTAGATGTGGCGGGTGATAAAAATAGCCCAGAGGTCGGGTGGAGATGCTGCTACCATAACTGCCAGGAGTCCCTGATCTACTCAGGACTTCATTCACCAGGTGTAGATTTCTAAAAGTCAGTACCACGCAATCGCCACTCTGATTTTTGTTCCCTCTCCCTACCCACTTAACTCTTCTGACCATTTTAAAGTCATAAAATAGGTGGTCTGTTAAGCCCGTTCTGCCACCCAACCAGTTTAGAGACTTATTCCTCAGCGAGATCCAGTTCTCCCTCCTATTTGTAGGGAGGGGGGAACGTTAGTCAAAACTACTACATATGGGGCAGCTGCTGGCGGGAGGTCCAAACGATCAGATATACATTCAGCTTGGTCAACCGGGTGATTGTTAGTGGATGGTGTCACTACTGCAGGTCTGATATTACTGTTATTCCTGTCCCCGTCTCCTGGCCCAGGCCTGTCTCCCTCCCGCCTTCTTATAGTTTTACTGCCTATATTACTACAGGGATGAGTAGTAAGTTCTATTGCTGTGGTGTTACCGGGTAAAGTCTCAGCTGGGGGTTCAGTGAGTACTTCAGATATTGGGAAGAAATCTGTATTGTGTAGGGCCTTTGCCTTTTGGCCAGTAGACACAATCGTCAAAAGTTCCAAACAAGAATCAGTTTCGGCTTTCGCCAGTCTAGATTGGATTCTTCCCATAATGTCGTTCACATGTTTATCAAGAATTTTAAATGCCTCAGCTAATGCGTCTAATTTTCCAATAATTATGTTATAATTGGGATCTGAGGAGGTTTTTATTACACTTGGTTCTGTTTGCGGTAGTCCCTGTAAGTGGGTATTACCCTTCTTGAATGTGACTGGGTTTTTACTAGGGGGGTTATCTACACATCGTGCTCGATGTTTTTTAGCTCATTTAAGTGGGGGGAGTTAGATTTAGCTGGGGAAACACAATCTTCTTGGTATTGTATACAACCATTTACTTTGTTGGCCCTTACCCCTTTGTTCTCCCTTTGTTCTCCCTCCACTTTGTTACCCCTCCCTGGTTCCTTCCACGCTGTTGTTTCTCCCAAAATAACACAATCGTTGGTGTTAATACAATCAGTAGTTTTAGTAGGCCTACAGGCCCCTGCCCCATCTATCTCCCTATTAAGGCCCTTCCCTATCGTTATACTTCCAAAGATTTCCGGGTCATTTACAAGTACCTGGGCAGTTGTTCCTATGGCCATTTCCCTTCCCCCACCTGTTAACCCGCCCACTAACAAAGATCCCTCAACAGTAGAGATCTGTTTTTCAGTGGCTCCCATTGCTCCAGTGATGTATTTTAATAGGGTCGTTTGAGACTTATCTGGGGAAAGTATTTTTCCAATAGTAGCCAGGTGTTTTCTTTTACCCATAGTTGTCAACGATTCACTCAGATATGTCAGTTGTACTTGTAATTTTGTTGCAGGGGTGAAGTCAAGATAATAAACCCAGTAAATGTTTACACATTGGTGGAAAGAAACATACAATTATTAGAATATCACACTATTACACAGATGTCACATCTGTCCACCTGTCTAGCTATGGGTTATTTACCCCAAATATAGCTGACCTTGTCCCCCACTTGTTTCCTCGACAGTAACTATATAGATCGTGAACAGTGTCCATGACTCCAGTCAGCTCTTTTATATAATGACTAATACAATGGCGCTACGGCACTCCAGTTCGTGTCGCTACACTTACAGGATAAGAAACACTTGATAACAGAGTCAGATTATCTTGCGAGGTCCCACAGTCCAGACTTAGTAAGATAGTATCGTTTAAAGAACTCACTCCTGCTCGTATAGTCTACAAGTGCTTAATCACCATATGGCCTCTTTGTTTACTCGCAGGCAGTTAGGCGAAGGGGATAGACGTACCTTGATGGAGCCCCAATGTCTTGTGCAGAAACCAAGGGGGGTGGCCCCGCCCCACCTCCTCCTGTCGCCGGCGGGCGCAGGACGGGCCCGCCCTTGGCCCTGGCTTGGCCCGGGCGTGGCCCGCGCGTGTCCCGCGCTGCTGTAGCAGCGCCTGTAATTTATGCGCCTCCGGCGCAGCGCAATCACAATGGCCCCAGGGAGTCTGGGAGATGGAGTCCTCGCTCCAGGTTCCTCTCTCGCACCCTCACGCTGGGGCTGAACTCCAAAAGTTAATCCGTGGCAGATCGGCAGATAGGCAGATCAATTGCGGTTCCTCCAAGTTCTGTTGGCTTTCCCGCGCTGCTGTAGCAGCGCCTGTAATTTATGCGCCTCCGGCGCAGCGCAATCACAATGGCCCCAGGGAGTCTGGGAGATGGAGTCCTCGCTCCAGGTTCCTCTCTCGCACCCTCACGCTGGGGCAGAACTCCAAAAGTTAATCCGTGGCAGGTCAGCAGATAGGCAGATCAATTGCGGTTCCTCCAAGTTCTGTTGGCTTTCATAACAGACATGTAATTGCACACACGCGGTCCAGACTGTCAGATCCCCTCCCACTTACAGAAGTGAGTTTTTTCATCAAAAGACTGTAAAAAATCTCTGAAATGCTTTGCATTCTTCTGAGCTAACGACTCCTTCTGCAAAATGTTATGTCTCCCCTCAAACAGTGCCCGGCTGGGCCCTATGTAAGTAATTTTTCTCCCCTACTCCACTAAGTCACTTTTCATTTGGGTGCACACACTACCAATCTGACAGAATACCAATCTAAACGCAGGTAATAGAGTCTGCTTTTTTTCTCCAGTTCCAACCTTTTTCTCAATCCTGAATTGATTTAGATCATTGATTCCCTCTTATTTTATTTCAGGTGTCCCTTAACCTTAGGTCCTGATGAGACCTAATATCTCTTAGGAGGTTGAAACGCCATCAACACACTTGTAAAGCGAACCATTGTACTCAGCCTCCGTTATTGTTACAGGAGGCTGTGAATGACTACTGCAAATTGATTAGATGGTCGCTTTTTGTTCTTTTGCATTTTTGAAACCTTAATGTATGACACAACCTGTCACTTGCGTATATAGGCTCTACTTTCACTTGGGACCCTGTACACCTCCTATTTATTATTACTGGATTTTCTATATAAATTGTAATGCATTTTACATACTGGGCTTTCTGAGTGTTTTTTCTGTGTTTGCACATTTTCTCCCGGAACATTGGCATTGTGCTGAACAAATACCATTATTATAAGTATTAGTGTTATTGTCTTATTATTTCCACATTCACCACTGTTTTTTGATATACTGAACTTATACTGCGACAAAACTAAACTCACTGATATTATTGATAAAACCCAAATAATGAGCCTTGGCATGTGGAAATGTAATTAAACATGGTAGATAAAGAACATTGATTTAAGTAGAGCAACGTTATATATGTATTTAGGGATCGTGTGCATGGACAAATAGTCTGGGAATTCTCTCTCTTAGAAAATGTATCTACTAATGTTCTTGCTACGATGGCTTGCTTTGTATTATTCAACAACTTGCATATATGCATGCCTGTTAGCCATTTTCTTAAAGTGTATGTAAAATTTAAATGGCACCTAAATTTCTATATTGATTGCCTGCCTTTGTCCCGAAAAAGCCAAAAGAATGTAAAATTGCCCACAGTAAGGTATGGAACAAGGGTCTTTTAATGCCTTAGACCGTGAGCACACAAGCACTTTGAAGATGTTAATCTGTTAATCTAAAAGTTGAGGTCTTAAAGCTTGACCAGGGAAAAATGGGATCCTATTTCAGAATTGGTTTGAAAAAATTAATGTACTCAGACTCAGGAATTACATTGGTAAAGGTAATTAAAATTCAGGTTAAAGTGTTGTTTGTGAAAAATGAACTGCATTCTCTGTTTTAAGACTGCAAGGTGATGGAGAAGCGATATACACCCAAAACATCCAACACTTGAAGTAGATCCTTTGACCTTTCTTATAGAAGTGATTTAGAGTACATTTGTACATACTACTCTTTAGCCCATTTTTATAACTAACTTCAAATCCCAGCCAAGCATTGTTGACTATTTGGTTAACATTTTATCATCAACCATTGCTGATGTTGACATGATGGGACAGATTCTATGCTTTTACAGGGCTGACATGGAAAACAAGATGGCAAGGTTGGGTGAAGTAAGTGTGTCAGATACTATTTAAATGACCTTTCACACCTTTAGCTGACCTGCCCTAAATTCACTGTAATTCAAAAATTAAATGAAAGCCTGTTTTAATGCAAAATAATAAGAGGTCAATCAATGAAGATTTCAAAGCTTCTGTTTATGATGAAATCTGATTCTATAGCTTTGGGTGTTGGGCGCTCTTTACATTTTACAATGAAATGATTACATTTTAAATTGTAAGCAATTTAATGGTCGATATTGAGATTTTGTCGCTATGGGGGCGGGATTCGCTCCTAGTTTAGCGAACATCTTCATGGACCAATACGAGGATGAGCACCTTTATAGCGATACCAACCCCTTTATAGATCAGATAGAAGTTTGGAAGCGCTATATCGATGACGTGATAATGATATGGACTGGAAGCGAAATCAGTTTGCTGGCCTTCAAGGATTGGCTCAACAACAGATCTCCGGACATACAATTCACGATGTCGTACAATAACGAGTCCATCAGCTTCCTGGATCTCACCTTCAAAACAGATGATGGAGAACTATACTCTGATCTTTACAGGAAACCGATGGAACGGAACACACTGCTGAAATATGATTCACACCATCCCCGTAGCCTGAGAGATAACCTCCCCTATGGGCAATTCCTTCGCTTGAGACGTAACTGTACACGTAGAAATGATTTCTTTAAGGAGACAGAAACCTTAACCAGCCGTCTCCGGGAAAGAGGATATCCATTAGGACTACTCAAGACGGCAAGAAAACGTGCCTGGTATTGTCCCCGTGACCTTCTCCTGCAAGTGAAACAAAAAGCACCCACCCAGGACAATATTGTATGTGTCACTACGTTCAATACACGTAGTCAGGAGATTAAAAAGATAATCAAAAAGTATTGGGGCCTGGTTTCAACAGAGATCGGCATCATGCAAGATCCCATCTTTGCCTTTAGGAGAGGAAAAAATGTAAGAGACACAGTGGTTAAATCCTATCTAGAACCACCCAAGCCACCAGACATTAGGAGCCAACTTGGTTTATCCCCCCTGATGGGACACTTTAAGTGTGGCCATTGCAAGGCCTGCCCCCATACTGTTGCAGGATCATCTTTTACACATGATGGCAGAACATATAATCTCTCCGTACACACTAACTGTAACAGCATGAATCTAGTGTACGCGATTAAGTGTCCTTCTGATATGCTCTATATAGGGCAAACCACATAAAAAGTGAAGGCAAGAATATTGCAACACATGAGCAGGATCAAATGTAATGTACAAGGAGCACCACTGGTGGAACATTTCATTTCCAAGAACCACAGCCCCGATAGCCTTAAGTGGTGGGTAGTTGAGAAGATACGACCACATCCTAGAGGTGGCTCAATTGTATCCTCTCTCAATCTAAAGGAGTGTAAATGGATCCATTGTCTGGACACAGTCAGTAAGGGCTTGAACGAACTGGAAGAAACATCCAGACAAATGGGGTTACTGTAGAATTTTAATGAGCCCGCTCCGTTAGTCTGTCTTTTTCATCATGTATGTGAGTCATTACATGTAAACACTGTTTATTTACGACATGGACTATAGCATGTTACAATTATCATTGCTTGTCTTGGAGATACTATCTTGTTACAATATGACCTACTATAACCTCTATGGGTTATACAGACAATATGTCCGTATCAGTTATTTGCAGGCATGTAACCTTTCTGCTTATTTAGGATAATTGTGTATTAACTGCTTTATCACCATGTGCTCATTGCACTTGTTTTTTTCTATCTATTGCATGACTTTGGAAGTACGTTTTGTGGTTCCAATGGTGTGTTGGTTAATTAGTGACAATCCAATTGTAACATGACATGTATAATGACTATTTAATCGTTTCGCATACATTGCACTGGTATTTTATCTGTTATATGACTTTTGAAAGTCCAACATGAGGTTTGAATAATGTGTAATTCATTACTAACTTTACTGTTATAACATTACATGTGTAATGACTGTTTAATCATTTCGCACACTTTGCACTGGTATTTTATCTATTACATGACTTTTGAAAGTCCAACATAAGGTTTGAATAATGTGTCGTTTTTTACTAACTTTACTGTTGTATCATGACCTAGTACACCCCTAAGGATTGTATACCTTTCGTGTAGCACATGTTGCTCATTTAGATTTATATCCTTCATCTTAAAACAATATTCTGTGCATATACATAGGCATACGATTGCATTCATTCTAATAGGTTTTCCCGTACATGCATTGCCCTTTCTCCGCCCTTTACATGAGTGTTTCCACTCCTTTCATACGCTTGGGCAGCTTCATTCTCGCCGTAATACCGCGTTCAGCAGTCACGAACGGGTCCGCGATATTGTAATTGACGTTCTGGCAGGAAGCAGTCAGCTGCTGCACAGCGCCACGCGTCCTCGTGCACGTCGGCGCTTGTCTGACTATTTAGAAGCAGAACGCTCAATCTGACTCAAGACTGCAGAGCGGATGCCTGACTCCTCGGTAAGCGCTGCCTCAATTCAGGTTATATTATGGCTGGGTTCAGGCTGGGGGTGGTATGGTGTGCGGGGTGACGATTGACTGGGATGCGGCCCAGAGTGGTTGCTAGTGGCTGGGATTGATTCAAGCATTCTATCCATCACCTTTTGTTATACTTTAACGGGTAACTGACAGCACTGCGATGTCTGGAAAAAGTGGAAGTCTGCCTTAGATGAGGAAGAACGAACAGGGCAGCCTCCTCAAAAGCTGCATCCCAACCAGCAGCCATGCTTATCTTGCTACAAGCTCACCATCTCAGGTGGTTTTTTGCACATACACCGCCAGGACACCCTCAGAATACAGACTGCGAAGTTTGAAAAAGAAAAGACAGCTGGCCTTTTCTATCTGTGCACCCAGGATCTGGAACAACATCCCTGTATCCATCAAGCCCTCTCCAACTCTACTTTAGGAAAGCGTTGAAGACTCACTTCTTTAAAGAACTCTACATCACCTTGCATTAACCGTACACTCCCCAGCGCCCTCTCCTATTACTCGCTGACTTTGTTTGTATTTGACCATGTACAGCACTCTGCGCCATTTTTCTCTTTTGCCACCACCATTGACTGTCATTTGCACTTTGTGTTTCCTGCCGCTATTTCAACGTGGGACCTTGTGGATTGGTAACTACGGTTCCCCTTTTTGGATTTTTGTCGGTTTGGTGTTGTTTTGTTTGTTGGATTTTGCTCTAGTTTTCTCAATATTTGTGGATTTTTGTTGTTGTGCCTTTTGTGGCGTTGGGGGAGCAGGGGGTTTGGGCTGCCAGCCGAAAAAGTCTACAGAAATACCATATATATCCAGAAATTTTCTACATATGTTCTTGATCTCTATCCTTCCACAGCGCAGATGCAGTTTCGCAGCTCCCTCATTTTCTCTTTTCAACATTCTGTCTTGATGCATTGGTTCATGGTGTCAATCTGGGAAACGGAGTGCGTTCCTGTATATTTGTGAACCCAAATTAAGACAGTCTAGTCAAAAATTATGAGCCTCAACCTAGCCAATTATTGCTTCCGGTCTTACTTGTCTTAGGAATCTATTAGCTCCAAAACCGTGGCTGAGCTGCCACCTCTTCTGGGAACATGCAGAGTGAGAGAGCCGCAAGCGCTATACCAGACTCAACAGACTAATAGGTTCCATTGACTCTTTTGGGTAACATCAGTGTACGTCCGCTTCCTCTACACCATGTCATTTGGCCCACTGAACACTGCATTACTAAACACAATTACGACAGATGTACAGTCTATAGCAGGCCAACAGCATATGAGCAAATTCAGCCCTAGTTGGCTACCTAAGAACCATTGCAAGAGGTAAAAGGATTTCCCTATTTAGGAGCATTGACATCTTTTTTGTCAACAGAAAGGGGACAAGGATTTTACTCCCTCTATTTCTGGAGTAGAAAGACTAGAGGGCTGTGCTCAATACTTGACCTCTGGTTTAAATCGGTCGCAACAACTCCTTCCCTCCCTCCCCGCCTCCCCAAATGTTTGCAGAAATTCTGAATGCTGTCTTCAATTCAGTCCAGTACTAATAGTCCAGAGTGGACCTTCAAGAGGCTAGTTCCATGTACCCATCTTTGAAGATCTCACGGTGTATTCTTGTTTCATTGTGGGAAAGCAATGCAACCACTTCAGGTACCTTCCATTTGGTCTCAGTGTTGCCCCTTAGGACCGTGACAAAATCCTGACTAGTGGTAAACCTTTCTGTGTAACTGGGGGCCTATTGCTTTCTGTTCTTAAACAACTCCCTCATTAAACTGCAATCAGGAAAGGAGACCCTACCTCACCCTGAAGTTTGAGTCTTTGCATAATCTGGGATTATCAGTGAATTATTCCAAAAGCAGTAATACCATACAAAATAATTCATCTAGCCCTCAAGCCTAGCATTAACATTTCCTCTAGAGAGGACATGGGTCAGATAGTAGGTAATTTCTTTTACAATGAGACCATGATAACCTGATTGTTCCAGAGGCTTCTGAAGCTGCAGACCTACATTTTGATGTTCCCATTCATGCCAAGCTCTGCATGCATTCCCTGCAGTTTTACCTAGCTCCTAGTTAACTTTCACACCGTCTTTTGTACCAAATCTGCAGTGGTCAGCATGTTTCCAAGCTCTCGATGAGATGCACTTCTGCCTGCTCTGTACTCAGTTTGTGGGCAGCTCCGACTACTCCGAATAAGGGTGATTGTCACAACGCTGGGACTCCCCATTAGTGTTTTGCAGAACAAGTCCTATTTGTCCCTAAAGATAAATGTGTGGGAGCTGAAGGCCATCTTCCTGTCATGGAAAGCTCTCCTTGCAGAAGTGAGATTCATATTATGGTGATTAATCTGTTCAATGCTACAGCCCTCTTTTTGTGCGTCTGAACAAAATGCTCTGCAGCTCTCCAGACTGGATCTTGAGATTGGGGTTGCAAAACTGCTTATTCTTGCTGTTCACCCACATTGTATTTATTGACAACACCAGACAGAACAGCATTACCAGGCCCCTCTATTCATCTCACTACCAGGAAGTTCTCCAGGAAGTCCTCACACTCCTCTTCGAAGCCTAGGACCATCCATCCATGGACAGATCTGCTGCTCATTTACTCTGCAAATGCAGCCAGCTTACCTCTTTGATGGGCAGGGTGCTTGGATCCCTAGGGGACAGCCTGATGTGGTGCTTGACACCAAAATATCTATCTATACGCCTGCCGACGCGCGGGGGTGCTGCTGCGCGGGGCTTTCTGGGTCCGGCCTGGCGCCTGGGGATGTTCTGGGGTGGGGAATCTGTCACTAACGTGTCTCTTTCAGATTCATATTTCACTATACTATTTTTCAACACTAATCCTTTATGGGTTCCGGAGTAGCCTGCTACTCGCCAGAAAAGCGCTTCAACACCCCATCAGGGGTAACAGGCGCTATATGAATGCAAACCTTTCTTTCCCTTCTATCCCTCCGCTATCCTTCTCACTCCAAATAACTGACTAATATCCACCACTCAAATTACTTTCATATTTCACCAGACTAATTCACCACTAATCCTTTATGGGTTTCCGGAGTAGCGTGCTACTCGCCAAAAAAAAGCGATTCAACACCCCATCAGGGGTTAGAAGCGCTATATAAATACAAACCACCTTTCCTCTTCTATCCTTCTGCTATCCTTCCGAATCCAAATAACTGACTAACATATCCACCACTTAAAATTTACTTGCATGTTTCACTATACTAATTCAACACTAATCCTCTATGGGTCCCGGAGTAGCGTGCTACTCGCCGAAAAAGCGCTTCGACGCCTCGTCAGGGGTAGTAAGCGCTATACAAATGCAATTACAATACAATACAATTATAAACCGACCTTTGTAATCCGTGCAATTTGTCTCATAACTCCTGGTATTTTTTGACTTTCCAGGACTTTTTGCCTGGAGTGATGTAGATATTACCCGTCTTGATTGTTCTAGAATTTCTACACAGCCACAGGTAAGACATTATTACCGATGTGGCCCACACGTACTAACTAACAATTAGCTATCCCTCAAGCAATTTTAACGTTATACATGGGCCCCTTTCTTTTAGGTTTTTTTTTATGCTGGTTTATACTGGAATTGTTCCAGACCACACATCCAGCCACAGGTAAGACTTGATTACCGTTGTTGCCTACATGCTTTACTTAGTATTTAGCTGACTTATGACCAGTGTAATTCTATATATCGGCTCTCTCTTTCCTAGGGTATTGGCCTTGATTCTTTCATGCTCTCCGTTGGTGGTGATGTTACCCCTCCTTACTCCTTGTTGAGATTGTGCCTCCTTACATCTGCAGGTATGGTTTGATCCTCAACTGCGCGCTCTTAATTTTAATTTTAATCTTAGTTCACCTAATCCTTTCATGAGGCTTGTAACCAACCCATGACCTATTTTTTAGATCTCCTCGGCTGCCCCTACATTGCGCAGGACGCCTTACTGCATCAGAGGTGAGTAATGGTCATCACCAGTCCACCTCTCTTGTTGGCCTATTTTAGAACACCCCCTCACACCATGTTTCATCCATTCTAGGCTGTCCCCTGTCCTGATGAAGACCCGCTGCGACACTTCATTCATGCGTTGTCAGGGTCGAAACGTTGACGCTTAACCTCGGTTCAGCCTTTACCTATCTCTGGGTCCCACTGTTGAGCAATTTAGCCTTGACCAGAGAGATTTCCTTAATCATTGTTCTGTCCATTTTTGAAAATTGTATATATTTGTACATAGCCTCACAACTGTACATATGCACCGTGTCACTAGCACTGAGCACTTATGTCACTTTGAAACACTTCAAAAGCAGGTGAGTACTGAAGAAGCTTTGCCAATCTCCCCCAGTCTCCAGCAAACGGCGGAGGTAAGCGGTTTTGGAAACAAGTGCTGTTCAAGTTGAGTTAAGAACTACTCAGTCCCTACCGCGAATGAGTTAAACCATTTTGCTTACTCCACGGGGTTCTGGATGTTTCTCGTTGGTTCTGCAGCTCCGGTACTTGACTATGTTTGGTCTGCCGGTAGTCTGTAGTGCTATGCGATCTGCCACCGGAACCCTAGGCTAAGAGGAGCAGGGGTCTTTTAATAATACGAGGAGGATGGGCGTTCTATCTTACTAACTGCCTTGCCCTATCCAGCGCCACTGTCTTGTTATTGACTGACTGGGCTTCAAGATTCTTCGATAAGCAGTTTTCATGCATACCAGCTTATCACTGCCCTCACTTTATCTTTATTCATTTTTAGACACAATACTACGTGTGTCTAGGATCCCGCTGTAACTGATGAGGCGCGATCTTACAAACATTAGGTGAGGTTTAGATAACTCTGTTCACCAGCATTGTCATAGCCTATTCATCACTGTTGTTGTTGTCGTTGTTGTTTTTATTGAGAGTCACGGATGTGCTATAATTACCCCATTAATAGCACTACATATCTATATTCTCCACGAGTGATAACTACAGATATCAATTTGTATTGACTGGGTCACATCTGATCCTCCTAGAGGTCTAGAAACATGGAGTGAACTTATGTGTGATCACAAATGCATAATTAATGTACGATGTTTTCAAATATATTTTTCCCTTCATAGGTTGGCCTCTAAACCTGCGGGTACAGTCCCCGTAGGACCACTGTATGGTAGGTAGTTTTACACATCACCATTAGGTGTAGATAGTTTTCTTTCCATTTGGTCCTGAGGAATCACCACAGATCATTCCTGACTACTAGGCGAGAAACATGTCGACCATCTAGGAGTAGAGCGCTTTTCTGACACATTGTAGCCAGATAGTCGCCTCTCCTAAATTCTTATTTTAACCAGGCTGGGATCCTTCCAGAATAAAGTTTATTTAGAGGACTCCCTCCCCTGTTTTTTCCTGCACATTCACCATTACATCTACACATACTAGGCCCCTTACACCCACGGCACCTAAACGGCAAGGAACAAAAGATCTCCGATAAAGAGCCCCTTTATGGGTGCCCGTCGGGTATTGCAGCGCCGACCCGACGAGGAGCAGGCCCATATGATGAAGCATGACACCTAGCTTGCTGGGTGTGTGAGGGCCCAAGTTCTGAAAGGAGGAATTCCCTCCTCCTTGGAGGACAACCGATCAACCTGATATCACACATACTCTCTTACCGTGTTCTGTGACCCACTAAGGAACTTCGTACTCATTTTTTGCAGTATATCAGGGCACGTACGTTGGACCTTTTCAAAAGCCCACTGTCCCTAATCTTTGACTGACTTTGAAACACTTGTCACTTTTTTACTTGATTCTATTTGGACAGCCCAACAATATGCAAATGTATGTTGTCTGATGAAAAATTTTGAAATTCAATAACAATAATTTTTGTGCAAGTATTTCTGAGTCTTTCATTCTTATCAGGGTGTTCTGATACTTGCTCTTGCTTTGTTGCGCGCACTGATTTATTCTGTTTATTTTGCTACTGGATTCTTTAAGTAAATATAAGTATCCACATTTCCCGTTGATTTGTTTTTGTAAACAAAGTGATTGGCGCTCCCCGACAGAGCCATTGCAGTTTGCTATATATCTACCCAGGCTCTGAGGGACACTGGGTCACCCCATTGTGTTATACCTTAACCCTAGTTAGTCATGTTGTGAGGGCACTAGCCTCTCTCTTGTAAATGAGAAGACTTTGCTTCCCTTGTAGTTTCCCCCCTCTCTCCTCACAAAGGATGGTGAATGACCCCTTTGCTGCTTTGGAATAGGATGAATGCAATTAATTGTGCCATGCTCTGTTATTTACAATTGTATAGTGCACACTTAGCCAATAGTATGGTCTTGCAGCACTGTCAGATGTATAGGTGCTGCTCTATTATTACAACATTTCCATTAGAAACCACAATCTTAAGTTTTCTTTGATAAAATGTTAGGCTGTTATGGTCTATGTTCAGCCTCATTAAAATTGCAAGGTATATTACTACTTCCCCAAATAGATATGTTAGATGTACAGCAAAGGGCATTTAGTTCACAGCAAGGCAAATGCTGGTAAACTCCAGGATTTTGGTTATACTATGTTTCTTCGGTTGCCATAGATTTTCAGATGTGGGAAATCAGAATGGATAAGAACGGCCCATTGATGGATACTAAACCAATGGTGTATGTGGCACTAGTGGCCTGGGTTTATATTTTGAGAAGATGGACCACTTCTAGAGTACCGCCTTTTGGAGAGCGATGGGATGAAATCTAAAGGTTGGTGATGATTGAGTGGTGTGATTGGAAAATAATTGACGAAATTTGGAGTTTGGATTTATTAATAAGAACAGATGAGGATTTGTTGGTTTTAGGATGAGGAGGATTATGTAGTATGCTTTTCTGATTTTCACTTTCTACTGCTAGTTGGTCATCAAATGTAATTGGTGTGCTCAATTTTCTCCTGATGGAGGGCTGATGCAAGCCTGAAACGTATTGGAGATACACTGGACTCATTGATAAAATGTGCCCGTACAAACGAAATATGGATGAATTTGGAGAAATGTATTTAGAATCATTGGAGAAACGTATTTTTAACCAAGGAACACATTAGATGAAACAGTCAACATAAAACATGTTGATAGGGTTATACATAAGTGCATTAATTCTAGAGAAGCTAGCAATGTACCAAATGGTAAACAGAGTATTGAACAGTATACCGAAAACCGAGAAATGGCTGAGTCTGAATTAGAGTTTAGGGGAGCAAGGGAACTCACCCTTACATGCACGCCAAGCATGGAGCACAGCTGCATTAAAATTGAGGCGTCTGAATGCGTTAAGTTATTGAAAAAAGGTGTGTCATCACAATGGGTTCTAAACACAGAAAAACACCCTGCACTTCCCACGCCAACACTTCACACATCAACCCGTCCACCCCACCACCACAATATCCTGTTCCACATATCCTCCCTCCCACGCAGTCACACCTGCTCAGAGTAGGTGTTAAATGTGACTGTTAAACCACACAGAATTAAGGATTCCAAGCTTAACTCCACCCAGTAAATTGAGTCCACACATAAATATTACTTTCTTTTGGAGTAAATGCAAGCAAATCTTCACTTCATCACTGTGTGAAAAGAGGCCTTTGAAGTCCTAATTGTGGTGAAGAGAATGTGATTGCTGTTGACAAATAGGTCCCGGTTATAAATTGCACAGGGAAGGAGTCATGAAATTACTTTAGCAAAAATCCCTTGGTTGGCCATTAATCCATCCATACGCCATGCGATTAAAAATGTTCATGGGCATAACAGGTTGATCCCATAATTATAGGGCCCTTTACCCCATCTGTTCTCCCAATTCTGGTCCATTTCCACACAAAAATTATTCCGGTACTTAGCACTTGACACACGGCGAATTCTGAATTCGGCGGGACAGTATTCCCACGTGAATACAAACCCGTCTGATTTAAGATTCGGTCCTTACAAGTTAAGAAAAAACTCAAATTGGCATTTTCCTCTACTGTTGATAGAGTGAACTTCTACACGAATAACATGCCATGGAGACCATATACTATGCATTCTAATAGATATGTTCCATCATAATTGTTTACTTAGAAAATGTGATTAATCTGTCGGAAAGGCAGATAATCCTGGATATATTTGTGTACATTTATGACCCTCTATACACATATCTTTTTTTTACCTTCTCCTCAGCACAAATGTGCCATCAAACATTTCTCCTTTTCTGCCTCAGTTCTTGCAAAGGAAATTGTTGTCGCGCTTTTTTTCTCTACTGGAGATTTTGAGATAAATGCATGTGCTGTGAAGGCTGCGCAAATGTGCATATTGTTTTCTTCTGGGTGGAAATGTACTATTTCATCTTAACTCAAAGGAACTGATTTTCTACCGCTATTTTATTTTGTATAGACTTCATGTATTTATTTTTTTTGCCAAAGGAAATTGCGGTTGCACTTGTACTGGAACCGGAGATGTTTCTGATAAAACTTTTGGAGATAATGAGTGTTTATGACTGTATTTCATCATTTCTACTTTTATGGAAATTGCTATCAGCTCTCCTCGCCTTGTTTTCCCAACTCCTGCTAAGAAAACGAGTTCTTTCATCTTCCAGAATCTTGAAGATAAATAAATATACATGATATGGCTTTGTTTGAAAATATTTGATGTCTTCTACCGGAGAAACGTGTTCACATATGGGGGCAGATTTACAAGCCCCTTGCGCCACTTTTGCGTCACTTTTCCCATGTTAAAAGTGACGCAAAAGTGGCGCAAGGGGCTTGTAAATCTGCCCCATGGTATCCTATTTTTCTTGAAAATATTCAGGGGCATATTAGCAAGACCGGCGATAAAATTATCGCCGTTTTAGCGGCAGGAAACTGCCGCTAAAACGGCGATAATGGGCTTGCTAATATGCGTTATAGAATTCCAATAGAAGCCCAGGTTAGATGTCCTGCACATCTAACCTGGGCTTCTATTGGAATTCCATAACGCATATTAACAAGCCCATTATCGCCGTTTTAGCGGCAGTTTCTTGCCGCTAAAACGGCGATAATTTTATCGCCGGTCTTGCTAATATGCCCCTCAATTTCCCTAGCAAGGCATAAAATGTCATGTTGCCATTTTAAAAACTATAAGCGTGCGTGGATTGGTTTGGAGAAAGTTTTATTTCATGCTGTTGGAATTCTGTCGATATACACGCGGCTTTATTATAAGCTGAAAAAGTCAAATATGTGTTCTGAGAGATTAATGGTTTAACATAAAATATATGCCCAGAAATGTATATTGAACTGGCAATCCGAAATAAAAGAAGCATTGAAAAAGTCAATAGGTGTTGCCTTTTGTATAGTGCATGTACTTTTAGAGACACTTATAGATCACTCACACAGGGCAATACTTCTACAGACACCCATTGACACAAATCAACACACATACAGGCGCCCACGCCTACAAACACACATACAAGGATTCAGACACCATACCAACAGACATACACTCATCAATACAAACAGGTGAAGTCATACATAACTGTGGGCAGCGGGAGTACATGGGGATATGCACAGCCGCGGCCGCTGCAGGTAAGAGCGGTGGGGCCAGGTGAGGGGGATTTTGAGAGACGACCACAAGGGTAAATGAATTATTTATTTAATTTTCCCTCGTGGCCATCTCTCAAAGTCCCCTCACCTGGCCCCACCGCCCACCGTCTTACCTGCAGCAGCTGGATATGAATCACGGGAACAAAGGGTCCTTGGATACAGGGGGTATTGTCTGATGCAGAGCATAGAGTATTGTACTGTAGGGCAATGTGCACCAGGACTGCACACGGCGATGCTCACCAGGGCACACTAAGCGACCATTGATTGATGAGCACTGGATAATATGCCTCTGGATAGGCCCCGGTGATGTGTGCCCTGTTTGCTATTCATCAATGGAGCACTGGATGTTGTGTTTCAGGGGAGCACTGGGTGATATGCGCCAGAACACACTAGAGTGGCCTAGGTTATGCCCACCAGAGGGATGTTTGGTGATGTCTGAATAGTGTATCAACCGTGTCTCTGTGCGGCCTAGCAAGCCAACATTTTCTTCTACAATGTCATTTGATATGCATTTTTTTATTGTAAGTCTGTTGAACACAAACTTGAGTTTCTGTGTGACTTGGAAGTCAGATTCCTGGGGCTGTATTACTCACAGAGCGCGCTTTCCCTGTTTTCGCCACCGCACACCTTTCGAAAGAAGCACCAGGCACAAACAGGGAAAGTAAGCCATTTTATTGTGAATGCGTTGCCCTCAGGGCAGCTGCGAACTCAAGATGCCTGGTAGGCAGTGCATTCAAGTGAAATATGAAGCAGCTGCTCCATGTCTCACTGTGCAGGCGGCAGCCCGCCTCATTTTCAAGAGGAGAGAGAGAGATCCCCTTGCAGGTGGGGGCAGTGAGTGACCGCACTCACCTGCAGGGTGGGGCTTGGGGGGTCCATTTGATCCTCTTTGCCCTCTTCTGAGGGCTGCCCTCTGGGAGTACACTAAGAGTGCGGCACCTTTTTGTGGTGAACAGCCAGTGTGCCTCCTGACAGCTTCTTTGCCTTTGGGGCAGCATCTATAATGCAGCATGGGCGCAGGGGCAAAGAGATTCCTTCATTTGCATGGAGCCACTCCACCATGCAAATGAGAGAACACCCTTCCACGATAGCGCTGGTGCACGTGTGCCTGCACTATCAGTATTACAGAAGGGGCTGTACAAGCGTCTGCGGCCCGTCGGTAACATCAAAGTGCTCTGAGATGCACAAGGTGGGTGCTCACGCCAGTTGCGCCCGCAGGGCCCTTCGGGCCAGATTTACAACTCTGTCACGCAATGCAGTGCAGCTTCCAAAGTTGCTGCACTGTGCTGCATGACAGGGAGAGATGAGGAAAGCACTATACCTACAGAGATATGGCACACTCCTCCCATTTCCTAGCACCAGCACACAATCAGGCTGCCAAGCGTGAAAGACACACCTTTGCACCATAGTACAGAAGTGTCTGTGTGAGTCTAGCATAAGTTTTGTACTGGAAGGGTTCTTTTCCAGTACAACATACTATGGATAGACATACTCTGAAACTTTTCCTACTCTGTATGTGTGCTGTACTGTACAGTGCAGCATGAGTAGGAAAAGAAAGGAGTATTTCTCCTTTTAATGCCTGCCTCAAAGTGGTGTTATTTTATGGCACAAATTCCTGTCTACGTTTATTAGTAGGTAGAGTTTTTCATAAAAATGCATGGGTGGTTGCATTGGAATGCCTATGTACAACCCATGTAGTGCCCTTCTGACGCAGAGTAACGCAAAGCAGCTCTGCTTTGCCTTACTTTTATCTTAGCAATGCGTGATAAATGTATTGCATAATGCCTAAAGGTTCAACAAATGACAGCAGCCTGGGATTTGACTAATAATATAAATTACACAAAGAGGGAGGTTATTGGAATCATTTTTTTTGTCAAATACAGCATATATCATAATAAACTCAATATAATAAGGGGCATATTTACGTTTCCTGGCGCATCCCTGCAAATCAGCAGGGATGCGCCAGGAAACGTGCGACACGCATCTCAATCCTTGCGCCACCACGGATGCGCCGCATTTACAATGCGGCGCATCATGGCGCAAGGAAATGCAGATGCGTGTCGCATCTACTGCCGTAACGTTAGCGCAGTGCTGGAGTTGTGTCGCGGGCGCGACGCAACTCCAGCACTGTGCCAACCATGCCCATGTCTAACATGGTGCGTCAAGCCTTACGCCTGCTTCAAGCAGGCGCATGGTTTTGACGCAGCGGGGTCGCAAAAAAGTGACTGAGTGAAATCTTGTAGATTTCACTCAGCCACTTTTCCGAGGCGTTCCTGCGCCGGAACGCCCCCCCCTGCGCCAGAACGCCCACATGAAACCTAATGCAGGTTTCATGTGGCGCAGGGCTTTACAACGTGACGCATCTCCCTAGATGCGTCACGTTGTAAATACCCCGCAGCATGGCGCTGGCTTTACGCCGCCGCTGCGTCACAGAAGTGACGCAACGGCGGCGCAAAAGTGGCGCAAGGGGCTTGTAAATATGCCCCCAAGTGTTTAGTGTAATGTGAACACGCAGGGCTCAAAAAGTTAATGGAAAAACGGGACAAGAGTTAAAAGGTGATCACAGTAACAGCAGTGAATCGGCAGAGATGCCCATCCCGGGGGCACGGATTCTGGAATAAAGATTATAGTCTATTTTAATGAGTTCACTGAATTCCTGTCCCAACGGTGTCAATCAATGAGTCTCATCCTGCTGTGAGAGACTCGCATTGATTGACCCTTACTTCCTGCTGGGCTTCTTGGAGGCTGTGTCGTGGTGGTTTGGATTTTTGGCCTGCCCTTCGCTAGCTCCTTGCTGAACTGGTGATTAGCTCATGAAGTGACATGCTGGCTGTGTCTAGTTTTCTCCCTTTGCTCCTGCTGGGCTTGGAACTTGATGGACGTATTCTATGGTTCCCAGACTCTCCTGTCCTCCCTTTTCTGATTTGCACTTGTGATCATCCCCCTGTGAATTCAGATATGGGTTTTTATGAGATGGAGGCTTTGTCTCCCTCTCCGCTCTGATATCTCTTCTGCACTACTCTTTCCATTGATTGGTGAGGTGGTTATTGGTGGGCTGGACCATGTGCCCTGTTCTCTGTTCGCTTGCTTTTGGCCTGCTCTGAGTGGACCTCCTTTGGCCACTTAGGCTATGTGCTCCAGGTACCCTCATCTTCTGTGTGGGGTTGCTTTCATGGAGATTGGTCTTTCTGACTCTCCTTCTTTTGGTGGTGATCAGTGTTGAGCTGCTTCTTATACTTTATACTGTAGCTTGTTTTCTCCCAAGGGCTAAGCGATGAGTTCAGGTGTTAACCGGTTCACAAATCATCCTTCTATTAAGGTCTTTACTCATTCTCTGTTGGGCTTGGTACTTGCGGGTTACTTCCTTGGTTTCCCTTTGTGTTTTTCACTTTTAGTAGGATTCCCAACTTTGATGTGTTGGGGGATCATTCTGCTTTCCTGATTGGGCGTCAAGCCTGCCCTCATCACTTTGTTGAGCTTGGACCTTTGGAGAATGCCTGTTCTGCCCTCTCTTCATTTTGTGGGTTCTGGGATGAGTGTTGAGATTTTGCTCCAAGCTGGATTCCCTGACATTTTTTGTTTGGGCTCTCTTGGTTTTTGTTATTATCCTGTGTGTGTGTGCTCCTTTTTGCTTCCTGTTGGCTTGTGTTTTTGACCAAGTGTTACTCTTCTTATCCCACCATCACCTATAGTGCTGATTTGTGGTGGCTGTGGAAGTGCCGAATTTCTTTCTTCCCCAATTTGTCATTTATCTCTTACAGTTGGGTTGTAGCCTTTCATTATTGGGTTTTAGCGCTCTCCCGTTGGTTTCACATGCTGGCTGGTGGTGGGTTGTTCCATGAGCTTAATATTGGGACCTGTCTCACATGAATGCTTTCATCCTGTTGTGGTACTTCTCACTCATGCTCCCTAGGGAATAGCTGGGCTTGAGTTGACACTTGTGTGTCTTTGCTCTGCTGGATTCACAGACCCCAGCCAAGAAGGGGGCATTGAAACCTTATTGCATTTCTGCCTTGCTAAGAGCTCTCCATACCAAGGCTATGTGGTTCGTGTTTGGTTTCCCTCCTTGTGGGTCTTTAGCCGTGAATACCTGTTCTTAGCATTGAGCAATTGTGTCATGTGTGTATTGGATGTTTGTTCCTCTTTTGCTTGTTGCCCTTTCTAAATTATGGATTCGGGCTTTTGACTATTTGAGGCTTAGAGTGCCCTTTTTGGCTACTTTGCTTCTTGCCTTGTCAACTCCTTCTCATGTTGCTGTTTGCTTCAGGATACTTGAGGGTGCCTGGAAAAGCCTGAAGTGCTGTGGAGTGCCTAGGTGATGGCTTTCTCTTCTTTCTCTTGCAGCATCGTCTTCTCTTTTTTGTGTTGAGTTTTTCAATGGGTGTATGGCCTTCCTGTGGATTACTTCAGATTTTGGGGGCTGTGTACAGTGTGGGTTCACCACTGCTACACCAGTGTGCAGGGGCTGGTTTTAATACCTTCTGTGATAGTGCCACTCTTTCTGCTCTGGGGTCATCACCTGAACTTTGCTGCAAGAATTGGCTTCGTCTGCTGGATTAGCTTGATGTCCTCGCTTGGGTCCAGGACAAGGGGTTTTATGCTGGCTCCTCCCTGTTTCTGTCATCCTGACTGCTTGTCAAAGGTTGCAGCTTGGGGTGTGGACCACCTTGCACCTTGCTTGAAGCTGGCTCTGCCCTGCATGTGTTTTGCCTATAGTTCCATACTAACGTATTGGGATCTTGAGCTCCCTCTGGGCCAGCCCTTCTTTGGTATGGACAGGACAGAAGCTGCACATGCCTATGGCTAGAGCCTTTTAGTGCCTTGGTTCATGTTCCCTGATTTTCATCTGTAATGTCGGGCTTGTCTTCTGCAAATCCTGCATTTGTCTTGCCTCGCCTGTGTAATGGTGTAGTTAAGTGCACCTTGGACGCCATGACTATCACTTTCAGGAGTTGTCTCTTTCCATGGCTCATTTCAGTCCTAGTCTTTGTGTGGGGTGTACTTTTCCTAGGGACTACTCAGGTGTTTTCCCCTAGTGTGCCTTATGCACTAAACTGATTCTTTCCCTATTGCTAGATGGGCAAATTTCCGCTGTCTTATGTATGACTTTTATCCCGCTTCTGGCTTCCCCTTTGATTGTCCTTTGAAATGTAAACCCAGATGATGTGTGTAAGAAATTGGGTTACTGGCTGAGGGGAGTGAAAGCCTACTCAAGCAGCAACCACAAACCTTGTCATTGTGAATTCACAAGCAAACCCCAAATTAACCTGTGCTTAACCCTCTGGTAGCTTGCCTAGCTTGCCACAAAAAGCAGTCAGGGTTAACTTAGAAGCAATGTGTAAAGTTTTCAAACAGTAATAAAGTGAAACACTACCCAAGAAAAATTGCCCACCAATTTAGATAAATATAGTAAAATGAAATAAATAATTGAAGACCAAAATGACAAAAATCTAATCCGTAGAACTAGAGATATACAATTTTAAATATTCAAGTTAGAATAGTGACAAAAAGCCACCTGTGGATATCTGGTCGCACTGGACCAGGACACAGTCACAAGTTCAGGCTGACCGCAATTTAGTGTGGGCTGGCTACAGGGACCCAATTAGGCCCACTGAACAAAGTACCTTAAATCCTGGTTGCGCAGTGATGCGAAGTCCCATATCGAGGATGTGTCGAGCAGCAGTGGTTCCTAGGAGCTGCGAGGATGTGATGTGAGGTCCTGCATCATCATGGAGGATGCCGTAATTGAGGGGCTTGCGATGCAAGGTCCTGCATCAAAGATGCGTTGCATCTCTGATGCAGAGTTTTTGGGAGGCGATGCGTCGCAATGCGTCGGTTCTGCTGGCACCACAGTTGACCTGGCAGAGCACCTTCTGGCTCACTTCTTAGGGTCCATGACTGTGGTGGCACCACTTGGGAGGGCAGGATTCACGGCTCACAGAGTGCAGGTGCTGGGTTCTAGATGGAGGAAGCCTGTTCTGTCCCCGCAGCTCTGAACAGGAGGCAAGCCAACTAGCCCTTGGACTCACCTTGGTTTTCCTAGGTTTAAGTTAAGATGCAGGTCTAGTCTTTCTCACTCAGTCAGGAGAGCAGCAGGGTAGCAGGGCAGCACAGCAGAGTGGCAGTCCATATTGCAGTCAAGCATCACAGCAGTCCATATTCTCAGTCTTCCATAAGTCCAGATGTGTATTGAAGAGTTGAGGTCAATCAATCAATCAGGGAATTGTAAGCGCGCTACTCACCCATGAGGGTCTCAAGGCACTGACGGGGGGGTTCCGCAAATCTGTTTAGCCGAAGAGCCAGGTCTTGAGGGTCTTCCTGAAGGTGTTCAGGGAGTGGGTGCGTCTGATGTCTGCCGGTAGCTCGTTCCAGGTCTTGGCTGCAATGTGAGAGAAGGATCTTCCGCCTGCTCTGGCTCTGTGGATGCATGGGGTTTCGGCCAGTGCGAGGTTGGAAGATCGGAGGTTTCTTTTGGGTACGTGGAAGTTGATTCTGTCGTTGAGGTATTTGGGTCCGTTGTTGTGTAGGCATTTGTAGGCGTGAGTGAGGATTTTGAAAGTGAGTCTTTTCTCCACGGGGAGCCAGTGGAGACTTCGTAGGTGTTGGCTGATGTGTTCGTGTCGGGGGATGCCGAGGACGAGTCTGGCAGCGGTGTTCTGTATTGTTTGGAGTTTGCGGAGTAGGGACATGTTGATGCCGGCATAGAGTGCATTTCCATAGTCCAGTCTTCAGGTGATGAGTGCGTGGGTGACTGTCTTCCTTGACTCTGGGGGATCCACTTGAAGGTCTTGCGGAGGATGCGGAGGGTGTTGAAGCAGCTGGAGGTGACGGCGTTGACCTGTCGGTTCATGGTGAGTGATGAGTCGAGTACGATGCCGAGGTTCTTGGCGTGGTCTGAGGGGGTAGGTGGGCTTCCGAGGGCGGTCGGCCACCAGGTGCTGTCCCATGCAGAAGGGGTGGTACCGAGGACGAGGACTTCTGTCTTCTCAGCGTTGAGCTTCAGGCAGCTGTTGGTCATCCAGACTGCGACGTCTTGCATTCCTTTCTGGAAGTTGAGTTTGGCAGTGGTGGGGTCTTTGGTGAGGGAGAGGATGAGCTGGGTGTCGTTGGCGTAGGATACGATGTTGAGGCCGTGTTGTCAGACGATGGCTGCGAGGGGGGCCATGTAAATGTTGAAGAGGGTGGGGCTCAGTGATGAACCCTGTGGGACTCCGCAGGTGATTTTCGTGGGGTCGGAGAGGAAGGGTGGGAGTCTGATCCTTTGGCTTCTACTGGTGAGGAATGATCGGATCCAGTCCAGGGCTGTTCCTTGTATGCCTGCGTTGTGTAGTCTGGCGACTATTGTGCGGTGGGAGACGGTGTCGAAGGCCGCTGATAGGTCGAGTAGGATGAGGGCTGCGGAGTGGCCTTGGTCCAGGAGGGTGCGGATGTCGTCTGTGGCGGCGAGTAGGGTGGTAATAGTAGGTAAGAGGAACAATATTTATACCTGGTTGCCGCTTTGAAGTAACAGACGTTTCTAGCTGCTTTCACCCCACCTGAGGTGTCAGGCCTCCCCTTCCTCTGTGCCCTGGCCGCAGCTTGTCTGGGGAAACAAAAGACTAGTGATAAACCCTTTGTGAGAGCGCTCAGGCAGAGCTTCTGTGATATGCAAGTGTGGTAGGTGGCAACTCCTCCCCCTCATTAAGTCATAGTAGCCCATCCTGTCAACACCTATGTAGCCTACCTTTGCCTCATTGTCTGGGAGCAATTCAAAAAGACCAACTGCCAGCTACACCTAGTCATGCAACCCAGGAATAGGCTGCAGGCAACAAATGGTTGGACAAGAAAATGGCAACTTTCTAAAAGTGGCATTTTTAGAATTGTGACTTAAAATATGACTTTACCATTAAAAGGGGTTTTAAATTAAAAATTATAGACTCCGATCTCGACCTATCATCTGCTCCCAATTGAAAGTTATCGCTTATTAAATGTAGTAAAGTAATCCAATGTTATCCTTTAGGAGAAGTAGGCCTTGCAGTAGTGAAAAACGAATTTAGGAGTTTTTCACTACCAGGGCATGATAATTTAAAAGTACATGCCCAACTTTTTTAATACATTGCACCCTGCCCTCTGGGCTGTTTAGGGCCTACCCTAGGGGTATATGCAATAGAAAGGAAGGTTTGGGCCTGGCAAAGGGTTTATTGTGCCAGGTTGGAAAGGCAGTTTAAAACTGCACACACAGGCTACAATAGCAGGCCTGAGAGATGTTTAAAAGGGCTTCTTAAGCGGGTGGCACAATAGGTGCTGCAGGGCCACTAACAGCATTTAATTTACAGGGCCTGGTGCATGCAGTGCCACTTTACTAGGGACTTACAAGTCAATTGAATGCGCCAATTGGTTGTTAGCCAATTTTATCATGTTTAAAGGAGTGCGCCCAAGAACTTAAGCACTGGTTAACAGTTTTAAAGTGTGCAGAGTCCTAAAAGTCAACAAAAACGGGTTCAGGGGATGGAGAAGGCAAAAAGTTTGGGGATGACCCTGCAGAAAGGACCAAGTCCAACAATGTGCACTTATACCTCTCTTTTGGGGTGTATAGTTTTTTTTGTGCCCGCCAAATGTGGTCAGAGGTTGCTTTGGGTTTGAGTCCCCTACACCCTTAGTGATGGGAGTAGGTGGTGATCTCTCCCATGTGGTCTTGCTCTGCTTGGCTAGGCTCTGCTGATATCATCCTGCTGCTGCCTTTCGGTCTTTTCTGGCTTTCTTTCCCTACATCACTTGTTGTAGGTTACTTGTCTGGTAGAAACCTTTAGCTTCCTTGGCTCTTCTGTTGCTTCACTGGGTCGGCTACCATTGGCTCACCCTCTTTGGAGTCTTGCTCCTCTGGGAGCACTGGCTGTGCCATCAGCTTTTTGAGCTTTTTGTGACTGCTGACTTGTTTAGGCAGAAGAAAGACGTCAACTTTTCCTTTAGTTTTGCAACCACTTTTTATGCAACAATTTGAGAAGTAAAGCAAACCACCGGATGCATGAATCCCTCCCTAATAATAGGCCCTTCCTAATAATAGGTACTAGCGTTTCTGTAGTGTTTTTTGATCATTGCAGACATTTATGACAATTTACACTTCACCAAATTTTTCTTGCCGAAATGTGAAGATGGATATTATTGGATGTATAGCATTTCCCACAAAATGTATAATCCTGATTCAGATACGACTACCGCTTCTGGACAAATCAGAACTACAACGGGGCTCGTAAGAGGCCCTTAGCCATGACACGGGCCTTTATGTAGTGAGAGAGATTTTGCATTTTAAAGTCTTGCTGACTCTCTCTTTCCTGTCTCTCAGTTGTTCCAGTCTCCCACTCTCAATTTCTTCACTCGGGATGATAGTTCCATATTACATCATAATGCTCTCATTAAGAGTGGCCAAATAACTGTTGTGATATTTATCAGACTTGATAAAATCCAACTTCGTTGAGTCAGAATCTATTGGGTTTGCTAAACACAGCCCAATTATGAGTTTTTGGGAAATAACATGAAGATTTTAGAGTCTACCAAACCAAAATCTGCATGTACTGGTAAACAGCGCTTTAAGTGGACAGTGTCCCCCTGGCTCTCAGACCTAGTAGCAATTAAAAAGCGACATTGAAATGGGTCCCTATTCGGCCCTATATGCATGGCTTTCCAGAAAAAAACACTGATCAATTTCCTAACAATCCATCTAAAAACCAATAAGGTAATCCATATGAGTGATTTAGTTCTTTTTTTTTTTTTACACAGTTTTATATAGCGCAAACTTGACCCAACAGTATCGGGTATCAGAGCGCTTTACATAGCACCAGTTGAGTTACATGAGCACACATTCATTTTTGTTAGGCACTGGGAGATTAAGTGATTTGCCCAGAATAACAGGATGTTCAGCGTCGTTGCCGAGACTCGAACCCGGTTCCCCTGATTCGAGGTCGACCGCCCTAGCCGTTAGGCCAACTCCTCTCTTCTTGCTTATATTGAACATGTTTTACTTCATGAGTGTTTGCTATTTCCAGGATGATGTAATTCTTAGTAGCATTTTACTCTTGTATAGTGCATTCTTTCAACTGAGTTACCGCCAGGTGCTTACAATGGGCCACGACTGAGAGCTCTGTAGTTGAGGCTGAAGGCAGTGCGAGTTTCTCATAGAGCCTGTCAGTCAGAAAGGCGTTCATAATACGTGGACGCCTTGGCCTCTCCGCTGAGCGCACAGAGCAATGGTCACATATTCCAGTTGCAATTGTGATTCTGTGCAAATGTGTGTGAAGGAGGTACACGGGTTGTCAAATTATTGACACGGCGAAAGTAAAAGATAATGCAGTGCTTACAGGTGAGCGGGTGCCTTGTGTGATTGAGGGTGGTGAAGTGTAGGAGATGCGAGGAAGTGCATTCAGGAGAGAGTAAAAAGAGGGTGCTGAAGAAGAAAGACATGAGGTGTAAGAAGGAGAGAGAGAGAGATTGAGAGATTTTAGGACCATACAGAATTTTTGAGATTTTTAAATTGCAGAGACAAATTCCACCACTTGAACATTTCAGTAAAAACACAAACCAATCAGCATTCTGTGTATTTGTTGGCCATCGGGGGCATATTATACATATTTTTAAGCTGCGTGGTGCAGCTGCTGTCAAGATCGACCCATTTCCGAAGCTGTGACAGTGTTGAGATGCTCGTGCTCTGAATCAGTCTCATGAAAATTAGGTTTTTATGCGCAGCGGTTGGAATTTAATGCTGTTCCGCTCTATAAATAAATACACCCGGCTATAAATAGATTTAATAATGTGCCAATTGACTAGTAACAATGGGGACGATGTCCTTTCTTCTGTCGAGCCATGGGAGGGGGTGGGGAGCGGGTGGACGCTTTTTTCTCGCATCTTCTCCTTTCTTCGCTGTTGTTTTTCTCCACTACTAGTGAAAAGAGCCCCTTTTTGCAGATAAAAAGGTTTCCCGCCTGCATTGTTAACAGCTTCTAAACTGCTCTGCGGCAGAGCTCAGCCAGCCCCAAGAACGCGCACGAGGACGTCTTTTAACTGCCTGAGAGGTTACGTCAGTGCATTTACAAACCGTTTAAATATGGCAGACCTGTTTGTGAAAATTCCATCCATCAGAGTTTTCATCTCGTCTTCACTTCAACTGTAATTGAATCACTTTGCGGCTGCATTCGTGGCTGGCAGGAATCTTTCGAGGCGTCTTTGCGAGGAATCTTAATAAATGTGGTGCTCCTGGCTATGACGTCCCACTCACTGCTGGTTCCAATTAATACGGAATTATTCAAATATCAAAGAGAATTTGCCCACCTCTCGTCCCAGAGAGCTCTAACTTGTCTTGGCATTGCGACTATCGGATGCACACCAGCACCCCCCACCTCCACATCCCTCCCAATACTGGGGTGAGTCCCTTGATCTCGCGATAGCCCTGGGCATGTTGGAGAGAGCTGCAGACATGTTCACAGTCTCTCCGTTTAGGGATGAGAAGAAAAACAATATGGCACTACAAAAGTAGTGCTCTGTAATGACTTGATTACTAGTCGGTTTTCAACATCACTCCGTGTCTTTCTGCCACCTCATAGTTCTTAGACCCCCCATTACAAGTTGATCTTTATTTCCGGATAGTAATACCAGCCCAGTGTTATCGATTTAAGAGGTATAGTCGGGGCTACTGGAATTATGCGATTGTACAGCCATGGCATTTTTCTCATAATTATAGATTTGCTGTATTTGCCACATAATTCATCATCTACCGCCAGGGTTCGATTGGGATTAGAAATCGGCCTCGGCACGCTAAAAAAGTGGCCCACATTTGCATATTGCCTTTCCTCAAAACACTGCTTCAGCGAAGTTTTATAAACACATGAAAACAAGTGAGGCCACTTCTGCTCAGGCCCCCTGCCCCCGCTCAGTATGCACACAATATTTTGGCCGGCCCAGCGAGAGAAAGGGAGTGACACCTCTGCAGGTTGATAAAAGGGAGAGAATGGACGCTCATCTGCCTCCAGAAAGGCCACTCAGGGCCCCACTGGGCCGCTGGAGACATCTGAACACACCAGACGCAGCCCAAATCGGCCCCCCAAGTTGCCAAAAAAGCAGTCCACAGCTGGAACTTTGATTCCAGCCCCTCGCCCATTGCCCAAGTGCCCGTTTTACTAATCCGACCCTGTCTACCGCATAATCTGCAGATTTTAACCAAAAAGAAAACGTTTCTACCTCAAACAGTTCAAAAGTCACTAAAAACGCAGCAACGTGTTGTTGCGCAGTGAAAGGCTCTTTGTAAAGGTTGAGTGGTCATCTTTCTGTTACTTATTGCCATATCTGGGTGTTAAATTGGTACTGATGAGGTGCAACCAATGCCCAGACAGTGCTAACAAGTTTACTAATGACAAAAAAATGAAGTAATACTATCATAGTGTGTGCCCTATTACTCAGCTTAATCTGCCATTTTTTTCTTTGTTTGAATCTTTTTATTGCATTTTGTTAATTATATCGTACATTGACAGCTCATATGGCAATACAACAGGAGACATACCTTAAATTGCCTATTATTGATGCACAATTTACTCAACCCTGCCACATAATTTGGTCCTCCTTTGCCGTATAATTGCAGTGGCCTTGGGTATAGTTAATACCAGTTCCAGGTATTGTCAGAGGACAGGGTCGGACTGGCCTACAGGGCAATCAGGCAGTGCCCGAAGGGCTGGTCTGATTGGTCAGTGTGTGGGACAGTTTTCAGAGGTTTGTGGGCCTGTTTTATGGTCTGGCAGGCCGTTTTTAACTGTTGATTTACCTGGTAGTACCACAAATATCACCTGTAGGAGAATATGCCTCCTTATAACGCATGCCTTCACTCCACATGCAATTACAACGCGGTTGTTACAACGACCGAGTTGTACCAATGCATACCATTACCCCGCAAGTCGTCACAACGACTTGCGGAGGGGGGTGCTGGATGTTGGAATAGTATAATTTACTATTCCAACTCTAGTCTGTGCAACAGTAGGGAAGGTGTTGGATTTTAAATCCAACATCTTCTCCCCCCTTCGCAAGTTGTTGGTACGACTTGCGGGGTAATGGTATGCGTTGTTACAACGCGGTCGTTGTAACAACCACGTTGTAATTGAATGCGGAGGGAAGGATTCGTTGTAAGGGCTGTTTACCCCTGTGAATATGCCTTATAACGCATGCCTAAACCCGCATGCAATGTAGGAACCACAAATGAATGCATACCTTGCAAAACACCTGTACAGCGTGTCATTACAAATTCAAGATTGCCCTATTTGCAAATGTTCGCCACTTTTTTACCTGTCTAATTCACTAATGGGGGCCACATTTTTTTGGAGTGCCCTGGCCTATTTTCTGTCCTAGTCCGCCCATGACAGGGGATTATGAAGGATCTCAATATGGGGCCATGTGAAATGGTGAATAACATGGAAGATGAAATTACCAGCTCAGATTTTACATATTTATCCTGAATTCAGTTTTTTACCAGCCTGTTTTTAACTGGTGGATTTATGAAAGAATGACCCCGAAACCTGTAATTCCTGTTTCAATAAAAAAAGGTGAAGCATCGTCTGAAATGGGTATTGCAACCGAGACGGACTTAGAGCCTCACTGGTCTGAGATGAGTCTAGTTGCCTCCACAGGCACGCGTTGCCACCTATTCAGAGTGCAGAAAAGAAATCCCAGAGCCATATCAGGTGAAGCTGAGTAATAAGACCACCAACAGTAGATATCCTGTAATGTCAACACCCATCAAAAGACGGCCTCTTCAGGTCGAGATGATTGAAGACAAAGGGCCCTGAAGGAGAGATGTATGTATTTATTTAGTTCATTTAAGTCATAACATTGCAGACAGATTTCTTTTTTTTTCCACAAAAGAACAGTAGCTGTACTTAGCATTTTTTGGCAGATGGGTGGTTGTATTGTATTGTGGCATTTATATAGTGCTTTCTTCTCCTACGTGGGGCGCTCAAGTGCTTGCCTTACATGGGTAGCATGCTACACTGTGCATGGAAGGTTGTTTTCTTTGTTTTCATCCTGTATGGGAAGTGTTTCCTTGAACAGTACTGGCTGATGGACGTGATTCGTGGAGAGATGAGAGTGACATCAAACATCTAAGAAAATATGATAGCATCAGTGCTTTAAATGGGCCGGTACTCACCGGTACTGAGTACCGGCACTTCTTAGATTGATCACTCTGAGTACCGGCACTTCTCTACTGCCCTGGAGAGTACCGGTACTCATGCAAAGGTAGGCTCATTGGCTGTGCTGGTGAGCAGGAGTGGAACGTGTCTCTGGCAGCCAAGGCGCCGCTTCTGCAGCACCGATCTGAGCCCCAGCTGAGCTATTCAGCAGGGCTCATTTGAATAATGTCCGGGTGCTCACCATCACGCTGTGCTTGACAGAGCAGGGTCCATTCAGGCCCTGTGCTGTCAATCACATTCACACTATCCTGTGCCTTCGTGCAAGCACGGGAATCATGTCAGTTCCCTGGCAGTGGCAATCAGGCTACGGCCAGTCCTGCCCTGGTGGCAATTAAAAAAGCCATGGTAGGTGAAGAGAAAAGATGGCTTTTATCATACCCGAGTCTTTTGTGTGTCTGCTATGTTTGTGTGTATGCCTGTTTTTGTAAGAAAAAAAGTGAGAAAAAGAGAGAGAGAATCAAGACACTCTCAGGAGGTATTTTAAAGAAAATGGGTGGCACTTTGTTTGTACATGTCTGCTCGGCGACAAAGATTCATAAATAACGTAAAAGGGAGGGTTGGTGGGTGAGTGGATGAGTGAGTGGATGGATGAGTGAGCAAGGGTGGATGTATAGATGGATGGATGGATGAATAGATGGAAGGATGAGTGAAAGCATGCATGGGTGAAAGAGGGTGGATGATTGGATAAAAGGGCGGATGATGGGTGGATAAGTGAAGGATTGGATGGATGAATGAAAGGTAGGGAGGATGGATGAAAGGGTGGATGATGGATGAGTGAAAAGAGGGATTGAGTAAAAGGGTGGATGGAATAAAGGAGTGAAAGGGTTGATGGATGGATGAGTGAAAGGACTGATAGATGAGGGAAAGGGTGGATAAAGAGATGGATGAGTGAAAGGATGAATGGATCGGTTTGGAGATGGATGGATGGATGGATGGATAGGTTTGGATATGAACGGTGGATAAACGGAATGGTGAAAAACTGAATGTTTGATGAAAGACTGAATAGACGATAGAATGTAGAGGTTAAATGGTGGACATCAGCAGGCAAATGGTAGGATGAAAGGATGAATGGATAGATCGATGGAAGAGACAAGAGATATCTTCTGGGGAGGGTCATGATGAGTTGCTTCATTTGCTTGGTGCCATAAGAGCTTTGGTTCGACGTGGGGTATTTTCAGTTTCTTCCTACTCGCGTGCTCAAAAATATATAGTATTGTGACAAACAGCAAATAACAGTATGACATTAAAAAGGTGCAACTATTGCAAAAATCAGGAAATGTTAACATATTATCGCATTTCTCTTTCATTTTGTGTAATGAGTTAACCTGCTTTGTTTATATAAACACATTTCTCATGTGTTTTGGTATGTGCTGCAACTAATATAGAAGTTGTTAAGTATCATCATGTCTTGCCCTTAGCCCCACCCCTAGCCCGCCCCCTCACTACACCTCTAGCTCATTTTAATGAGTACCTGCACTTATTTTTTCCCATTTAAAGCACTGGATAGCATCCCTACCTGGCAGCCGCGGCCCGGGCAGGTAAGAGCGGTGGGGCCATCGGGGAGTTTGACAGACGACCACGAGGGAAAATTAATTATTTATTTAATTTTCCCTTGTGGTCGTCTGTCAATACCCCCCCCAACGCGGACCCACCACCCCACCGCTCTTACCTGCATGGGCCGCGGCTGCTACCTGGCACAATAACCCTGTTCTCCGCTCTCTGCTGATGATTTGAGACGTTGCTTGAAAAACTCTTCAGCTTACATGCCCAAGTGAAACACCTGGCAGCTGAATAAGAAATACTTGTCAGTAGGCTAAAGTACAATAAAAATATTTATTTTTTCCAATTTGAGCAGAAGAAAATTCAGTCATATTTGACAATAGAGGAACGTGTTTGTGCTCTTGAATATCGCTCAGTTCTGTATTTGATACTGTTGTGACTTTCTGGGAAGTGAAGTCAGTCCCAGAGGAATCATTCTGTACATCGCAATGCAGCTCAAACAACACATCACTTCCAGCGCAGGATTGACAGGAAACCTCTTGCGTGCATTACATCAACTCGCAAAGGAAGAGCCACAAGATGGCGCCAAATAAACTCTTTTGGAAATCAGGTGCATGGTCTCACGGCTCAACCAGAACTGTGGCGGAACCAGAAAGTTAAGCCATTTCCAGGACAAGTACACATGGTGAGGATAGTGGTGGAATTATGGACATAATGCTTTTAACTCACCAGAAACAGGTGGAAAACTTCGATATATAAGGGCTTGGACTCCATGTGAGATGTGACATTTGGCGAATAAGGGGGCATATTAGCAAGACCGGCGATAAAATTATCGCCGTTTTAGCGGCAGTTTCCTGCCGCTAAAACGGCGATAATTTTATCGCCGGTCTTGCTAATATGCCCCAAGGTTCTTAAATTTAGTTTGCTGAAATGCCATTCACTGTTTGTTTTTGTAGACTGGGCAATAGGAACTTGTTATTTCCAAGTTTATTAAAGGTATGACCCGATTTAATTGTTGATTTTGCAAATCTCAAAGTTTAGATATGAGTGATCGTGTGGAAGTATTTGTTCATTGTGCCCTTTATCACCTACATTCAGAATACTGTGGACACATTCACATTTATGACTGGTAAAATAAAATAGTGGAATGTTCCTGAAGGATTTGTTTATTCTAATTTTGCTTGCTCGATCAGTAACTAATCTAATTAACGAGGACACAGAGGCATAACGAAACTTGAGGGGGCCCCTGCAATGTACATGGAGGGGCCGCCCACGTTCTAGACCCAGTCAGGAGCTATCAGGCATGGGGCCCCCCGCCGTGCACAGTGTCGGAGCCCCCCCCCCGCACCACAGTGGTTGCGGGGGCTAATGTTACGCCAATGCTAGGACATGTTAACAGTTCATGCACATGGAATAGGCAGATTGTATTTTCCAAACCCAGATCCAGAGGGAAAACTGGGGTCCACTAGTGTGGTTATACTCCTTTTGGTTGGTTGCGACCACGGTGCCCATAATTAGAACTTAAAAAAAATAAAAACTGTTTCCCTTAGAAAAACTGCCTTTTTTTTAATAAAAACGTGATTCTTTTCTTTACTCCTTGTGAGAATCAACAAACCTCTGCTGGTCTTTGTGCCTTTAATCAAATCTAAACCTCCACTCAAGGTGGAGAGAGACAGTCAGCCCTGGCTGATGATGTGTCGGAGATCCACATGGTCGCAGGAACCAGGGAGTGACTTAAACAGAAGGGTTTTCAAATGTGTTCAGGGACAGCACTGCCACTGAAACTGGACCTCATAAACTGCTCCGCAAGACCTGACCCTGAGATTGGGCGGTGAGATTGGACATGAAGAACTGCCCTGCGAGACCTCACCCAAAGTCTCATCTTAAAGCCTGCCTTGAGGGACCTGACAAGGAGATCTGATCCAGAGTCCAGGCCGAAAGAACTGACCATGAGGGTGGACCTCAAGGAGGGACACCGTTTCCATAGCTGAGGACCCCCTGAACAAGGAAGATCTTCCGCCCCAGGTTTGAAAGTTGATCTGCACAATTTTGTTGACTGTTTTGTGGCAAAATAATAGCCTTATGAGAGATAAGGCGAGGGCTGATTGTGGAAATGATAACCAATCACATAAATAAACAGCCTTCACAGAGACCATTGTCCATCACATCCAGAGGTCACCTATTACCAGACATGTGACAGTGAAAGGTGTAAAGATTACCTACCACCAGCATCGCGGCAGCAGCCAAATCAGCTATAAGCTTCAAATTACCAGCTCTGTGGCAAAATGGCAACAGTAAACACTGGTTACATATCATCATCATCATCAGTTCTGTGATATAGACCAGTGTTTACAAAATCCATCAGATCTGTAAATGCAAGTGTTGCCCACAACAGACACAGATTGCGTATTACCCGCTCAGCAGTATCGACCAGTATTTAGAACACCCACAGGTTACATGTCAGAGCATTAACACCTAAATTACTCCTCTGAGACCCTCAAAATTAGAGGGCGGGCCTATTTGTGGTGGCTAAACTGTGGTAGTAATCTAAAGCATTTTACCAGTTTGCAATTCATCACAGCTATTGCCTTTGCCAAAACCTACTGAGAACAGAAAAGGATGGCAGTTGTGTTATATATTCCCAGCAGTGGTTAGATAAAGTATTCCACAGGTGCATTTCACCTAGGAGGTCTATAGGTAGGAGTGTGCAAAGTACTTTTTGCCCTCAAAGTTTTTCAAAGTTTCCAATTTTCACCATGACGTAATTTTCAAGGGTTTCTTTTCCTTTGCAAAATGTATGCTACACATAGATCATTTCATGCTAATAGAGCGCAGCTTAATTAACCATGGCCCAATACTTGCAGATTTACATCATTCTATGATTGAAAGATGGGCACAATGTTTACTCAAACATTTTACATTTGTTAGAGCCTTTCAATGCCTATTGGCACCATGAGGAGTACACTAACAGGCTTGTTGCCGCCGCCATCGCACCGGAGCTACGACGCACCATCAACGCCTTCCTCGAAGCCGGCACATTCCCTGACGACTGGAAACGTGCAGAAGTCAAGCCCCTCCTCAAGAAGCCCTCAGCAGATCCAACGGACCTCAAGAACTATTGACGCATCTCTCTCCTCCCCTTCGTGGCCAAAGTCACAGAAAAGATCGTCAACGTCCAACTAATGAAATTCATAGAAGAGAACTCCGTCCTTGACCCCTCCCAATCCGGATTCCGCAGCAACCACAGCACCGAGACCGCCCTACTCCCTGCCACAGATGACATCCGCACGCTCCTCGACCAAGGACACACCACTGCCCTGATCCTGCTCGACCTCTCTACAGCCTTGGACACCGTCTCCCACCGCACTCTCACCGCCAGACTCCACGACGCCGGCATACAGGGGACCGCCCTCGACTGGCTCCGCTCCTTCCTTACCGGCAGAACCCAAAGAATCAGACTTCCTCCCTTTCTCTCTGAATCCACAGAGATCAGCTGCGGAGTACCCCAAGGATCATCGCTCAGCGCCACACTCTTCAACATTTACATGGCCCCCCTCGCTGCCATCGTCAGACAGCATAGTATCCTACACCGACGACACCCAGCTCATCCTCTCCCTCACCAAGGATGCCCTCACCTCCAGACTCAGCTTCCAGGAAGCAATGAAGGATGTCGCAACCTGGATGAGCAGCAGCTGCCTGAAGCTCAACTCGAAGAAAACAGAAGTCCTCGTCCTCGGACCCTCCCCTTCTGCATGGGACAACACCTGGTGGCCCACCACCCTCGGCAGCCCTCCCACACCAACGGACCATGCCCAGAACCCTGGCATCATACTCGACTCCTCCCTCTCCATGACCCGACAGATCAACACCGTCGCCTCCACCTGCTTCAACACACTCCGCATCCTTCGCAAGACCTTTAAATGGATCACCCCTAATCAAGAAAGGCCGTCACCCACACACTCATAACCAGCAGATCAGACTACAGAAACGCCCTCTACACCAGGATCAAAAAATCCCTGCTTCGCAAGCTCCAGACCATACAGAACACCGCAGCCAGACTTGTCCTCGGTGTCCCCCGACACAAACACATCATCCCACACCTGCGAGACCTCCACTGGCTCCCCGTCGAGAAGAGAGTATCTTTCAAGATACTCACTCATGCATACAAATGCCTCCACAACATCGGACCCCAATTTCTCAACAAAAGAATTGCCTTCCACATACCTAAGAGAATCCTCCAATCCCCCGACCTCGCCGAAATCCTGTGCATCCGCAGAGCCAGAACAGGTGGAAGAGCCTTCTCCTACGTCACAGCAAAGACCTGGAACGAGCTCCCAATCAATATCAGACTCGCACCCCCTCTGCACATCTTCAGGGAGACCCTCAAGACCTGGCTCTTCGACTGACCGGAGCTGCTCGCCACCACCCCCCCCCCCCCCGAGACCTTCACGGGTGAGTAGCGTGCTTCACAATTCCCTGATTGATTGATTGATTGATTGATTGATTGTTGAGTGCTCCAGCGCAACGGTGTTTGGATTCGACACAGATTTCTTGAGGGTTTTGCATGGGCAAAACAGGGGGTTGGAAAGACGTAAAATACGTGGCTTGAGGGATCGCTAAATCAAAAACCTCATGGTATCCCTATTCCGACCTTGTGGAATGCGGAAATAACACTACCCAACGTGTTACCCAAAGCATCCTGGGTAACATGTGTCACTTGGTAATGCAACTTCGCACAACCCAACCTATTAGCTATCGCCCCAAAAAATAAACGTGCCACTAGTCCCGCCCCCTGTGCACCTCATTACTCGCTCTTTCGCCCTCTGATCCATCCCACCACACCAGAGTATAATGAGCTCATTAGATGCATTTTTTTTTAACCCAGGGTGATACGCAAATTTCGCACAGGAAATTACACAAAATGCCAAAATATTATCCGAAATGACGTCTTAGTACTTGAAACGCTGGCCAGACCTTGTGTGCTGTTTTGTCAGCGTGAAATGCTGCGTTCAGTTCATTTACGTTTTCACTGTGCTCCCCACGAGGATTTTTACCCGACAGACCTCTAAGTTATGCAACATGGAATAATGATGTTATTTGGGACATATTGCGAAGCAGCTGCAACTCTAAATGGCGCAATTTTTTACAGATTACGTCAGAATAGTCAAAATTCCACTGTGCTTACACTTTATCTATTTCCAGAGGGGAATAGATCAGATATATTGAACCACAATGACAAATGATGTAAGCACCAAAAACATAGAGGGCAGCCTCTAAAACTAAAACCTTTATACTGCCTCTCTGGCAGTAATTCACATTATTAACAGAATACACAATGAAATGAGAACCACTTTTAAGCACAGCTACATTTTATGAAGAAGGGAGAAGGATGTGGTCTGGCGGCTAGATTGCCGACTTTGGTGCTGGGAACCAAGGTTCGAGCCTCGGGGTCGCGTCCACATCCTGTGATTCTGGGCAAATCACTTAGGGGCATATTAGCAAGACCCACGTTAAAATTATCGCTGTTTTAGCGGCAGGAAACTGCCGCTAAAACGGCGATAATGGGCTTGCTAATATGCGTTATGAAATTCAATAGAAGCCCAGGTTAGATGTCCTGCACATCTAACCTGGGCTTCTATTGGAATTCTATAACGCATATTAGCAAGCCCATTATCGCCGTTTTAGCGGCAGTTTCCTGCCGCTAAAACGGCGATAATTTTAACGTGGGTCTTGCTAATATGCCCCTTAATTTCCCCGTGCCTTGAATGTGTCCTTGTGTAACGTAACCAGTGCTCATGTAAAGCGCTCCAATACCTTCGGGTCGAGTTCGCGTTATATAAATATGCATTTAAAAAAAAAAGGAAGAGATGACAAACAAAAGTGGATGGACGAGGTTAGACAATCGAAGGGGTAATAAATCTTAATTTTCAGCAAAAGAGTATATACGCATTCAAATTGAACCACTAAAATGGGATTCAGCTAAAAAAATATATATATATATTGCAGTATGCTAACGCAGGCTTGCACATATGTGAACAGACTGTGTAACGCTGTACATGGAAATGCAATATTGGAGAATAAACTACATTGGGCAGACATAGTAAGCACAGAAAGAGACAGGTTGCAAAGGGACAAAAGAGATGCATTAGCATACTAAAGTCAGACCTATTGACTTTGTCAAGGCTTGTCTGTTTTCCTTGGTTGGACACCCTATTTGCTAAGTATCTTCCAGGCATGGCTTCTGTGCTTGCCTACCCATAGGATTCATTCTGAATATGAATCAATAGGGCAAAACTAGTCTGGGGTGGGATGTGTTCCTATTTAGAGGAGCCGTGGCTTAGAAATTCGACTAGAGAGCTCCTAAAAAGCATAATCAAGGCTGATTTGCATATGATTATCACCTATCTGAAATGCCGCAGTCAGCAAAAAACTCAATGGTCTAGAATGCAACCCAGAGCAATTTACTAATGGCTGAGATTACTTGAAGCATTCCTCCCATCTTTATTTCATTTTTCTAAGTGATTACAACTACTGTCACTGCTATTACCCTCCCTGGCTGTTATTGTCCTTACTGTTGTGCAGCTGTTGTAGCTGCTGTAATTTCTGCTGTCTTAGCTGCTGTTGTTATTGTCTGTATTACATTTACAACTCTGGCCAATGCTGTGTCCTTGTCTTGCTGGCAACTGTTTTCACTTTTGTTGTTCCTGTCACAGTGGCAGCTGTGGTCTCAACTGGGTTTCTTCTTTGGTAATGGCAGGTGTAGCAGCCCTGGTCTCTGCTGTTATGACAGGTTTTGTTGTTATTGTTGTCAAGGCTGTTGTGCCAGCTGTTGTATCTGCAGTGGTCTCTGCTGTGCTTGCAGCTATTGCTGCTTCTGAGCTACCTCCTGTGGTCAAAGGTTTTTTCACTGTTGTGTGTCTGTGTCATAGTGGAAGCTGCTGTCTTTACAGCTAGCTGTCCTTGTGGTGGCCACTGTCCTCACAACTGTTGATCCTGTTTGATTAAAGTTGTGGTGGAAGCAGTCATCACTGTCATGCTCACTGCTGTTCATGCAACTACTGCAGCAGTGTTTTTACTGCTGTGTTGGTGGATGCAATCAAAACTATGATTCCTGATTTGGTTCCTGCTGTGGTGGCAGGTTTTAGTGCCATACTTGTTGTAGTTGTGGAGGCAGATTTGATTGATTATGTGGCCCCTGCTTTGATTATAGTCATGGTCAGTGTTCTAGTCCCTGCCGCGGTACTGTGCCCTAGCTGAGTAGTTATAGTCAGGTCTGAATTTCCATAGGAAATGCCGTTTTTGGTTTGCTAATAACTTTGGCTCCTTTGATGAATCTTCACAAAACTTTAGAAAAAGTGCACTTTCTTGCCCAGCACCTTACTGGAAAATTTCAGGGTGATCCGCAAATGGGAGCCAAGAAAAGGGGGGTCCCAAATGCAAAATCCCAATGTAGAGGAATTTTTAAACAGTAGCACAACGCAGTTTTTTGAACGCATCAAAAAACTTTAAACATCGACTCTTAAATCCCACCCAGAAACCCTTATCTCAGATCCTTTCTTCTGCATAAAATGAGGAGCTTTAATCTGTGATCTTATCTTCTTTAGCCAAAGACGCGCCCAATGGAGAAACGCTCTATACTCATTACTCACAATCACCACATCCAAAAAAACTCCCCATGGTCTAAGAATCACTGTTCCCCACTCACCGGTTTATAAGTTTGAAGCTACTATCTCCCTTTACAATAATGGAACTATCCTTATCCAATCCTCTGCTCACAACCTTGATTTGTTCGATGACTTTCCCTCACCATAAAAAAACTCGGTGAACAACACAAAATCTGCCCCCTCCCTAAACCATCCTACCTCCTCTGCCAATCCCATGGTCCCTCACCCCACGTCGATCCCCAACAAAGATGACCTTCTTGACCCTTCCCTCTCCACCCCTCTCACCTCCAATGATATCTGCTTACTTGACACTAACCCATCATCGCCATCTACCGGGTCCGAGCAGCCCCCCATCATGCGCCGAACCTACCCTCATGCCCACCGCTCTCCCAGAGTAGCCAGCCCTGAGACACACACCTCTAACAATCTCATAATCACCCCTTCCTTACCCTTGACCTATCACAACCATATCAACGGGCCCAAAACCCTCATCATAGACTCATCTTCCTCACAATCTGGTACAGAACTTTCAACCCCTGATATCAGACAGACCCCTCACACTCCAGAGTCCCCATATAGCCACTTAATGTGCCCTCTTTTATTGCCCGTCAAAACTCGCTCCACTCATAACCCTTCCTTGCCTCAGATGGCTCTCACTGGCCAACCACTTTCCAGGACTATCCCCATCAACACACCCCTCCCACACAACTTCCTGCCTCAAGTCTCTGATCCCCACTCCAACTCCTCACTCGGCTCCAAGCTGGAGGAGATCACCCGGGCCATCCAACAACTCAAGTCTGATGTTAAAAGCATTTTACTCCTCACCTCAGAACTGGCGAAAAAGGGGTGTCTAAGCAATTCTTTTGACTCAAACATTCATAACCTCGCCTTTCCCACATACCTCGACACTAGGCCTCCAACACGTCACCCCCTCTCAAAGCTCTCTACAAACCTCAACCCCTCTTACTTCAAATGGAAAACCTTTCCCCTCCCCAGTGACCCTACCCGACAGATTAGATTAACTCACCCTCTGACTGACAATGATATTCTCTCGCTCCTATGCTCCTATGACCCAAAACACACCGACAATACACCCTATCACTGTCAACTCGAGGCAATTAAGGCTGACCCGCATAGAGAACCCAGGTCTAATCCTAGAGCCTTAAATAACAACAACCTCACACTAGTCTCCACCTCACATAAACCCCGGTCAACACCAATTCGAAGCTTAAATGCATCCTCCTAAATAGCAAATCTGCTGTAAAACACGCAGCAGACATCGCTGCCCTCATTCTCGACCACGAGCCGGATCTCTTAATGCTGACCGAAACCTGGCTTAATTTCCGAACTGGGGTGGTGTGGCGAGCAAAAGAATGGTGGATTAAACCCAGATCCTTCTGACTGGGGGTGAATGTGTGCATTGTCCAGCATTCCGTCCATCAATTGTTTCTTTTTGCATATTGTCTCCTCTGCTCCTATCCTTGACTTACCCGTCCCGCCTAGTTATGACATTATTAGGCTAGACAGATCTTGCGGGCAAGGGGGGGGTATTGCTTGCATCTATCGCAGCCATCCTGTGGTTACACAACTTCATTCTGCAGCTCTCCCTGCATATGAATACTTATGCATCGATGTCGTGAGCAAAACCAGACAAGTCTGCAAATTCCACTTGTTCTATCATCCCCCTAGAGATAATCTTTCCTTTATTAAACAGATTATGGAAATTATCTCTACCAACGCAGATCATCACGGCACTCAGATCTTTCTTGGAGATTTTAACCTCCACTGGAATGACTCGAATGACCTTTCCGTAGATAGTCTCAAATCTAACCCAGATATGTGATAGCCCCACACACGTCAAAGGAGCTACTCTAGACCTAATCATTGGCAATCCAAAATCCGTTCAACTTGATTCTGTCGTCCCTTGTGACTGGACTGATCACCACTGCATCACCTTCCGCATCTCAGAATATGTTAGCACGAGCAAAACTTAACCAAAAAAAACCAAACATTGGCAAAGATCATTGCGAAACATTAACCTTGATGCCTTGACAACCCTCAGTAATAACATGCTACCCCCCCCCGGATGCTATGACCGACGTCCATGATCTCACTGACCACTACAATGGGTCCATGACAAGCATTCTAGACTTGGTCGCCCCTTTACAGTTAAAAAGAATACTTTCCAAATTCTCCAAAGCCTGGTACAACAGCAGTCTAAACAATGAGAGAAGGAACCTGAGACAAGCGGAAAGAATTTGGAGATCCTCGCCGTCCCTTGATCATCTCAAACATCTGAGATCACATAGGAATATCTATAACAAATGCATAAGGCTATGCAAAGCTAACTTTTTCACAAACCAACTGAACCTAGCAAAAAATCGACCAAAAAAATGGTTAGAAATTGTCAAATCTCAATCGAACAGCAATATCAACATCCCCCGGATCGGATCATGCCCATTGTCGAATTGTTAAGGTTTTTCCTCTTTCTTCATCGGAAAGACATCTAAGTTGGAACTTGAGCTGCAGGCTGCTTTGGAGCTCTTGCCAATCTCACCTCCTATCAGTTCATACCCCCCTCAATGTTTGGCACCGTCGCTCACTCCAGGTCTTACCCTCAAGAACAATGCATCTTGGAGCGCTTTCGAAATCTTGGACGATAACATTATTCTCCAAACGCTCTCAGCATTGAAACCATCCAACCACTTCAACGACCCTCTACCATCGAATTTCTTCAAGGAGATCAAATTATCCCCACTCCCTCTTTGGGCCAAGATCGTCAATGCCTCACTGATTCAAGGTTCTGTCCCAGATTGTCTTAAATCTGGACAGGTTACCCCCATTCTTAAAAAACCGACGGTAGACCAAGCCGACCTTAACAACTTCCGCCAAATCTCCAACATTTCAACCTTGGCCAAGCTCATTGAGAAATGTGTCCACCTTCAGCTTTGCAATCACATAGAACGCTTCCAACTACTAGACCAATTCCAATCCGGCTTCTGTCACGGTCATAGTACAGAATTCGCCATCATCCATATTGTCGATGATGCACTCAAAATGCTGGATCAGAACGATTCTTGCCATCTGATCCTCCTCGACCTATCGTCAGCTTTCGACACAGTCAACCATGACTGCTTACTCAACCTACTGGAACATAGGATGGGATTTCAGGGCCCGTCCTTAATTGGTTTGCTTCTTTTCTCCACAATAGAACTTAAAGATTCAAGGTCAACAAATCTCTTCCTAACCCTTCCTCAGTCAATCTCGGGGTTCCGCAAGGGTCCCCACTCTCTCCAACTCTCTTCAGCCTGTTCATGGAGCCTCTAACTGAAATCTTAAAACTATCCAATATCCACTATCATATGTACGCCGACAGTACCCAACTGTACCTGAAAGTCTCCTCCCCTGATGATATCAGCAACCTCAACACTACCCTACTGAAAGCCCAAAACTGGTTAACTCTAAATCATCTCAAACTTAATGCTCTAAAAACAGAATTTCTTTTAATACCCCCACCCAACCATTCTCCTGTCATCTTTCAATGGATGAATCAGCTAACAGCTCCTAACTGCATACCACACATCATTGATTCCACCAGTTCCTTGGGCATAATGCTCGACTAGAGCCTGAACATGCAGAAGCATATTGCGGCCCTCACTCTGGAGCCAACTTCCAAATGAGCATCCTAAGGAAAATTAAACCTTTTCTCCCCCCCAACGACTTCAAATCCACGGTGCAATCTCTGGTGATCTCCAAATTGGACTACAGTAGTGCAACCCTCTGTGGACTCCTGAGATCGAAGACCTGGCTGTTCGAGCAGTAACTTACCCCCTCCCCCAGCGCCTTGAGACCCTCCCGGGTGAGTAGCGCGCTCTATAAATGCTGTGATTGATTGATTGATTGACGCCACTCAGGGCCTCTCTTAACTCTGCTGCTAGACTCATCACCGGCTTAAAAAGATACCACCATATTACACCGGAGCTTAAATCCCTAAATTGGCTCCCCTATGAAGCAAGGATACAACTAAAAATTGCTTGCATGACTCATAAAACCTTACACTACAACACCCCACTATACCTCGCACAAAAACTTGTACTATCTGGTGGATCCAGGTCCTCCAGAAGTACCAGCACCCTTCTGCTAAAGCCGCAGAAATTCCGTAAATCAAAAACGTATGATCGAGCCTTCTCAGGTATCGCCCCTAGAATTTGGAACTCCCTGCCTCTGGAAATCAAGACGATCCCTTCTACTTTTAATTTAAAAAAGGAAGTTAAAGCGTTTCTGATTAACACATTTTTGCCCTAGAATCCCCTTGCATTTTACGCACTCAAAGACTCGTCTCCTCTCTGTTTTTAACTTTCTTTACTTGTCTTTTATTGTACTGATTGGATGCACTTTTGTACTCATTTTATGTTTCAGTTTTCCCCCAGCTACTCCTTTAGGACCATGTAACATGCTTTGTTTATTCTTGTTCCTTTATTCTTCATGCCTTAGACTGTTTATGATTATGTATGTATGCCATACAGACATAGAGTTTCCCTGCCCTGGCACTTCTGACCACCCTGTTGTTTGATTTTAAGTCTCCTCTCTTTTTCGCTCACCTGTAAAGCGCTGTGATACCCTCATGGGTCTTGTTCGCGCTATATAAAACTTTTTAAATAAATTAAATAAATACAGGCAAAACTGCTGAAAGGAATTACACCAAGTTTGGCAGGAAGCTAAATCCATTCAGCAGGTTTTGAGAAATTAAGTACAATTGTCTCTGAAGGGTAGAACAGAGTTTTCCGATTGGCCTACAAAGCTTTTTTTCACCTTGGGCCATCACGCTCCAGCGAGAGAGTGAGCTCCAGTGGAGCGAGAGCTCTGATTGGCTGGCCGCAACATGAACAAAACTGTTGCAGCAGCTATTACATGACTTAGGGACTTAGTCCCCTGAACTGAAAATGTTTAAAAAAGAGGGCAGGGTCGGGACAGCCTGCCCCCTAGCACTGGTGGGGGGGGGGGTCACAGAGTGACTCCCCTGGGTCAAAAGTTTTTTTGTAAAAACATGTTTTGCTATGATCCCACTGTACTCTCTCAGGAACACTGCAAGAAAAAAAAATTGGTGGCCGCCATTTTTATAAAATAATATGACACCTGTGGGTGGGACAGGGCCTGAGGTTCAATATATGTTATCATTTTTGGAATAGGGTGTTTGTGTGGCCCCCCCCCTGCCCTAGTCGATTTTGACCCCGGGGACCCCATCCCCCAGGGCCCTCAATTTATTAAAAAGAGGAGGAGGTATGTGGTCCCACTCCCTAAACCTTCTACAGGCCCTGGGACCCCCATTCCCTGTGGCCGAATCAATAATTTTGGGAGGGGGCACCCAGCCCCTCTCCTGAGCCTCATTGAGGCCCGGGGACCCCATCCCTGTGGCTGATATACAATTAAAGTGGAGGGGAGCATGAGGATACCACTCCCCTAGCCTCCATGGCTCTGGGGACCCCATCGCCTGGGGCCGAATTAGTATTTCGGGGAGGGAAGTGCATGGCCCCCCCTCCCTGAGCCTCTTAGAGACCTGGCGACCCTATACCCTGGGGTCAATATACAATTAAAGGGTATGGGAGCAAGAGACTACCCCCTCCCTGAGCCTCTAAAGGCTCCAGGGACCCCATCCCCCAGGACTGAATTATAATAAAAGTAAGGGGGTGTGCAACCCTCTCCCAAAGCCCGTTTGGGCACTGGGGACTGATCCTCCTGAGCCGAATTGATTTTAAAAAGGCGAGGGGGGCTTCATCCCTGCCTACCCAAGGCTTTACAGGATCCGGGGCCCCATTTCCCGGGACCGAATTATAAAAAAGTAGAGATGGTGCACTGACACCTCCCCAAGCCTGCTCAGGGTCCGAGGACCTCAAGCTCCTTTATTTTAAAAGGAGAGAGGGGCTGCATGCCCCTCTCTCTGTGCCATATTGGCGCTGGGGACCCTATCAGCTAGGGCTCGATAATTTACAGTGTCCCAGGGAGCCACTCCCATCCACTGTGGTCCCCAGCCTGGGAGAGTGCAGGCATACATTGCCCAAACTATCCCAGGCATGGAACTCAACTTTGCTCCTGCTCAGCAGGAGCAGTTAAGAAATGCTATTCCCACCCAGGCGGGAGCAAAGAGAAAGTGCCAGCTCCCACCAGAACCCAGTATGGTGCTGGCTAGGGAGCTGGCTGGGGATGCAGGGGCCATGTGGGTGCCCTGAGTGGGCACAGGGTCACCCACTACAAATGATTAAAAAGGCTTGGCTCCTGCCAGGGGAGACGACTGGGGCAGGGGGAGGGCCCTGTGGCTCCCAATGCTGCTCCTCTAAATACTGGAGCGGGGGGTGCCCTGGGTGGGCACTAGGGCACCTACTCAAAAAACAATAGCTGTCTTCCATCGGTACACACTATGAGTACCAGCTGGGGAGGCAGCTGGGGTCTTGGGGGCTCTGGGGCTGCCCCTGTGGCCTCTAAAAAAAACTTATAATGTGGGTGCATTCCAAGTTCGCACCGGGACACCGGCAACAAGATATATATATAAATATATATTTTTTTTGTAAAGTTCATTTATTATTTACTGCTTTAAGGAGCAGTCCATAATGCCCTGTGAGGGGCATTTACATTTTTGTTTAGCTTAATAAGGTCCCTAGAAGGGGCAGAGGAGCCAGCAAGCATGTTTTTATGTTGTGGGTGGCTACAAGGAGTGCAGCAGCCCCTAGTAACATTAAAAAAAGGTACATGATGGTTTTATTTTTTAAATAAAAAAACTGTCTATGATTCTTTCTTTTAACATTTTTCAGCCCACAAAATGCAATCATAAAAACTATCGTAAAAGAAAAACTCACAGACACCTTCATTTTATTTTTATTAATTAAAACTTTGTCAAACATTTTTATAATAATCATTGTTATTAAACATTGCATTGTGTGAATTACTATAGTATACAGTTGATTAAAAATATTGGTGATTTTATATTAATATGCTCACCCTTTGATATAGCAAACAGGCCCCCTTATTTATATTTTGGTGCTGTGATTCTTTGACAAAATAGGTAAGTCTGTCTGAGTGCAGCAAGGACCTACGAGACCAATCAAATGCTTCACATCCCAGAAGGTCATGTGCAGGGCCTGGCCATAGGTCGTTCTACAAATGGGGTAGGCATTACGTATGGTAATAAAATATTGCTTTACGCTAAAAAACCCTAGACATTCACTTCACTGGAAACACTAAGGTTAAAGTATATATATATGAAGGCGGAAGCCGAAACACATTGGCGTCCTGTGTCAGGTGTTGTGGCACATGAATTGAGCATTAAAATAAATAAAAAATGCACGATTAAAGAGAACGGACCCACCAGAGTTTCTTGGCTGTCTTTCGGAGTGAGTGCGACTGGACTGTTCTAGATAAGCGGTCATTGAGGAGGAATATATATATATATATATTCACTGAAAAAACCATAGGTTTCAGGGACGTTATAGTTAGTTGGACATTTCACTCACACAAAACCAGAGAAATTCGGGCGTTATAGTTAGTTGAGCTAACTATAATTCGCGTCCCGCAATGCACTGCTGATGACGTCACATATTACATCACTCATGTCATGGTCAGTGATGTCATCAGTGATGTCACTGACCATGTCATGAGTGATGTAATATGTGACGTCATCAGCAGTGCATTGCGGGGGCGTGAGTTATAGTTAGCTCAACTAACTATAACGGCCGAATTTCTCTGGTTTTGTACGAGTGAAATGTCCAACTAACTATAACATCCCTGAAACCTATGGATTTTTCAGTGAATTTCAAAGGTTTTTAAAATGCTAATTTCTAACTATAACGACCCTGAAACCTATGGTTTTTTCAGTGAATTTCAAAGGTTTTTTAAATGCTAATTTCTAACTATAACGACCTGAAGCCTATGGTTTTTTCAGTGAATTTCAAAGGTTTTTCAAATGCTAATTACTATCTATAACGACCCTGAAACCTATGGTTTTTAAGTGAATTTCAAAGGTTTTTTAAATGCTAATTTCAAACTATGCCTACATAGGTAGGACATATGCAGAAAGAGGAAGAAAGGCACAGAAAGAAGCAAGAGAAATGCAGAAAGAGGCAACAGAAGTCCAGAAAGACGAAGAAAGGTGCAGAAAGAAGCAAGAGATATGCAGAAAGAACCAATAGAGGTGCACAAAGAGGCAGTGTTGCAAAGTCATCCTGTGCCCCCACTTTATACTGACTGGTACTGGTGGTAACTGACTCTGACTAACCAGGTCCAGAGCCAGTGCTATGCTAAAAGACACTTAGAATACAGTGAAAACACCTACATACACTCGGGCACACTATGGGTTGGGGTACCCCTGTGATTGGCATGACCTCCCCTGTAAGGCCCTAGTACATAATAGGGCAGGGGGATTAAAACTACCTCTAAGTCAGAGGTGCAGAAAGAAGCAAGAGAAGTGCAGAAAGAACCAACAGAGGTGCAGAAAGGCAAGAGGGGTACAGAAAGAGGCAAGAAAAGTGCAGAAAGAAGCAAAAGAGGTGCAGAAAGAGGCAAGAGAACTGCAGAAAATGGCAAGAGGGGTGCAGGAAGATGCAGGAGAGGTGCACAAAGAGGCAAAAGGGGTACAGAAAGAGGCAAGAGGGGTGCAGAAAGAAGCAACAGAAGTGCAGAAAGAAGCAACAGGTGCTTAAAGAGGCAAGAGGGGTGCAGAAAGAGACAAGAGAAGTGCAGAAAGAAGCAACAGAGGTGCCGAAAGAGGCAAGAGAGGTGCAGAAACAGGCAAGAAAGGTACAGAAAGAGGGACCAGGGGTGCAGAAAGAGGTAAGAGGGATACAGAAATTTGCAAGAAAGGTGCAGAAAGAAGCAAGAGCAGTGCAGAAAGAAGCAGGAAAAGTGCAGAAAGATGCAAGAGAGGTGGAGAAATAGGGAAGAGGGGTGCAGAAAGAGGCATGAGGGATGCAGAAATTTGCAAAAGAGGTGCAGAAAGAAGCAAGAGAAGTGCAGAAACAAGCAAGAGAAGTGCAGAAAGAGGCGAGAGAATTGCTGAAAGAAGCAACAGAGGTGTAGAAATAAGCAAGAGAAGTGCAGAAAGAGGCAAGTGAGGAGCAGAAAGAAGCAAGAGCAGTGCAGAAAGAACCAACAGAGGTGCAAAAAGAGGCAAGAGGGGTGCAGAAAGAGGTAGGAGAGGTGCACAAAGAGGCAAAAAAAGTACAGAAAGAGGCAGGAGGGGTACAGAAAGAAGGAAGAGAAGTGCAGAAAGAGGCAAGAGAATTGCTGAAATAAGCAACAGAGGTATAGAAAGAAACAAGAGAAATACAGAAAGAGGTAAGTAAGGTGCAGAAAGAAGGAAGAGCAGTGCAGAAAGAACCAACAGAGGTGCAAAAAGAGGCAAGAGGTGTGCAGAAAAAAGTAGGAGAGGTACACAAAGAGGCAAGACAAGTACAGAAAGAGGCAGGAGGGGTGGAGAAAGAAGGAAGAGAAGTGCAGAAAGAAGCAACAGAGGTGCTGAAAGAGGCGTGAAGGGTGCAGAAAGAGCAAGAGAAGTGCAGGAAGAAGCAACAGAGGTACAAAAAGAGGCAAGAGAGGTGCAGAAACAGGCAGGAAAGGTGCAGAAAGAGGGAACAGGTGCAGAAAGACGCAAGAGAGGTGCAGAAAGAGAAAAAAGGGGTGCAAAAAGAGGCAAGAGGTGTGCAGAAAGAAGCAAGTGAGGTGCAGAAAGAGGCAACAGAGGTGCAGAAAGATGCAAGAGAGGTGCAGAAAGAGGCAAGAGAATTGCTGAAAGGAGCAACAGAGGTGTGGAAAGAAGCAAGAGAAGTACAGAAAGAGGCAAGTGAGGTGCAGAAAGAGGCAAGAGAGGTGCAGAAAATGGCAAGAGAACAGCAGAAAGATGCAAGAGAAGTGCAGAAAGAAGCAAGAGAGGTGCAGAAAGAGGGAAGACGAGTGCAGAAAGAGACAACAGGGGTGCAGAAAGAGACAACAGGGGTGCAGAAAGAAGCAAGAGAGGTGCAGAAAGAGGTAATATAAGTGCAGAAAGAGGCAAGAGAGGTGCAGAAGGAGACAAGAGAACTGCAGAAAGAGGCAAGAGAGTTGCAGAAACAGGCAAAAGGGGTGCAGAAAGAGGGAACAGGTGTGCAGACAAAGGCAAGAGACGTGCAGAAAGAGGGAAGAGGGGTACATAAAGAGATAAGAGGGATGCAGAAATTTGCAAAAGAGGTGCAGAAAGAAGCAAGAGCAGTGCAGAAAGAACCATCAGAGGTGCAAAAAGAGGCAAGAGGGGTGCAGAAAGTAGGAAGAGAAGTGCAGAAAGAGGCAAAAGATTTTGCTGAAAGAAGCAACAGAGGTGCAGAAAGAGCAAGAGAAGTACAGAAAGAAGCAACAGTGGTACAGAAAGAGGCAAGAGAGGTGCAAAAACAGGCAGGAAAGGTGCAGAAACAGGGAACAAGGGTGCAAAAAGAGGCAAGAGAGGTGCAGAAAGAGGGAATAGGGGTGCAGAAAGAGGCAAGAAGCATGCAGAAAGAGGCAAGTGAAGTGCAGAAAGAGGAAAGAGGTGCAGAAAGACGCAAGAGAAGTGCAGAAACAAGCAAGAGAAGTGCAGAAAGAGGCAAGAGAATTGCTGAAAGAAGCAACAGAGGTGTAGAAAGAAGCAAGAGAAGTACAGAAAGAGGCAAGTGACGTGCAGGAAGAAGCAAGAGCAGTGCAGAAAGAACCAACAGAGGTGCAAAAAGAGGCAAGAGGGGTGCAGAAAGAGGTAGGAGAGGTGCACAAAGAGGCAAGAAAGGTACAGAAAGAGGCAGGAGGGGCACAGAAAGAAGGAAGAGAAGTGCAGAAAGAGGCAAGAGAATTGCTGAAAGAAGCAACAGAGGTATAGAAAGGAGCAAGAGAAGTGCATACAGAGGCAAGTAAGATGCAGAAAGAAGCAAGAGCAGTGCAGAAAGAACCAACAGAGGTGTAAAAAGAGGCAAGAGGGGTGCAGAAAAAAGTAGGAAAGGTACACAAAGAGGCAAGACAAGTACAGAAAGAGGCAGGAGGGGTACAGAAAGAAGGAAGAGAAGTGCAGAAAGAAGCAACAGAGGTGCTGAAAGAGGCATGGAAGGTGCAGAAAGAGCAAGAGAAGTGTAGAAACAAGCAACAGAGGTACAGAAAGAGGCAAGAGAGGTGCATAAACAAGCAGGAAAGGTGCAGAAAGAGGGAACAGGGGTGCAGAAAGACGCAAGAGAGGTGCAGAAAGAGAAAAAAGGGGTACAAAAAGAGGCAAGAGGGGTGCAGAAAGAAGCAAGTGAGGTTCAGAAAGAGGCAACAGAGGTGTAGAAAGACACAAGAGAGGTGCAGAAACAAGCAAGAGAAGTGCAGAAAGAGGCAAGAGAATTGCTGAAAGAACCAACAGAGGTGCAGAAAGATGCAAGAGAACAACAGAAAGAGGCAAGAGGGATGCAAAAAAGGGAAGAAGGGTACATAATGAAGCAAGAGAGGAGCAGAAAAAGCAAGAGAAGTGCAGAAAGAAGCAAGAGAGGTACAGAAAGAGGGAAGACAAGTGCAGAAAGAGACAACAGGGGTGCAGAAAGAGACAACAGGGATGCAGAAAGAAGCAAGAGAGGTGCAGAAAGAGGCAATAGAAGTGCAGAAAGAAGCAAGTGAGGTGCAGAAGGAGGCAAGAGAACTGCAGAAAGAGGCAAGAGAGTTGCAGAAACAGGCAAAAGGGGTGCAGAAAGAGGGAACAGGTGTGCAGACAAAGGCAAGAGACGTGCAGAAAGAGGGAAGAGGGGTACATAAAGAGATAAGAGGGATGCAGAAATTTGCAAAAGAGGTGCAGAAAGAAGCAAGAGCAGTGCATAAAGAACCAACAGAGGTGCAAAAAGAGGCAAGAGGGGTGCAGAAAGTAGGAAGAGAAGTGCAGAAAGAGGCAAAAGAATTGCTGAAAGAAGCAACAGAGGTGCAGAAAGAGCAAGAGAAGTACAGAAAGAAGCAACAGAGGTACAGAAAGAGGCAAGAAAGGTGCAAAAACAGGCAGGAAAGGTGCAGAAACAGGGAACAAGGGTGCAAAAAGAGGCAAGAGAGGTGCAGAAAGAGGGAATAGGGGTGCAGAAAGAGGCAAGAAGCATGCAGAAAGAAGCAAGTGAAGTGCAGAAAGAGGAAAGAGGTGCAGAAAGACGCAAGAGAAGTGCAGAAACAAGCAAGAGAAGTGCAGAAAGAGGCAAGAGAATTGCTGAAAGAAGCAACAGAGGTGTAGAAAGAAGCAAGAGAAGTACAGAAAGAGGCAAGTGACGTGCAGAAAGAAGCAAGAGTAGTGCAGAAAGAACCAACAGAGGTGCAAAAAGAGGCAAGAGGGGTGCAGAAAGAGGTAGGAGAGGTGCACAAAGAGGCAAGAAAGGTACAGAAAGAGGCAGGAGGGGCACAGAAAGAAGGAAGAGAAGTGCAGAAAGAGGCAAGAGAATTGCTGAAAGAAGCAACAGAGGTATAGAAAGGAGCAAGAGAAGTGCATACAGAGGCAAGTAAGATGCAGAAAGAAGCAAGAGCAGTGCAGAAAGAACCAACAGAGGTGTAAAAAGAGGCAAGAGGGGTGCAGAAAAAAGTAGGAAAGGTACACAAAGAGGCAAGACAAGTACAGAAAGAGGCAGGAGGGGTACAGAAAGAAGGAAGAGAAGTGCAGAAAGAAGCAACAGAGGTGCTGAAAGAGGCATGAAGGGTGCAGAAAGAGCAAGAGAAGTGCAGAAACAAGCAACAGAGGTACAGAAAGAGGCAAGAGAGGTGCATAAACAAGCAGGAAAGGTGCAGAAAGAGGGAACAGGGGTGCAGAAAGACGCAAGAGAGGTGCAGAAAGAGAAAAAAGGGGTACAAAAGAGGCAAGAGGGGTGCAGAAAGAAGCAAGTGAGGTTCAGAAAGAGGCAACAGAGGTGCAGAAAGACACAAGAGAGGTGCAGAAACAAGCAAGAGAAGTGCAGAAAGAGGCAAGAGAATTGCTGAAAGAAGCAACAGAGGTGCAGAAAGATGCAAGAGAACAGCAGAAAGAGGCAAGAGAGATGCAAAAAAGGGAAGAAGGGTACATAATGAAGCAAGAGAGGAGCAGAAAAAGCAAGAGAAGTGCAGAAAGAAGCAAGAGAGGTGCAGAAAGAGGGAAGACAAGTGCAGAAAGAGACAACAGGGGTGCAGAAAGAGACAACAGGGGTGCAGAAAGAAGCAAGAGAGGTGCAGAAAGAGGCAATAGAAGTGCAGAAAGAAGCAAGTGAGGTGCAGAAGGAGGCAAGAGAACTGCAGAAAGAGGCAAGAGAGTTGCAGAAACAGGCAAAAGGGGTGCAGAAAGAGGGAACAGGTGTGCAGACAGAGGCAAGAGTGGTGCAGAAAGAGGGAAGAGGGGTACACAAAGAGGCATGCAGAAATTTGCAAAAGAGGTGCAGAAAGAAGCAAGAGCAGTGCAGAAAGAACCAACAGAGGTGCAGAAAGAGGCAAGAGGGGTGCAGAAAGAGGTAGGAGAAGTGCACAAAGAGGCAAGAGGGGTACAGAAAGAGGCAAGAGGGGTGCAGAAAGAAGGAAGACAAGCGCAGAAAGAAGCAACAGAGGTGCTGAAAGAGACAAGAAGGGTGCAGAAAGAGGCAAGAGAAGTGCAGAAAGATGCGAGAGATGCAGAAAGAAGCAAGTGAGGTGCAGAAAGACGCAAGAGAGGTGCAGAAAGAAGAAAGTGATGTTCAGAAAGAGGCAAGAGAAGAGCAGAAAGTGGCAAGTGAGGTGGAGAAAGAGGCAAGAGAGGTATAGAAAGAGGCAAGAGAAGTGCAGAAAGAGGCACTTGAGGTGCAGAAAGAGGCAAGAGAAGTGCAGAAAGAGGCAAGAGAGGTACAGAAAGAGGCAAGGGAACTGCAGAAACAGGCAAGAGAAATGCAGAAAGAGACAAGAGAGGAGCAGAAAGAGGCAAGAGAGGTGTAGCAAGAAGCAAGAGAAGTACAGAAAGAGGCAAGTGAGATGCAGAAAGAGGCAAGTGAGGTGCAGAAAGAGGCAAGAGAGATGAAGAAAGAGGCAAGAGATCTGCAGAAAAAAGCAACAGAGGTGCTGAAAGAGGCAAGTGAGGTGCAGAAAGGGGCAAGAGAAGTGCAGAAAGAGGCAAGTGAAGTGCAGAAAGAAGACAGTGAGGTGCAGAAAGAGAAAGAAAGGTGCAGAAAGAAGCAAGAGAAATGCAGAAAGAGGCAAGAGAGGCACAGAAAGAAGAGAGGTTTTTCCACCATTATTACCAGTTTAACACCCACATTTTGCAATAAGTAACACATGACCATTCCAGCTTTGCAAAGAGCCTTCCACCATGCTGTAACACGTGACGCTGCATTTTTGGGAACATTTGAGCCATTTGAGCTAGAAACAAGGCTTTTTTCGTTCAAATCTGCAGATTAGGCACCAGATGATGGAATATTTGGCAAATGCGGAAAATGTTTCATTATGTGAAAATTGGTGCAGCCGAACAGTCACATAATTCCAGTGGCCCTGCTCATACCTCTGACTAGGTCCAGAAGTGCTCCTCAGTGGTTCCCTCTTTTTTTGTGTCTCATTGAATTTATAGTTTAGCTTCTATGGAAACGAGGAAGACTAAACCTGAGGTTACCACTCCGCAACACAGACTACAATACAATACAATGCATAATTACTCTCCAAAACACATAATCCCACTCCACATAATTCCTATTCACTAAATACCACATACTTTCTATTCACATAATTTCACTGCACAACATACCACATAATTCCACTACACACAACGTACATCCACTCTACACCAAAAAACATTAGTAAAAAACATTTACATTTACACAACGCCAATAGCTCTAACTCTCGCAAATGCGAAACCTATTACATTGCAAATGCTTCTTTAACTAGTAGTCGCGTTTGCAGAGTGGTGGAGAAAGGGTGCTGGGACTCCTACCAGCACTCATGAATTCCGCTGCGTAGGACTTACAGGAGGTACCAGGAGGGCTTCTTGGCCCCCAAAGTCCCTCAGGAGTAAAGTGGACTTCATCCCCCATCCCGTAGTCTGCCAGGAGGCACGTTTGCAGAGTGGTGGAGAAAGGGGGCGTGGCCTCTGAAGACGTCTTAGCAATCCCACTGTGTGGGACTTACTGGAGGTAACAAGAGGGGTGGTTGGCCCCCAAGGACATCCTTGGGGGCCAACTACCCTTCCTTTTACCTCCAGTAAGTCACACACAGCAGGATTGCTAAGTTCTCATAGCAGGCCACACCCCCTTTGCCCACCACTCTGAAAACAAGCTCCCTGGCGTCATGGATGGGCATTGAAGTCACCTTCGCTGCTGGGGGTCCTTTGGGGCCAACTAGCCTACATCTTACCTCCAGTAAGCCCCACACAGTGGGATTGCTGTGAGGTGGACACAGGCCACGCCCCCTTTCTCCACCACTCTGCAAACGCACCTCCTGGTGCGCTCTTTGTTGCTAACATGCAGCTCCCCTTGCCCAAAAGCAATTCTGCTTTGCTTGTTGGTGGGCACCCTGGGACAATGCAGGAGCCGGCCCTGGGGGATGGTGGTCCCCAGGGCCATCGAGGGCTCCAGGAGGGGTTCCAAGCAGCCCCCCTCCCAATGAGTACAAAGCCCCGGGGAGGTGGTGGTCCCCGGGGCTTGGGGGGGCCCGTGAGGCCCCTCTCATTAAAGAAGAAAGCCCCGGGGAGGTGGTGGTCCCCGGGGCTTGGGGGGGCCCATGTGGCCCCCCTCCTCAAATATATTAAAGCCCTGGGGAGGAGGCGGTCCCGGGGGCAGCGTGGTGGGGGGGTTGGAGCCCCCCACGAATTTTTTATTCAAGCCCCGGGGAGGTGGTGTCCCCGGGGCTGTGAGGGCCCCCGCGGGCCCCCGCTACATAATTGCATATTGCCCCCGGGACCTGGCCCACCCGGGGGCTTAAGGATAATGAAGCGCGGAAGCCCGCGCTTTGTTTTTTTTAAATGTTCTCGGCCAGATTTGCGCACCCAGCGTGAATTGGCCGATTTTTAAAAAAACAAAATGCTTTTTTTGGGCGGACCCCTGAGCAGCCCTAGGGGGTCAGGGTGTTTCTACCCTGTCCCCTTTTCTTGTTTTTAATCTTTTTTTATACTTTTTTCTTCTGACTCGGTACCGAGTCACAAGATGGCTGCCAACAGTTCCTGGTTTGGAGTGTTGGCAGCAAATCAAAATGAAGCTCGTGCTCGGGAGGGTTCGCGAATCCTCCTTGGTGCTCAGATATCGATATTTTTATTTTTTGAATTTCTCAGGAATTACTGAACGGATTTACACCATTTAAAAAAAGGTTGCTTTCTGAACCAAGAGCTACCTTTTTGCCAAATTTGGTGTAATTCCGTTCAGCAGTTCGGGCTGTAGCCTGTTCCGAAATTCCTATGGAAATTAACATGGGGAAAACGCGTTTTGGTACCCCCCTTTTTTCTCTGCTCCCACTTGACGAATCACCCCGAAACTTTCAAAACAGGAGCTGACCTGAGTGAACCATTAGTTTTACAAATTTCATGAAGATTCGTCAAACGGTGCCAAAGATATTGGCAAAAGAAAAAACACTTTTTGAATAGAAACAAGGTCCTAACTATAACTACCTACTATCGACCGCCAGTAGGTAATATACATATACATATATATATATATATATATATATATATATATATACATATATATATATATATATATCTCCGTAACAATCTTGTGTCACCTTCAAAATAGGCACTGACACACTGGATGAATTTTAATGTTTATTTAAACAGAAAAAGCCTCCTGACGTGTTTCGGAGGAAACTACCACCTTGTTCACATAGCTCTGCACCATTAAAAGGATAGTTTCTATAAAAATGGCAATCATGACACCATCATGGAAAGCAAAGACATTGCTCAAATAAGAATTGTTACAAGCACACCAAATAAATAAATCAACGTATAAATCCAAAATTAAAATAATAACGACAATTGCTTCCTTAAATCTCAGCCTCATAATGCAGATTTACATGAGGTAAATAACATAGCAACCAGATACACCATCATATGTCAAAGAGTACCTCTTGTGCATATCGTAGTGATTTCTTAACTCAGTGAAGGACCCCTTCTACAGATACTGCCCCAGTGGGTTTATTGTAGAGTACTTAGTCACTAAGTGTATCTTAGTGGTATTATAAATTCCCAATTCCTATAGGCTATGTGTGCAACGTAATACTTAGACACAGTGTCCAATCAGACATTCGCACACATCCTAATGTAGGTTCTACCTCAGACATAATTATATGGGCTGAAACCAAATTCATTATGTATTGCCATGGCAACATTCATCACGTAAAGTTGCACAACAGCAAAGCCTGTATGGTTGCTAATGAGCAGTAAAATAATTACAGGTGTACAAAAAGATCTTCTTCTGAATTCAATCCATGCGTAACTTTGCTATTTAACATAAGTATGTATCGCGATTCCAGTATCCTGAGTTGTAGCTCCCTATTTCCACCACTAGGGTTTTTAGGGATTGCATCTATCACATAGTATACTAATTCATTGGCATTACCCTGATGATACTCATGGATATGTCTTGCTAGGGGATAGGTATTGTCTTGCTTTGTTATGGCTCTGAGATGTTGCAATATCCTTACATGAACCATATGTATGGTGCTCTCAACATACATTTTCAGACAAGTGCACTGTAGCACATAAACTGCATAGTCGCTCCTACAATTAAACACCCCTCGAATCATAATAAGTGTTCTGAGTAGGGATGTCTGAATGGTCTTAGTGTTGCATCCATAGCAACAAGCTTTACATTTAGGACATTTTTGAAAACCCCAACATACTCTTAGCCACTCTGCTCTGTTCTTATTTTGAGGACAATTCTGCACTAATTTGTTGCGCATCGATTTCGCTCTTCTAAATGATATTAGCGGAGTGTGGGGTAAGTCTTGTCCTATTACCGGATCACTTTTAATCAAATTCCAGTGTCTATGCAGGATGCTACGTAGTCTCGTATGATAGGCTGAGTATCCTGTAATCAAACTAATATGACTGGTGTTCTGTGCTTGTGGCTTATCTTTGTGTGTATTAAATAAGATATATATATATATACTCTACCAGGAGGATTACGAACTCCTTATCTGAGATAATTGACCCTGACTCCTCGCACACCAGTGAAGGGTGCCCATCTGCTAAGCAAAAACTATAAGGTAAGGACGCCTTTATTGACAGAACTTATTGACTCGGACCAAGGATCATGTTCAGGCCCTGGTGAACATAACAGGGCAACAAAAAGTTTTGATTGGATCCCATTGATGTACAGGTTTGAAACTGTGCTTAATATTTGCATCTCCACCTTGGTGGAGAAAATTGTCAGTTTGGAAAAAATGATTATATAGCTAACTGACTATATCAATACAGTTCCTAAAGCTGATGGGGTTGGGGGGCCATTTGGAGTAAACAATACCCACACATCAGTAGCACATACGATGACCCATGCACAGGATTCAGTACTATTTTGACTTAAACTCCATCTGTAGGTACAATTTCCCCGTGCGCACAACTCCATTTTGCTGGGTCAGGGAACCTCAACAAGATGCTTTGGAAATAGGAGGTTTGGTCCTGCCACTATAACAGGAGCCCCACCCCATTGGAGAATGCTTCTAATTTAAATCTTAACCTTCCACCAGAGTGTTTTTCCCATGTGGTGGTCTTGACAAACGTTCCCTATTTGTCTGCAACCTGCCCCCGAACACATAGTGATTTGAAAAATAAGGTGTGTCATTGGCTAACATGTAACTCGGATTTCAGTCTTGCAGAGATTAAGGACATCCTCCTTGTCCGGAAAGTCAAGTGAATTGTCCCTATTAGAAATGGAGGTCTCTAGTTGGCAGTGGTTTGCACCCTGTCCAAGTAGAGACTCTTATTCTAGTCAGGATAAGGGGATTAAACACCCAGGATAACCCCTGCTCATCGCCTTGGTAGCTTGGCACGAGCAGTCAGACTTATCTCAGAAGCAATGTGTAAAGCATTTGTACATACATACACAGTAACATAGTGGAAAACACTACAAAATGACACCACACCAGTTTTGAAAAATAACCAATATTTTTCTGAATTAATTAAGACTAAAATAACAAAAAAAACATCCACAGGTATAGATATCACTTTTAAAAGGTTCGAAATAGTTCAGTCCATAGGAAGCTATGGATACGTCACTTTTATCACAAATTACCTGGGATGCGTCAAAATCAAAAACAAAAACAGGTGCAGTGGAGGTGAGGCGCCAGAAAAGCAGGGCGATTCATCAGTTCCTTACTCCCAGAGGAGGTGATGCGTCGGTTCCTTACTGCAAGGGGAGGTGATGCGTTGGTTCCTTACTGTCATGGGAGTGATGCACGCGGTCTCGGTTCCTTTACTGCTGGGCAATGTCAATGAAGAGCTTAGCACACAGGTGCCGATGTGTTGAAATTCCAGGTGTGCTGGGTCGATGCAGTGGTGAGAAACATGTGTTGCATCAATTTTCCAACTGCGGAGAAGATGATGCATCGATTTCTTTAGCCTCCCAGCAGGGCCTGCGTCGGAGCTGGAGTGGGTGCCTCGGACGTCAGAGACACAGTGCTCAGGATACAGGCGCAGCGATCTTCCAGCCGCACATCAGGTGCTGCATTGATTCTTCGGCTGCACTGTGGCAATGCATTGGTTTTTTCAACTGCACGGCAGTGCTATGTCAGGAAAAATAAGCGCTGGAGGTCGATGCGTGGACTTTTCTAGGAAATTTGTAGCAAAAGCCACTTCCAAGAGCCCAGAACTGGAACTGGCACCACATAGCAGGTCAGAACTCACAGCAAAGGAGTTCAGGGGCTGCAGATGAAGTCTTTGAAGGCTCTGAGACTTCTCAACGGGAGGCAAGCACACAAAAGCCCTTTAAGACCCTTGGCATGTAGGATGTAGAAAGCAAAGTCCAGTCCTTTCACTCCCAGGACAAAAGCAGCAGGCCAGCACAACAAAGCAAAAAGCAGAGTGGCAGTTACCCTCCTACACCATCCAGCTCTTCCTGGCAGAATGTCCTCTTTGTCCAGAAGTGTTCTGAAGTTATGGTGTCACAGCTCCAGTACTTATGCCAGTTTCTACCTTTGAAGTAGGCAAACTTCAAAGGAAAGTCTTTGTAGTGCGCAAGACCCTGCCTTTTCCTGACCTGGCTCCAGACCCAATATAGAGGGGTGGAGACAGCTTTGTGTGAGGACAGGCCCAGCCCTATTCAGCTGTCTTTGATAACTCCTCCCACCACTCTAGCTCAGGAAGACCCATCAGCCTGGTGATGGGCCATCAAGATATGAAGGGCACACCTCAGCTCCCTTTGTGTGACTGTGTTGAGTGAATGCACAAACAGCCCAACTGTTACCCTTCCTCCGACGTGGATTCTACAGGCAGGCAGAGGCACAGAATGATAAAGCAAGAAAATTCCCACTTTCTAAAAGTGGCATTTCCAAACATGCAATTTAAAAACCAACTTTTCTAAAAGATGTCTTTTGACTTGTGAATTCAGGGACCCCCAAACTCCAAATCTCCACCTCTTCCCAATTGAAGGTTACACTTAAGAGGCTACAAGGCAGCTCCAATGATAACCTATGGGAGAGATAGCCCTTGCAATAGTGAAAAACGAAATTAGCAGTCTTTCACTATTTGGACATATAAAGCACACCGGTACATGTTCTAAGTTTCAAATACACTGCACCCTACCCATGGGTCTACCTTCGGCCTACCTTAGGGGTGCCTTACATTTAGTAAAAGGGAAGGTTTGGGCCTTGCAACTGGGTACACTTGCCAGGTCTGCAAAACACAAGGGAGTTACCCTAGTTCAGAGGAAAGGGACAGTTCAAAGCTGCACACACACAGACACTGCAGTGGCAGGTCTGAGACATGATCCCAGGGCTACTCATGTGGGTGGCACAATCAGTGCTGCAGGCCCACTAGTAGCATTTGAATTACAGGCCCTAGGAACACACAGTGCACTTTACTAGGGTCTTATCAGTAAATCAAATATGCCAATCATGGATAACCAATTATAGACACAATTTACACAGGGAGCACTTGCACTTTAGCACTGGACAGCAGTCATAAAGTGTCCAAAGTCCTAAAACCAGCAAAAACAAAGTCAGAAAAACACAGGAGGAAGGCAAAATGTTTGGGGATAACCCTGCAAAAAGGGCTAGGTCGAACAGCCCCCTAACCAAACAATTTAGTGGGGACTGTGTAGTGATTTATTGCAGGAACCCAAAATTAGCTGGCCGGCTTATCACCCAATGTGCACCACAGGCTCTGTGGAATTTTCAAACAAAAGCATTGCTATTATACCACGGGCTACTTTTATCTTTCTCGTCCTCAGCCTATTAGGTCTGTTTTGCCCCCTAAGCATTCTGAATCAGTGGCTCATATAAATATCCCCAACACTAACAGGTTTGCACCCTTAACAAGCCTTGAGGATGTTGAATAACTACCTAGAGGCCGATTACGATGTCGTTCGGAAACTCTTCCGACCGAATCGGCTTCAAAGTCGGTTTCGACTGTATCAAGTTCTGCGAGTCCAACCGACTGATTGCGATGCTTCTCAACATCGTTCGGTCGGACTCGCATTGACTTCAATGGGAGCCTGTGTTCCGAACGAGAACACAGGCTCCAATTGAAAACAGGGGTGGTTGGGGAAAACCTTGCACCCTGTGGCAGGCACCCCATGATGCCTGCCACACTGTGCATGGTTGTAAAGAGGGGTCCCTTGGGTACCTCCATGGGCCCTAACCGGAGGCCTCAGGGTGAAGAGGGGCCTGCAACGGGTCCCCAAACTCAGATTCCGACAGTCATTTCGTGTCGGGCAGACCGAATCAGAACGGCTGTCCGAATGGGTCATCGTAATCGCTCGCTTGGAAACCGTGTCCATAGAGCTGTACAATTCAGCTCCGAAAGACTCGGGCTGTCTGAATTCCTTTCGGAACCGAATCGGGCAGCCGGAACGGTTTCAGGGTATCGTAATCGGTCGGTTGGAAATGTGTACAAATCAGTCGGAAACATAGGTTCCGAATCGGATTCTGAGATTCCGAATCCCATTCAGAGCCTTTCCGAACAACATCGTAATCGGCCCCTTAGTGTCTATCTACTATCTGTAGCTGAAGCAGGCTTAAATGAAGTTCGCAGGAAGCCGAAAGGTCTCTTATTGTGGGGGGACTACCCCCAAGGTCCGAAATATCATGGACTTACTTACCTATCTGACATGTTGGAATATTGTGAGTCTAAGTGCCAAATGGACAGATTCAAGCTGGTGTAACTACATTCCCAATTTGATATTGTAATGTAACAGGAAACTTGGTATCGAGGTGATATTGCTAGCGATGGGTTAAAAGCTTTTGTCATACCCACTGCTCATCTGGCTAGGGGTAGACCACGAGCGCGCTGGCCATAATATTTCGAATCTCAATATATTTTAAGTTATTTCCTGTTTCTTGTGATCACCCTGGAATTCAGCTGCTATGGATATTGTTACCGAATAGATCTAATTATTTTCTTTTTAACTTTTGTAAACCAGTGGTGGAGATGGATTGTCAAATTTTGATCCTATTTGAAGGTATGGAAATCTTAATAGCTAGAGTCAGACTCATTTTGAATGATTTTTATGTGATTGTTGGAGGGGACTTCAATGCAAAAATAGGTACCAATATAACGTGATGTGATCCCTTTTTGGTCTCAGACACCACTCCACCTAGCCGAAAGTCAGACCATTCTGCTGCACAACCTAATGCGGTTTGACCTTTGCAACCTGGCAGAAATCCTGGGTGATACACAAGCACAGATCCTGACTCTTGTGGCCTGGGGGCAGGGAACTGTTACAGATGATATTTTTATTTCCAAGGGTGTCGCAGAGTGTGTGGAGGGGGAGGGCACAGCAGAGAACAGGTTTTGTGACCATAATCCGAATTGACTAGCCCTATGTCTCCCAGAAGGTCCACCATCAACGGCCTGCAAAGGTGCCCGACCTGACTCCTAAGGACAGTTATCGTAGGGTAAGGTGGCAGGTGGTGAATATTAATACTCAGTTGACTGCAACAGTTAAGGCCAATCCTGGTTTGATTCTTGATCAACTTTTAACAACTAAGGGGCCGATTCCGATCTCGGTCAGAAGCTCTCCGAACGGGATCCGGCCGGAAAAAGTACGAGCCGTACGCGTTTTTTCCGACCGACTCGTACAGCTGTCCGACCGAGCGAGTACGATGCGAATGTACGCATGTGTTCCGACCGAACCGTTTCCGGATCCGAACCGCTCCGACCGACTCGTACGGAACCGAATCGTACCACGCAATGGAGACGTTATCCGACCGAGCGAGTACGATGGACACGTCGGACAGCCGGATCGAGTCGGAGCGTCCGGCTCGAAAAAGCTCCCAGAGCCGGACTTGGGGGGTCCGTGCCGGACCCCCCTGCACCCGTAGCCGTACGAGTCAAACACAGGGGGGACCCAAGGGTCCCCCCTAAACATGCATGTACGGTGCAAGCTGCACCGACGCGTACACACTGTAGGGGGCGCACTTGTTTGCGACGTACCCATTGAGTCACTGGGAGCCCATGTACGCGTCGTACGACTGGCTCACATTGACTTCAATGGGAGTCCGACCGAATCGAGTCCGGCAGCATGCAGCCGCATCGTACTCGCTCGGTCGGACTGCGGGAGTCCGGCTCGGTCGGAAATCTCTCCGGATCCGGCTCGGTCGGAGAGTTTTCCGACCCAGATCGGAATCGCCCCGATTGTCCTGTGGCTAATATGATGTTGGCCTTCCAAAATATAAAGCACTCCATTAAAAAATTTTTAATTGTCCCTGGAAAAATTAATAAACCAGACAAGGCTGGCTGGTTTGACAAGGAGTATAGGATAGTTAACCAACGCTTGCACCTTGCGCTCAAATGTAACCCTCAGGATAGTACCGTAATAGACCTAGCATGGCACAAGTATAAATCGCCAATTAAAAGGAGAAAGCATATCCTCAAAGTCGAAACCTGGGAAAATCTGATTACAACCTGCAAAGAGAGAGACACCAAGGACCTTTGTATTATTGTGAAGGAGAGAAGAACAGTGGGTGTCAGAATAACGGGTTAGAACCAACATTAGTGCAGATAATTTGACCAGTCACTTTAAATGTATTTATTCCTTTCAGCATGATCAGAGTGAGCCTCAGGCAGATGACCCCCCCACCTTTCCCCTTATATTAGTTTTACTGTTAAAGAGATGTCCTTAGCTTTCTCTTCCAGTCCTTCTAGAAAGGCACTGGGCCCTGAAGAGGTCCCAATGGACCTGTAAAAGGAAAGTATCACCTTGTGAGACCCCATTATTACTAATGTCCTGAATGCTGTGGTACTTTACAGGATTCCGACCTCCTGGCAGCTCGCTGTTATAGTCCCCATATTTAAGAAAGGCAACAGGCAGGATCCCTGCTGCTACCAACCAATTTCACTGTTGGACTCAGTAGCAAAAGTTGTTGGCCAGATTATCCTGCTTAAGATAGAAGGTTGGGTTCAGCAGTCTGGTGTTATCAACAAAGTAAAATATGGATTCAGAGAAGGATTAGGGACGCAGGAACAGTGCCTCAATTTGAGCCAACGGATTGGAAAATGTACAATTGCAAAAAAGGACTCTCTCTTTCTTGCATTTATGGATCTAAGTAGTGCTTTTGATCATGTGAATTGCTCTAAATTTTGGCACATTTTAGCTGAGATGGTCTGCCCCAGCCTTTGATTGATTTTTTACGTGCACTATATTGCGGGTTGTCAGCTAAGGTTAGATATGGCACAGAGAGAGAATGTACTGACACTTTTGGACTGTCTATAGGCTTAAAACAGGGTTGTGTCCTTGCGCTGTTTTGTTTCCTTTTATACATATGGTCTGACACCATTTTTAACTGCTAAAGCAATTGACCTCCCAAAGGTAAATTCGACCCCAGTTCCAGCTTTGCTTTTGCAGATGATGCTGTGTTACTTTCTCGCACGCCTAATGGTTTACAGAGGCTAATTAAGAACGTTATGTTGCGTTTTTAGTTCCGTAGTGGGTTGTGGGCTTATAGGGGAATAGGGTGGGAAGTAATTTAATTATATTACATTTATTGAATATTTTTGGGGGCGTGGCCTAGCCGAGCAGCAAGATGGCCGCACTCTAAGCGTGCTCTGCCGGCCAAGCCCATAATCCGGCATTTATCCTGATTGTACAGAGCGATCCCTCGTCACATTTTCATGCAACAACTAGATCTTGAGCTGCTGATCCCCTCCCTACGAAAACGAGAGCCCTATGATGAAATTTGGCCACGAACGGACCGGATCTGCCTGAGGCCCTGAGGCCCTGACTGGGACAGGACGACGGCCCTGCCGTGGGCGCACAGCAGCGAAGCGCACGGATAAACTGCCCATACCTCCTGTTCACCTCTGGAACCAGATCGCCGGATCTGCACTGGCGCCTCAGTGAAACGGGCGACCGGACTTTAAACTGAGGTCCTCTGACTACGGGCTGCCGAGGTGAGTCGAGGCACTCGGCGATCGGCTAGAGATCCTGCGTGGCTGAGACGCGGCGACACAGCCTGGCCATGAACCAAGAACCGGGACTGATCGACCCGCCGAGCGAGGCCGCGCCACTGAGACCTGTGGTGCCTGACCTGCCGTGCCGTAGATATCCATCTCGCAACTGGACGACGAAGGGGGCCGCCTTCATCCTGGACGAATCGACAGCGCAGATTCAACTGCGCGGCTGCCGAGGGTCTGCGGGCTGCACAGAGGTTTGTGCCCTTCTCCCCCTGCTCTGATCCGCGCTGCCTTCCCGCTGGCCTGAGCCGATACATACTGCTCACCGCTACTGAGGCCGGGGAACATCCACCACGACGTCGGGGCTCAATGGCCTGACAGAACCGACCACCTAGATAACTGCGGCACCCAGATAGCACTGCAACCCCTTATCGGACATGGATGCTTTCCTTTTCGAGAGCCAGACCACTCCACTACTGGCCATCCTATACACCTACCGAGAGCGGATTGTGGAATTGGGGTGATTGGAGAGCTTCGCGCATCACTAGGCCTAGTCGGCTCATATCGACTGACGCGACCCATGCTCTTGATATTTCCCCATAACGAGCGCAAGCGTTTGTTGAGACTTTGACTTTGGGAGCGCACTCTTCGGCGCCCAATGCTACCAACCTCCCACGCCACCTTTTCCCCTCTGAAACATGCTAACAAGTCATCTCTAGTCGTCCAGTGAAGGCTGAACACTTCAAACAGCCTTCGAGCCTACGCTGCTGCCCACTGGACAATCAAAGGGGTCTAAGACTGAAGCACCTGCACGCCCCCCTCCGCCCTCCATTGCAGAAGATGGGGAAGGCAGATACCAAGCAGACAAATTTAACTTTTGACAATAGAAGGAGCACCCGCACCACAGATGCTGAAAATTCCCAAGGCATGGAACTACCCGCGAGCAATACAAATGAACAATCAGACGAGGATATCCGAAGCATCCACTTAGATGTAAAAACCAGTCTTAAAGCAATAGACAACAAACTTGACAGACTCTCTTCCCAACTTGAACAAGTCTGAAGCCGCGTGGACACTCATGAAATGCGCTTAGACCAACTCGAAAACAGAGCGTCCGACGCTCATGACTTCCAGGTGGAGTCAAAAGAACATTTATTGCATATGGAGAAAGTTCTAGATGTCATTAAAGCAAACAACGAAGACCTTGAAGCACGCTCAAGTAGAAATAACATTCGCGTTCTTGGCATTCCCGAGACGACTGTAATCACAAAAATGGAAACCTTTCTCGAGGACCTTCTCTGCGAGCTATTTGGCCAGGATCTGTCTGCCATGTTCATAGTAGAGAGGGCGCATCGCACTCTGGCCCCCGGCCTGCTGTCGGAGCTACGCCTAGGCCCATCATTGCTCGCTTATTGAATTATAGAGATAGAGACATGATTCTGCGAAAATCAAGGGAGAAAGGAACAATCGCATACCAAGGGAACACCCTATCCTTCTTCCCAGACTTCACACCCACAGTTCAGGCGGCTAGATGCGAATTCGGGCCCGCCAAATGCCTCCTGCAGAAATCTGGCACGACATATGCACTCTTTTACCCAGCCAAACTGAAAGTAACACATGAAGGCATGCTGCATTACTTCACCAATGCAAAATCGGCACTTAAGTTTGCGAAGCACATCGACAAAGCATCCCACAAGACCCAAACTCTGTCATATCGCAGCGCTCCAGATGCTAATCTCAGCGACAATGACTGATACATGTAACTATTAACCTGCTTGTTGTATTGATTGTTAGCTTCACTTATATAGTATATAGTAGGGTACCAAATGGAGGGGGGGCCACGGCTCTCGATCGTACTGCGCAGCAGGCCTAGCCTGAGGTCACCGGTGGATAGGCTCTGTTTACTCACCCTTCGCTGGCTTGTCTACCCTTCCACTAGGTTGGGGTGTATGCCGGCAACTCCACAGCCTCCGGGAGATCTCCCTCAGCACACTATTGCTGATTAGTGTTTTACCTGTTGGGATGGGCGGTGGGTGGGTTCCTGTACTCGACCTGATTGGGGGGTTGGTGTGGGTGGGGGGTGGAAGGGTTGTTGAGAAATTGTTCTTGGTTACCGCAGAAGCACACAAACCACAATTCTTAATACAGATGAGAAGTTCGTACTTCACCACACATCATGGGGGCACAGTACATGGATTGCGACACATGCGTGAGTACTTTACAATTCCACAGATATGATCACCGGCGGCAAATAATGCCTTGGTGTTTCCTTTTTAAATGATCATTCATCACTACAATGACAACATACAACTTTCTAACGTGGAATGTCAGAGGTCTCAATAACCATCGGAAGGCGCGACTGGTACATGCTTTCCTTGTCAGGCAACACATAGACGTGTGTTTCCTACAAGAGACCCACTTATGACCTGCTGATTCTGATAAACTGAAACACAAACGATGGGGAGAATGCCACTATTCTACATATTCCAATTACGCAAGAGGAATAGCTATTTTGATACGAAACGGGGTTGACTGGACGCTAACACAATCCCATATAGACTCTGAGGGTAGGTTTATTATACTAAAGGTATCCCTGGGCGGAACACAGACTGTACTACTGGCAATATACGGACCTAATGTTGATAATCCAGATTTTTTTTACGACGATTGGGCGAGAGTTGCTGCACTGGGATGTGACACTGTCATCTGGGGAGGAGATTTCAATGCAATCCTATGAAATGGGTAAGTAGTCTAAATATTGAGTTTTTAATATCGATATACAGAAATATCGAGTTTAATATATCGATTGTATTAAATATCGATGTTCTGTATATCAATGCTAAAAATATCGCTTTTAAGTCATGTCAAAAATATCGAAGTAAGTAATATCGAGTGTTAAAATATCGTTATCTAAAAATATCGTTAAAGTATTATATTTGTTTCTTTTTAGAGTTTGTTTGTAGTAGTATATTATTTAAATATAGTAAAAAAAAAATTGTATCATATTTTTTTGCAGCGGGATGTTGGGTTTATAGGGGATAAGGGTGGGGAGTGTATAAAAAATGTTTAAAAATATAATATAAATTTATAAATTATACATTTTTAATTGAAAATTAAATTTTGAATTTTGATATATATTTTTAGGAGCGGGATGTTGGGTTTATAGGGGATAAGGATGGGGAGTGTTTTAAAATAATGTTAAAAAATATAATTAAAATTGTAAAATTATAAATTTTAAATTCACATTTAAATTTCTAATTTTGAAATATATTTTTGAGGAGTGGGATGTTGGGTTTATAGGGGATAAGGGTGGGGAGTGTTTTAAAATAATGTTTAAAAATGTAATAAAAATTGTTAAAGTATAAAATTTAACTTCAAATTTAAATTTTGAATTTTGAAATATATTTTTAGTACCAGGATGTTGGGTTTATAGGGGATAAGGGTGGGGAGTGTATTAAAATTATGTTTAAAAATCTAATAAAAATTGTTAAAGTATAAAATTTAACTTCAAATTTAAATTTTGAACTTTGAAATATATTTTTAGGAGCGGGATGTTGGGTTAATAGGGGATAAGGGTGGGGAGTTTTTAAAAAAAAATGTTTTTTTTTTTATTTTTGTAAAAAATTTAAAATAATAGTTTTAAAATATAAATTTCTACATTTAAAGTTATTTTCTATTTTTAGATTATTTTTATTTTGAGAGTAGTTTTGTGTTTATAGGGGATAATGGTGGGGAGTGTTTAAAAATAATGTAAATTAAATTAAAAAAATATATAAATTGGGGAAAATGTTTTTTAAAATATAATAATTAATTAAAAAAAATATTACTTAGTATTGGGATGTACATTTTCAAGTTGTTAAATAAGGTGAGTGGTTTTAAATTAAAAATTAAAATCTAATATATGTTTATTGTCCAGTATGTTTCCTAATTTAATAGTGTTTGGAGTGGGAATAGTAAATTAATTAAGTTTAGTGTCCAGCACCTACCCCAATTTAATACTGACTGGAGTGGGAATAGTAAATTAATTAAGTTTAGTGTCCAGCACCTACTCTAATTTAATACTGAGTGGAGTGGGAATAGTAAATCCACACATGTAGCCACCACAACAACACCAACACACAGTGAAGACCACTCAAAGGAAGGAATTCTATGTATGCTGGCCAAGTCAGTGTAGCCAATAGCATCATGGGAGTCGCAGTCACACATATTGCCCCCCCCACAACTGTCCCATCAACACCACCATGAACCATGCTCACATCACAGGAAGTGGAGAAGGACTCACAAGATGGCTGACACTGGCTACTGCTGTGGGGAGCACAAGGCCCTGCTGGCAACTGTGCACCAACAAACAGCAGGACACCACTGACTGACATCCTGAGAAACAACTTACACTCCCTGCAATGCAAGCACGTTCCATGGTGGGATATCTGGCTAGCTGGGTGGGAAGGAGGACTTGCAGCACTGTCCATAGTCACAAGCACCTCCCCTCACACACCCCCAACACAAACTCCACAGAACCCACCTGGTAGAATGCAATGCCCCCCATCCTAACACAAGATCCCACAAAGAACCACCACCCTGGGTTATGTTGTGTGAAGCACAGGGACACTCTTGGGACCTCTAGCCAAACAACTGCCAGGACAACACTCCCAGCCATCCTGTCAGCACAGCCAGCCCACCCCACAGGGAAGCAGAGTCAAAAGGAAGGAAGCATGGGCATGCTGGGAAGGGGGAGGAGGCAATAGCATGATGGGAGTCGTAGTCACAGCTCTACATCCCCCACCACATGGCCCAGCAAGCTCACACTCACGCATGCACATCCCACAGAGAGTGGAAAGGCCCATCAAAGATGTCTGACACTGTTGCTGTGTCGTGGGGAGCACAAGGGCATGCTGGGTACTGCACACCAACCAACAGCAGGACACCACTGTCAGCCATCTTGCCATTGCTCTCACACCCACACACACTGAACTCCCCACAAAAGCAAGTAAGTATGGGAATGCTGGGAAGTGGGGTGGAGGCAATAGCATGATGGGAGTCGTAGTCACAGACATAGCTCACCCCCACAACTGTCCCATCAACACCACCCTGAACCATGCTCACATCACAGGGAATGGAGAAGGACTCACAAGATGGCTGACACTGGCTACTGCTGTGGGGAGCACAAGGCCCTGCTGGCAACTGTGCACCAACAAACAGCAGGACACCACTGAATGACATCCTGAGAGACAACTTACACTCCCTGCAATACAAGCACGTTCCATGGTGGGATATCTGGCTAGCTGGGTGGGAAGGGGGACTTGCAGCACTGACCATAGTCACAAGCACCTCCCCTCACACACACCCCAACACAAACTCCACAGAACCCACCTGGTAGAATGCAATGCCCCCATCCTAACACAAGATCCCACAAAGAACCACCACCCTGGGTTATGTTGTGTGAAGCACAGGGACACTCTTGGGACTTTTAGCCAAACAACTGCCAGGACAACACTCCCAGCCATCCTGTCAGCACAGCCAGCCCACCCCACAGGGAAGCAGAGTCAAAAGGAAGGAAGCATGGGCATGCTGGGAAGGGGGTGGAGGCAATAGCATGATGGGAGTCAGTAGTCACTGATATTGGTCACCCCCACAACTGTCCCATCAACACCACCCTGAACCATGCTCACATCACAGGAAGTGGAGAAGGACTCACAAGATGGCTGACACTGGCTACTGCTGTGGGGAGCACAAGGCCCTGCTGGCAAATGTGCACCAACAAACAGCAGGACACCACTGAGTGACATCCTGAGAGACAACTTACACTCCCTGCAACGCAAGCACGTTCCATGGTGGGATAACTGACTGGCTGGGTGGGTGGGAAGGAGGGCCGGCTGTCAACCAAACACAACCAATGCAGACCATGTTCACACCCCAGAAAATACATAGAAATGCCCAAATAATGCAGGACAATGTGCCACACCAATATCAACCCCTGACTGTGACGACTTAGGACAATGCAATGTACAGGCCCGCACCCAGAGGCACAGTAACAACTGTCATGTGTGTCAACCATTGATGCCTGCAGAAACATAACATACATTGTTTGTGTCTCCCAAAAACAGGTGATGATGGGGACACAGCAGCAGACGCTGAGGAGTCCCAGTCCCAGGCTCAAGAGGATGCCGAGCTCACTGGCGTCGTACAGCCTCTGTCCTCCTCGGACGATGAAGAACAACCTGGCACATCCGGTGCAAGTCAACATGCAGCACCAGCAGGACCACCAGCTGCAGCACCAGCAGGACCACCAGCTGCAGCACCAGCAGGACCACCAGCTGCACCCCTGCACCCACCCCTCCAACGACTGTCACCACGAATACCATCCCTACCGACATGGACAGAACAAGGAGCAACACCAGCACAGGGACCCTGGACCAACCTGGGGCCATGGACACCACCACCACCACCAACCCCAAGGTGGACCAGGGTTATCTGTGCGTGCCACTGCACACACTGCACATGTCAGCAGGGGTGGTGGGAGGGGTGGGAGACAGAGGTCGCTGCTTGCAGACGTTGCTGGTGTGCATGATGACCCACAACTGGTACGCATAGCTGAAGCGTACCAGTCCAGCACCGGAGACCTCAGCCAGGTAGTGGGGCTACTCAGAGACATGAAACAGCAGCAGGCTGCCCATCATGCCCGCTTGGACTCCCACATGTCCCACGAGGAGTCACACATGTCCCGTGTGGACTCACACATGTCCCGCGTGGAGTCCAAGTGGGATGCACTGCATGAGATGACGGCGGTGCACAGGGACATTTTACAATGCCTCCGCCAGATGAACAGCAACCAGTCCACACCTCCCTGTGTGCCAACAACATCTGGTGCCGAACAAACTGCAACTGCCACAGGGAGGGAGGAGGACTCTGGCGGAGAGTCCCCTGCACCGCAGCAGCCTGTACTTGAGGGCCCCCCCAAGAAGAGGGGTTGTCCGAGGAGGGAAAAGTGAGAGGCCGATGGCCAAGCGCAACTCCCAGGAAGCCTGAACCTGTTCTGGATGTTCGCCTTTGTGCAAAGACTGTTCACCCTGTTGACGGCAACACTACTCCCACACATTGCATGGGGAGTACAAGTTGGACCAATGTGTCAGACAACTGTGGCCCCGATACTGGGGATCCTGTCTACCAGGACTTTCAATTCACCTAGGAACTTGGGATTGCAAGATTTATGTACACCACTACCCATCCTATGCACTATTAACACAAATGTATCACAATAAACACACTAATACACCATACTTGCCTCTGTCGTGATTCCAACGTGGGTGCTGTTATGGGGATGATGAACTGCAAAATTACACTGTGTATGCGAACTGCAACAGCAAGGACAACACAGGCATGTGAGTACAGGCAACGTGACACACATGAGGGAGACACACCACCAGGGCTACACAACACATACACACCTAGGCCATCTGACTCATTGCCTACACTGATGTTGCCAGGGAAGACGGTGCAATGCACAGACACCACACCCATTCCCAGTTGTAGTCAAGTAGCCCACAGGTGCAGTAAGCAAATGGCAGTCAAATGTGTGAGCACAGACAACGCACATCACAAAGTGAAGCACAGGTTTATTACACAGTTGCAACATGCCGTAACCACTACAGATGCAAGGTAATCCCACCTGGCAGCGGGCACACAGTCAACAACTGTAGACGGAAGGAAGTCCATGGGTGTGGCCCACATCACCTGTAGGGACACAACAGCTACCAGCCTGGATGTGCAATCACGTCGTCGGTGGACACAGTTGACCAAACGAATCTGAAAGTACCCTGTGAAGGACAGAAATGACACACAGTCAAAAGCAATGGAGTACAGGACAGAACAGCAAAACTCATGCACAATACATGTTACAAGATACCCACCCAGAACCAAGTTAGCATGTCAACACTGTTGGGGAGTACAGCCCACCTGTTAGCACACATCGCAACACACATCCAGTCAAGTAGCCCATGGACACACTCCAACAGCACCAGAGCACCACCAACACATCATGCCAACTCACATCATTGACATGACACCTCAGGATACTCACATTCAGCTAAAGAAGTTGGTGATGAGCTGTGTGCGGACATCACCATCATCATCATCATCATCATCGTCACTGGCATCGTGGTCCAGGCCAGGATCCTCCACAGGTGGCGGATGTTGGTCATTGTCATCCTGGATGAGAGGCAACTCCTTCCGCACTGCCAGGTTGTGGAGCATGCAGCAGACGATGATAATCTTGCACACTTTCGCAGGGGCATATGGGAGGGACCCTCCGGTTTTGTCCAGGCAGCGGAAGCGGCTCTTCAGGAGACCAAAGGTCCGCTCAATCACTCTCCTGGTCCGACCATGTGCCTCATTGTAGCGCATCTGGGCTGGTGTCACAGGGTTCCTGAGGGGTGTCAGCAACCACGGCATGTTGGGGTATCCCGAGTCAGCTACGGACAGACAAGTGCACATTAGCTGACTTGGAAAAGTGGGCGGAATACTACAGATCAGATCACACACAATGGCACAAAGTCAGTACACACCGACAAGCCAGGCACGCTGGTTCTGCATCTGTGCCATCATCCTGGGGATGCGACTACTCCTCATCACAAAGGCATTGTGTGCTGAACCAGGGAAACGGGCACACACGTGTGTGATGGTCATGTCTGCAAGACACACCACCAGTGCATTGACCGAGTGGTAGTGCTTGCGGTTCCTGTAGGCCTGCTCCTGGGCCTGTGGTGGTACCAAAGCCACATGTGTCCCATCAATGGAGCCAATGACATGCGGCATCCTCCCCAGGGCATAAAAGTCACTCTTCACGTCAGTGAGTCATCGTAGTCTAGGGAAATAGATGTACCGGTTCAGGAAGAGCAACATTGCCGCCAAAACATCGCGGAGCACACGGCTCAACATGGTCTGTGACATCCCACCAGCAGTCGCCACAGTATGTTGGAAGGTACCGGTGGCAAAGAAGTGTAGGGCTGCCATCACCTTCACCTTGGGGGTCAGCGCTGTAGGATATGGCCGGCCAGGCTGCAAATGTGGGGACATCTGCACTGCCAAATCCTCAATCAGCTGCCTGGTGAAGCGGTACCGTCGGATGCTGTCCCGTTCCACCATCGTTGCCAGGTTTGGGAATGGTCGATGGACAGCAGGAGCCCTGCAGTGCAGAGGAGAAGTAAGCAAGATTGTCAGTCACCCCACATATGTGGCATTGAACACACTCAAGATCCCAACATACATCATTATGAGGCACAACTACATGAAGTGTGCAGTACCGGAAGGACATGTATGGTACATACATGGCCAACATCTGTCAACACGGTCCAACAGGTGGCATCAATTAGTCCCAGGTTGGCCCATTGGATATCATGAGGCTGTGTCACAGTTCCCATCTCCTGCTGCCGTGTCACAATAACCCCCCACAGTGACATGTGAGGACAGATGTGCCCCAGGCACCACAGCTCAACGACAGGTACATTCCCAGGGACCCTGTGATGCCACATGGACACTGGCATTACATGGAGTATCATGTATACACCACAGCAAAACAACCATGACCCCCACAGGTAGTGGCCCCACTTGCCACGGCAGGACAGACATGGACGTCTGTGACACACACACGCACAACATCAAAGTCCATGCACACACAACGTGGATGTGGAGACTGTCTCCCATTGTGCACATGAAATCAGAGACATTGTAAACACTACATGCACAAAGACTGTGGAGGACCATCACTATTGTGCCACTGGGACACCCTGGCTCAAACATACCGTCCCACATGGGACTCACGGGGTATGTGACATGACATACACATACACCACCGTGAAATGTGATCATGGCACATGCACAGATATGAACAGTTGCACATCACAGTGGTCATGTACACGTAACACCCAGGATCCTGTCCCCATGAACACATGCACAGCCTGGGGG